>CATIUR010000003.1:122476758-123676758 GCA_949592205.1 Helichrysum umbraculigerum | reverse complement strand
ATCATACTTACAAAGAAGGGTTACGGTTATCCATACGGTACAAACACTTCAGTTCAGTCAGGCGTTAGGAGTGTACAAGAGACCCACTTTGAAGGCAAATCATGTTGTATGATTATAATTTTTTTCTTTTTCTGTTTGGTACATAAAAACACAAAATGTAACACTTTTGACTTGTATGTAAATTGTAAATTGAAATGATAATTTCTGTAATATATTAGGAAGTTTTGTCTTATTGTGCGTGCTACTACAAGATAAATTCTACATAACACTAAAACCATAAACTGTATAGGATATACAAAATCAATTCACTAGTTGTATAACCATATATGGTGCCGGACACAACATCAATTCAATAGTTGTATCGAGTTGTGGGCTCACAGAATCAACCCAAGATCCCAATACACATATACGTAACTCTAAAGTGAGTAATGGCAATATTCACGACCACTTAAAAACCACAAACCAATCATTTAAATGGTAGTTTTCACCTATGCCGTCTTCTTGTCTTTCAAAGATCTTGGGATGTTACTGATCACTATTTTATCAAACACTGCATACTGTTTCTTGATCTCAATCCATGCTTTCTCTGCAACTGGGTCTATCTTATGGTCATATTTCTCATATATCACAGGCACGGTGTGGACCAACACGAATACTGTAGTGACCATTCAAACTTCAGTAACATGAATAAAATAATATTAAAAGCAATAGATAGTGGGAGTAAGAAGCTTACGTATGTAGAGCAATGTTAAGAAGTTACAGCAGCTGCCTATGATAGATATGAACCACAAGCCAGCAATAACCTGGTGAACAATAGCATGTATGTATGCACATGAGAACTTTGTACATGTTGATATGGATCAAGTCATCAAACAGAACTACGGTATACTATTATGATTCAAGTAACCTGATGCTTGTAGGAATTCTGATTTTGCTAGATGTGCATGTAAATAAGGTTTAAATAGAAAGCATGAAAAGTTGGATTCGCCTAAAAGGAAGTCAGCATTTACCGAAAGAAACTTCTTCAAATCCTTTCCGAATGCAACATCTTGTAAGGCTGCAAGACCTCGATTTATCTCAATCCTCACAGCAGCTACAATTTGCATGACTTGTTCCCCTGGAACAACCACATTTGGAATCTTTGGTGGAGACCTGAAAAGAAACATCTGAGTAAGATACAAAAATACAATAACTAAAAACACAACGTTAAGAAGTAAAAATGAACATCTTTGTATGAGACAACTCACTTTTTGATAAAGGTTGTGGCATTAGACCACAAAAACAATAGTGAGATCGTAAGGATCAACCCATTGCATATGAAAGTCAGCAAACCATACTCCAGCACTTCAAAGAGGAACCAAATAGCAGTTGCCCCACCTAAGACCCCGGCCGATACCTTCTTGTCCCGCCATAAAAACACATCAGCCGCTTCACATGCAAGATAAAGTTAGACAAGATTTCCCAAAACAGGGTTTCACCAAATTTATCAGCAATCCACTTATTAGCTGTATACATTTCATATAGTTAGAAACGGGTAACAGCATGTGAAACCAACCTTACCACCACCTTTTCCTACGCAACGTATAACTACTTCACTCATATTGTCAAAATTATACAACAAATAAAAGACTACCAAATCATGAATCTGATAACCGAAAACAAGCTTTTTCGTTCATCTTAGCACGAAGAGAAAGAAATTAAAATCCAGAAGCTTTTTTGTAACTCTCTGTGAATGCACGATCAAAGAGCAGACTCATAATGAACTACGGAGTATAATGATTCTAATTTCATCCTCTAACAGGTATATTAGCAAATAAGTTCCGGCAGATATATAAATCACTTGCAATTAAATATAAATGTACATAATTTTATAAAATAAAATAAAAAGTATGAGACTAATGTAAGCAACTCAAAATTAGGGTTTAACAAAACATAAAATATTACTGTAACAAAAGAAAAAACAAATACAGGAAGTGAAATTGCAGAAAATAACGTACGTTTTCCACCACCGAACACCTTATGCACGGACGTTTCTCTTCCGAATAAGCGAAAAACCTTGGATTTAGCCGCTGAAATCTTACTTTCATCACCGGAATCTGAAGAAGATGATGACTTCATCTGGTGATCTTGTATCTTCTCAATCAATGATGCAGCTTTTATATCTTCGTGATCTGACATATTTGCTTCACTAAATTGATTATATCTCAAAACCTAATTCTCAACGCGTAAAATCTTGCGATTTTGTTTCGAAGATGATCTGTAAATTGAAATCGCGGTATATATACAAGAGGAATAATTTTGTAACAGCAGCGGGGGTTTGGACTTTGCAGCTAAGTAATTGCCGGGAAAAACAGAAAAGTATTTGGCTGAACCTGACTCCGACCCTTAGGTTCGGGATATACTTTCCGAACCTATTGCTTCCTTATGTTGTTTTCAAATATTTTTAATTTCAATACATAAATTTGTAATTATTGCATCCTCACCCCTTTAAAATCTACAGTTTACTATTCTTGTACTCCATGTAATGCATAAATTTTAAATCAACCGATTAAATAAATTAAGGTGATGATTCGTACATCACCTCTTTTTAGCCGCGTTATTAGTGTATGGCTAAAAAAGGTGGTGTACGAATAACCACCCAATAAATTATGAATTTTTCTAAACATAACTCTTAGGTCCGTTGTTAGCACATATAAAAGTGTTGTACAATGAAATAATTGTCACCCTAAGATTATAATAACCACCATGTACACTACTTTTTATGCATATTAATGACAGATCTAACGACTACGTTAACTCTATAACTTCTTCAAACATAAAATAGGTTACAACAAGTTGTAGCTAAGTGAATACCAAACGAGCTATATGGGGTCTCAATTTTATTATTTCCGAGATTGATAACAAGACAGTCTTTATAAAAACTAGGAATCCGGTTTGGTAATCTTGAAAGTAAAATGTTTGGTTACGAAAGCTAACTAAAAGATAACAGCCAATCAGCCATCGATGATGAAAACGACTTGTTAATACTAAACATAGTTGAACGGATATACAGTCTCCATAGAAGTAATGATACAAACAAATAGCTACCATCAAACATGGTTAGATCAACCAATGACCAAAGTACAATTTAACAATATCATAATACTTTAAATTAAATAAAATATATAAAAATGCCAAATTTCTAGTAACATACTAACATGGTCGGTCGAGTATGGCTTTATTATTACATGGTAATGAGTCAGATGAAGGCCTTTACAGGTTCAGTTCATGAGATGGACTTTTAATTCTCGTCTTTGAATATGGCTTGTTGAGTTGAGAATCTTGAGATAGACTTCTATGGGCCTTATTGGGCTTAAAAGCTACCAACTTGGCTTAGAACTCAACCTGCTATTGTAAGTTTGTAACTGGGCGGCCTCCTCAAAGGTCAATACTCAATAGGTCATCAGAAAGTTCAAATACTTTATTTTGTCAGAATTTGAAATTTCGAATATTCGAAATTTGAATTTTAAATTTTCGATTATCCGATTACCCGAAAACCGTTAGCATGAACTTTTATGTCATAACTAACAATAGAAATGGTTGCTAACTACAAACAAGCAACCAAAACAATCCACAATTCTTCAAGTAATGGATATTTGAGTTTCTTATTTATGCATCTGCAGATGATTTGTCTTCTTCTATGGCAATCGAAATTAAGAAAAACACAAAAATCAAAATTAAAAAAATTATATCCGAAATGTCTGAAGATTTCATATTCACACTGGCACGTTGCTTCAACTACTCCCGCACCGTTTTGCCGCATTCCAATAGACATACCAAATGGGTGGTGATATTTCCACCTTCAATTTTGATAAATCCACCAATATTATGCATTAGCAGTTTGTACTGTACATGTATATAATGCACATATGTAGTGGATTTATCAAAATTGAAGTTGGATATATCACCACCCATACCAAATAGGCACCCGGCAGGCCGACATGCCTCGTAGCGGTCGACTATACGTTTGTGGTGAATCTAAGAATAGATTGCATTGTTATTCTTATTCATTTTCACCATCTTTATAATACTCCAATAACGTTTTTACGCCATATAACGTTTAACAAAACGCAATGTTTGTGTGACCTAAATCTCCTATCACGTATCTTTAATTATTAAGTACATGAATGTAAAACTAGTTGTGGGTCACAATCTTTATAATATTTCTTTTGTCATGGAATATTTTTATGTTTTATTGGTAGTCAAATAAATTTTTAAAAATATATATATGTTAAATCAATGTTATTTTTTATAAAGCTCCAAAAACGTACAACATAAAGTTTTTAGCGTGTTTTTCTTTTTTTTACTTTAACTTTCTATTTATACGCTATGATGTCGATTAACAAAATTTTTGTTCATATTCAATTATATGAAGAATCTGTATAATTTTACGAAAGTTTACCACTGACAACTTCATGTTACCACGTTGGCACATCGTATGATATACCATCATATATCAACGTCGCATAATGTTAAATGTTCTGTATTTTACTATTTTCGCAACTCTAATAAGAAAAAACTAAAATGTTAAGATGTATACAAAGCAATGAGATAATGATCTAACTCTCGTGAAAATGTTATTTTTTTACGGACAATTCCAACCTGAGAGGCTTTTGATCCAATGTGATCCTTATGCAAGAACCGCAACTCATGCAATGTTAAGTTGTTTTATGTGAACTACTAGAAATTTGGATTGAATCTATAACTTATTTCATAAAACGCCCCCTTTCGCAGCGTCACGAGTATGTTTGCGCCGCGAACACTATCGTTTCCTAATTTGCACTTGGGGATGATAATGGTTTCATATGAGATATGCTAGGCTAAAAAAACTTTTAGAGAACTGTATCTTATGTTTTTTTATAAATTGGGTTTGGCTAACTAATAAATCATACATTTCGATCTTAACTTGTGCCCTCAGCCATTATAAATTAAAGTTTATAAATCATACATCAGCAATCATCTAAATGTTTCCTAATTTGCAATTGCACCACAAATAGGGCTCGTTGTTGTTGCAACCAAATTTAGAGTGCCTTTCCCTTTTGTGAAACAGAACCTGGCATACATTTCTTTGTTACTTTTCAATTATTTTTCATATTGGCAGAATGATTCAAAACAACTTTTTGCTAACATTTCTTTGAGCCCGTGATACTTACATTACACAAAAATTTAGATTTTATGAAAATGTTATTTTGTATAAAGATTAACGTTTTCGCTTCGTTTTATGTTCGAGCTCTACATTCATCTAAAATATACTCCGTATATCCCATTACGGGGCTTTAGCCTAGTGGTATCATCCCCAAGCATAAACTTTCTCGTGAGTCGTGAAAGTGAGGACTTCTGAGAAATAGGTCATGAGTTCAATCCCAACTCCTCATGACTTCACATGAAACAACTTAACATTGCATAAGATGTGGTCCTTGGGGAAGAGTCGCATCGAATTCAAAGAATCCCGAACTAAGGTTTCCCATCGAAAGAACTTTGCAAAAATATACTCGGTATATAGTAATTTCAACTAATACTATTTGTCAATTGATTGTGATAGTTGTTAAACCATGGACATCATAAATTTTGAAAGAAGACCTTGCTCATTAATGTACTCGCAATAATTAAATAAATGATCCGTAAAAAACCTTATATTTAAAAAGAAAAATGTAAACATATATAGGTACATTTCTAGTACCTATAAACCCGCATAACCAAAATGGTAAATGTGGGTTGGACATCACTTTTCGAATGCTTAAAATCATTTACTTTATCTCCGTATATATATTTAATATATTTTAGGTAAACCCATAAATACTCATAAATGCTACCAAAATTTATAATGTGTAACAAGCAAAGTTATTGTAATAAGAAGTCATGTTAGGTACTAAGGTATGTACATTTTCTTTTTTCTTTTCGGTTTTTCATATGGCAATTTACAAAGTTAGCTAACCAGTAACCATTATCGTGCTTTATTCCAGGTCCGAAATTGCATGTGCATATTAAACATAAGCTGTTGACGACTTATCAAATTTAATACGAAGACTACGCTCTATCACCTGTCGTCCTAAAACTACCAATATATCCCCTCAATCTCCGCTAAAAATACATTTAATCAAGGAATGACAAAACCCTTGACAGATTTATCGGTGGACACTCAGCATCAGCGGGGCGGATGGGCAGACCATATTAATTGCATTTTAGGACACATTTATTTGCAATCTATATTTATATCCATTGTGCACCTTAGCAAAAGCTGTATTTTATTTTAATAATAACACCGTTTTTTCTACCTATAAAATTTGAGTGTATTTTACCAATGTATTTTACCCCATACAAACTTGTCTTATGATACATAAAAACTGGCGTGGATCTCCTTCTCATTTGACGCATTCCCTTCAAAACCTTACCATATTGTATTTGAGTCAAAAACAAGTTTTTTGTACAATATGTTGTTTGCCTGTGCATTTCTAGTATGCTACACAAATGTCGACGCGTTCACATATAAATTTGATGATTCCAAATGTTTTACAGTTGAGAAATACCATTTCTCATAAAATATTTACAAAAAGCTAAGATATTTCACATAGTGAGTTATACCAATGAAATTATGAGAGAAAAATACGAGAAAGAAACAATGAAAGCGGACCAACTATGATGTCATATTATTTTGTATAATTTGTGTGATTCTAGCAATCTTTTATTTACAAGTTTGCCTGTTAAATTTGTAGTGGTAATGTACCCCCTCTTTCCCAAAATAATTGTTCTGTTTTGACTTTTCGAAGTCTTTCTTTTTCAACTTTGACCTTAAATACATTTATTTGTGTTCTATAATACTTGATAAAAATTATACCAATGAAAATACATTTAAAACTCAATCCATTCATATATTTTACATTAAGTATTATATAACACAAACAAAGATATTTAAGATTAAAGTTAAAACAGTAACAATTATTTTAGGAAAGAAGTAGTAGTAAAATAGCCACAAATCAACTAATCGTTTACTGACATTGTTTCCTTCATAATTAGTATCAACTACACTCTTAGGTTCTTTTAGAAAATTGTGTAATACTCACTTATTTTTATTTTATGGAGAATGGCAATGAATTAAATGGTAAATTTGATGGTAGTTAGTAGATATAAAGGAAACAAACTTGGATAGTAGAATCCGTGAATGCAAACTTGCAGAAAGAATCAATACAAATTTCTAAAAAAGTCAACGATTGAAATAATTTAATATTATAAGTAAAACTTTTGTGACGGTCTGAATCAGTCGCTAATTGTCAACAAAATCACCCTATAAAGAGAACAAGTAGCTAGTACCCCCTTTGTGTCTCCAACATGTCTTTACCATCTACCCACATTTTCTTTTTGATATTTTTCTTTGTGTTCCCTTCTCATTCATTTCCACTGTCCACGTCATCACGATGGATCATCGATGAAAACTCCGGTAAGCGTGTGAAACTCGCTTGCGTAAACTGGCCGGGCCACCTTCACGTTATGATCCCGGAGGGTCTAAATAAGAAGCCGCTGAAAGCCATTGTATCGGACATTTCTAATACAATGGGGTTCAATTGTGTGCGACTCACGTGGGCGACTTACATGTACACTCGATACTCGAATGTTAGTGTAGGGGAATCGCTAGATAACTGGAACTTGACCTATGCTAAAGAAGGTGTCGCTATGCATAACCCCGAGTTGTTGGGAATGAGCATTGTGGAAGCTCAAAATGCGGTTGTTAATGAGCTTGGTAAAAGGAATTTGATGGTTGTCCTCGATAATCATATTAGTGTGCCGCAGTGGTGTTGCGGAGATAATGACGGGAATGGGTTTTTTGGCGACGAGTTTTTTGATCCAGATGAGTGGGTTCGGGGTTTGGTCGCTGTTGCTCGTCGGTATAAAGGCAATCCCTCGGTATGTTTTTACGTATCAAAGTCATTAGCCATTACATAAGTCAGATATTTAATTTTAATTAAGAATTGAAAGATAGATTTTAGACATTTAACATAAAGTTTTTACTATAAGTATAAAATTAACAACTATAATTCAAATAAAAATATTTGCAAAAATGTTAATTGTTAGTTGTAACCCTACGAGTTATTATTATTTGGTAGCATTTATTAAAATGTTAATATTAAGATGCTTAGTAATTATTATTGATATTTGATATGTTACATCTAATTAACATTTTAGGTAGTTGCTATGAGCATGCGAAATGAACTACGTGGCCCACGACAAAATGTGACGGATTGGTATAAGTATATGCAACAAGGTGGGACTAATATTCATCAAGAGAACTCCGATATTCTCGTGATATTTTCAGGTTTATCGTATGATACAAACCTTGGATTCTTAAAAAGTCAGCCCTTAACAATCAATTTGGATAACAAGTTAGTATATGAGTCTCATTGGTACCCATTTGGTCAGCCGGCTGACCCATGGATTTACCAAACAAATGAGTTTTGTGCTAATGTGACCAAATGGTTCATGGACAATTCTGGATTTTTGTTTCAAAACGAAAATCCGGTTCCTCTGTTTTTGAGTGAATTTGGCTTAAATCAGAGTGGCGAAGATGAGGTGGAGAATCGTTATTTTACTTGTGTGTTGGCGACAATAGCTGAGTACGATATTGATTGGGCGTTGTGGCAATTGCCCGGAAGTTTTATGCTTAGGGAAGGTCAAGTTGATAAGGAAGATGTATTCGGGATGTACAATTCCATGTGGGATAAACTTCGAAATTCTACGATGCTAGAAAGGTTGCAATTTGTTCAAACAAGTATTCAAGGTATTATTTCCATTTGCAGCTTTACAAAATTAAAATCTATTTTTTTTTTTGGAAGAGAATGATGTTGTGTTTTTGTGTTGATATATTACAGGTAATGTAGAATCAAGCAGCCCAAAAGCGTACATCTTGTACCATCCTTTAAGTGGTCAATGTGTTAAGGCAAGCGAAACTCTTTCGTTGACAAATTGTCAACAAGCGAGTCTTTGGAATCATGAAAATGATGGTGGAACAATCGTACTAATGAACACGAGCAGCTTACTAAGGATCGATGAACAAGGTTCATCCCCTATTTTCTCTGACAACGCCAATTGCTCAAGTTCAGAATGTTTATGGAATGTTGTTTCATACTCTAAACATCATTTGGCTTCTAAAGATACTCAAGGGAACACATTGTGCTTAGAAGTGGATCCTACTACTTTAAAGATAGTCACTAATAAATGTTTATGTTTAGATGATGATTTACGAGATATTTCACATTGTGAAGATAACCCACAAAGACAATGGTTGAAGCTTGTTCCGGCTACTACAAGTATGATATAACCAAATTTATTAGTCAACTAATGGTTGACATGTTTGGGAAATCTGATAGTGATTTTGATATGATTATAGGATGAAATTGAATATTATTTATGCAAAAGCTGTAAAAAAAATTGAGTTTTGAGTCTGAACTATCAATGGAAAGTAAAAAATGTCGCTAATTTTGTTTATTTGTATTAGTTAATTATTTGGTTTTAACTAGCTTAAAGTTTTGTGACAACGCGGGTGTTTAGATTAAAATTATTATATGTTTAGAAATTTATTTTAATTAAATAAATTAGTATATGTGTTGATGTGTTAAACGTAAAATGTTATAATTCGTATATGTATAGGCAGTATAGCTTTATGACCCGGGACAACACAAGCGACTAATAAGAAATTGTTACAAATATTCAATTGAATATGAGTGTATATCGTTGTAGATTGAATTTGTCATATATAATATAATTTAAATTTTAAAATGAATGCATCACACCTTTCAATTTTTATGGACTTTTAGGATCTTGAACAACCGGTTGTTTTTTATCGGAGAGATGTTCAACTACACTTGATTTTTGGGATGAACAATTATTTGAAAGAGATTGAGATCTTTGTGGATCCATTGATATCAATATAAAGGAAAACGTAAAAAAATGATGGATCATATATATATAGGGTTAGAAATAAGGAATTATAATTAAAAAAAAAAGGGTAGTTGGAGGGTACCCCTGACCCCGGATCTCTTTGAGATCCGCAGCGTCCCACCCGTAAGAGACATCTGCCCGGCAAAGCACCTGGCTACAGTTAGCCCACGAAATTATACCGGTAGTCCTTTATCGGACTCGAACCCGGGTGTGCCCTATGAATTTGCGGTGGCGGTACCTAACATGCTAAATGTTTACCCAGGGTAGGATCGAACCCCTGACCTCTAGGAAGCCTGAGGAAGATCCTATAAGGAATTAGATGGCTCCCAACCCGTTCGTCGGTTTTGGGTCGGTTGGCAAGCGACGAACCGACGGGGTTGGCACGGCCTCGTCGGCTTCGTCCGTCGGTTGCGTCGGTCGGTAAACCGAAGAGGGTCGTCGGTCAGAGTGGGGCACATTTTCTTTTCTTTTTTTTTTCTTTTTTTTGGTTTGTTACCGTTTGACATTAAAAAAAAAAAATTCAAAAAATTTAAAAAACAAACCGTTGGTGGAGCGGGGGTTGGTTTTCAAAAAAAAATTATTTTTAAACTCTCCATTTTTACCTATAAAAATACCTACATACTTACTTATTTTCACACAACACACTATCTATTCCACCAATTCTTCCACACAACACTTCAAACACCACTCTTTTTACCTCAAAACCACTCTCAAAAAAATGTCCAAAAAAAACAAATCCACTTCCAAAAATAAAAAAAAAAAGATCAACAAAATATTGCCAAATATATGTGGCAAAATTTGTTGAATAACCCGTTACCAAATCCGAACTCACCAAACACTCAAGCTTCCGGTTCTTCATCTCAACCAAACAGTCAACCTACCGGGTTTGCCAACTTTCCACCAATTGCAAGCCCGTTCAACCTTGATCCGCACGACCCGAGGAATAATTATGCATTTCAAGGGTGGTACACAAACACACAATCCTCACCACCACAACCACAATTCACACAATGGTCACAACCACAGTGGTTCCAAAACACACAATGGTCACCACAACAATCACACTTTTCTCCAAGCTCATCCAACCCCAGTCACCAACAAATGAATTTCACCGTACCACAAACTTTGGAAGAAAGCTCCGACGAGGCGAACCCGGAACCCGAACCCGAGCCCGAATCTGAACCCGAACCCGAAACCCAAAAAAACAAGAAAAAGGGTAAACGGGTTCAAAAGGAAAAAAGGCCCAAACGGGCTCAAACACGTTGGACGGACGAGGAGGCGAGGATTTTAGCGGAGCGGTGGATACACTGTTCCGAAAACGGTGTGGTGGGTAAAAATCAAACAAACGAGTCATTTTGGGCTAAAGTTAATGAAGCTTACAACAGTTGTGTCTCAACAAAACGTTACCTTAATCAACTTTCTGGCAAATGGAACAAGATTTCTCACGACTCAAAAGCATTCCAAGCTCTCTACAAACAATACAAAGAAATTCACCCACAAAGCGGTGCCGACGAAAACGACGTCATGATTACCACCCGAAATGCATTCCGGCACCAAGTTGGGCGTGCGTTCATTTACGAGTCATCTTGGAATGTTATTAGACATTTCCCAAAATTCTTTGCTGAGCCGGGCGTTATGGCCAATGAAGATTCTTTCCAACAATTTGTCACCGATCTGGTCGCTGATGAACAACCGACAGCAACGGCTCTTGATACGAACATGAAGCGGTTGTTCCAAAATGACTATATCCGTCGTCCTTCAGGCCGAAAGGCGTCGAAAACTACCACCTCAAGCTCCGCCGGTTCATCCGCACGAAGTGTTCAATCTGAAAAAGTGGAAACTTTAGAAGCAGTCAGGCAAACCGCTCTCGCGCAACAAGAAGCAATTAAACTGATCAAGGAAAACGCGATGAAAAAAGCCGCCTACAAAGCTTTGAGTTTTTTGTGTAAAAAACTTCCGAAAAAGGCGTCCAAAAAAGAAATAAAAATGCTAAAAAAACGCGAGGAAAGAAGTCGTGACACTTTACCAAGACAAATGTGGCAACGACGAATCGAACGAGGATGAGCAAGAAAACGCAAACGAAACCGACGAGTCGAGCTCCGACTAGATTTCTTTATAATTCTAGTATTTTTAAAATTATCGAACTTTTTAATTTTTAGGATTTCTCGTAATTTTAATTATTAGGAATTGTTGTAATTTTAATTTTTAGGAATTGTTGTAATTTTAATTTTTAGGAATTGTAGTAATTTTAATTTTTAGGATTGGTGTAATTTTTAATTTTAATGGAATGTGTTTAATTTAAATTATTGTTTTTATTTAAATTGTTGTGTTTTAGTTGATTTTTTTATTAGTCGCGGGGTCCAGAAAATGGAAGTGACGGAGCAGGGATGGGAGTGGTCTGTCAGTTTCAGTCAGTTTTGTGGAAAAGCTGACGTGACGCTGACGTGGCTCTGTCAGTTTCTGTCAGTTGGTTTCTGGGTTGGGAATGGTCTTATAATTAAGAAAAGAGATGAATGGAATACATTTATATTTTTTTATTTTAGATAGTATTGATTTTACTAAAATTTATGATAAAAATTCGTTAATATTGAGAATATGTCGTGAAAGTTGTGTGAGTTTTTACTTTTTGTGTTATATTATTTTATTCAATTGTATGATTAGCCGAATTTTTTTATTAATATATTTAATTATTTAATATTTAAGGAGGAGATTATAATTATTTTAATAAAATCTAGGTCGTCGGATTAAATTAAAAAACCTCATTAAGGGTGTCCGGAATAATCCATGTAATTTTGGTTTAATTATATAAATAAATAAAATAATAATATAAGACAAGGAGATGTTTGATGATTATGGATTTATGGTCATTAGACTGGATGGATTTAGAAGCCCATTTAAGAGCCAAATTTTGAAGCACTCATGTAGTCATTTCCCTTTAACCTATATTATGGGCTTCTGTAACTTGACAGCCCAGATACCTTTATGGTTAGGAAGATTGGTTTGGTTAGTTTTATTAGTTATTTTTAACTACTATATGTCTATATATAGTCTTTTACAAAGTTGACTCAGTGGTAATTGTTCAATTTCTAATAAATAAACATTTAGAATATAAATTACATGGAATATAATTTGTAACCTTTTTATATCTTTTATTGAAGTAAGTATATATATAATTGGATGATAGTTGAACTCTTATATACAAAGATATGGTTTATCCAGTTAATTCTTATTTCATTAAGATGAGAGGCAAGAGCTAATCCTTCCTTTAAAAGTTCCTTTTTCCGTGGGAAGTGAAACGTGAATTGTCATAAAATTTCTCTAATCTAATGATGTATCGAAAGATAGTCATGAAAAGGATGAAGTATTAGTGAACATGCATGTTATTAGATTTGAAAATAATCCAAATCTAAATGTCATAAGTTTATGTCCTTTTTAATTGCCACCAATCTAATAAGTACCTCTTCGATCCTATCCAATTGTTACGTATATATGATAATAATTAATTCAAGTTGAAACTAGTGCAGAATTTCGTCATTTCGTGGACCCAAACTATAGAAGAAGTGAAGAACTTGATTGATATTGTTATGGTAGTTGAAATGTCTTTCCACTTCATTAAATATGCATTCTATTTCAGATGTAATAAACACGGAATATATGGTTGATCGTTGTTAATTGACAAGAAATAATTCGTGTGCAAAAGAGAAAAAAATAAAATAAATTTAACTATACTTGGTTACTCCGTAAATCTTATTAATTCTTTGATACATCAGCTAATCATTCGTGCAGTTTCTTACACTGATCATTTTCCTAGTTGATCGAACATTGTGTTCGTTAACACTAACATTTTTGCTTAACCATGCATAATTCATTGTCTTTTCTTGAAGAGTTGATCATGTTCATATTGTTCTATGTTAGACACTTTCAATTCCTAAAATTAACTTAATTAAATCAATATATATGATTTGGTCCAACACTCCAACTTATGGTGACCCATTAATTTATACGTACGTTTAATATTGATAACGAAATATATATTTGACTTATACTACTTTTTATACACACAACACACAAGTACCTCATCGTTGAAATCAGATTACACCTCTACAGCAAATAAGCAAGTCTGAATGGGACAAGTTCAATTTCCACATTAAATCGTTTCTTTCGTAATATTTAATATCAAAATTCAATTTCCACGACAATGAATTGAAGATACATAACACATGATCAAACGAACATTTAAACAAAATATCAAATTTCGAAAACTGCTATAAACAGGTGCGTCGGTAACGACGTCGATTTTTATTTCATCTCAAACTTATCACACCGCGACGAGATACAAAAGTACGAATGAATCTATCAAACAAGCTATCAAATCTCCAAAAATGTTTTCAGTCAGTTTATGTACTGAATTTCAAAAAAAGTTATCATGATTCAATATTTTCCAAGTATACGTGGCCTAATTTTGTCTATGATCGATATATCATACGTGACGTTGAACATGTAGATACATATATACTGATCTATACATACAAACCTCATGTACATAACGTATCTATAACCGATCGCTTAATCAAATTGAGACTCACCGTACAATTCAGCTCAATCGTTTTCCTCCGATTAACGATCTTCCAAACGCGAACTCTACCAGTCATCAACGCGAAGTTTCTAATCTCCATCACATCCGTACGATGACTATTACTAACATTCAAATTCTCAGACCTAATTCTCAGCACAGAACTAATCGATTTACTCGTTCTAGCTCCAACAAGACGGCCGGAAATAGCTCCGCCACCGATCGTACCGTTTCGGCCTAAAACGACAACGTTACAGTGCTCAAATTTGTAGGTGCCGAAGTTTCTGTTACTCACCGTTACTTCCGTCAACATCGTGATGTTTACCGGCGACGACGTTGAATTCGAGTTGTCGTATTGTAGATTTTGAATTGAAACGGAGCTGATACGGAGCTTAGGATTGATTACGCGTAGAAATACGGACGCGAAAATTAAGAAGACTATGCCGAGGATAACGATGATGGCGAGTACGTAGACGAGAAATTTACTGCTTTCTTCATGCTTCGATTTGTATAATTTTGCGGTGGCGGTGTAATTGTGTTCGTCGCTTTTTACGACGGCCGTTGATAGCGGTGCCATTTGACTCTCTGGATCTGCCATGTGTCACTGTGTGTATGTGTGTGTGATTTGAAGTGTTTGTATTTGTTTGAAAGTGTGTTTATATATAGTTGTAATGTTTCATATTGACCTTTTTATTTTAAAAATTACATATTCAGTCCCTACTAGTTTTCGATGTTAAACTGTTATAACAGTGATTTTCAAGGATTAAGTTACAAGCATTTTCTTTACCAAAAAAACAAAAAAAAGTTACAAGCATTTTAGGGATTTCAATAAATTGGTAACAGTTATTTCGGATTATTTATAAAAGTGCAATAATCACTTTAAGAACACTTATAAGAATAGTATAAAGAAGGTTTAGTCGTAATTAACCATTTTTTTGTGACATCTAATACTCCATTCGTCCCAAATTTATCGTCTATATATCCATTTTGATATGTATCAAAATTATTGTTAACTTTGTACTTTCAACCAATCAAAACAATTCTATATAGGGGTGAGCATTCGTACCCGAATTTCCGATCTCGTATTCGTACCGTATCGAACCGGTAGTAACCGACTTCAAATGGTCCGATATTCGGTACTCACTTTAGTGCCAAAAAGATAACCGGTACCAACCGGTTTGGTACCTATATTTTCTCATTTTCTCCGCTTTGGTACCATATCCGAAATATACATGATTTTCTTTGTTATAGGTAGTTACGTTCTTTTTATATTTTAAAAAAGATTTATTTGAAACATCATCTCTATGATCATATAATATGTCTATGTGTATAAAAATGATATTTTTTGAGTGATTAAGAAGTATAAAATTATAGTTAGACCCTCACGTATGAATACAGTTGTAATTTTATAGATGTATAGGTAGTACTTTTTGTCACACAAACAATCACGTTCTAGCACCGTAGACCCTAGTTCAATCGAATTCCAAACATATTGCTTGTTGATATAAAGCTAAGGATCGTGACTTGTGTCATTACCAAATCACTTACTCTTTTACAATAACGTTGTTGTACATATATGTTTTTCTTCGTTACCATCCATGTCATGTAATGATAACTTTTTTTTTTTAGATTCATTGATATACATCTTCTTTGAATTTTATCGAGTACAAAATACGTAGATTAGTTTACTTATTATTCAATTATATTTTTGGTACCAAAGAGGTAAAGTATCACTTTTACCCGTACCGATACCATCCTGCTTTAAACGGTCCGATATTCGGTATTCACTTTAAGGCCAAAAAGATAACCGGTACCAACCGGTTCGTTACCAGTTCTATCTCATGCTCACCCCTAATTCTATACGGTAAACGATAAAAAGTTAGCGGTTATTCATCTATACACGTTTCTTAAACTCTGTATTTTCAATCAATCACTTCTTTGTATACTAATTACTTAAAAAGAAAGTTAACACATAGATTCCCGCTATCAAACATTCTTATTTAAAGTGAGCTAAGATGGGTATTACATCACGTGTAAACCAGATTGCTTTTAGTTGGGATTGTGATTGTACATTGCACTCTCTGGTTTTATCTTTTTAATTGAAAATTGTACTTTTAAGAAGAAGCAAAGAAAAAAAAATGTCACGATTTGAATCGTGATATGGAAAACTTAGTCCGTAAGATATATATAAAAAAATGTACATGTATATCTAATTTTGTAGCATAAAATTGAGTTACAACTTGTTTTATACCTTAACCATTTATGGTTGCCCATATCTTTAATATGCATTCATTAATGATTTTCATTATTATCATTGAATAGCATTCATATGTCATTTGTGAAGAAAAAAATTCTAGCTTAAATATTATTGTCAATGTCCATGTGACTTTTGACCTAACATGTTTACTTAAATATTATTGTCAATGTCCATGTGACTTTTTTTTTTTTCTTTCTTGGGATTTTGGTTTGGTTGAATATTCCCCTATATAATCAAGCCTTGAAGGGTTATGAACAGTTAAAATGGAAAGTTCTATTTTGTCGATTTACAGTTTAGTATATATTTTTGTAATGACATAATATAAACAAAGGTAGTGATAGTCTAGCGGTCTTTGCTTGCTTTTTTTGACGTTAACAATTGAGGGACTCAGGTTCGAGTCCTTCCTCTTGCAATCCCCCCTTTTTTTAAACGGATTATATTCAATATATATTTTACATATGTTACTACAATAAACAAAGGCAACATTGGCTGGATGGATGATGCAGCTAATTTTTTTTTTGGGTCTTGAGTTCGACTCTTGCAAGGCCCACTAATTTTTAAGCTCTTTTATTTTCAAAGGCAAATGAATTGTATACATTTCTAATAAAATTTGTAAATAGGAGGCTTAAATTATTAATGATGTATACTTCTAAACTTTAAAAATACATGTTACTTTTTATTCTTATCATTGAAGCTTATAAAAAATAATGAACTTATTATACAAATAAATAGGTAGAAAATATGATATTAATACAATTAAAGTACGGCGATTATCTTATTTAGCATAGAAAGAAAAACTAAGTTCACAAAACATAAAACGGTGGACAATTTTGAAATATGTGATTTATTTAATTTTAATGTTTCAATGCGTTCTTAAAAAAGAAAAGTAAATAACATAAGGTACTTTAATTTTCACCTTTTTCAACTTGAGATCAACAACTTTAATTTTTTCAATTAAGTTTAAAATAGGGCGTAGACCGGGCATGTAACCCTCGTTATGAATCAAACTTTCAAACTCAACACACATGACCACTATTGTTATAGAAACTATCAGATGATATATTGCCAATATACAAAACAAGAGGGGTGAAAAGTTGTAAAATTTCTGTCTCATTTGCGTTGAGTGGGTTGGTCCTCGCCGATTACTTAAAATATAAGGTTAAATGGTCAATGCCGATATTGACCACGTCCAAGCTTTTTGTTCCAACTTGTTGCATTTGGCGGCGAGAGCTCCGTTTAAGTTATTTTACAAGGTTTTCCATTGATGTGGGTAAAACATATTATTTTTTAATGTTCATTGGTCAAGCTTCTTGTATAATACTATACTTTAGGTGATAAAATCAACTGCTTATATAAAGAATCAAAATTAATTAATTACATCAAATGAAATAATTTTGTAGTTGGGAAAAGAACGGTTTAGATTAGGTTAATTGACCTAACACGTTAGTTATTATAATACTGAAGTAAATAAAATAATAATAATGTGTTTGGAAATGCACTAAACTTGTGCCTGATATTAATTGTGTGTATCATACTTACACTCGTCATTTTTAATGCATCCAATTTTCAAAAAGAATGTTTTAGTGTATTTTGGTGATGTGTCGTTCGTTTAAGGTGACACGTGACATCATGAGAGTTCAACACATCATCAAAACATCACGAAAATACACTAAAACACCTTTTTTGAAAGTTCGATGCATTAAAGATGACCAGTGTAAGTATGATACACACAATTGATATCGGGTACAAGTTTAGCGCATATCCAGACACTAAGCCCTAACAATAATTGTAAAAATCAATAACTATATGTGAAAAATATTACGGAATATTAAAATAGGGATATGACCTTTTATTAGGTCGTTATAGAAGAATGATTATCCAATATAAACATTATATCGATACACAATATGCCTCTTTCAACGCTTTCCAATCTATATGAAACATAAAAAACGTAAGCTACAAATTATCATATGATTGATGCATCTACTTAATCTTTTTTCTTATTATGGCCAGGGACGGAGCCAGGAATTCCCGATAGTGGGGGCGAAAAAAAATTATTTTTTATTTCTTTAATAGTTTTGTGGGGGCGAAAATTTTAAAATGTAATTAATAACTTAAAAAAATTTCTTTTTTACGTAATTTAAAAATTCTTGTGGGGGTGACTGCCTACACTGCCCTCGCCATGTCTCCGTCCCTGATTATGGCGTAATATAGTATGTCATACGTTTGAAGACATCATAACTCATATCAATATAACGAATCATTTATCATTCTATGACATCCTTATATTACGAAAGAGTGGAAACACAACAATATGAATATGTACGATTATACGAATGCGAAACTATGTAAAATCAACACAAATTAATTTCAGACATATCATCATATAAAAAAAACTCAATATTAACAATCAAATCCTTGCATCTGCCCAAACTAGCATATTTTATTTTTATAATTTATAAACAACTGAACATACCAAACTTGCAAATTAAAGGGCTACGAATAAAATGTTTTGGAATTTCAGGTGAGACATGATAATACTCTACCAAAAAAAGAGGTTATGGTAAGTTTTGTTACAGCAACAATAGTGGCTTACTACCGATCCTCTTAGTACATATCGTTTGATAAAGAGTCGATTTGCACTTACATAAGTAGATGTATTTTAATCGTTTTGATTAAAATATTTTGTTGTACCAATTTTCTTTTGGAATATTTGATTGTCACTTATACGGTACCATTTTATATGACGATCCAATAGTTTATAAACTCATTTCACACTTTACCATGTACTCGTATTTGTGGGTAATTCGTGTGTATTCGTTTGTTACCCACGAATTTCAGCTCTTTACCCATGAATTCGTTACGTGAGTGATCGGTTGGATTCTTGTATATGTATGTATATATGCTATTGTATATGTAGTTAATTGATTTTGTTAACGATGATTCTTGGGCTATTGTAAATGAATTTGAGTATGCGTTAATTACTTAAAATGCAACTATAATTTACGGGGTCATTTGAAAGTCAACAAATAGTAAATATGTTATTGTCCAAATACGATCGTAGACCATAGAGATATTAATGCATATTTTAAGATTTGTAGACAACTCTTAGTGGAAGACTAAAGAACTCAAATGTCAGCTCAGTGCCACGTAAGTACTTCATCAGAAAGACTGAACAGTGTCAATGATATACTGAATAACAACTCACATTCATCAATAATACCTGTATTTTAGTCTCAAAATAAAAAAAGTAAATAAAATGGCCTACTACTTCTCGTCTTTCTCCGTTCTTACTCCAACGCATCCAACAAAAACGTCATAAAAACACTTTAGTTCTAATGGTGTCTTTGTAAGATACTTTGAAGACGCCCCCATTGTTGATTTTGTACGAAGTACTACTAATGTATTTATTTTTGTATATAATTAACATTAATATTAATAATAAAGATAAAGATCTTCAAAATGAAGTTCGATATTTTGTAGTAGTATACAAGTCGATATCATATAGAAAAGGCACAATGATTTTTATTCCACAAAAACATTAAATTATATAGCCGGGGTGGGCACTGGCCACTGGGGACACAACTAGTTTCCAAATTATAGATAGGGTTTACCTCATGCTTTTTATTAGGTCTCCCAGTACTCGTATTCCTCCTCCTTCAGCCCCCTTTCATTTCACTTCCCTCCATTAAATTAAACCACCGCCGTTTAATATAAATAAATACTCAATATACTAAATACAATCTAATCCCTCCGTACACTCAAATTAGGTTTTACTTAATTCATAATACAGATAGAGCTAGGGTTTTGAAATAAACGTTCATGTGAAAACACCTAATTTAATGTATGAATAGATAGTATAGACTGAGCTACGTTTTTGAAATTAACTTTTAGGTGAAGACAACAACTAATTAGGTTTAATTGAAGTGATATTTGGATAGCTAGGGTTTGTGATTTTGAAAAGAATGGAAGAGACGGTACTTGATGAAATCATCAGAAAGCTTATGGATGCTAAGGGCGGACGCGTGCCGAAACAGGCGCAGATCACCGAGCCGGAAATACGGCAGCTTTGTGTTGCTGCTAAAGAGGTTTTTCTAAGCCAGCCTAATTTGCTTGAACTTGAAGCTCCTATTAAGATTTGTGGTAACCAATTTACGTCTCTCATAACATACATATATGTTACTTATTCATTATTTTATTTGTAATTATGTTACTTGCTCTTTATTAGGTTGTTATATTTGAATGTAGAACAATACATATGTGATTAAATCCTTGAAATGGGGGTGGATACTATAATGTTTGAAATGGGACTAAAAGTGAACAGTTGATATTATGTGGTTTCTGAATATGATATGTTTATAACAATTTATACAGGTACTATAGGTATGGTTATTATTGCTGTTGTTTTAAGAATCTGAAGTTATCTTTGTGCATACTGTTTTACCATGGATAGGAATTAGGATGCATTTATACACATACGGTTACTTAATGAACATTTTTTGATATGACATTGGTTATGTAGTATCATGTCTTATCAGTGTGGATATATAAGTTAATTATCCCTAGATATTTGGTCTTAAGTATAAATTTTATGGGTCACAAGGAAGATACAAGGTAGGGGTAGTTTAGAAACTAGAGTAGAAACTTAGGTTTGTGCTGTTTTTTCGTCAATTATTCAAAGTACTCCATCGCCTCACTTTGTCAACCCTTCCCACAGACCAAATGGAACTGCTTTCTTGATTAGAACTGTTCTTTAGACATTCTGTTTGAATATAGTTTATCATGCTGTTTGTTCCTTTATCATCTTTATGCTGCAGATAGTCATGCTTAAGTTTGGTGCTTATCCTACTAGTCCAGTAACCCTTATGAGATCATTGCCAGTGTTGTAGGACTCTCCTTGCTTCCTTATTCATGATTTAACATTTATTTTATCGGTATCTTGACTTCGTTTCTTCATATATCAAGTATTTTGTTTTCTGTTTGTCTTTGTGTACTAGGGTCTCATTAGTATTAATTTGCAGGTGACATCCATGGACAATATTCTGACCTCTTACGGTTGTTTGAGTACGGTGGATATCCTCCAGAGTCAAATTACTTATTTTTAGGAGACTATGTTGATCGTGGTAAGCAGAGCATCGAAACAATATGTCTTCTACTTGCTTACAAGATAAAGTACAAGGAAAACTTCTTTCTTCTCAGGGGAAACCATGAATGTGCTTCCATCAATCGCATATATGGATTTTATGATGAATGCAAAAGAAGGTTCAATGTCCGTCTTTGGAAGACTTTTACTGACTGCTTCAACTGTCTGCCCGTTTCCGCTCTTATTGATGAAAAGATTCTTTGCATGCATGGAGGTTTGTCTCCTGACCTAAAACACTTGGACCAGATACGGAATATTGCCCGCCCTGTTGACGTTCCAGATCAGGGACTTCTTTGTGATTTGTTATGGGCGGATCCAGATAGAGATATGGAAGGATGGGGCGAGAATGACAGGGGTGTGTCGTATACTTTTGGGGCTGACAAGGTTGCAGAAGTTCTTGAGAAGCATGATCTTGATCTTATTTGCCGAGCTCACCAGGTACATAAAACGTGAATCAGTTTTATTTTAGTCTCTGACGCATAGTTTCTATTTGTTGATAATTACTAGTATTAGAGCTGGAAATTTTGACCCCTTTGGTTGTGCTTTTATCATAACCGGGTCAAATAATAAAATTTAGCTAAGGCCGGAACTGCTCAAACGGCCGAAAGTCTTCTGAAGTCCATTCTACAATGCATACAACTCTTGAATTGTTTTGGTCAATGATGTAATATTTTGTAATAATGTTGTTTTTGAAAGCGTGTCAACAAATTAGGCATATAGAATTTATAAAGATTTAAAAAATGGACTAAAGACTGTTTGTGGCTAAACCCTAGTACCTAACCCAGCCTGGCCCGTTTTGACCCACACAAAAACGGAGTTATTTCAGACTGAACCTGTTTGACCAATGAAGTATTACAAACCCTGAATTGTACTCTCGTCGTCCACCATGCCATCTGTACTTGTAATCTAACACAGGCTGTTGGTGGTTGAGTTGTTTGGTTTTGATTTATTGTTTTTACTATACATATTCTAATTTAATAGGCAGTTGGAGGGCGCTAATGTGCATCTTCTTATGGTTACATGATTTTTTTTTTCTAACGACATTTACACATCTTTGTGATCTTTTTAAGGTTGTGGAAGATGGGTATGAGTTTTTTGCAAACCGGCAGCTTGTAACCATATTTTCTGCCCCAAATTACTGTGGGGAGTTTGATAATGCTGGTGCAATGATGAGCGTGGATGATACATTGACGTGTTCCTTTCAAATTCTCAAGGCTTCAGAAAAGAAAGGGAGGTTTGACTTTGGCAACAGTATGTTGAGACCAGGAACTCCACCACACAAGGTAAAGGAGATCCCTTCGTTTCAAAAAGAAACACTTCTATATGGCCATATGGGTGTTAAGATCTATGCATATTGTTGAGGTTTTATGTGGCCAGTGAGCAATGATGTTGGAATGCATACTATATACATGCGTTTGTTACTAGACCTTTAACTACTAGACCTCATCCACTATGTCCTGCTTAGTACCATCATATTTTCATCATGATTCATCATCAAGATATGATCAACAATCACACAATAGTAACGACAAGAAATATATATGTGAACGTGATGTTGACATTAGGCTTATAGGAATTTGTCATTGCTGGGACATCTGTAGTTTTTATAAGTCGATGTGGGAAGACTACCCATCTAAGATGAAAACCGCACAAGAAAGCGTATGACGAGAAAGCTATCATTAGACAAGAAAACTATCATTACTTAAAGTCGTAATGTATATGAGCTCATTTGAGGATGTTAATCCTGTTCAATTGGTAATGCGTAAATGTGCATTGTGTTTTTATATATGTCTATAACATATGACATTCTTATATTTTTTTATCCATTTCTGTTCTGCCACTATCTGATGCGTATGGTGTTCAAATTTTTGGCTCAGGGTGGAAAGAGATGATTTGTTTTCTACAAGAAGGTGCCATATGTTTTAAAGATCAAGTGTCGTGTGTGGTATCCTCATATGTTGTCCTATGTGAATCTTTTTTGCTAAATTCAGCACCTCTAGCAGAAAAGGGTGTTAGGGATACCGTTACTGCAAAGGTACAATCACTGAAGCTGGAGTTACCTGCTGTATCTGCATGTTCATCCCAGATTATTATTAATGTAAAATGACAAGTTACATCTAATTCTTGAACTATTGGTAGTGGACATCTCTTCTCTGTTTGGTGCCTTTTCAATGTGAAAGATTTGGTAGGGTAGCATCCTTTTAAACCATTTTGTTTGGTATCTTGGTTCCGGGTAAATCTGAGGTTTATGCAAAATGCCCCCTACGGATCAGATATCCAAAATCTCCCCTCTTTTCTAAGAAGTGGATGTGGCGGAATTGCACCTCCCTATGATCAAACTTTGTCTCCTTGTTGGTGCTCAAGAACGATAACTAGTTAGCCACTTAGCCCTACGCACATGCACTATCTAGGGACCATTGAAAGAAGTCATATGACATATGGTCGTTACTAGGGTTGTGGACTGGTGGTGTTCTATATATATTTTTAATAATAAGGTGGTAAAGCTAGAAGTAGGGACGTAGTATACTCGCTTTGACACAGTAGGTGCACATTTTTGCTACATTTTCTCGTTCACCCATCATCATGGTGCAATCGCGTTTCGATAAACCTGCATAAATGAAGATAAACTGAAAGAAGTAGGCGTTATTTATTTATTTATTTATGATCATCCAGAAGATGATGTTTATTATTGAATAGTTGATCATCAAAACAAATTCATTCTATCATCAAATTTGATAACGCTAACTCAATTATATGTATCGGAATCCGTTTAGGGAAATGAATCTTTAAGAAAGAAGGTAATTCCATTACAAAACTCCTTATTTGGGTAAATCACTGTAATGGAAAACTGCATATGAGAGTTTTTGTATATCATAGCAAATTTGTACAGTCACTTGTTTAGTTTTCTTTTGGAGCAACTCTTATGATATGCCTAATGCAATAACTATGCTAATCGCATTAATACACATGGAATACATATTAGCTGCCTAATACAACTCTATGTTGTACAATTTTTTCAGTACTAATAATAAACTACTTGATTTGCACTTTCAACAAGCATAAATCATTTTTCGTAACTCCTAACATTATTATTAGTAAGCAAATTTAGTATTAATAGCATGAAACCACAATCCAATGCGGTTTAGGGCAACTCCAATGTTCCTCTATCCGTCTTCTTATAGAGATGGAGGAAAAATGCACTACGATCGTTCCTCTATATTTAGAGGTAGAGATAGAGGATGTCAAGTTTCATCTATATACAGCGAACACTATTCATCCTCTAAAAACTTTAACTATACTTAATATATTATATGATATTTCTTAGTCATGTTTATATACTCCGTATTATTTATTGTTAATAACTACTCCGTAATATACTTTAAAGTTATACTAAAAAAAGTATTACTCGGTCTCCGTTACAATATTATTTTTTGTTATATATGTTGAACATTATTTGCTATGCTTTCAATTATAAAAAATAATAATAATGAAATATTTATTGTTTATCGATTAGAAAATATATAAATATTAGTTAAATAAGCTGTCTAAGTATAAATTAAAGTGGGATAAATATTATAGAGGTGGATTTTTAGAGGATATGATTGTAGAAGAGTTTTTTTAGAGGAAGAATATAAGGAAACGATTACATGTTTTCTGTGTATCTAAAGATAGGTGAAAAAGATTATATATGTTGGAGAAGGCCTTGTAAAGTTATATTTTAATTGGTGAACAAGTTTTTTTTGGTTAGTAGAACTCATAGAATTTTATTAAAAAAATAGTGTTTTGATAAATAATGTCCTTAAAGTAATGGTTAAGCTAATCATAAATAAATTTAAACATTAAATAACCAGGGGCGGAGTTAGGATTTAGAAGTAGGGGGGGCAAAAAAAAATTTAAAATTATTTGTTCATGTTTTAGGGGGGCAAAACTTATGAAATATCGCAAATACCCTTAAAAAAATTTCTTTTTTATATGTTTTGAGAATTCTTGGGGGGGCAGCTGCCCCCCATGCCCCCCCTCTACCTCCGCCCCTGTAAATAACTAGCATGGCATAGTAATATGTAATCTCTGAGTTATATTTATAAAGTGACATTATGAATCATTATAAACATGAAATGTTTGAACAGTATTAACGTTTTGATTGTAATCATAGTAATATTAATCGTTGCGCTAAGGGCATTATTTACAGAAATTAAAAAAAATAAACAAAACCTTTTCAAATGATTATATACATTCACATCGGTGTGTTTGGCGAAACTAGATGGAGATGGAGATGAATACGGAAGCTTGAAGTTGGAGTTGTTATGGGCTGGAGCTGTGGATTTTTTTTTTTTTTAAGTGTTTGACAAATTAGTTGGTGCTACAACTTATGAGTATCGTGACGTAAATGGACATGACATAAACTATAAATTTTTATAATTAAAAGAAGGGTAATATAGTAATTTAATAAGGATAGGATGAGGATTCTTTAGAAAAGGAATTCTTCTTTAAAAGGTTTTTTTTTTTTTTTTTGAAGAATCTCTAAAAAGTGGGAAAGGAAAGGAAGATATAAGAAAATGGAAGGAAACTCTAGCTTATTTTTTGTCCAAATATTTCCTTTCGAATGTGTGTGATTAGGAAGGGACCATTCCTACAAATTTGAAAACACACCCTTATTAAATATCTTCTTTTCTCTTGTCTTCTTTTCTTTTTTATTTTCTTTTCCTCTTAGGCCACTAATATCGCAAGCCGTCGTTTTTGGTCAGTTGGGAAGTGACGAACCGACGGGGATGGTACCATTTCGTCACTTGGCTCGGTCAGTTTTCTTAGTCATCAAACCGACGCATTCCTTTTTTTTCTTTTTTTTTGTTTAATTTGTGTGTATAATATTAAAGGTAAATTGGTAAATGTGGGACCCAAAAATTAAAGTGACGGAGCAGGGATGGGAGTGGTCAGTCATTTTCAGTCAGTTTTCTGAAAAAGCTAACGTGGCACTGACGTGACTCAGTCAGTTTCAGTTAGTTTGAGTTAGGGATGAGAGTAGTCTTAAATTCAAATTCGAAAACACAATATCTGTACCAAACAAAAATTGTAATTTTATAAGGAAGTGAACTTCTCTTATAATCCTCCATCATCCCTTAAAATAGGTTCGACAAACACACCCTTAACTTTCATAAAAAATTTTAGAGTTAATTGCATGGTTGGTTCCTGTTGTTTACATACAATTGCACCGTTATTCCATATACTTCACTTTTTGCATCGGTGATCTAAAAACATAAAAGTTGTTACCTGATTGGTCCATTTTTCAACTAAAATGACCAAGTTACCTCACTAAATTCAATACAAAAGCTAAGACATTAAGGGTATGGTAGTCATTTTGACTGAAAAAGTGACCAAACGCGCAACAGATTTAATGTTTTTAAACTGCGGATGCCAAAATTGAAGTATAGAGATTTACGATATAATTGTCTGTAAACCACGTGACGAACCATGCAATTAAGTAAAAAATTTAAAGTACCGTACAATTGTACAAAGGGGTGGGCTAACCATACCCGTAATTCTTACTTACTTTACCGGTCAACGCTTATTATGATTAGGTAATAAATATGTTTCCTATTCATTTATTGCTAGTAGTCATCATTATCTTAATTGTATCTTTTTCCTTTACATTCTCTTATTTATTCTTGTATTATTATTACCTCTTAATCATTTATGATTTAACCTTATATAGAACTTTATACTCGTAATGGATAAAACACAAAATAGATATTTTGTAATTTTTATAAGAAAAGAGAAACAAATTTTACCAAAAATTGTGAACATTTGTATTTTTATGCACCGTATAAAACTAATTAATATTCACCGTAGAGTGATTCCACTCAAAATGTTTGAACGGATATTATTTGAATCCTTCCTTGTCTAATACAAGCTCATCTTTGTGGCTAATTGTTAATACAAGCTCGTCACTTTTAAAACTTTTTGGAATAATAAATTTTTTTTACACATTAGAGATTTCAAAATAACAAAACAAAGATTTAAAAGTGTTATAAATAAAACAAAAGGAACTGGTAATTTATGACAAAAGGAGAAAGATTTTTTTCATTGTAGATAAGAGAGTATGACACATTACTGAATTAGTGGTAAACAATAAATTCATATATACATGTAATAACGAGACATTAGTATTATTCTAGATGTGTTAAAAGTTTTATGTATGTATATATGTACATGTAAATAATAATATTAAAGTAGGTGAGAAAAACAAAGAGGTGTAATGATGCCTAATGAGTAATTATAGACACAAATAACTAAGGGTAAAATGAGTAAATAGGTAAAGAGTAATTATTGGCACAAATAACTTAGTTGAAATTTAGTAAAACAACAAAATTAGGTTTTGGGTAAAATTTCATTCGGGTAGATTTAGTAGGACCCTTGTACAAACAAAAGGCAGCGCCATTAGACCATTTGCAACGCTCAAACGTGGCGGGCGTTTTGCCAACGAGAACGCCCAGAACGCCCGCAACGCGGCGTTCAGCCGGCGGCGTTCTGGGGCGTCGTGTATCGGAGAACGAACGGAAAACGGGAGTTTTCTTGTGGCCCACTCGATTTTTATGTTTTTTTTTCTTCCTTCCTCCATTCTTCCTTGATTTTGGTTGTTTGATGGTGTTGTTGGTTGTAATCCGAGAGAAAAAGAAGAATACAGAAAGTGTGAAAAAAAAAGGACTTGCAGGAAGAGAGAACGGAGAAGAAGGTGAGATTGGGATGGTTTATTTTTTTTAATTGGTTGTGGGCCCCAATTACTAATTTAGTTTCTTTCCCTTTTTCAAATCGTTTTTAATATGTAACAAACGTTTTATTTTTCTCTTGCGTTAATAAAAAAAATAAAATATATTGTTTTTAATTTTTAATTAAATGTTATATTTTTAATTTTTGAAATGTATTGTTTTTAATTTAATTGTATTTGTATTGTTAAATAAGTGGAAATGATGTGGAAATTAATGGGGCCAGGAGGGGAAAAAGGGGCGTTCTGGTGTTATGATTGCATGGGTTAAAATGCTGTTGTGGTGTTATGCTGACGTGTCAGGGGAAAAATGGGCGTTCTGGTGTTATGACTGCGAGTGGTCTTAAGAAAAGCGTGCAATTACAGTCTTGCCCCTTTTTGTCGTATCTTATAACTACTCACATATCGACACGTGTAATTTATATTTTCTGTTGCTTGTCTAAAAGCCAAATAGGTGCATAGCGTGACTGATAACCAAACCTGCTACACTCTGCTACTAATGGCCGGAACTACGATGAATCCGGTTCCGGTGAACACATCAACCGGAGAGTCGCAATCTCCGTCGTACGTCAACTTTGTACGCATTTCCGCCACCGTTGATCGATTACGTGCTCACGTTCGCCGTGATAACAGCAACCGCAACAATGACTTCTGCAATCTCTGCCTTTATCTTTCTAGGTTTAAATATATTAGCTGCTTTGTCATCCTCATGAAGCATTTTATGCTTTTGTTTTTCTTTTCTATTTGAAGTTATGGCGGTAAACTGAAAAATAAGTTTTTTTTTTTTTTTTTTTTTGCAGAGGTATTGACTATGCTGTTGCTAACAATGAAATTCCAGACAGAGCTTCAGATTTACCACCATTAATCAAGCAGGTAAACCATATACATATTTCGCTACTTCTTTTTGTTCTTCAGTTTTTTTTTTTTTTTTGTTTTTTTTTTTAAATTACTCCGTATTATTCCTATTATGAATTTCTTTTTTAGATTTACTGATAGTATTGTTAGTTAATGTTCTTTCCATTTTATTTTTATATTTCAAATTTCAATTTCTATTATGAAAAAGTGTGTAAATGCCTAAATGGTCATCACACTTGTTGATAACACTTGCTAACGAACTTAAAAAATTAAATGGTATTTTCAATAATCTGCTCATTTGAAGGTCTCAAAGATTTCAACTAGGATGTTTTTAAGTTACTTATTGTTTATGTATATATTTTACAAATGATGTTTCAACTAATCAAAATATGATAAGGCTATGTAGTAGAAAGTTTGTTAACCATAAGGTATGAATTGAATAATTCAGTAGGAGTGACACATAAATAATTTTGTAGATATTTGTTTTAGTTTCCACATGCTTTCTATAGATGGATTAGTTTTTTTTTTTTTTTTTTTTAATTATTTATACTATAATAATAGTAATGGTAGTTGCTTTTAATTGATGACTTTTATGTGAGGTCTTTCTAGCTAGTATTCTATGCCATGAGACACAAAATGCTGACAACATAATGTGCTTAGGTATTTCAATGGGCAAATGACGATATCCAATTACATGCCGGTATCATGGTGCTGATGATCTCTCTAAAGGTACTCCTTTATCTCGATTTCTATCATTTCCTGTACCTTATTGGTGATTGGCTGCACATTTCTTGCTGAAGTTTTGGATCTTGTTATCTTGTTAAATAGGGTGCATGTAGAAATGGATGGTTCAGTGAGAAGGATAATGGAGAACTTCATATTCTTAGAAATGAGGTTTGTAAATGGATGTTATATTCGTTGCTGTATATTATGTACATCGTCTCTTATAAAGAGTACTCTATTATGATTGTAGATAACAGGCAGTTTCAGCAGTGTAAGTGATATGAACTCCGAGGAGAGCACACTTCATAACATCATCTCGACAGTTATGCTAAGGTGTTCATGATGTCATATTTGGTGTGGGTGTGTGTTTGTTTTATTATATTTTATTTGAATATTATGTTTGTTTTTGTTGACTTAATATATTTAGCTCTATCATATCCTTTCAGATTCTATCCAGGAATCAAGATGGGCAAAACACTTGCAATTGTTGAAGCTACGGTAACAATGTCCGTTTTCTTGAACTAATGTTATCTTAATTATTTATGCACTAATTATCAGTATTTGTCTTTGCTGTAAAATTTGTAGCCGGGATTTGGTGCATTTGTAAAAGATTTCTTTATTCCCAACAATGCAAAATCTTCCAGTGATAAAATAGTAAGAATTCCTTGTCATGTTGCTCTTATGAACTCCTTATTTAGGTCAAAAGCTTGTGGTGTTTTACTACAGAATTGCATCACATTAACCATTATCATTTATTCATTCAAAGTTACGGCACCATGCATGCTTCTTTTGATTCTTTATTTTATAAGATCTCTCTCTTTTAACGTCACTGCAGTACTTGTTTGTTGCTCAAACAGATAATATAGAGACATCGTCATGCATCATAAGTCCCCAGCATGCCAAGTATAGATTTACATTAATCCCTTGTACATTCTTTAAACAAAGCATACATGCACTTAATGTGATCTGACTCAAATTGTTTCTGTTCGATTGCTAGTTTTTTGTTGAATGGAAAAGCAGTGGATGGGACTTGCGGTTACAAGGTTTGTATAGATGGTCTAAAAGTGTTGTTGCTGCTAGATCTGGCAAAGGTGGGGTTGGGTAACAAGTCAACATTGGTTGGTTTGGACTAAAATACTCGGTCTAAATTTGTTAAAGGTTGCAATAACATTTATGTGTCATATATGATCACAGAAAGTATATTCTTGTAGTAATACTCTAATTCTTTTGTATAAAACGATTTGGAAAGTTATAAGCTTAAAAAAAGCACTTCAAATGACTTTCAACGCGTTCAGCACTTCAGCCCATTTGACAGATTTTTAAGTTTTACCTGTCAGAGATACTATGCAACCTAAGTTGACCCATTTATATATAAGTGGGTCAAAATTGCCACATCTATGTATGCAGGGCCTTGCGCCCCATTTTGGTTTTGTGATTCCTTTTACATGTTTTTTTGGTTATATTTCCCAATCAGGATCCTGGACCACAGATTCCAACACCTGTAACACATATGGTTAAGTATGGAACAAATATTCTTCAAGTGATGGGCCAATTTAAAGGTATTTATATAACATTAGCCCTCTGTTCCAACGCAGTTTACATGCACGGTTCTTTCATTTTAAACTCTCGATAAATTTATGTAGGGAAATGTGTTATTGTTATTGCTTATATGAGTATGGTTTCAAATCCAATCTTCCCTGCACTTCCAGATTATGTGCCACCGACTGCTGCTCCATCTCATTCAGGTATATCTTGTATTGTATGATGAAATTGCATACGTTTGTTTAATGTTCTTATTGTCTTTGCGTTTTCTGTTTGTTGTATTCTTATAATACGATATACTTGAAGGGCCATCTAGAATATCACTGAATTGCCCTATAAGGTAAGAATCAGTAATTGCTAATTCAGGTATCAATAAAACTAGCAATTTCTATGTAGACTTGTCTATATCTTTGGATTTGGGTTCCTATATACAGCTTCGGACGCATCAAGACACCTGTCAAAGGATATTTGTGTAAACATTTTCAAGTGAGTTTCCATACTGTATCACTCTGTAAGTGTGTTGGTTCAATGCCATAACGTTTGGTCTATGTAACAATATTTATAATTTCGCAGTGCTTTGATTTTGACAACTATGTGGGCATAAACTCAAGAAGACCATTGTGGCGTTGTCCCCATTGTAGTCAATCTGTCTGCTTCACTGACATCCGTATTGATCAGACCATGGTTAAGGCAAGTAACCCTATAATTTCAGGACTAAACCTTATTTAAAATGGCAATTTCGACCCATTTACTATTTAATAGGCTCATTTGTTTATGTTTTATCTTTAACTGATCAAAACAGTTAGCATAAAAGGAAACTATCAAACAGATCGAAGTCACTCAAATTGTATTTTAAATGCATTAAACCTCCTAATCTTGTTATTAAAGAAGTTAGATTATTACTGAAATAATACACTATTTACTTATAAAGAGATTTATATTTATTGACAAAACGTGTTACAGGTCAACCAACCCGACCTGTATCAACCAGTACAAAATTAGTTGTTTTGACCTGATACCCAACCCACTCATTTGCAACCTTTGTGTATAAACTCCTTTCATTCTAATATAAGCGACATATCTGTCCTTAGATTCTGGAAGAAGTTGGTGTGAATGCTATTCATGTAAAAATCTCTGCTGACGGCTCGTGGGAAACTGTTAATGAGGGTGATGTTTATACGGATGAACCACAAGATAAACCAACTTTACATCGTGAATCTACTACTATTACCCTAGATGCAGGTGCAGATAGTATGGACCCTAAGGAAGGGGGTAATATGGATGCCAGTAATTGTCATCTAGAAAATGACCAAAAACCTTCCCCATCTCGGTTGCAAAATTTGAACTTGAACAATGTCCATAGAAGTACTGCATCTCATATGGAGACTCAGTTTCAGAGAACTAATTTTCAGACACCGGAAAATTGGACATCCAATACTACATCACATGTCACGATGATGGAACCTGAAAATGTCATTTCACAAGGTCAAAGTCAACTTTTTTCTCCCAACAGTCTGCACATACCAACACATGCAATTGGGTCATCTAATACTAGACCAAATGTCACGTTGACAGCACCTGTAACAGATACTTTTGTGAATGCTAATTCTCAGAGTCAAAGTCAAACTTGTGCTTCCAACGACACGCAGTCACAACAGCATAACTCAAACAACATGAGTAATGGATATGGTGTGAGGTACCCTAAGCCTGAGATGCATGTAACTGGAATTCCAGTTGCTGTTCAGTCATTTCCAGCTCAGAGCTCCACCGGAATGGTTAGTGGTGATAGACAGCAACAATTTTCTCTGTTTCACATGGATCAGCATCAAATAATGCGTATGATATCAGCTTCATCGTCCCTGAGCATGGGCCCACAGGTACAAATAATTTCTTTTTTATCTTTGTTTCATGTAATATTCACTGGCAGATTTAATGGGTCAAAACTCAAAAAAAAGTAGCTATAGTATAGTTCCAAACGGGTTTGCTTGAGCTAAAAATTCTTGGTATTATATTTTCCTTGTAGGGCTGGGTTCATCAAGATCGATCACACGTTTCAAGTCAACCTTTTCAGCAATTTGGTGCTCAAGCAGGTCCACCTAAAAAATTGAATGTTTACCGCCCTACTACACCTCATCCATTGGACAACTTCAACTCTCACCAACAGCAGTCCTTAAACCAGATGATACCAGATTCAGGACTGTCAGCTGCTCAGCTTTCTCTTCAAAGTCGCCAAGGAATTGTAGGTCTTACAGACGGCCTTGCAAGCAACAAAGCCCACCACTATGTGAATGTCGCTGCTCAACAAGCCACCCAGAACATGAGCTGGACACTACCTGTTCCAACTCCACTCCAGACTTCGGGATCAGCAGTACCCATGGTTTCATTGGAACAACCAAGAGGTAGGGGGTTTGAACTGTTTGATTTGGGTGGGGCCAAACCACATACATTTTTCAGATTTTTCTTTCTTGAAAATTATAATTAATTAGCACGGTAAATATGATAACGGAGGCTATACTTTTACAATAATGATCTTGTTTCAGCTAAAGGATTTACATTTTACACACTTTGGGTTACGTTCAACGCTTTTCATTATATTTAATCAATTTAATTTTACCCGCTAAAGCCTACGGTATACCCAAATCGACCCATTTATGCAATATGGATCAAAATCGCCACCTTAAACTTAGCTAATCTAGTAATTTGCAAATCTCGTATTTCATGCACCTCATATTTCTGTGTTACCATCTCCAGGTCAAGCTCAAAGTGTGTTGGAGGTTTCAGCCAATTCACCAGTCGTAGACCCATGGCAACCAACTGTGCACATGCGGGGAGGCTTGTCAGGTCAGGCTTATTCAGATGCTATGAATCAGTTCATGTTTCATCCAATACAACCGATGCAAGCTGCCAGACCACCAGTTTTGAACATCTCCAGACCTGTAATACCGCCCCATCTGCAAGTCCTAATGGATTATAATAGAAATACTCACAGTTATCAATACAATGGAAGCGGTTCAATGTTAGATGGTGGCAGTGACGGTAGCGGGGTGGGATTTTTGCCTTATATTTAGGATGTGATATGGTTAGGGGATGTTTGGAAAGGCAGCATGACCTATTTTTGTATCCAGCCCCTATGCAACTGCAGATTGTGGTTCACTTTATGTTCACAAACTCATACAAGTTGTTGAAATAGTTGTGTTTTGGTCACCCTTTTTTCTTTACTTACGGTTAATTGGTTATGTGATGTGCTGATCATATATATAATATATGCAGACATATTGCCACTGGTATCATAGTTACCTAATTGATGTGATTTATAATATGCACGCCTTTCACATAAACGAGTCAAATCTCTTTTTGAGAATTCTGTGTTAGTCATACATTTGCATGCTCCTCTCTGGGCTCGAACATGGGTCCGAGCAGGACAATAATCAGGTTGGAGAGGGTTTCTAATTTCTACAAGGGTATTAATTAGCCTAAGCTCTTTTTCCATCTGAAGTTATTAATATGTCTCTCCTCAAGTTACCTCTAGGCACCATTGAATCGAGTCGCATGATGGTTACCATGGACCACGGTTATGGACTTACGGTATGTCGTGTTTAGTCATCTTGCAAACGTGCTAGTAAAAGTTGAAATGTTACACTCTTGTTGCATCCCAACTTAAAGTTCATAGTCAGAGGATGCATGATCAGCTAATGTAATAAGAGGATGGTCGGGGCTGAGTGGCGGATCCAGAAATTCAAGTGACCCGTAGCATAGATTTTTTCATAGTATTAAATAGATAATTATATAATGAACATGCAGGATTTCATTAGAAATTAGTAGTTTTTAGAGTTAATAACATACAAAATGGATTAATCATTCATCAAACCAGACAACCAGTAGCAGAACTTATTTGGACCCGTATCAATAGCAATAAAATCATTTTTTTTTATAAAAAGATTACACTTCGCATGACAAACGGACTCGTAACAAGCGCTACTCCTTACTTCTACGTGGCTCTGCTGGCTAGGAATTTGGATTTTGGACTTGGGTTACACACTACAAATTTAAAAATCATAACCAAAATGACATTTCCGGCTTTATAACTTTTTCATTTTACACAACTACCTGACTTTTAATCTTAGAAAAGTGCTTAAATTGATAACGTATACAAAAATAAATTTATCTCGACAATTTTAGCCAATCTTCATTAGAAATGACATATTAATATATATATATATATATATATATATATATATATATATATATATATATATATATATATATTTTGTATAGAATTGTCGTATTAAAGTTTCTTACCAGCTAGTGCCTGATCATTTTTACCACATCTATCGATCACACTCAAAATTACCACCTAGTGCCTGATCACTTTTACCACATATATCGATCACATTCAAAGTTACTGTTCCTATTACCCCTTTTGTAGTTAAAAAAATGTTAAATGTCACTGTTCATTTAAAAAAGGCACCGCCATTAACAGCAACAGTAAGTAATTACATTTTCTACCCTTTTTGTCCCATCATATCAAATCACCGTGTATTATCAGCACAACTTGCCTTTCCAAGTTGACAGCTAGCTACCTAGCTTAGTAGTAGACACACTGATTAGTATGGCCGGAACAGTGATGAATCCGGTCCACCTGAACCGGTCGTTGACTACGTCAACCGGCCAGTCACCATCTCTGTCGTACTTCATTTCCAGCGTCGTCGATTGTTTATTTTATCATGTTCACGGTAACGTCAGAAATGATAATAACAACACTGAGTTCTGCCGTCTCTGCAATTTACTTTCTAGGTTTTTCATTTCTCCTATTATAAATATAAATAAATATTATTATTATTATAGATAGATATATTTTTTTGTATAAATGTATGTTTATTTCTGTTGTATACTTCTTCTTTTTTTTTTTGGTCATGCGTTTTTTTTTAATTTACAGATAGTAATGGCGGGTAACAGAAACGTGTTGGTGTTATGTTATTAAATTAAACCCCTAATATCTTCTTCTTCTTCTGTATAATAATTTATTAATTAAATATAATAATATAATATATTGTATGATATTGATATTGATGTAGTGACTGTATTTTTTAATTGCAGAAGTATTGACCATGCTGTTGATAAAGATGAAATACTAGAAAGAGCTTCGGATTTACCGCGTTTGATGAAGGAGGTAAACCCAACATATTTATTTCACCCTCTTTTTTAATTAATAAAATAAATGAATTTTTACATATACTATAATCGAGAGTCTAGTCTATTTTATGTTGTAATTGATTGTATTTTTAATTTTTTAAAGCTTCACGACACCAAAAAAAAGTAGAAGGCATTTTCTAACAAAGAAACTCAAATACCTCAAATTTGATAAAGTTGAATACTCTATTGTGCCATTTACCCTTAATTTTTTTTTTTAGTAAAAAATAAACTAAACTTGACTAGCAATTAGTATAATTGAATATTAAAGAATTTAAATATCACTATTCAATAGTGGTTTAGTAGTGTATACGAGTAGGGGTGTTTGGGGTAGCTTATTTTGGGGCTTTTTAGCTTATTGCGTTATGTTACATCTAAAAAAACTCTCGAAGAGTGTTCGGGGAAGCTTTTTCGCAAGGCTTTTAAGCTTTTCTGTGAGGGTGAAAAGCTAAAAGCCAAAAGCCCCAGGTTTGGAGCTTTTTCTTAACGCAGAAGCCATTTATGAAAACCTAAGCCAAATAGGTTTCAACTAGATCTTTATAAATGATATATTTTGTGCATTTATAAAATTAGGTAAATGATCATGACAGCCGCTGGCAGTAAGGATAAATTTAATGCATATAATTGTTGTACTTAACGGTTAAATGTTATTATCATGGATGGCTGACGGTTAATGTACCACTATTAATGCTTGAACACTGATTTTTGTTGAAAGTTATGAGGGTTGTTAACAAAAACCCATGTAATTATTATATGGGTATAAAATACTACTCGTATTCTTTATTGGCAGCAATGAGGGTTGTCATTATCATATGATTTTTACCAGAGGTCCAGAGTTATGTTTTATCTTCTACAAGCTTTTAGCTTTCAGTTTTGCAAAAGTTCTTCTATTGACTTTATGAATGGGCTTAATATTGATGACTTCTACCTAGGGGTGGTATTCATGTCATGCTTGGGTTCGCATGTTGGTGGGTTCATATATCCAAACCCTGACACTACCCGTTTAGTTACTTGTGAGTCGTGTCAAAAAGTTCAATTCTAACCCGGAGACGGTTATTGTGTCAACCTGTTTATGTCTCAAACTAGAATAAAGAAAGAACACAATATTTATCAGAATGTGATTATGTGAAAGTCGGAATATTTTCAGGGTATGTGATTAGATAACTTACTATATTAGGCATAAGCATAAGCAACCGACATATTAAGATGTAAATATAAGTAACCATCAATTATTAGGAACTTATAGAAAAAATAAAATTGAACTTGTAATGTATGATTTCAGAAAAATAATTGAATCTTCAAACAGGTTGCTGGGTTAGAAACGGCTAAAAAGCTCAACCCTAACCCAACTCTCTAATCAAACAGGTTAGCCGTGTCAACCCATTTACGATCCTAACCTGTTTAGATACGCCCTTAACCCATATATTTTTGTGTTGGGTTCATGTTCTAGCAGAAATTGCCACCCCTACTATTACCTAAGATTTTTCTCAGTAATTTATGCCATGAGATGCATTGTGCTGACCTCATCACGTGCTTAGGTATGTCAATGGCAAAATGATGCCTCATTACTTGCAGCAATCATGGTGCTTATGATCTCTATAAAGGTATTCTTACATTTCAATTCATTTACTCCTTGCTGCAAAGTGTGTGAGCAAGTCAATGGTAGGCGTTCCTGTAATTTAAATCATCGTTTATAATTTAGATTGTAGTTTCTGATATATTTTTGCATCTTACTGATGTTTTGCTGTACATTTCTCACTTCCTCTAGTTTTAAATCTTGTTACAATGTTTATATTAGGGTGCATGTAGAAATGGATGGTTTAGTGAAAAGGATAATGAAGAGCTTGATAATCTTTGGAATGAGGTTTGTTATTGGGTGTTATTTACGTTGTTATAATATATATCCATATGTATATTTGTAGAAGTCTTATATCAAGTCTACTCTATTGTGATTGTAGATAGCAACTAGTCTCTGCAGTGTTATAGATATGGACTCTGAGAAGAGCACATTCCATCAAGGCATCTCAGATGTTATGTTAAGGTGTTTTACTTGGTGTTTATTTTGTAATTTGAATGTTGTGTTTGTTTTTGTTTGGCTAGTTTTCTAAGTTTTATTATACCCCTTCAGGTTCTATCCAGGAATGAAGATGGGTGAAACACTTGTTTTTGTCGAGGCTATGGTAAAAAGTGTTTCGTTTACTCTAAAATAGTTTTGTCTTACAAACCTATGCACTAATGATCATTTTGTCTATATCGTAGCCTGGGTATGGTGCATTTGTGAAAGATTTTCATATTACAAAGACTGCACATTCTTCTGGTGATAAAGTAGTAAGGGTTTTTTTGTCTTGTTGCTCTTGTGAATTGCATATTAGGTGGTGTTTGAGGGAGCTTATTTTGGATCTTATTGCTTATAAGCAAATAAGCTCAAAGTTTGTGGCTTAATGTGAGCTTATGAAATCTCCCTCACATGTAAGCAAATAAGCTAACCAAATAAGCTTATCCAAACACTAATCCCAAGCTTATTAAGCAAATAAGCCAACAAAATAAGCCCGGCAGAGGTGCTTGCAGTGTGATGTATTCTTATGATTATTTGTTTTATAACCAATACTTTGGGTCACCAGTTTAATCTACTACTAAAAACAGTGACCCTGATCCTTTGTTATTCATAGCCTCACAAGTTTTTCTCTCTCTTTAACTTCTCTGCAGTATTTGTTTGTTGCTCAAACAGATAATACAGAGACATCATCATGCATCATAAGTCCCCAGCAAGTCAAGTATATCTTACTTCAAATCCCTTGTACATATTATTTACATAAGACAAATCCATTTGAAGTGGTCTTACCCATATTTGTTTATGTTAAAATTCTAGCATTTTGTTGAATGGAAGACCCGTGGATATGAGGACTTGTGTTTACAAGGTTTGTCTACATTGGTCCTTGTGGGCATCTATTAGATATGCCAAACTGGGTGGGTTGAGAAACGGGTCTAAGGTACAAATTTTGGTACGGATCAAAATAGGCTGGGTTGGATTAGCCTATTGTTTAATGTGTCAAATGTGATCACAAAAATGACATAGAATAACAAAAATGACATATCTTCAATAAGAATCTTATTATTATTATATTTTCAATAAAATTATTTAGAAGGTTTTATGCATTAATGATACACTAGAAAGGACTTTTGAGCTGGTTCCTTATAAGCTCTTTGAGTTCACCCATTTGACCCGTACAGATTAAACATAATTTGAATCAACCCTGTCATAAGTAACTGGGTCGAAATTGCTACTTTTGCTGATACATATGTATGCAGGGCCTTGTGGTCCATTTGGATTTTGTTATACGTTAATGTGTTACTTTTTTTCTATATTTTCCTATCAGGATCCTGGACCGCAGAATCCAACACATGTAACACATATGCTTAGATATGGAACCAATCTTCTTCAAGTGGTGGGCCAGTTCAGTGGTATTAGTTTACAAATGCTCTCTATTTCCAACTTATGTTTGCTTAAATCTTCCAGATTCAATTATTAACCCGTCCATAACTCTTTTAGGGAAGTATATTATAGCTGTTGCCTTCATGAGTATGGTCTCAAAGCCGAGCACTACTGCCCCTCCGGATTATGTGCCACCAGTTGCTCCTGCATCCGATTTAGGTATACTCATGTAATGTATAAGGAATTTGATATGTGGAAGGAATTGTTACATATACTTGTTTGACACTCTTATCTATTTGTGTTTTGTTTTGTATTCTCATGATAGATAACGATATAATCGAAGGGACATCTAGGATATCGCTAAATTGCCCCATAAGGTCTGCTTTTTCTTCTATAATCTATTTCAATAGTATTTCATTTCCGGTAAAACTAGCATTTATTTTATTTTGACTGATGTATGTCTTTGGACCTGTGTTCTTTGTTTTTTACAGTTTTAAACGCATCAAGACACCTGTCAAAGGACATTTGTGTAAACATCTTCAGGTGAGTCTCCATACAGTTTTACTTGCTGGTTATAAATGTTGACTCATTTACAGATGCCATAATTTGGGTCTTCGTAATATCATATAAATATATAAATAATATAATGCTTTGCAGTGCTTTGATTTTGACAACTATGTGGACATAAACTCAAGAAGACCATCATGGCGTTGTCCTCATTGCAGTCATTCTGTCTGCTTCACTGACATCCGAATTGACCAGGGAATGGTTAAGGCAAGTAACCTTGAAGTTGAATGACCAAATTACGCAACTTAGTAAATTTTCGTGTCGGGTTAACCAGGGAACGCTTTTCAGTCCCCTTTTTTTGTTTTTATTATTAATTAATCTTGTGATATAAGTATGATTACAAAAATATATTATTACAATTATAATCTAGTATCTTGAACAAAACGATATGGTACGATCGGTGCATTTAAATACACTTTGGGTAATTTTGACCCATGTGACGCGTTAGCTAATTTTCATTATCTGCTTGTTAGAAATAGAACAAAACCTGAATCGGTCTCTTCATTAGTAATTGGAGTGAAATTGCCACCTTTACGTAGGACTCACGTGCGTCCTTCTATGTAGGTTCTGAAAGAAGTAGGTGTGAATGTTTCTCATGTGAACATCTCTCGTGATGGCTCTTGGGAAACTGTTAATGAGGGTGATGGTCATATGGACAAGCAACAAGATAAACCACCTTTACACCATGAATCTACTACCTCCCGAGATGTGGGCTCAGATATTTTGGATCTTACGGAAATGGATGATGATATGGATACCAGCGGTTCTCTTCAAGAAAATGATAGAAAGCCTTCTCCTGCTCAGTTACAAGATGTGAACATGAACAATGTTCATAGAAGTGTTGAATCTCATATAGGGATTCAGTTTCAGAGAACAAATTTACCGACACATGAAAATTGGACGTTTAATACTACATCAGATGTCACAACGAGGTCACCTGTAAATGTTAATCCACAAGGTCAAAGTCAAGTTTTTGCCTCCAACAATATGCAGTTGATACATGCTAACGGGTCATCTAATACTAGATCAAATGTCACTATGATGGCACCTGCAACAAATGCCGTCTTGAATGCTCTTTCGCAGAGTCAAGGTCAAACTTCTGTGTCCAACAATATGCAGTCACAACAGCATTACTCAAACAATATGAGTAACGGACATGGTGTGAGGTACCCGACACCTGCACGGCAGATAACAAGAATTCCGATTGGTGTTCAGGCACTTCCAGTTCAGACCTCCGCAGGAACAGTTAGTGCCGATGGACAGCAACGTTCTTTTAGATTTCGAATTCGGCAGCATCAAATGATGAATATGAGTTCAGCTCCACCGTCCCAGAACATGGGCTCTCAGGTACAAATGATATATGATCATCTTCATATTCTGTACTTATGGTTTCACTCATTCTTTTTTAATGTTCTCTTGGACAAATGAAGATTTTTTATTTTTTTTTAGTTCTAAATTTTCAGCATGTACTACGCTTTTTTCTTTTCTTTTCTTTTTTTCCTTTTCAATTCAAGTCTTCTTTCCCTTTGTAGAACTGGGTTCAGCGTGATGCCTCACATGTTTCAAGTCAACCAGTTCAGCAATTTGGTCCGCGTTCAGGTCCACCACCTCAACAACCAATCAGTCACCAATTTCATGTGTCCAACCGCTTCTACTCTCTGCAAAACCAGTCCTTTAACCAGATGACCAATTCGACGTGGTCATCTGCTCAGTTGCCTCCCCAAGTTTACCAAGGAGTTACAGACCCCACAACTGGACTAGGAAGCCACCAACAAGCTCACCACTATAACATGGCCTCTGCTCAACAAGCTATCCAGAACATGAGCTGGACACAACCGGTTCCATCCCCACTCCAGACTTCAGGATCATCCATGCCCCTGTCATTATCGGGAGTGCAAGGAGGTATACTCTTCTAACTTTCTTTACGGTCTGCTGATTGTTTTACGCATTTTATTTACACTGTGAGTGACATTGTTTTTAATTTCAAAATTTGGTGTTACCTCATCTAACCGTGGTACCATATATCCAGGTCATGTTCAAAATGTGTTGGAGGTTTTAGCCAATGCACCAGTCGTAGATCCTAACTGGCGACCAACTGGACGCATGCGTGGAAGCTTGTCAGGTCAGGCTTATGAAGATGCTGTTAATCGGATAATGGTTCATCCGACACAACCCATCCAAGCTGCTAGACCACCAGTTATCAACACTCCTAGACCTTTTATACCGCCCTATCTGCAAGCCTTCATGGGAGATAACAGAAATGGTCACATCTATCAAGACGGTTCAGGTGGTTGGTGTTAGATGGCAACAGTGATGGTGCTGTAGTTTAACCTGATAAGTAGGATGTCATCGAAAAGGGTATGTATAGAAAAACATGGCCAGTTTTGTATCTAGTAACTAGTGGCTGTGTAACTGCAAATAGAGGTTCGATTTTTGTTCTCAAACTCACTTTTCCAAGTTGTTGGGACTAGTTGCTTTCTGCTCACTCTCTTTACATTTACATTTTACATATGATATTTACTGATATGTAGCAGGTATACGGGCACACGTTACCACTGATATTGTTATTACACAGATTCATACCATCGTTGATAATTTTCAACTCATTGCAAAAGCATCATGATAAAAGACATGAAAAATCCCATCCTTTGATCACATGAATTTATAAGGGAGAATTGCATATATGCCACTAATAAGCTTCAAAATATTAAATTTGCCCAACTCAATTTCAAAATATCATATATGTCATTCTTAAATCTTAACCACTCATTTTCATCTGGTTAACATGTGTTACTAATTTGTAAATCCACTAAAAAATGAAGAAAAAAAAAATTGTCGAAAGTATGCCTTGAGGGACGGTAAATCAAAGAGGAGAAAACACTGAATTTTATAGTGCAATTTTCATGATTATTCGACTTACCTTTTGTGAGATATTTGAGTTTCAAAAATGTTGGGGAAACGGGTATTTGATGAAAATGAATGGTTGAGATTGATTCCCTATTCTCACTGTACTCATTTGAACTCTAGAGTAAGGTTCAAATGAATACAGCTACTTTGGGTGAGAATGAGGAAACCAACAGGAATCTGCCACGTGTCACTTTACTCTCTCTCCTCAACATTTTTAAAAATTAAATCTCTCAAACGGTAAGTCGAAAAATTATAAAAATTGCACCATAAAAATCAGCATTTTTATTCTCTTCGATTAGAGATGTGACAAGGTATACTTTCGACGAACTTTTTTTTTCCATTTTTTTGTGGGTTTTGAAAACGAGTAACATATGTGTTAGAAGCTGGTAACACATGTGTTAGAAGCTGGTAACAAATGTGTTACCAGCGAGTAACACATGTGTTACCAGCTTCTAACACATGTGTTACCAGAAACTAACACATGTGTTACCAGCAACTAACACATGTGTTACCAGCAACTAACACATGTGTTACCAGCTTCTAACACATGTGTTACTAATCTTGTAAAACCCAAAAAAAAAAAAATTCGTCGAAAATATACCTTGTGAGATGGCAAATCGAAGAGAAAAAAATGCCGATTTTTATGGTGTAATTTTTATGATTTTTCGGCTTATCATTTGGGAGATATTTAAATTTTAAAAATGTGGGGGAAAGTGAGTTTTGTGACACATGGCATATTCAGGTTGGTTCCTATTCTCATCAAAAATCTCTCATTCTCATTTAAACCTCACCCTTGAACTCTACCCATAACTTATAAACTCATTATTGACTATTATACCTATCTTCTTCAACGATATAATCTTTCAAACATTTAGAACCCTAAAAATCAACTCACCTATTCCCACTATTTCTTCTCCATGAAAATCAACTCACAAAATCGTATGCATATTAGTTAAATAAAATAATACTCCGTAGTACTCACCATATTATTGCAAGAGCATACAAATGACCAAACTAGAATAATGTTCATAATTTAGGTTCTTTATATAACATGAGTAACCACGACCGGCCTTTCGATTAAAAAAATACAAAAATGAATTAGATTGACTTTGATTCCCATCATTAAATCACAAACTGACGATTTGAAACAGCAATGCATTTGAAATGCGGATCCCTAATTCCCAATTAGTTGAGTCATTTCACAAAGTGCTAAGCAAATATTATGTCTGGAAAATTTTGATGCTCCATGTTGTATTACTTTTGAATATACATTACTACTATTGAATGTATAATTTCTTTAAATTTACTTTATATAATTTGATTGGAATGGGTGAGTTGATTTCTAGGGTTTTAAATGTTTGAAAGATTTGATTGTTGAAGAAGATGGGTACAATAGTCAATAATGAGTTTATAAGTTATTATTGACTTTATTAGTGTTCTTAAAATGATTAAATTAATTCTTTGGGTATATATGATATATTTAAGATTTAAGAATGGCATATATGATATTTTGAAATTGAGTTGGGCAAATTTGATATTTTGAAGCTTATTAGTGGCATACATGCAATTCTCCCAATTTAGAAAAACTAATTTTTAACTCAATTTTTACAAATTAATCCATCCATTATCGGCATTGCTGGAGTTAATGACGCTAATGGTGCATGTTCAGTTTTTCGCTTTGTTAATATAGTCGGCCAACAAGCTTTGACGCCTACTAGTACCGATGATAATATTAACAAGCTTTGTTAATATAACATGTGGAAATCTCCCGTACCCGTTAGAGCATCAATAATGAGTGTAGTCAGTGTCACATATAAACAATTTTGAATATGTTACTATACTAGATTTAATTACGTTTTGATATAAACTTTATCATGATCTAACATTGAAAATATATGAACTCATATGTAGATCATCTTATGATAAAATGTATGTTCACAAGCAGATAAAGATAAGTGGAACATAATGATGTATTCAAATTCTTTTGAAACTTTATATGTTAAAAGTAATAAAAAAAATAACATATGTATTAAAATGAAATTATTAATAATAAAAATATTTTAATGATAATAATTATTAATTAATAATAATAATAATAATAATAATAATAATAATAATAATAATAATAATAATAATAATAATAATAATAATAATAATAATAATAATAATAATAATAATAAAACAATCATTATTATATACATGTATATATGGATAAAATAAGATGATATATCTTAAAAAGGTGTGATGATGTTTTCTTTATAGACAATGAGATTGAATAACGTCTATCAATTGGTACAACGAGGGAAGATACCCGAGGCCTTGCACCTTAATTTATCTATTAGCTTCGTGTTGCGGCGTCGCACTTTAATTTATCGGTTAGGTTCACACTGCGGTCTCACATTTTAATCAAGTCAAACATTATTACAGTATAAGTGTTTCGGCTTACATAATACTCCGTTAAATTTAGCATAGATTTTGCTAATGTGTGCCCGTAGCAAACGTTAATGTGCATTTAATGATAACTAAAGTTTTGTTAAATATTCGTAGCATTTACATTTAATACTCTCATTAATACAACCTAATATTTACCTTTAATTCAGTTATTTAAGAAAATTACGTGTTCATTAAATGTACCTTAACGTTTGCCACTGGGCAACACATTAGCAAAACTCAAATAACATACAAAACAACCACATAATCTAGGTACCCCTTTTTTCTTAATTCTAAGACAAATATAATATATATGTTCAAGCACACCATTAACGATATGAATAATAAGCAAACTACAATGATCACAATTATTATTTCACGTAACCTTTTCATTGTATTCGGATAACAAAGTGTTCGTTTTTTCTAAAAGATATAAATGAGAGTAAATTGCATGAATGGTCCATGTGGTTTACACACATTCTCACCGTTAGTCCCTGTACTTTGTTTGTTGCATGGACAGTCCAAAAACTTAAAAGTTGTTGCATGCTTAGTCCCTCCTCTACTTAAAATGACCAAAATACCCTTGGTGAAGCTATATATTTTGCTTGGTTAAAGAAGGGTATTTTGGTCATTTTATGTAGAGGAGGGACTAAGCATGCAACAACTTTTCAATTTTTGGACTGTCCATGCAACAAACAAAGTACAGGGACTAACGGTGAGAATGTGTGTAAATTACAGGGACCAATCATGCAATTTACTCTATAAATGATAATAACTAGGTTTTATTTGCCCACGCTTCGCGTTGGGATATACTATTGTTGACATCAATTTGATATATATGTCTAACGGTATCGAAATGTATTACCACTGTTGAGTTGTGAGTTTAACTTCCGCTTGAGACAAATCTATAATTTTGATGTGATTGTGTGTGCAATAAACTTGACTTTAAAATGTGACTACAACTTTTAGAACTGATACCAATTTATAAGCCACTTTAACATCATGTGTATTACCTATGGAGTTATCTATATTTAGGCAACTATGATTATCAAATAAAAAGGTAAAGGGTAAAATAAGGTGGTGTTTGGGGAGCTTATTTTGGAGTTTATTGCTTATAAGCAAATAAGCTTAAAAATTATGGCTTATTTTGAGCTTCCTCACATCTAAACAAATAAGCTAGCCAAATAAGTTTATCCAAACACTAAATCTCAAGTTTATCAAGCAAATAAGCAGATAAGCCAACAAAATAAGTCCCCCCAAATACCCACTAACTCAAAGACACATTAGAGATTAGACTACGTGTTGAGTAACTGGTCGCTGACCAACTCAATGATACATAACTCGATGAAGGAAATGATTAAGTCAAAGCTGCTGTTGCTGAAGTTGTACTCGCTGGTTACTATTCGTGCTACTCAAGGAAACTGATATACTGAGGAAGATTAAAACTCAACTTTGTGTGTCGCTGATTCCAAGACTGGCAGCGAGAGTTTTACATCTTCAAATGAATAAAGGCAAAAGTCACTGCCCTAATAAAAGCTACTTGCTGAAGATATATAATTCAAGTCATTCTACAAGAGCACGATAGCTCGCAGTGAGTGAGGAGAATTATTACATCTTCAGTGACTATGTTAATAAAGTTTCTTTACAAGTATAAGTCGCTCTTCATATGTACGTCAGCAAGTGTTCCTCGTACTTGAAAATATCCGAAGAATTACGTGGCAATAAGTGATTGGTGCTAAGGAAGAAGAGATATTTGCGGTAACAGAATTGGGACCCGCAGAATGTCGGTTCATCAGTGATCAAGCCAATCAAGCAGCGACACGTGTCATTCCAGATCCTATTTTGTAGGAGATATTTACGGGATACTTGTAGTATATATAGAGTAGTACGTTGTACTTAGAAACTTTCCGTTTTGTACGTGTTAATCACTTGTGTGTTCAGTGAGTAGTTAGTTTAAGCACGTACTAACGATTAGCGAGAGAACAGTTAGCGTGTTTGTCCACTACTGTTCATCTCATTGTAATAATTAGCCTAAGTGTTTGATTTAGACTAGCTCAAGCTAGTCTATTCCGCAATCAACACTCAGTGAGTTTTGTTATAAATAAAATTCACAGTTCAGCTATTATTGCATGTTTGTTCTTCAAAGTTATTATACTCTGTTTGTGATAAGTCAATTAAAATATTCAACCCCCCTTCTACAATTAAACTTTACTTATTGAGATTCTAAATCACTAAGCAATAGTGATTCAGGGACTATCAATTGGTATCAGAGCAGAGTTGGTTTAAAATAATTAACCAGATCTGCAATGGAATCAGTAAAGTACAGTTATGTTGACTCTGAGTATCAGAAGGGAAATGGTTCTACTACAAAACCTCCAGCGTTTGATCCCTATAGGATTGAGACCTGGATGTCCCGGATGATGATGATGTTTTTGGATCTTGTTGATGATCGTCTTTGTAACATTATAACCAACGGTCCTCATATTCCTACCACTATTATTCCTGCTGTTGCTGCCACAGCAACTACTCCGGCCATACCAGAAGTGGTTGTGCACAAGAGAGAGGAACAATGGTCAGATGAGGACAAGAGGTTAATAAGGTTAGATAAACAAGATAAAATCTACATAGGTATGACACTTCCTGATGAAGTGTTTAAATCAATCAGGCTTTGCAAAACTGCCAAAGATATGTGGGACACCCTAAGGAATATATATATTGGTACTCTAGATATTATTCGCTGCAGGGAAGTAAATCTCACTCGCTAGTATGAGTTGTTCACAATGGAACCCAACGAGTCTTTGTCTTCTACTTATACCAGATATCAGTCACTGATGAATAAAATGGAAAAGGCTGGTATAGGCAAAGAGCAGAGATTTGTTGTTGAAAAGTTTCTGGAACTTTTACCAAGAAAATCTGGGGAACCATTGCTACCTGCACAAGACAGAGGAATGATTATACAATGTTGAATTTTACTCAAGTCTATGGTATCTTACTCAACTGGGAGCAGTCTGAAAAGCAAGCTGATCAAAGTGAGCATATTCGTGTAACACTTGGAAGTCAGAAGATATCGAATGCCCTTGTAGCTGAGCTTGAAGAAATTGATCAGAGACAGAAATCAAAAGTCTCAAAGATAAGCTCGAAGTCGCTGATAGCTGATGAAGAAGGTGAAGGAGCAGAAGAACAGTCAGAGTATGAGTATGATGAGGGTCTAGAGAAGCTAGAAAGAGACATGGCGTTGATGGTTGCAAATTTCAGAAGGAATACCAGATCAAAAATATTCGCTGGTGCTCCATCATCTGATAATTTCAAATCAAAAGGTGATTGCTACAAGTGTGGCAAACCTGATCATTTCGCTGCTGACTGTAGATCTAAGTCAATCAACCTACTCCCTGAATTAAAGCCAAGCTTTAGAAATGACAAGTACAACAAGTACAAAGCAAATTTTAAGAAGCTGAAGGTAATGTCCAAATCTGAAAAGAAGAAGGGAAAAGGTTTTGTCACTGAAGAAGGATCTTTCAGTGTGTAACACCCTCAAATTTCAGTTTGCGGAAGCGATCGGGTCGGGTGTTACCAAATTAAATATCACAGCATAAGATACATAATGAACGACTCTAAATGAGACGTTTGAAAATAATTATACATTTACCAAATAGAACGTTTACAACGTTATAAGTTTATTAAAATTTTCAAATACATAATTTGAAAATACAAAAGTAAATGCAGAGTTGTCCCAAATGTTTGAAATCATGCGACTCGAGCTAGCATAATCTTGTAGTAATCCCTAATCCTGCTGAGCACCTGAGAACACATGCTAAAACAGGTCAGCTATAAAGCTGGTGAGTTCATAGGTTTGTTAGTTGAAAACATAAAGTATAAATTTTGTATGTTTTGAGAAGTTGTTCAGAATCCACGATTCTGATTTGTAGCAAATTGTAGATGTAATTACCAATGTGTAATTCGAAATTTTAGGTATCTAATACCTAATCAATTGTAGTCCGTACCTAAGTACACAATAATTGAGGCATACCGAGCCTGAATACCTATCTGGTATGAGTAAGTGTATAACGGGAGGCAATACCTGCCTAAGTTGTAACCAAATAACTGTATGACCACGTCATATGATAGTAAGTAACTGTAGTCCCGCAGAACTATGATTTAATATATGAGGTGTTGCATCCAGCAACAAATGTTTGTAGATCCGCAGATCTATGTTTGAATGTTTAGCGTGTCCATTTACCCGATTAGCATAAGCTAACCCAGACATGAATTGAGCTAATGGCCTCGCGTGGCAGCACCACCGATCCGTTAACTTATTGTGAATCCCGAGTATAACTCGCTGATCCATTGATTGAAGTTTCGTCCACTGCAATACCGTGGTTTCGTTTTGTGCCCACTTTACCGTGGCATCGTTTGGTGCCCGCTGCAATACCGCGGCATCGTTTTTGGAATTGCTCGCAGCAATTTGTGATTGAGCCGGCAGTACAACGACATGCCCGACTAAGTTGTTTGAGAGCCAGCAGTACTCGACATGCCTGACTAAGTAGATCGTATAATAGTATGTAGATATTCATCAGGTGACACCCCCACGGTTGGATTACATCCAGGGCCGGGGGACCATCCCTGGTTGGATTACATCCTGAGCCAGAGTCGTCACCAGTTGAGTCGTATGGGTATAAGAAGTCTGTACTAACTTGTGATAATATTGTATACTCCTAGCCTAAAGCCTAGCAAGTATATATAACGGAGTCTTGGGAAAATGTTCACTTAAGTTCGGTTCCCATTCTAGTGATAATGAAGTGTGTCGACAGTTTTAGTTCTTAAAGAATAACTAAACTTGTAACAGTACAGATGTTATTCAGTGTAGGTAGAACTAACTAGTTCTATTGTATTCAATGATATTGTCCCGTGACAATATGGCCAAAAGATTGTGATAACTAAATCAAGTTATGTGTTGGTAATCGTTTTCCAACGACCTAACCGGGTACGATTGTAACCTATCTAGGTTAAGTATTGATATTGTTCTAAAACAATATTGCGGGTGTAATTCCTAAGTATTACACATTTCGTATTACATACGGTAATATAAATAGTTGTATATTATAAACGATTGTTAATATGATTTGAATACAGCAATTGAGCATGTGTTTCACCCCGAAAATAGTAAAACAGTTGAAAGAGTGGGGCTATGAAACTCACCTGTGAGTTGTTAGCGATACGATGATACGCGCGTCGTCCGAATGGTAACCTTCTAGTGTCCTAAACACGTGAGGTTATATAGGTATGAGACAAATCAGTTTGTCTAAACGAGTTGTTCATGTATGCATTTGTTGTTGAAGTCTGGGAATGGTGTACGGGGGTCCGGGGGCAGCGCCCCTGGTAGCGGGGTCCAAGGGGTGGCAACCCCTGGCGGGGTCCAAGGGGCAGAGCCCCTGGCTGGGGTCGAGCTGCCAGGTCAGCTTGGAAAATTTTTATTTCTACTACTTTGCTTTAAAGAAAACGCATTCGAAATCCAAATTGTGGTAAAATCGAGTGGTAAAATTTGGTTGTCAATACTTAGTGAAAAACATAGGTTTTTAAGGTTCTACGACGTCAGATGCGACGTCAGATGCGACGTCAGAGGCGACGTAGAGTCCTGCGTCGCTATGTGCGACATTCACAAGTCAATGCGACGTAAAAGCTTGCGTCGCTAAATGCGACGTTGAGGTTTTGTGCGACGTTGGCTGCGACGTTAACTACGACGTCGCAGCACTGTTTTTGGTCCCTGCGACGTAACGGACTGATCGTCGGAGTTTGAGCCGAAAACGAGTTTTCCGGCCTCCGTTGAGTCCGATTCTTTTACCCAACCCATAATTAAGTATTTTAAGCTTATCTAAACCGCAAACAAGCAAAATAACAAAGTTTTGAGAGATTTCGAGAATTGTCGGAAACTTACAAATCCGCGCGAGGAGAATCCGAAAAGATAGGAGTGTAGATCGTTGCGTGGTGATCGTTTTTCCCTAAAGGAGCTTCGAGATTGGAGGTCGTTTAGTGGTGTTAAATGGCGGATTTAGGTGGCGGTGGTGTGGTGTTAGAGAGAGAGATGAGAGAAAAGTTAGAGAAGAGAGAGAGTGAAAGAGGTGCAAATGAGAAAAGGGGAGGAGGTTTCCTCCTTTTTGACTGCCTCGGTGGAGACACCGTCTCCCAAATTGCAGTACAAAATACCCGTGTATATGTACTCGATCGAAATTTAAAATAGCATTTTGAATTCTAAAATTTATTTATTGTATCTCGAAATGTTTCCTAGTGAAAGTATTTTGTATGAATACTTTATTGAAAATTTAGCTTTATGAATGTTCCTGCGTTGTCCCAACTGAATAAAATCGTGTGTTAAACTCAAAACGGATGAAATTTTCGAGTGTCTAATATTTTCCCAAACATGTAACATTTATTTGAAGTTTAAATTTGGAGCGAAAGTTAACTTTTTGACCGGGTGTTACACAGTGACTCTGACTCATCTTCATCATCTGATGAAGAAGAAGCAATGATCTGTTTGGATAAGGATTACTGTCTGATGGCTGATGATGCTGCTTTTCATGAAGACATCAAAGAAGTAGCTCATAAATGTTCAGCATCTGGATGGGATCCTGAAACTCTCTACAAGGTACATTGTTTTAAGATAGCATATGAGGTATTAAGGGGAAGAAAACCTGATATAAGTTTTCTTCATGTTTTTGGCAGTACCTTTTACATCTTAAACAAAAGAGATCACTTAGGCAAGTTTGATCCAAAAGCTGATGAAGGTACATTTGTTGGTTACTCAATGATCTCTAAAGCTTTCAGAGTTTATAATAAAAGAAGAGAATGCATTGAAGAATCAATGGATGTAACTTTTGATGAAGCTTATGATGAGTCACTCACTGATCCACAAGAATATGAATCTCTTGATTTTAATGATTTAACTAAAAAGAACAGTGACTCATCAATCAGCAACAAAGATAATGATGAGAAATATGAAAATTTCTCATCAGATTCTGAAAGGGAAGATAATGTTCCTGAAGTTAATTCTGGCTCTACTTCAGCTGGGAATAATTGAGGAACATCGTATTTGCCTACTCACAACCCAACATCACCAACTCACTATCCAAACCAAAGCACACAAAATAATAACACTCAATGTTCCAATGCTGATCAGTCTTCAGGACAAAAAATAGATAAAACAGTCAATGCTGAACCTCAGCGAATGACTAAATGGACAAAGCATATTGATAATCAATTGATTATTGGTAATCCAAAATCCAAAGTCCAGACTAGATCAGCAACTGCTAACTTTTGTTTGCTTGTTAGCTTTGTCTCACTGATGGAACCAAAGAAGGTGGATGAAGCACTCACTGATCATAATTGGATATCAGCTATGCAAGAAGAACTTGCTCAGTTTGAAAGAAACAAAGTGTGGAAATTAGTGCCTCATCCTGCTGGTAAATCAGTGATTGGAACAAGATGGGTGTTCAGAAATAAAATGGATGCTGATGGTGTTGTGGTCAGAAACAAGGCTAGACTGGTTGCACAGGGATATTGTCAACAAGAAGGCATTGATTATGATGAAACTTTTGCACCAGTGGCTAGACTTGAAGCAATCAGGCTATTTCTAGCCTATGCAGCTCACAAGAAATTCAAAGTATATCAGATGGATGTGAAAAGTGCCTTTCTTAATGGCAAGCTGCAGGAAGAAGTGTATGTCAAGCAGCCACCTGGATTTATTGATCCAAAGCATCCTGGTTATGTATATAAACTAGATAAAGCCATGTATGGACTAAAACAGGCTCCTAGAGCCTGGTATGATACTCTCTCTGTCTATCTGACAAAATGTGGCTATGTCAGAGGTAAGATTGACAGCACATTGTTTATTAAGAGAGATAAGAGAGATGTCATACTAGTTCAAATATATGTTGATAATATCATCTTCGGGTCTACTAACAGTGACATGTGCAAGGAATTTTCTGATCTCATGACCAAAAGTTATGAGATGAGCATGATGGGTGAATTAACATTTTTCCTTAGTCTGCAAATAAAGCAAACCAAAACTGGAATTTTTATAAGTAAAGGAAAATATGTTAAAGATCTGTTAAAGAAATTTGAATTTGCTAATTGCTCATCACTTGCTACACCCAAGTCACCTGCAGTTAAGTTACATGCTGATCCTAATGGTAAATCTGTAAACATCACTGCTTACAGAGGTATGATCGGATCACTGCTGTATCTCACTGCAAGTAGACCAGACATTATGTTTGCTACATGTCTCTGTACTAGGTATCAAGCTGATCCAAAGGAATCACATCTACTTGCTGTTAAAAGAATATTCAGATATCTGAAGGGTACACCAAATCTTGGTCTCTGGTATCCAACTGGTTCAGATTTCTCACTGAAGGGATATTCAGATTCTGATCATGCTAGATGCAAGCTGGATAGAAAGAGCACATCTGGTAGCTGTCAGTATCTGGGAGAAAAGCTTGTTAGCTGGTCCAGCAAGAAACAAAATTCAATTTCAACTTCAACCGTTGAAGCTAAATATGTCACAGCCAGTGTCTGTACAACTCAAATTCTCTAGATGAGAAATCAACTTGCTGACTATGGATTTGACTTCACTGAAATACCAATCTATTGTGATAGTCAAAGTGCCATAGCCATTGCAAACAATCCAGTGATGCACTCAAGGACAAAGCACATAGATGTAAGATATCATTTCATCAGGGACCATGTGATGAAAGGTGATATTGAACTTCACTTTATTCCAACAGACTACCAACTCGCTGATCTGTTTACAAAACCTTTGGATGAGAAAAGATTTAACTTTCTTATCAGCAAGCTTGGTATGTTAAACTTAAATGAATAAATAAATTCTTTGAATATATTTATTTATTTTTGCTTTATCTTTCACAACTGCTTTGAAAAATTGACTTTATAAGTTATCATTTTAGACGAATATATTCACTAATGAACTGACTTTCACTGATCCAATCAGCAAGTTCAGTAATCAGTTAGTTATGTTCATCTACTATTATAACTTGTGAAGTCACATGAATATCTTTTATGTCTTATGGTTTAAGTTAATGTTATTTTTCTATGTTATCTCTAGCTGATCTAGTCAGTATTCTAAGTTGTAACCTGATCAGTGAGTTCTAACATTGGAGACCTAATATACATTTAACCTCAGACATAATCTATATTCATTTAAAAAAAAAATAAAAAAATAAAGTGTATCTATCAAAATCTGACAATAGCGATCTATATCAAACTGAACCTAAGTCTAAATAATTTAATCAGTATTCTAAGTTGTGATTAGATCAGGAAGATAAAGGTTCAGCAAGATAAACCTCTGCAATTGTTTCTTTATGATACTTATACTCCTTTTCGGTGGTAAACCAAGAAGTTGGTTATGTATCTTCAGGGACTTTTACTTCCTAAAGATATCATTTAATGGTGGTATATCAATCGACAAACATTCGTTATATTTAATACGTTTTGTATTTAATTTGACGGATTTCAAAAATAAATGTTTTATGGTACAACGAAAAAGTCGCGTTCTCTGACAATCTCTCTCCTACGTCATTGCACTTTTCCGGCGCACCTCTCCCATCACCATTAATGCCACCACGCTCCACCATCATCATCCCTATACCACTACCACTAACCACCACCATCATCCACGACTCTTCATTTTCAACCACATGATCATCAAGTTGCGTACTACTATATAATCAGGGACTTTGCCCATCATTCATTCTTTACGCATACTTGATTTTCATTTTGATCAAAAACCTTTCATTTTCAAAACCCTAAAAACCTTTCATTTGCAAATCAATACGCTTAAATGACAAAATCAAAATTTTTCTTGAACTCTTATACACCGACTATAGAGATTAAAGCTCTTCGAGCCTCTGCAGTAAGTGAAGACTTGGTTATCACAGTTCCCAAATCAAACTATTTGGGAAATCTTACATGTGCTAAACCAGAGTATGGGGAGATACTCAATTTTTTGCAAAATCATTTCATTCTCCCTGCTCTTACATTGTCTCCTGGAGAGATGAACCCAGAATGGCTGAGTGAGTTTTGGCATACCTGTACTCATTCAGTTGTTGATGGTACATCCAAAATACAGGGTTTTATTGACAATGGGAGTAAAAAGATAATAATTACTGCCACCATCATCCGTACTATTCTACAACTCCCTGTACATACTACTTATGACCCACTGCCTGATGGAGATGTGGCCAAGGGAGGCCTAGTCAATCTCACAGGGATTGACTGTAAATACTCCATCGATGGCAGTGGTAAGCGTAAGTATACCACTGTACATAAAACAAAAATGGATGGTGTGTGAAATGCCTGTTTTCAAACTTTTTTCAATGTTTGGGCACAAAAACAGGGAGCTACGATCAATTCAGCTCCCTAGAAGCACAAATGAGCTGGTCACTAGTCAACTATCTCAAAGTTGACTATGCAAGTGTGATCTTTAATGAACTGGTTAACCGAGTCACTGAGAAAGCCAGAAGCAAGTATGTTCCATACTGCAGGTTCATCTCACTGATCATTAAAGATCAGTTTCCTGAGAGTGAAAGAATCCAATTCAAAGGATTCGAACCTACTCTGGTTGGCTCTCAAATTTTCTCAAAACCAGCGACTGTGCTTCTCCCTGATTTTATGAAACCCAAGGGAGTACTTGCACCCTAGCCTTTAACTGTTGTACATCCGTCCGCTTCTGCCCCTACATCGACCACGTCACTAACCACACCCCCAGTGACTACTGTGGTCAAACCACCAGTCAAGAAATCATCCACCGCTCCTAAAAAGAAATCCAAATTAGGGTCCCTGACATTAAAGGATCAGGGACGTAGCAAAAAGAAGACGTCTAAGGACGCCAAGAGTGAAGCGGAGACTAAACGTTCAGTCCCTGCGGGCACTCTTGATCAACCCACAGCCACAACTACTTCACTGAACTCCCGAAAGTCCAGTGACTTAACAAAGGGTAAACTACAGACAGATGCAGTAGCTCAAACTACTGTTAGCAGTGATTCTGGTGCATCCCACACCCCCTTATCGAGTCAACCCATCAGCCACTTGTCATCCTCCCGAAAGGATGACATTTTAGACATAGGGCTAGTGACATCAGCAGGTGATAACACACTCAATGTTGATGTCACACCACCGGCTACAGACCCGAGCCAAATCTCATCTACCACTGCACTAGCTGTCAATGTCTCTCCACAGTCACATGGAGAGATACATGCTGAAATTTCGGTTTCCGATGATCCATCAGCTAGAACACAAGCTGGTGATGACAAGGAAGCCCAACCAATGGACACCTCCACCTCTGATGATGATGCACCACCACCACCATATCTACCTATTATCACTGCTGCTGCTGCACCCACAACAACACCACTCACTACTGCTCCACCAGCTACTTTTATCACTTCACCAATCCAGGAGTTGGACGCCATGTCTCTCTCCAGTGACAACGTCTCTATGGTAGCTAGTACTGATCCCCTTACTGATACTGCTATGGGTGCAGGGGATCAGGGAGCCCAATCACAACCACAACCTACACCACTAACTTCACCACCAAAATCACAATCACCACCAAAACAACCAACACCACCATCTCCACCAAAACATCAAATACCACATCCATCATCTCCTAAAGCTGCTGATCAAGTTTCATCATCCACTCCCTCCTCCACGGACAAGCTGCTGATGGAGTACATCGCCGCCTCCCAACAACAAATCAAATTTCTCACTGAAGAAAGGGAGTCTCAACAAATCAAACTGCTCAACATCAAGCTACAAAGGCCGAAGTTGCTGCCCTCCGTATCGACAACAAAAAATTATATCGCTGGACCAAGGAGTGCGTAGCATCTTCTCTATGATGAACAGGGGAGAGAATAGTAACTGACAATACTGAGTTCATCAATAAAGACGCTGATCATAGACAAATTTTGTTGGAATCTTTCTCCCTTCGGTCTATCCCTGAAAAGCCAGAGTTAGAAGCTGATGCAGTTGCAGAATTATTTTGGGCTGATATGGATACTGATGCAGATATGTATGAGTTTGAGGAAATTGATTTCCATGAGTTTCATCAAGATGAACTCAGGATGTATGATGAGAAAGTGAATGAATGGGTTGCTGATGAGTCAGCAAGGATTGAGGGGGAGTCAGTGAGCTACGAGTTGGCTTGCTGGTAGTGGATGAATAGGGAGGATAATGATGAAAATGCAAATGATGTTGATATGGATGATGGAGATGATGGTGATGATGGCGATAATGATGATGGTAATAAAAATGATAATAATGCTGATAAGGAAGATGATACTGATGAGCAAATGGAGGATCAGTTACATATCTCTTCTATTCTCAAAAGAAAAAGGACCATCGAAATGACTACATCTGGGTCCACCTCTTCTAAGCACAGAAAGCAAACATTTACTGAGGAGGATATATAAGCTACCATGCATCAAATAGAAACAATTTTGGAAGAGCCTGAATCACCACCAGCGCCTCAAATGGATACTGTCATATCTGAGGTCAATTCGCCATCACTTCAAATTATTGAAAGCACTGAACCAGAAAGTTACATCACCAGTAGCTTTGCTGAAGAAATGGTCACAACACCAGTGACTACAGCTATCTACCCACAAGAAATCATAACAGCTACTCAACAACTCACAATTCCACTTGCAGCAACAACATCACTACCAACAGAAGCAACAACAGTAACCACCACCTTATCTTCTCTACCCACAGCTACTTCATCACCAGAGATCACTATGCCAGAGACTTCTGCTCCAGTTCTTCTACTCTCCTCTAATTCTACATCAGGAAGTCTCCATCCTGAGGAAACTAGTGAACAAAGAATAGCTAGAAAAATGAAGGCTAGACATGATAGGGAGCGATAAATGATCCTAAAAATTCAAGCTAAGGCAGAGTTAAGAGAAGAGGCAGAAAGAAAGCAGAGGTTAAAAGAGCTATTTGACAGTGATAGGGCTTACTTGTTAAAGCTCAGTGGTGAAGAAGCATAGCAGAGAGAGAGAGAGAGAGAGAGAGATGCGCTTGAAAAGGGAGCAAGAAGAAGGTGATGCTGTGTTTGCTAGAGTGTTGCGGAATCTTGAAGATTCTGAAAAACAGCAAGTGTTAGTTGTTGCAGCTCCCAAAAAGAAACAGGGAGCAAAAACATCAGTGGAAAACTTATGGGATGAGATTGACAGAAAAAGATATGCAGCTAGAATGGTTGGAAGATCAAATCCTGCTCCTATCACCAAGGTAAATTTGAAAAAGCCAAAGAATAAATCTCAAGCTCAGCTACTTATTCACAGAGGTTTGGAGGCACAGGCAATTAATCTTGATCAAGTTTGTAAGCTGCATAGAGAAGAATGGAATGAGATCAAACTTGCTATCAGCCACTCCTCAAGTGCTGCAAAGAAAGAAGTGATGTATGAGATTGATAGGTTATTCAAAAAGATGGTTGATCTACAACTACTCAGACAAGAAGATACTGTCATACATGGTGAAGAGATAGTTCAGCCACCAAGCCCGAGGTATAGGTCAAGTACTAGCAGCATCCATAGAATCCCAAATACTTCAAGGCTAAATCTTTCTATCCCTGATGGTGTTCCAAGAGTGGAAGGGGTTGAGACTACTGAAGGTGAGATAGGCTTGGTATACAGAGACTTAAATGGTGCTCTAAGATTCTGAAAAACAGCAAGTGTTAGTTGCTGCAGCTCCCAAAAAGAAACAGGGAGCAAAAACATCAGTGGAAAACTTATGGGATGAGATTGACAGAAAAAGATATGCAGCTAGAATGGTTTGAAGATCAAATCCTGCTCCTATCACCAAGGTAAATTTGAAAAAGCCAAAGAATAAATCTCAAGCTCAGCTACTTATTCACAGAGGTTTGGAGGCACAGGCAATTAATCTTGATCAAGTTTGTAAGCTGCATAGAGAATAATGGAATGAGATCAAACTTGCTATCAGCCACTCCTCAAGTGCTGCAAAGAAAGAAGTATTGTATGAGATTGATAGGTTATTCAAAAAGATGGTTGATCTACAGCTACTCAGACAAGAAGATACTGTCATACATGGTGAAGAGATAGTTCAGCCACCAAGCCCGAGGTATAGGTCAAGTACTAGCAGCATCCATAGAATCCCAAATACTTCAAAGCTAAATCTTTCTATCCCTGATGGTGTTCCAAGAGTGGAAGGGGTTGAGACTACTAAAGGTGAGATAGGCTTGGTATACAGAGACTTAAATGGTGCTCTAAGATTTCAGAGAGAAGCTGAGTTGGAAAAGATTGATCATGAGCAGCTTGTTCATCTGATCAGGTCAGCTAGTATGCTCGACCGAAGCTCACACATGAGAAAAGCCATCATTAAAGAAGCGTTAGCTCGACAGTTTAGATACTTGCCTTCTACCAAGAAGTATGAGCTAGCTGATGAACTTGGATTGGTAAAAGAAGAAGACGTCTGGAGAGACTTATAGTTATAGTTGTAATAGATTAGATAAACTGTAACTGATCTCATTTGTAATACCTTTCATTTACAGTTTAATAATATCTGATCATTTTGAGAAAAAACAAAGTGCAAATCTCAGATAATATCAAAAGAATCCAAAAAGAAAAATGAATGGATCACAAGTACAAGTCACTGAATGTTTAAATCCTTAAACACTGACTATAAACTTTTATAATAACAAGTTCGTCTAGGGAGCTTTGATCACAATCATTTAGGGGGAGATTGTTGAGTCACTGGTCGCTGACCAACTCAATGATAACTAACTCGATGAAGGAAATGATTAATTCAAAGCTGATGTTGCTGAAGTTGTACTAGCTGGTTACTGTCCGTGCTACTCAAGGAAATTGATATACTGAGGAAGATTAAAACTCAACTTTGTGTGTCGCTGATTCCAAGACTGGCAGCGAGAGTTTTACATCTTCAAATGAATAAAGGCAAAAGTCACTGCCCTAATAAAAGCTAGTTGCTGAAGATATATAACTCAAGTCATTCTACAAGAGCACGATAGCTCGCGGTGAGTGAGGAGAATTATTACATCTTCAGTGACTATATTAATAAAGTTTCTTTACAAGTACAAGTTGCTCTTCATATGTACGTCAGCAAGCGTTCCTCATACTTGAAAATATCTGAAGAATTACGTGGCAGCAAGTGAATGGTGTTAAAGAAGAAGAGATACTTGCGGTAACAGAATTGGGACCCGCAGAATGTCGGTTCATCAGTGATCAAGCCAATCAAGCAGCGACACGTGTCATTCTAGATCCTATTTTGTAGGAGATATTTACGGGATACTTGTAGTATATATAGAGTAGTAGTTGTACTTAGAAACTTGCCGTTTTGTACTTGTTAATCACTTGTGTGTTCAGTGAGTAGTTAGTCTAAGCAAGTACTAACGATCAGCGAGAGAACAGTTAGCGTGTTTGTCCACTACTGTTCATCTCATTATAATAATTAGCCTAAGTGTTTGATTTAGATTAGCTCAGGCTAGTCTATTCCTGTGACACTCCTCCAAATTAGGTATATAATTATACTTAATTACATGCATTTCTTACGCTAATTCCCTGCATTTGTGTTAAACTAAACCTATGATGTGATATGAGTCTAGCGAGCCCTAAACAATAATACAAAAAGTAGTACATTATACGTAGTATTTATAAATTACGTACGAACGTATCGGAACTAAGCCGACTAAAATAATTAACCAGATTTGGTATTATATGAAATAATTAATAATTCGATTATTAATTACGAGAAATTAAATATCTATAACATATAGATAAAATGGTTCAATTATACATTTAACATAAAAACGTATTATATAACGAACAGAAACAATTCTAAAACGTACCTAAAAGGTCAAAATATGAAAAATGTTATTTTTCTAGTACGTTTTCAAGTATTTAGAACATTACTTCGAATTATGAATTCGAAACCCAACCGAAATTTGGCGCTTATTTGGACGCGCGCAGTAAAATGTACAAAAATGTACAACTACCAAAAATAATGAAAACCTCATTATTCTGAAAATATATTACGAACCAGGAAAGCATCTACAAAATAAAAATATAAAATGTTAAATTTTATATTGCTATAATTATACCCGTACTCGAAAGTTAGGTACCAAAAATGGCACCTAACATCAATAATGCAGAGACAGATTGATGTTTAAACCATACTCCCTCCATCTCTCTGTGATCATTCGGCAAACACACACACACAATTATATTTCATTTTCTTTCTCTCAAAACAAATTAACAAGATCAGAGGTAAACAACATCAGGGAGTGGAAGTAGAACACCAAGGCCAGAAGCATCATCTTCACCATCATCGATCATCATTTGCATCTTCATCTCATTGTAAGGAGATTTTGATTTCTTCGATTTCTAAGCTTTAAATTCGTTATATAACTTGTATACATGTTACAATCTATCTATATAAACAACAAAATTGAAAGATTGAAGCTAAAATGTTAAAAATGGGTTTATGAAACCAAATTATGAATCCAAGAATTTATACATGAAAACATGTTATAATGATGTAATAAGTTGTTAAAATGCTATATATTGAAAGTATAAACGTTTGGGTTTGATGTACAAATGATTTGAAGCTAAAAGATCGAGCATATAAATGCTCTGTATCAAACAGAACCTGTAAAACCTTTGAATCCGGCGGATTCAAGCGAATCCGGCGGATTCCCAACCGAAGCTCAGATGAATCCGGCGTATTCACGGGAATACGGCGGATTCCCGTTTCTAAACAAGTCGAATACGGCGTATTCCGTTGAATACGGCGTATTCCCATCCTTGACCCGCACATAAACGTTCGGCTAAAACGATGAACGAGTAAAAGACACGGGTGAATACGGCGGATTCAAATGAATCCGGCGTATTCACAAACCTTCACACGAAATACCTGTGAACACAAACGAATACGGCGGATTCATTTAAATCCGGCGTATTCCCGAACAAAAACGAACCCGTTTGAAAACTAGGATGAATACGGCGGATTCACCCGAATCCGGCGTATTCCGACTTCTGACTTGAATCCGGCGGATTCCACTGAATACGGCGGATTCCCGTGTTTAGTCAACAATCTGACTTTTATTTTAACACATAAATGCTTCCGTTCACGATCCCAATTATACGATACATTTACGAGACATTGTAAACTATTAATAAAACATTAATGTGATATATCCGAGACACGGACTTTGGACTTATTTAATTCGTGCGAACAAACGATATATAAATAGATAACTACATATTGGATTGTACACTTAACAAGTATACGACAAGAGAAATAATAACAATATTTCAACACAATGCTATTAATAAAGTTAACAACTTATATTGTTAAGAAATGAACCATTTCTTCAAATAAACAAAACTGTTAACATAAGTGATTAAAACAAATCAAAAGTACTTATGTTAATACATTGTTGTGTATAGGTTGACTACGTTTGGGCTTCGTTATCTTATCTCGCTAGCATTCACATCCGAGCACTCACAGTGAGTTCACAAACCCCTTTTCACTGTTTTAATGCTTTTAAAACCTCGGGGTGGAAAATATAGAAATCGTATGTATGACTGCATGCGACACTGATTTGAATACTGTATGTATTTACTTGATTTGGCTTATGAAAGGATATTTCATACTTGAACTGTTTGTGAAAGGGTATTTCACACAACTACTTGAACTATGATTTATGAAATGTTTTCATACTATTTTGGGAATTTAGACAACGAATCTTGGTACAGATCTAGGCTGAACGATGTAGTGCATAAAAGACCTTATGGCTACAGACTATAACCATTAGCTAGGTGACTCTAGCCACTGAGTATACGGATAGTACTATCGCCGTGACGACCCTCCTACGGATTTGGGAGCGTATACTTAATTGTCCAGCATGGCAAACAACAACAGATTAGGGTTGTGGTTTGGTTATAGGGTTAGATCGGGTTACCTTACTTGACAGGTTTAGCTCACCTTTCAAGGGATCACCGTCTAAATATTCCCACAAAACTATTGTTTAGGAAGTGATTTCCTACGTACACTGATTTGGAAATGTTAATCTTTATCTAGGTTAACCTGTGTTTCCTACTAATGACTGAATTAGGAAATGTTATCTCTTGATTGAAATAACCTGTGTTTCCTATTACAACTACAACTGATTTGGGAAATGTTATTTGTTAATAACTTGTGTTTCCTACTTGATAAACAACACTTATTGGAAATGTTATTCTTAAATGTTTAACTTGTGTTTCCTACATAACAAACAAACTTGTGAATTCACTCAACAATTTTGTTGACGTTTTACTCTATGTTTTTCAGGGAATTAGCAGCGTAAGTAAGATCTGCATGCATATCAGGATGGACTACCCTGGACTTGTTAGGATGCCACTACTTTTGGGACACTTGGATTTCCTCTGTATAACTGCAATTATTGCAGTCATACCCATGAAATCTACTTTTGATATTATGTATTTTATGAAATACTGATTTCAACTACTACTATTACTGTTATCACTTCTCAAGTGGTAATCATTTGTAAAACTTTAACTAATGGCATCTTAATCTATTTCGTTCTGCGATAATCATATGCTCTGAGTATGTATGTAACTGTTGGTTGTTTTACTGCTCACACCCCCACCACGTCACTAAGCTTCCGCAAATCACTCTACGTAATTGTAATTACCGTTTGGCGGGGTGTGACAGACTTGGTATCAGAGCCATTGGTTATAGCGAACTAGAAGTCTTTAGGTGACTGAAAACCTTAGAGACCTAGACTATAGCCTTGGCTAGAACATTTGTGCATTCATGCATACATACTTTGCATACAACTAACATACGACTGACACGCCACACTCAATTTCTTTTGTCACAGTATGTCTAGTCAATCACATTACCATGTTTACGCTTCGGATGAAGAGCCGACCGAGGCTACTTTTGAGGGTCCCGAGATTACAGTAGGGGATGAGTCATCAGTTCATGTGAGAGCTATGTCTGATGACACTAGTGATGCTTACTTAGTATCACCTCCGACCGCACCTGTGGTCACTCCTACCCCTACACCACTTGTTGCGAGTACCTCTCGTGTGCCTGTACCTCGGATGACAGCTAGGATCTGTGTTCGGGATTTTCCCAGGGGACCACTCGCGCCGCGCGATAAGGCGCCAGTGACTGAGTCTGAGGTTCCAGTTGTCGAGCCGCCACAGAAGAGGCTCCGACCTTCTCATCTGGACTGGATGCCTCGAGTATTGAGAGAGTGGAGATCACTAGAGGGTATTCCCTCGACCTTTGAGTTTGGAGAGTCCTCCCACTCACCACCATCTGCATATCTCACTGGTGAGCCTCTGGAGCTCACTGTGCCTACCGTTGTGGTGTGGTCCACACCAATGTTTAGGATATCATCTAGCAGGAGCAGAGATTTGATGGAGCTACTGAGTGATGCCTCCCGCACTGACATGGATATGGCTATGCTCCATCAGAGGATGGATTTTGTGGAGACTCACCGTCAGACAGACTGGCAGAGTCTAGCATCCACCCGTGCACGCGTTGCAGCTTTAGAGAGGCGTGCTAGGGTGTCAGAGATTGTAGCTAGTGTTTGTGTGATGACTGCAGCAGTGATGGTTGCGGTTAGGATGTATTTACCATGGTTCCGTTAGGCCTGTGTATGGCGGTTGTGCCTACACCATATTAGACTATTACTTTTGGGGAAATATATGTATGTATTAATTATGGACTAGCTGTATGTTGGATGGAACTTTGTTAGTAGAATGGGTATATGTATAGGAAACCCATCATCTTTTGTATAACGCTAACCATCGATGGGTATATTAGAAATCCCATCTCATTTTGTACTAAACTCATGTAACAGCGGTATGATCTTTAATATATAATGTATGCTTGGTTTACGTCTCGTATTCATTATGCTTATTATCAACCATGTTATTTCCTCTTACAACTGTCGACTTGTGATTAAACCTATACTTTATCGACACTTTGTGACCAACTCTTGTAAACCCTGAAACATTTTACAGCTTGATGATTGATTATTCTTGAGAACCTCTGAAATTTACAGTGTTAAACGACAATGAAAAGAAATATGTATTGGACGTTATATAATGACGCCTGGCCAACGTGATTATATTATGATAGATACATGTGGGTGTTTCAAAGTTGTATGGCACGTGTTGTAAAATTCTATTCATTCATCTTTTCATGTCATTCATTTCTATCAAATGTGAATCTTTGATCTATTCACATTCAATATCTCAACATTAACACTCTGCATTTTATTCATCGCAGAGCTGAATCATGCCTCCCAAACGACGAGTCACTAGAACAAGTCAAAAGACGACTACGCCTCCACCACCACCACCCACCGAAACCACTGAACAAATGATCGCACGAAGAATAGCTGAAGGTATTGCTGAATATGAGGCAAGCCGTAGTCGTGAACCTGGAGCTAACAACAGTGGATCTACCCCTGTTAATACTGAGACACTCGTGAATGCTAGCCGAGGGTGTTCATACAAAACATTTTAGGCTTGTAAGCCGATTTCTTTTCGTGGCACCGAGGGTGCAATTGGTATGATTCACTGGATAGAGAAAACTGAGTCGGTATTGGATATTAGTGACTATTCACCTGACTGTATGGTGAAGTATGCTGCTTGCACTTTGGCTGACAAAGCGCTCACTTGGTGGAACAGTCAGATCCAATCACTTGGTCGACCAGCTGCTTATTCAATGTCATGGGGAACATTTAAGAATCTGATGTTGGAGGAATTCTGCCCTCGCAGTGAGATGCAGAAAATAGAAGCAGAGTTGTGGAACATCACCATGATTGGTGCTGATATTACTGGGTACACCACTAAGTTTCAGGAACTTGCACGTCTAGTGCCACACATGGTGACACCTGAGTATAAGCGTATCGAGCGCTACATATACGGTCTGGTACCGCAAATCCGCAGTCTGGTAACATCATCTAAACCGGACGCATTCAGGAGTGCTGTTACTCTAGCACAAAGTTTGACCGAGGAGGCAGTCAGGATGGGAAATCTGACTAAGAAAGCTGTGTCGGGAAAAAGTGAACCGAACAGTACTGATGTTAGTAGTTCTGGTGGTGCAAAGCGAAAGTGGAACGGTAGTGGTACTGAACGTCAAGGTCAGCAGAACAAGAAATCTTCTGGAAATGCGAAAGCATATGTTGCCACTACCACCGAATCGAAACCATACCTGGGTAACAAACCCAAATGTGGTAAGTGTAACCGACACCACGAAGGTGGGTGTGGGTATTGTGGAAACTGTAGGGCATGGGGACATAGAACCCGAGAATGCAAAACTAACCCTCCCCCACGAGCAAACACTGAGCGTCAAAACCAGGGATGTTTTGAATGTGGTGAGCAAGGACACTACCGTAACCGATGCCCTAAGCTCAACAACAACCAAAACCGCAACAACAACAACAACCGCGGTACCAACAATAACCAAGCCAACAACATCAACAATCAACCGGCTCAAGGAAGGGCATTCGTGATCGGAGCACAAGAGGCACGCCAGGACCCCAACACTGTCACTGGTACGTTTCTCGTAAACAACCATTATGCCTCTGTGTTAATTGATTCGGGTGCTGATTTAAGTTTTGTGTCTACTGAGTTTAGACCACTATTAGAACTTGAATCCCATAAATTAGACAACAAGTATACCATAGAATTAGCCGATGGTGAGTTGATCGAATCAGGAGAAATAGTACCGGGATGTACCTTGGAGTTAGAAGGTCATCTCTTCGAAATAGACTTACTACCGGTTAAGTTGGGAAGTTTTGACATTGTAGTCGGTATGGATTGGTTATCTAAGAACCGCGCGGAGATCATATGTCATGATAAGATGGTTCGCTTACCGTTAACGACAGGAGAAACTTTAATGATTCAAGGCGAGAAACGAAAGAGTGCCACAAAAATGATTTCGTGCTTGAAGGCCAGTAAGTATCTCCGAAAGGGGTATCAAGCATTTTTGGCACACATTGTGGAAAAGAAAATCGAGGAGCGACGTATAGACGATGTGCCCATTGTATGCGACTATCCAGGAGTGTTCCCTGATGAGTTGCCGGGATTGCCACCCCCACGACAAGTTGAGTTTCACATTGACCTGGTGCCAGGAGCCGCACCTATCGCACGTGCACCTTATCGTCTATCTCCCTCGGAAATGCAGGAGTTATCTACACAACTACAGGAACTTCTAGACTTGGGATTCATCCGTCCGAGCTTTTCACCTTGGGGAGCTCCGGTCCTATTTGTCAAGAAAAAGGATGGATCTATGCGGATGTGCATCGATTACCGAGAACTGAACAAGGTAACTATCAAGAACAGATACCCGTTACCACGCATTGACGATCTGTTTGATCAACTGCAAGGGTCAAGTTATTATTCAAAAATTGACCTACGATCTGGTTACCATCAACTTAAAGTATGAGAAGAGGATGTACCGAAGACTGCTTTTAGGACTCGTTACGGTCACTACGAGTTTCTAGTCATGCCTTTTGGGCTGACCAACGCACCAGCAGTATTCATGGATTTGATGAACAGAGTATGCAAACCCTATCTGGATAAATTCGTCATTGTGTTTATCGACGACATCTTGGTATACTCACGATCGAAAGAGGATCACGAGCAACATCTGAAGCTTATTCTCGAACTACTACAAAAAGAGAAGCTTTATGCAAAGTTCTCTAAGTGCGAATTTTGGATACGAGAGGTTCAATTCCTTGGTCATGTGATAAATGACAAGGGAATTCACGTAGACCCATCCAAAATTGAAGCAATCAACAACTGGGAAGCACCGAAAACCCCAACGGAAATACGACAATTTCTTGGTCTAGCTGGCTATTACAGGCGATTCATCGCAAATTTTTCAAAGATAGCACAGCCACTTACCACATTAACTCAAAAAGACAAGAAATTTGAGTGGAATGAGAAACAAGAGAAGGCATTCCAAATATTGAAACAGAAACTGAGCAGCGCACCCATACTATCCCTACCTGAAGGAGTGGACAACTTTGTTGTTTACTGTGATGCTTCGCATCAGGGATTGGGTTGCGTACTGATGCAAAATAAAAAGGTCATTGCTTATGCATCACGACAACTAAAAGTGCATGAGAAAAACTATACGACTCATGATTTGGAATTGGGAGCCGTTGTTTTTGCACTAAATATCTGGAGACACTACCTATACGGTACAAAGTGTACGATCTTCACCGATCATAAAAGCCTACAACATATATTCGACCAGAAAGAACTTAACATGAGACAACGACGTTGGGTCGAATTACTTAACGATTACGACTGTGAAATAAAGTATCACCCGGGTAAAGCTAACGTAGTAGCAGATGCCCTGAGTTGTAAGGAACGAATCAAACCTCGAAGAGTTCGAGCCTTGGGATTGACAATCCACTCGAATCTCATTACTCAAATTCGCGAAGCACAAGAACTTGCTTTCACCTCCGAACGCCTTAAGGATGAATCCTTGAAAGGGATGGAAAAACAACTAGAGAAAAAGGACAACGAAGTGTTGTACTTTATGAATCGAATTTGGGTACCATGCGTAGATGAGTTACGCAAGCTGATTTTGGACGAGGCACACAAGTCCAATTACTCAATACATCCTGGTGCAGACAAGATGTACCATGACTTGAAAGGTTTCTACTGGTGGCCTGGAATGAAACGTGACATTGCCACCTACGTAAGCAAATGTTTGACTTGTTCTAAAGTCAAAGTTGAATACCAAAAGCCGTCTGGACTTTTGCAACAACCTGAAATGCCCAAGTGGAAATGGGAGCAAATAACAATGGACTTCATTACGAAGTTACCTAGAACGGCATCTGGAGCAAATGCCATATGGGTGATTGTCGATCGACTGACGAAATCAGCCCACTTTCTCGCTATTAAGGAAACGGATGGAATGGAGAAACTAGCAAAAATTTATATTAAAGAGATTGTTTCTCGGCATGGTGTGCCACTATCCATCATATCTGATAGAGATGCGCGATTCACTTCCCGCTTTTGGCAAACATTACAACAGGCAATGGGTACTCGACTTGATATGAGTACTGCCTATCACCCGCAGACTGACGGCCAAAGTGAGCGAACTATACAGACGCTCGAAGACTTGTTGCGAGCATGTGTGATAGACTTTGGAGGTAACTGGGATACCCACCTACCTTTAGCTGAATTCTCTTACAACAATAGTTATCACACGAGTATACAGATGGCACCATTTGAGGCGTTATATGGACGCAAGTGCCGATCACCACTCTGTTGGGCAGAGTTGGACGACAGACAACTATCTGGACCCGAACTTGTCCAGGAAACCACTGACAAAATAACTCAAGTATTGAGCCGACTGAAAGCGGCACGAGATCGACAAAAGAGTTACGCTGATAACCGCCGTAAACCTCTTGAGTTTCAAGTAGGAGACAAGGTCCTACTCAAAGTATCTCCCTGGAAAGGAGTAGCACGATTTGGTAAACGAGGAAAGCTGAACCCACGATACATCGGACCGTTTGAAATCCTTGCTAGGATTGGTCCTGTCGCTTACAAGCTCAAACTACCGCAAGAGCTTTGTAGCATACACGATACTTTCCACGTTAGCAACCTCAAAAAGTGTCTTTCTGATGAAACACTTATCCTTCCTCCTGACGAAGTCTTCATTGACTCAAAACTAAACTTTGTGGAGGAACCTGTTGAAGTTATGGATTCTAAAACGCAGAAACTTCGGCACAAACGAATCAAACTGGTTAAAGTTCGTTGGAACTCGAAACATGGCCCAGAGTTTACCTGGGAACGAGAGGATGAAATGCGAAAGAAATACCCCAACCTATTTGAGAGCGTGACCGAGACTCACGGCTCGACTTAAATCTCGGGACGAGATTTCACTAACGGGGGGAGAATGTGACACTCCTCCAAATTAGGTATATAATTATACTTAATTACATGCATTTCTTACGCTAATTCCCTGCATTTGTGTTAAACTAAACCTATGATGTGATATGAGTCTAGCGAGCCCTAAACAATAATACAAAAAGTAGTACATTATACGTAGTATTTATAAATTACGTACGAACGTATCGGAACTAAGCCGACTAAAATAATTAACCAGATTTGGTATTATATGAAATAATTAATAATTCGATTATTAATTACGAGAAATTAAATATCTATAACATATAGATAAAATGGTTCAATTATACATTTAACATAAAAACGTATTATATAACGAACATAAACAATTCTAAAACGTACCTAAAAGGTCAAAATATGAAAAATGTTATTTTTCTAGTACGTTTTCAAGTATTTAGAACATTACTTCGAATTATGAATTCGAAACCCAACCGAAATTTGGCGCTTATTTGGACGCGCGCAGTAAAATGTACAAAAATGTACAACTACCAAAAATAATGAAAACCTCATTATTCTGAAAATATATTACGAACCAGGAAAGCATCTACAAAATAAAAATATAAAATGTTAAATTTTATATTGCTATAATTATACCCGTACTCGAAAGTTAGGTACCAAAAATGGCACCTAACATCAATAATGCAGAGACAGATTGATGTTTAAACCATACTCCCTCCATCTCTCTGTGATCATTCGGCAAACACACACACACAATTATATTTCATTTTCTTTCTCTCAAAACAAATTAACAAGATCAGAGGTAAACAACATCAGGGAGTGGAAGTAGAACACCAAGGCCAGAAGCATCATCTTCACCATCATCGATCATCATTTGCATCTTCATCTCATTGTAAGGAGATTTTGATTTCTTCGATTTCTAAGCTTTAAATTCGTTATATAACTTGTATACATGTTACAATCTATCTATATAAACAACAAAATTGAAAGATTGAAGCTAAAATGTTAAAAATGGGTTTATGAAACCAAATTATGAATCCAAGAATTTATACATGAAAACATGTTATAATGATGTAATAAGTTGTTAAAATGCTATATATTGATAGTATAAACGTTTGGGTTTGATGTACAAATGATTTGAAGCTAAAAGATCGAGCATATAAATGCTCTGTATCAAACAGAACCTGTAAAACCTTTGAATCCGGCGGATTCAAGCGAATCCGGCGGATTCCCAACCGAAGCTCAGATGAATCCGGCGTATTCACGGGAATACGGCGGATTCCCGTTTCTAAACAAGTCGAATACGGCGTATTCCGTTGAATACGGCGTATTCCCATCCTTGACCCGCACATAAACGTTCGGCTAAAACGATGAACGAGTAAAAGACACGGGTGAATACGGCGGATTCAAATGAATCCGGCGTATTCACAAACCTTCACACGAAATACCTGTGAACACAAACGAATACGGCGGATTCATTTAAATCCGGCGTATTCCCGAACAAAAACGAACCCGTTTGAAAACTAGGATGAATACGGCGGATTCACCCGAATCCGGCGTATTCCGACTTCTGACTTGAATCCGGCGGATTCCACTGAATACGGCGGATTCCCGTGTTTAGTCAACAATCTGACTTTTATTTTAACACATAAACGCTTCCGTTCACGATCCCAATTATACGATACATTTACGAGACATTGTAAACTATTAATAAAACATTAATGTGATATATCCGAGACACGGACTTTGGACTTATTTAATTCGTGCGAACAAACGATATATAAATAGATAACTACATATTGGATTGTACACTTAACAAGTATACGACAAGAGAAATAATAACAATATTTCAACACAATGCTATTAATAAAGTTAACAACTTATATTGTTAAGAAATGAACCATTTCTTCAAATAAACAAAACTGTTAACATAAGTGATTAAAACAAATCAAAAGTACTTATGTTAATACATTGTTGTATATAGGTTGACTACGTTTGGGCTTCGTTATCTTATCTCGCTAGCATTCACATCCGAGCACTCACAGTGAGTTCACAAACCCCTTTTCACTGTTTTAATGCTTTTAAAACCTCGGGGTGGAAAACATAGAAATCGTATGTATGACTGCATGCGACACTGATTTGAATACTGTATGTATTTACTTGATTTGGCTTATGAAAGGATATTTCATACTTGAACTGTTTGTGAAAGGGTATTTCACACAACTACTTGAACTATGATTTATGAAATGTTTTCATACTATTTTGGGAATTTAGACAACGAATCTTGGTACAGATCTAGGCTGAACGATGTAGTGCATAAAAGACCTTATGGCTACAGACTATAACCATTAGCTAGGTGACTCTAGCCACTGAGTATACGGATAGTACTATCGCCGTGACGACCCTCCTACGGATTTGGGAGCGTATACTTAATTGTCCAGCATGGCAAACAACAACAGATTAGGGTTGTGGTTTGGTTATAGGGTTAGATCGGGTTACCTTACTTGACAGGTTTAGCTCACCTTTCAAGGGATCACCGTCTAAATATTCCCACAAAACTATTGTTTAGGAAGTGATTTCCTACGTATACTGATTTGGAAATGTTAATCTTTATCTAGGTTAACCTGTGTTTCCTACTAATGACTGAATTAGGAAATGTTATCTCTTGATTGAAATAACCTGTGTTTCCTATTACAACTACAACTGATTTGGGAAATGTTATTTGTTAATAACTTGTGTTTCCTACTTGATAAACAACACTTATTGGAAATGTTATTCTTAAATGTTTAACTTGTGTTTCCTACATAACAAACAAACTTGTGAATTCACTCAACAATTTTGTTGACGTTTTACTCTATGTTTTTCAGGGAATTAGCAGCGTAAGTAAGATCTGCATGCATATCAGGACGGACTACCCTGGACTTGTTAGGATGCCACTACTTTTGGGACACTTGGATTTCCTCTGTATAACTGCAATTATTGCAGTCATACCCATGAAATCTACTTTTGATATTATGTATTTTATGAAATACTGATTTCAACTACTACTATTACTGTTATCACTTCTCAAGTGGTAATCATTTGTAAAACTTTAACTAATGGCATCTTAATCTATTTCGTTCTGCGATAATCATATGCTCTGAGTATGTATGTAACTGTTGGTTGTTTTACTGCTCACACCCCCGCCACGTCACTAAGCTTCCGCAAATCACTCTACGTAATTGTAATTACCGTTTGGCGGGGTGTGACAATTCCGCAATCAACACTCAGTGAGTTTTGTTATAAATAAAATTCACAGTTCAGCTATTATTGTGTGTTTGTTCTTCAAAGTTATTATACTCTGTTTGTGATAAGTCAATTAAAAACTTGATAAATCAACTTAGATAAAATCGAAAAAGTTTTTAATTGTATTCAACCCTCCTTCTACAATTAAACTTTACTTATTGAGATTCAAATCACTAAGCAATATTGATTCAGGGACTATCACTACGTATGTAACTAAATCATCAAAGATTATTTTTTTTCTTAAGCGAAAATGTTCAAGAATGAATTTTGATTTTACATCAAGATATTAGAGAAATAATGTATTAAAAATAAAGTCCATAGATTGTTTTCAAAATCAAAACAAAAATAAATGAATACAAAATGTCAACTCTAAGATTTGAACTTTCATGCATTCTTTTTAGTTGCACATTTACTAACCGCTTGATCCAAATGTCATATTAGTAGGACTTTGCAATATCTATTATTTAATTATACATATACATGTAAAGCACAAAATGACAAAAGAGTTACTATTCATAGTGTTTGTTAATTGATATTAGAGGACTTTGCAATATCTATTATTTAATTATACATATACATGTAAACCACAAAATGACAAAAGAGTTATTATTCATAGTGTTTGTTAATTGATATTAGAGGGTAATAATAATAATAATAATAATAATAATAATAATAATAATAATAATAATAATAATAATAATAATAAAACTATATTGATATCAATATTAAAAAAATATAAATAAAGCTATTCATTTATCATTTTACTAGCCTTTAAACCCGTGTATACAGACGGGCTATGCAAGAAAAAATAGTTATTTTTATAAAACATAGTTTTGTCTTTTTTAACATTTAAAATGTATATAATTTTAGTTTATTATGATAACGCAAAAAAAAAAAGTAAAAATATATAAACCAATTAATTTTTGTCATTTATATAAGAATTCTACCCCCTACATAATACTTGGCTGCTTTGTTATTAAAACTTCAAAGATGAAGTCTTCAATTATTTATTTACTAAAGAATCGAATTTTTTAAGGGTATTAAGATTTTTCATTGGTTAATTAAAAGCTATAAGACTTCTTTAATGTTAGTTAGGACTTTGTCAATAGTAAATACTTTTATGGATATAATGATTCTTTATATATTTATGAAGCCAACAATTTAGTGATTGATTCATCTTGTTTTTGATTTTGATAACAAAAGGTAAAAGCCTAATGTTTCTGTTTGGCTAACATGTCATTAATATAATGTCGTTCATAAAGTATGTCATAAAATAGAGTTACAAGATGTTAAACGCAAGTTAGTAAAAAATTTAATTTAATTGGTGATGCAAATAAATTATAATGATACATACTCCCTTTTTCCCAAAATAAATGTCATGTTTTGACTTTTTGAGTTTTTCTTTTTCAAGTTTGACCTTAAATATCTTTGTTTGTGTTATATAATACTTGATACAAAATATATGAATGGAGTGGGTTTTAAATTTATTTTCATCGGTATAATTTTTATAAAATATTATATAACACAAAAAAAGATATTTAAGGTCAAAGTAGAAATATAAAGACTTTATGATCTGAAATAAGACACTTATTGGAGTATTAAATTAAAATATATATTGTATACCTAAATATTCGTTAAAAACCATGTTAGGATTGCTAATTCATTGTATTGAAAAATAGAAATGGGAAATTATATTACGTACGTATGTGATGGAAACTTGATGGAAAGATTTTATATTTTATATATTTAAAGATTAATAATATTTTAGGAAATAGAAAAATAATTATAGAATTTATGAGAATGATATGATCAGGATAAATTACAGAGTGTAAAATAACAAAGGGGTTTCTTATATTAGATGGGGTGTTAAAATCAACTGAAACAAAGCGATCAAATTGACTACTTGAATATTCATAGTTGAAAGTTTAGTTTTTAATTTATGATGATATAACTTTGTATCCTATATTATATCTAAGAAGATAGTAGCTTAATACCCGTGCATTGCTCGGGTAAAGCATTTTACACTAAAAACTAATTGATTATGATACCAACTTCAAATATATATAAATTTTACACAAAATAAATAATAAGAAACTAAGAGCAGTCCCATTGTAAAAAGATTTGTAGTTATTAACTTGTAATAAAGTTTTAGACTCCAATAACGAAACAAAATTATGTTAAAATACTATTCAAACAAATACTTCAATCATGTGTACTAATTGAGATTGTTAAAAGTATTACTTATAGTATAAAACTTTAGAAGAGTTCTATATAGGCTAAAAAATTATCTTTTGACCGTATATTAATCGTGATTCGTGGAAATAATATGCATTAATTTAGACGACTTGATATCCAAGGTATTATAATTTACTCTGTAAATGGAATGAATTTTGAAATTGAGATGTAGAATATTTTACCAAGTCTTATTTAAAATTGATTATTTAATATAATTATAATTATATTATTATTTCTTGTGAAAAGATAAATCAATTTGACAGATTGAATTTGATGGCATTCTATCTTTCAAAGAAAGCTACGTTCTTTTCTAATTTAATTATTTTAACTTAATTAACTTAATTATTTTAAATCCGTGTACACACGGGCCATATAATTTTATATCAATGTACATGATCATAAAAATTGTAAATTAAAATATACATCAACCTATTGATAAAATACATACGATTAAGGATTGAGGTTAATAAAACTTATAATTTCTTTAATCTTTTTGTTATACGTATTTAAAAAATACTTATATTATAGTTAATTAAAAATACTATATGAAGAATTCGCATGGTTATCCAAATCAAAACGGGTACTGTCTTTTTTTATGAATATGAATGAATTGCTTAAAGATAACTACATATAATTATAAAAATAATTAAGTTTTTTTAATTATTATTCATGATGATGTCATCGTATCCTTAATTTCAATTAATTTCATAAAATTTAGCAATTCTATTGGTTAATTAAAATTTTGATGATTTTGGTACAATAATATACGTAGTAATAAGTTTCGAGCATTTTAAAAATTAAGTGAAACGTTGTTTGTGAAATTTATTTTGTTTTACTTTGGAGGTTTCATTCTAAAGAATATACTATCAATGTGTATATAACTATATAAGTATTGAGTGATGTTCGTATATAAAAAAAATTGTTGCAAGAAAGACATAGACATAACAATAATATGAAGAAATCTAAGTTAATATTAAAAAATAACCTAATTAAAAAATCAAATAATAAATGATAAACTTCTAATACAAAGTAACAAAGAATGCAAATGTTTACCCCAATGATGTGATTAACTATCTTTTCGAGTACTTGAATTTTTATGGTTAATGTACTTAGTTAATAATAATACGTTTATAATAAAATAATTATGTTATAAGAATCAGTATTGTGATGTACAAAGGTTAGTCTAATTTAAATAAATTAAATATTAGATTACTATAATCATTTTATGTTTAAATTAAAAAATTACATAATAAATTAAATTGATTATGACATCATCATATCCTTAATTTTAGTTAATTAGACAAAATCAAGCATTCCTATTGGCTGATTGAATTTTTGATGACGTCATGAGGTGATTCTTATATAATATTTAAGATAAGATATATCATTTATTAATTTTAAAGTGTACCTATTTGTAAATTGAACTTATGAATACGTATATTTCATTGAGACGATATTACTTTTCAACAACAAAAAAACAAACAAAGAAAAATGGAAATGAATATAAAAAGAAGAAAACGTTAATAAAATTACACATTTACACTATAAAATTTGAGAATATAGGGTTTTTTTTTAAAGAAAAAAAAGGAAAAAAAAAGTTTAGTCAAAGTAGGAATCGAACTTGTGACCGTAAATAGAAAGTGTGGAAACTAAACCATTAGGCTATGTACCCACTTTCCTTTATTGTAAGACAAGTATAATATATATGTACAATAATTTCGCTTAAAGATTTAAAATAGTAAATAAAAGAGACGCTAGGAATCGACCCTGAGCCTCTTGGAACACGCATGTCAAAATTGATGGGCGTACGCGGAGACCACCGAACTACAACCTTACATGTTATTATTTCTTGCATGTTAAATATATATAAGATAACATAATCCATATGTGACAAAAGAGTTACTGTTCATCACGATGTAAATTGGTATTATTTAGAAGATACCAAAAATGTATCACATTGATACGTACAAATAGGGTAAGGTTCAAATGAGACTAAAAATTTGTGTGAGAATAGATGAACCAATGATATAGTGCCATGTGTACAAAGAGAATACAAAACCCATTTACCCCTTAAGTTAAATATCTCACAAACGACAAATCAAAAAATTATGAAAATTGCACCATTAGATTCAGCGTTTGATCCTTTTCGATTTGCCGTCCATTAAGGCATACTTTCGACGAGTTTTTTTTTTCATTATTTTTAGTGGGTTTCACATTACTAACACGTGTGTTACAGTGTTGCGTTTAGGGTTTAGGGTTTAGGGTTGGGAGTTTGGGGTTTCGAGAACCCTAAACCCTAACCACTAAACCCCAAACCCTAAACCCTAAACGCTTTATAAAACTCTAAACTCTAAATCATACTAAACCCTAAACCCTGCTAAACCCTAACACTAAACCCTGCTAAACCCAAACACTAAACCCTACTAAACCCTAACTCTAAACCCTAACCCTAAACCCTAAATCAAATGTATAATCAATCACTAACACATGTGTTACTAATACGTAAAACCCACCAAAAAAATTGAAAAAAAAAAGTTCGTCGGAAGTATGCCTTGATGGATGGCAAATCGAAGAGAATAAAACGCTGAAAAATATGGTGCAATTTTCATGATTTTTCGACTTGTCGTTTGTGAGATATTTAATTTTTAAAAACGTGGATGAGAGAGAAAAAAGTGACACATGACATATTGTGGTTGGTTCCCCATTCTCACACAAAATAAATTGTCTCAATTTAACTCTTATCTGTACAAATAAATACATATTGTATATTGTATTCCATATTTTTTTGAAACTTTATAGTTTATATGTTAAATGATACGAAATAACATTACGTATTAGTCTAAATTAATTAATTAATTAATAATAATAATAATAATAATAATAATAATAATAATAATAATAATAATAATAATAATAATAATAATACTCTAATAATAATAATAATAATAATAATAATAATAATAATAATAATAATAATAATAATAATACTAATAATAATAATAATAATAATAATAATAATACTCTACTAATAATAATAATAATGATAATAATAATAATTAATGATAATAAAAAATAACTTTACTAATAATAATAATAATAATAATAATGATAATAATAATAATTAATGATAATAAAAAATAAGTAATTATTATTATTATTATTATTATTATTATTATGAATTATGATGTTATATTTATTTATTTTAATTAATTAACTACTAAAACATTTCTAATTGCACAAATGATTTTGCATTATTTTTATTTATAATTTCATATATATATCGAGTGTATATGATACACGTTCTGATTTCATTATGATCCGTGGCTGTAGGTCGGAATAAGCTGATCTCCGATGAAGTGTCGATCTGTTGCTTGTGTTTGGTCTGAATCACCACCGGTGCACAAAGTTACCGCCACCGCCGTACTCGACCGGCCCGCCACTCTTTACACCGGCGGATCCGATGGCACCATTTTCTGGTGGAATTTATCCTCAACTAACTCCACCGATCACGTGAGTCTTTTACTTCAATCTATTCATAAACTTCAGTTAACTCATAATTTATGCATAGATTGCAATTAGCTTTTGTTTATTTCACTGTTTCTTCAGTAATTCAGCTCCGTCTAAACCATGGACAGCAATTTAGCTATGTCTAAATTGCAATATGGCCATATTTCTTCATTTCATCTTTAGATTCCGAATTCACAAAGTTAACATTGATGTTTTGTTACTGTAATTGGTAACTGTTAAGTTCCAAGTTGTTATAATTAGTGTTCTTGAATAGATTATACTGATTGTGTTCATACTCGTTTAGAATTTGCAATTTATCCCCAAACATCTGTAGTAATTCTGTGAGTAACTGGTAAGCACTTTTCATGTTGATAAATATATCTCTATTGTCGAGACTTAAAACCTAAGTTGTCAACTTTAGGATGTTAGTGTCTTAGGGGTTTTGTATAAGGCTTTGCTTATGCACAATGTTTGAGGCCACAGGCTGAGATATGGGATATCGCATTATATTATGGGAGAATGCTGAATGGTATCCTGAATTCCATATTAGTGTTGAATTAATGAGAAGACATCTAATTTTTGTTTAATAAAGGGCATAGATAATGGGGATGTCCAATGATTAGTTTTGTGTTGTGTTAAATCTCTGATATAATTTTTTTAGGGCATTTACTTGGATGATATGGGATGTCTACTTGAAATTTCTTATCGTTTAGTGTAAATACTTGTGCAGAATTTGCAATTGCAACAATCTTTATAACCAGAATATAATTGTATAAGTAACGAGCAATCAGCTTGTCATGTTAATGGATATTTTCATTGTCAGGATATAAAACCACTTGCTATCCTATGTGGTCATACTGCACCAATTTCTGACATGGATATCTGTTTTCCTGCATCGACTATAGGAGATGAGAAAACAAGCGATTCAAGTAATGTCGCATCAAACTCTAGTTCAGTTAACTATGGTTCTCTAATAAGTGCGTGTACTGATGGTGTATTGTGCGTTTGGGGCAGAGACAGTGGACATTGCAGCCGCAAAAGGAAAATGCCAGATTGGGTGGGGAGTCCATACATGGTTAAGCCGTTGCCTGAAAATAAGAGATATGTATGTGTCGCCTGCCATTTCGTAGATTCTGTTAATTCGTTGGACCATCATTCACTTGATTCCTCTGAATACGGTGAACCACAATCTAACAAACCTTCAAGATGCACGGTTGTAATAATAGATTCGTATACCCTAACGATAGTGCAAACCGTGTTTCGTGGTACTTTATCTATTGGCCCCTTTAAGTTTATGTCCATAGTGACATCTGCTGATGGTGATATGGAGAAAGAGTCAGTGTTGATTGCTGACTCGTTTGGTAACATGCAATGTGTATCACTACTAAAAGAGACCGATCGAAATGAAGATATTTCAGATGACTCGCAAAAGAATTCTTTCCACCTGGAAATGTCCAATTCGCTACAAGAGTCAAGTGAAGGAGAACTTTCGATTTCATTTGCTGCTTCTGGGCAGGTTTTAGCAATTCTGTATAGATCCTATTGTGAGTTTAAGCTGGTGGATGGTAGTGCTAAAATTGGAGAAATTTCACTCGTAGACGATCAACTTAGTCAGTATGATGTTGCAGGATGCCTGTTTCTTGGGAAGGATTACTTTAAGGCGGCACCACATGGTAACGAAACACTTGGCATATTTGTAGAAACTCTTGCTGTTTGGAACAACAAAGGTTATGTAATTATCTTCACCATATCATATTCAGAAAAAATATTCAAATACGTGCCTCTATGTGCAGTTCCTGCTGTTTCACATCCTTCTAATGTTGAATTATCGTTTTCTTTTGTTCTAATGAATCAAAATCTTGTTCGGATTGAATCAATTTGCCTCCACACTGGAGAACCCGTGCACTGGAAACCCCTGATAACAATATGGGCATTGAGTAATAATGGTGAAAAGTTTCATCAAGAATGCAAATTGGTCGGTAAAGGTAGCTATTTTGATGAGTGGTTTGTAGATACAAGTGAAGGACGACACGGTCTCTTCAGGAGAGAATTTGTGGTTACGTCTTCAATGGTTATATCTGAAAACGACTCCTCCCCTTATGCGATTGTTTATGGATACGCCAATGGAGAAATAGAAGTCTTACGATTCAATATGTTTTCTGAAAAAATGGAAGCTCAAGAGGTAGATTCATTTGCGTGGAAGCAATATCTTTCAGGCCACACGGGTGCCATACTCTGTCTGGCTGCACACCAGATGGTGGGTACATCCACAGAATTTAACCCAAATATTTATTTAATCTCGGGAAGTATGGATTGTACAGTACGTATTTGGGATCTTAACTCTACCAATCTTATTGCAGTGATGCACCATCATGTACAACCAGTGCGCCAAATCATCTTACCCCCACCCAACACTGACCGTCCATGGAGTGATTGCTTCTTATCTGTTGGAGACGATTCCTGTGTCGCTTTAGCTTCACTTAACACGCTCCGTGTTGAGCGGATGTTTCCTGGACACCCTTACGTACCTTCAAAAGTAGTATGGGATAGTACACGAGGTTATTTGGCATGCTTTTCCCTTAATCAGTCAGCAACATCCGATTCATCTGAAGTATTGTATATTTGGGATATAAAGTCGGGTGCCCGAGAGCGTGTTCTTCGTGGTGGTGCTGCTCAGTCAATGTTTGACCATTTCTGCACAAGTAGGAATAAGAATAAGTTTTCTGCGAGCTCTTTTGAGAGGAACACTTCTGTTTCCTCGTTGCTTCTGCCAATGATTGAGGATACACAAGTTTCACAGTCTCAGCCAAATACCACAGATTTTTCATACAATGCACATCCAATTACATGCTCTTGCCCTTTTCCCGGAATTGCAACACTCACTTTTGATATGACTTTATTGATGTCTCTTAGAATTGATTCTTTTGAAATTCAGAATGATGCCCATGAGGTTCAGACCCCAAGAATAGGGTTGGACCGAATGAGCAGCTTTATGAAGGAACGTGGAGTTGAAGAGCCCAGACCTTACCCATTGGGTACAGATGGTGGAGATGTTTTACTGGAAACCCCAACAGATGCTACAGAATACACTGATTGGGCTCATTCACTAGAAGGATGTTTATTTCGGTTCAGTTTGTCAGTTTTGCACCTGTGGAATGTCGATGATGAGCTTGACAAACTGTTAGTTTCTGACATGAAGCTTAAGAAACCTAAAAATTTCTTTGTGGCTTCTGGTTTACTTGGGGACAGAGGATCTCTCACGTTAACTTTTCCTGGTCCAAGTGCAACATTAGAGGTACCATATTCCTGTGTCTACAATAAGATGTTAATAAGACATATCACGTCTCACAATTGATATATTTATAATAATGTTTCAGCTTTGGAGATCATCATCCGAGTTCTGTGCAATCAGGTCCTTAACTATGGTGTCCCTTGCTCAACATATGATTAGCTTATCTCATTCATGCTCCTCAGCAACTAGGTAACACAACATTTTGTAACTAAAAACTTCTTTTAAATAGAACTACAATCTTTATAAATAAACTTGGAGGTGTTTGTGCAATTTTTCCAGACATGAGGGGTGGCCTAAAATTTTTGGGAAGTGTAATACAAAACTCACATATGAACACTTTTCAAAAAGTAAATCTGCAATGCATACTGAAACAGAGTATGCAAACAAGCCCGGCGTGTGCTTTTGACATGAAAACTAATCAGGAGTGTGAATATAAGTAGTTATATATGTATATTTTTATTGCTCTCCCAGCAGCAGTGAGTCAGTAACCAGGCAGTGAAGTAGGTTTATAAAACGTTTCTTACTTATTTTTACATTCCATTCGACAAGATTATGTAATACATTAATAGTTTTGAATGTTTCTTTTTTCTGGACCGTTGCTAGTGTTACAAACTGGTACATGACCTTTGTTTCTACTGCAATCACCTGATTTCTAGAGCAGCACCTGATACGTGTTCTTGTAAACCATTGTAAATATGATATAATGATTGCAAAATATTGATGGATTCTTTCTGTTTTGCAGTGCTTTAGCAGCATTTTACACAAGAAAATTTGCAGAGAAATTTCCTGACATTAAGCCACCTTTGCTCCAGGTAACATCCTGTGCATTCGGAGTTTAGTAGTCATAAAGGTTGGTTGGTTGCTCATTTTCTTCATTGAACCTTTTGGTTCATTGAAAGTATGCGAACTTTGGAGGTCTTGCATTACAACTCTTTATTTTGCTAACCCCAAATATATAAAAGACAATCCTTTATACATATAATGCAGCATCTTTTTTAGAAATCTTTCTCATGGCTCTACAGAATCTGATGGCATTCATTGTTGAGTTCCAACATGTCAGCTTTAGTGCTTGCTCTCTTTTCTGATTCTCTCTTTTTAATGTACAGCTTTTGATTAGCTTTTGGCAAGACAAGAGTGAGCATGTTCGGATGGCTGCACGTTCATTGTTTCACTGTGCTGCTTCAAGAGCCATTCCTCGTCCCCTACGTAATAACAAGCCCTGTAACAATGAATCAGAAGGATCTAAATTATTAACTTTGAACATGGATGGAGTTTTTCAAGAAACATTGACAGAAAATATCTCTGTTAAGGAGGATTCCGAGATGGTATCATGGTTAGAATCGTTTGAACGTCAAGATTGGATATCTTGCGTGGGAGGAACAAGTCAAGACGGAATGACGTCTCATATCGTTGTTGCTGCTGCTTTGGTTGTATGGTATCCGAGTCTAGTGAAGTTAAGTCTTGCGATGCTGTGCATTCAACCATTACTAAAATTAGTAATGGCCATGAATGAAAAATATAGCTCCACAGCAGCTGAGATTCTAGCAGAAGGTATGGAGAGCACATGGAGTGTGTGCATAAGTGCTGAAATACCTCGTTTGATTTCGGATATATTCTTTCAGATTGAACATGGTTCAGTTACATCTCTTGAAATTCGTGAGTCTTTGGTTGAAATTCTTCTACCCAGTTTAGCAATGGCTGACGTGCCAGCGTTTTTACATGTGATAGAACGACAGATATGGTCTACTGCATCTGATTCTCCTGTTCATATTGTTTCCCTCATGACCCTTATCAGAGTAACTCGTGGTTCTCCTAGAAATTTGGCTCCTTACCTCGATAAGGTTTGTAACTTTTTTACTTCTTAAGTTATAAGCTGCTTTTAGTTAGGGTTGTTTCTATATGTGATATGAAACTGATTATTGCCACCTGAAGTACCCATGATTAATTTTTGTTTTTGGATAGTGTGATTGTGATTCTGATGTAGTTATCAGTTTCATACAAGCCGCAAGATAATCGGTTATTTAAAGGGAAAACTAAAAGTACTTCTTTGCCCCTCCTTACCCTGTTATAAATACTTTTAATCTACTTTCATTGTCTTGGATATTACTCCGTATGAAATACAAAATTGTTGAAATTGTTGATGAATACTTTGTTATAAATTACTCTAACAAACAACTTATAAAGGACAGTGTTATAGCTAATCAGAAATAAGGTCTTAAAGAAATGGAAAGCACGGATGTTTTTAAAGTTATTAAGTTAACCAATATGGCTAGAATTACATTACCAATACATCAGTAAAATTATGGCAAATCTATGACAATTTTTTTAGCTTATGGTGTATTTCAATTGCAGCTATAATACGTTTAACATTTACCAGTTTGCAGGTGGTAAATTTTATTTTACAGACAATGGACCCTGGCAACATGGCCATGCGTAAAAGTTGCTTGCAAAACTCAATGGCTACATTGAAGGAAGTTGTGCGTGTATTCCCCATGGTAGCTCTGAACGACTCATCTACTCGATTGGCTGTTGGGGATGCTATTGGAGATATTAACAAAGTTATCATCCGTGTATATGAAATGCAAAGGTAGTGACTGATACTTTTTTTGGTTAGAGCCATCATCGCTTAGATGGTTAATTTTTTATTTTTATTTTAATTTTAATTTTAATTTTTTAAATTTTTGGGAAAATATATAGTACTAACTTTGTAAAATAAATAAGCAACTATAACCATTAACCACCAACAACTTAGAGGTGAGTTTGTAACCAACGAGGCACCAACCATCTCAAGATGGTTATGCTAAAACTGTTAATCTTTTAACTATATATAATTATTTGTTAACCACCTAGAGGTGGTTATGAATAATCAGTTGTTAATTATGTTCTATAGTTTTACAGGTGAAATTATAAAAACTGTTCCAGCAGGAGTTGCATACCATGTATATTTCTTCATTATCGTTGTATAAATGCTTTGTATTTATTATTTCTTATGTAACTGTAGTATGACAAAAGTAAAGATCTTGGATGCTAGTGGACCTCCAGGACTTCCAACTTTGCTTGGAAGTGCAACTGAAACGTCTGTAAATACTGCGATTTCAGTCTTGAGCTTTTCACCTGATGGAGAGGTACTTTCTCTGTTCTACGTTTGAACTTTTTTAAATCATATGCCGAAATTCTTCCATGCATGCCTTGTAAGTTCATGCACCATTACAGTAGCATGTTAACCCCTCTGATAAGGATCCATGACCGATCATGATCGATGCATGTCTGTGATTTTCCTGGCCTTACGCACCCCCAACATCACTACCATCCGAATGTTTACTATATGCTTTTTCTAATATGATAAGCTTCTCTGCGCTATAGTGCTATACTGTGTGTGTATCTATATCCTTTCAGTTGTAATTTTTTTTTCAATGTTAACAGGGTTTGATAGCTTTCTCTGAGCACGGTCTAATGATCAGATGGTGGTCACTGGGATCCATGTGGTGGGAGAAGATTAGTCGGAATCTTGTACCTGTTCATTGCACCAAATTGATTTTTGTTCCTCCATGGGAGGGTTTCTCTCCTACTTCCACGAGGTCTAGTGTTATGGCAAGTGTAATGGGTAACGGGAAGCAGTTTTCCCAGGTAATTCTTTTATAATGATTAGAGTATTTGCGTAATTAATCACATCCTTACTGTCTTGCAACATATGCTCTTCGTCCTGAAACAACATGGACATCGATTTTTGAGGTCCAATATAGTTCTTCAGAATTAAAAATAAATTTGCTGACGTCAAAGATCAAAACTTTAGATGTTTAATTGTATCTTTTTGACTGACTAACGTTGGCAATTTTGACCCGTATATCTACAAACGCGTCGGTTTGGGTAATGTTATATCTCAAAGGTGTCAAATGGGATAAGCTAAAAAGATATAACTAACAAGAAAGAGGGCTAATGTCAAAGGGGCTGAAAGTCATCTGAAATGTGTTCGAAGTTTTATATGCATAAAACCGTCAAATCTGCTATAAACAAAAAGTTAAGATCATTATTTCAATAGTATAGTTTTGTATGGTATAGTTTTGTATGAGTAACATATTTGTCAATAATCAATACTGCACAGCCCAACCTGACCAGTTGCATACTTTACACATGTTCTAAGAAATTCCCAATCAGCCTGAAAGTATATATAAGTTTTGACCTGACCTGATTCAACAAGTATTTGACTACTAGTTAAGTATCTAAATATGCCGGATGATGAATGAGGGTTTCTGTAAACCTATTATTGATTCTGGTATCTTGTAGTTATAACGAAACGTTTAATTGGTAAAGTTGGATTGATCACAAATAGCAGATACTCATTTAGTGTTGATTTGACAGGACAAATCAAGGGACTTGAGCGAAATGGAGAGATTGAAACTCTTGCTTCATAACCTTGATCTCTCGTACAGGCTAGAATGGGATGGAGGAAGGAAAGTATTACTCAAACGTCATGGCCAAGAATTGGGAACCTTCCAATTATAACCTGAATGCTTTGTCCAGATTCCATATACTGAACTTCGAGCATCTACCATCAAAGGACGAGACTGCCCTTCAGTCTGAAATAGTGAAATTGATCAATATTGTTTGGGTTACGTTACCTTCTCTTAATTTGGCAAAAGGAGGTCCGATCATCGAGGAAAGCATGTTTTAGCCAAAACCAGCCTCTGCCTACTGCCCTGTGTTTTACTCTAGCTATTAGTTACCACATATTTAGTGCATAATTGATTAATTATATAGACCACATATTGATTCTTTGATTGCACAGTTTTGTTTCTTGTAATCTTTATAATGTTTTGGAATTACAGACATACCCTTTGAGGATTTTGGAATTGAGATATCCTTATAGCTCAGAGCAGTTTGAGGCTTTGAGCTTAATGTTTATATGTGGAATTTAAATTTTCAATTTAATGGCTATAAAAGTAGAAAGTTGTTAAGATCGGGATATTAGTCAAGATCGCTTTCATCTTTGCGACATCGTAAGATCCTACTATAAAAATATAATATAGAAAAACAATTTAAATAAAACTTATTATAAAATTAAGGGTTAATAGACAATTTCGTTACTGTACTTTCCGAAAAAGTTCAATTTAGTTACCGAACTTTTATTTGGTTCAATTGAATTACTGAACATTTAAATAATTGATCAAATTGTTACTCAAGTTTCTAATCATACACATATTAGTTACTGTAGTTTACGAAAACGTTCAATTTCGTTATCGAACTTTCATTTTTTTGGAATAAAAAACGAGGATTTTACACTTGTAAACCGGTTTTGTAAGTTCAGTAATTCAATTGAACCAAATAAAAGTTCGGTAACTAAATTGAACTTTTTCGGAAAGTACAGTAACGAAATTGTCTATTAACCCTAAAATTAAAATGATCTTATGATCAATTTTACAATCAATATTATAATCTTACTACTAATCCTAAGAAACTTACAATTCTATCATGATTCTACACGTTTTTATGAAGTAGGATGATCAAAATGATGATTTAAATACTTTCAAAATAAACTTGCAACATCTTTATAAGGAGAAGCTATAGAACTAAAAAGACGAAGAGCATACCTCTCCTGCTCGTCATCAGGCGGCGCTTTATTTGTACTCCTATAGTCCTAACTTGCCTATTAAACTCGTGTATACACACGGGTCATGTAAGGTAAAATAATAATTTTTTAGAATCGAATATTATGTTCTCATTGGTTAATTTGGTGATTAAAAGTAACGATATAATTGAAAGATAAAAAAATAAAATAATAATTTATATGCGATTATTGTTAAGAAGAAAATAGTAATCCTAAATATAGTTAAATAGCTCTCATCCTATCTAGTTTATATATTATAACAAGGTAGTCATTATACAAATAGACCATTATTAATTAATCTTAACCATTCAATTAATTAGCAATTTAAATTAGAACCATTGATTGGAATTAGATTAATTGACAACCTAAATAGGGGATTAGATATGTATCAAAGACTAAACTACCACCGAATGGTTTTGTAATTACCCGTGTTTATTTTTTGCTTACAGAAATTTGAAACCCACTATATATCCTCAAACCTAACAAATTGATTCAAAATTGAGGTCGGAAGATGATTGTTTCGCTGATACTTCTCTCTGCTGCATTCGATCAATTAATACGGTACGAACTTTACTTGATTACTCAATTAGTTCAATCTACAATTTCTCTGATTTTGCTTTGATTTCAATGTTTTCCTTGATAATCAGTTTTGATTTTGCATTCCAGTTGAACGTTTTTTTGCATCTGAAACCCTAGGTTATTTATTGTAAGGTTACCCAATTCTGACTGGAAAGTTTTGGATTATAAAGAGTATTGGTAATGTCGATGTTAGGATTTAGGAGGCTGCTAACTTTCTTTGATAAATATGTTTACCCCTTGGTTATTTATCGAATATTTATTCAAGCATGTATTAGATCTACCAATATTTTTAATGTGCGTATACTTAATTTGAGGTAGATAGCTTATCAAATATGAATTAGATGGTTATGGTGTTTTTTATGCATAAAGAATTCCTGCTGTTTTAAATTTGTCGTTTAAAGGGTTGGCTTATGTGCGTTTTAATGTGGGTTCATTTGTAGCTTTGCAGATTGCGTATTACAAATTTGGGATATTTTAACATTGAACCATCTCATCTACAAGGTATGACAGCAACTTTTCAACTTTTCAGAGTGTATATGCATAGAGTTTTTTGTTGGTAGTAATTTTTTGTAGTTGTCGTTTAACGTAGTAAGAACCTTATTTCTATTTCAAATTAGGTATTAGTACCAGTAGAAGTGGCTCTTCAATCCATCTACTTATAGATGGATTGATTTAGCATCTCAAAGGATCGAATGGAAGCAGTTACTTTTTATATCTGTACCCAGAAACGCGAGTACATTTTAGATAACTATTTCTGAATATTGGCTTATGCTACCCACCCCTCCATCTTTTTTTATTTCCATTAGAGGTGACAATTTTAACCCATTCACTTATAAATGAGTTGTGGTTCATGTCAAACGGGTCAATAAATAAATATCTAACGTCAAAACTGTGTCAAAATGTCATTTGTATCAGATAATATACGGTGTAAACCATATTGATAACCCATGATCGTTTGGCAATTTTCTTTCTACTCATTTAACACTTTTGGTAACTGATCATATATGCTATTATCCAAGTTGCATTTAGAACTAAGGTCTTCCACCTAAACATTAACAACAGTGGTAGCGTTTCTTTGATATACTGAAGGAGCAGTGGAGCCTAACTTGAACAATCTCAAACATTAGCTCTTTGACAAATTAATTATTATCTCTTTTATTCTTCTATGAATTTTTCATCTATGCTACCTGTTTTCTATACCCTTTGTCTCATATTACACAACAGACTTGGTCACTGTTTTTAATTGTGGTTCACCTTTAGAGGTTTAGTAATAGAAAATGAAGTGCAATTTCCTACTTTGCTTGATATTCTTTTTATTTTTTTATTTTTGATCCAGATGTAATCAGTAGTCAACTAATAATTTTTATATTCTGAAGCCAGAATTCTTGTGGAGGTTGGTTTCAAAGGCCTTGGCTGTTTAAACATATCATTATGATACTGACAAGGAAGTCAAGGTTAGTCCATCGTTTATTAAAATCAGTTATTTTGATTATTAGTGCATCTTCAGTTGTTAGTTCTTTTGTTGCTGTTTCTACTGTTATTAGAGCTCAGGCTAAACATTTGGCATCTATTTGAGCCTAATGTGTTTACTTTATGTAGAAGAACGACTTTACTTAAACATTCGATATGGTATCTGAATCTCCTATTTATGTGTATAATATGTGTACTCATCTTCAATCTATTATAAACGAATAATAAGTTCTGGGCTTTCTTTGAGAAAATTAAGTCGTTAAAAGTCATATGTTTTTGTGTGGTTATCGTGCATGCTCAATTCAATGATAATGTTACTACTTTTGTTGTCATCAAATTATTCATAAGAATACTCTAATCCATTCATTAACCAAGAGCTTCGTTTCAAAGTTTTTTCATTCCTCTCATGCTTTAGTGTTTCTGCAATAGTACCTACAAGTATTTCTTAATGGGTCAATTGGGTTCCCCTTAATCTCTAACGATCTTAACAGTAAAATCTAATGAATAAGAAAACTGTTGAAATGGGTCATTTACTTAAACATTCGATATGGTATCTGAATCTCCTATTTATGTGTATAATATGTGTACTCATCTTCAATCTATTATAAACGAATAATAAGTTATGGGCTTTCTTTGAGAAAATTAAGTCGTTAAAAGTCATATGTTTTTGTGTGGTATCGTGTGTGCTCAATTCAATGATAATGTTACTACTTTTATTGTAATCAAATTATTCATAAGAATACTCTAATCCATTCATTAACCAAGAGCTTAGTTTCAAAGTTTTTTCATTCCTCTCATGGTTTAGTGTTTCTGCAATAGTACCTACAAGTATTCCTTAATGAGTCAATTGGGTTCCCCCTAATCTCTAACGAGCTTAACAGTAAAATCTATTGAATAAGAAAACTGTTGAAATGGGTCTAATGGGTCGAAAGACTCCCAAAATCTATTTAGACAGTAAGTGTTTCTGGTCAACTAAGCCTGACACAACCTATTCAACCCGTATAAGATCCCTATTTTGACTTCTTACGGAGCTGTCCTACCTACCCATTTCTCCACCTCTAATCATTCCGTATGAGTATCATATTGTAACACCCCCAAGTTTAACGAGTTGCGGAAGCATCCATTGGGTGTTACTAATCAATACACAAAGCACAAGATTAATAGTAAACGACCTCTAAATGAGACGTTTAGAAAAGGTTTCATAAATAATAATCGTTTGAAAACCGTAGGTTTTCGTATACAAAAAGTAGTTCCCTAGAGTCCACGCGTATAGCGGGAGATTCTATTACATAATCGTAGTTACAAAAGATAATGCCAAAGAATCTCCGTTAAATGCAGTTTGGAAATCATGCGTCTCTAGCTAGTAATCCTGGAGTGATCCTACTCCGTATGTGTACCTGAGATACAAAGCTAAAAAGTGTCAACCAAAAAGGTTGGTGAATCTCACAGGTTTAGTAATAAGTAGATGTAATGAACCACAAGTATGTACCCGTATTGCTATCAAGCAAAGTAAGTTAATCAGTATATCAGTACAGCGCCATGAGCTCATAAGTTGAAGCTTAACCGTGTAGTGTGAAATAAATCACGTACCCCCGTGAGTGTTATCCGCACACTCATATGTAACAAATACTAATATGTCTGTTTCTACGTGTAAATCAGTACGTGGTGGCGCTACCACCCCAGACAGGGATTGTCAGTCCCAAATGGATCCATCTACTAGTACTCGCGCTTAAGACCATAACTAACAACTTACGATTAGGAGGCTTTCAGTGGATAAAAGTAACTCATGCGTTTGTTTGTAATCAGTAATGTTTTCAGTTCAGTACATTGTGTTCATGCGTAAAACAGTTGCTAAGTATCTCACCCCAAAGTATAAAACAGTAAAAGTGGGGCTGTAAGACTCACCTGAGTCTTTGCAAGTACGTTTATGTCAATAAACGAGTAAGTAGTATCAACCGTAGGTTCTCCGAACCCGTAACCTTCAAATGCCTAAACACGTAAGGTTAAGTAAGTAGATGTCTCGCAAGACCATCTAGGCTAGTTGTTCATACAACCCGTTGTGTTTAAACGTTGGTTTGTTCGCGTTTGCACCAAAAGATATACGGCCCGTTGGTGATTCGTTATATTAAAAGTTTATCATTTATAACGCAATTTAGTGTAACTGTAATAGAAAGTATGTTCTATGACGTTTGTTAAGTCGTATGACATAAGTATTTGAAGTTGTATAAATTCGACACTTAGTGAAAATCTGAGTTTTCAAAGTTCTGTTTTGTGCGACGTAGCATGCGACGTAGGCATGCGACGTAGGATGCGACGTAGGGTGCGACGTAGGCATGTACGTCGCATGATGCGACCTTCGCAAATCAATGCGACGTAGGGGATGGCGTCGCTAGGCGCGACGTCGCAACTTAATGCGACGTAGTGACGGACGTCGCACAATGCGACGTCACGAAGGGTTGTGCGACGTAGAGGCCGACGTCGCATGAATCTGGGTCCAAAAGCGACGTAGCGGTCTGTTGGCCGGAAAATGTGCCGAAAACGAGTTTTCCGGTTTCCGTTCGGTCCAAATCTTTTACCCAACCCTTATATGAACATATTAAGCCTATTAAAACCGCAAACTATTAAAAATGATCAAAAACGAGAGATATCGGGATTTGTCGGAAACTTACAAAGTGTCGGATTGAAAATCCGAAAAGATAGGAATGTAGATCGGGATGCGGTGGTCGTGAATCTCTAAAAATCTTGAAGATCCGAAGTCGTTTGATATGTTTATTTGTCGATTTAGATAGATTTTTGGTGGTGGTGTTTAGTGATTAGAGAGAAAAGGAAAGGAAAGAGAGAGAAAGAAAGAAAGTGAAATGAAGAAAGAAAAGGAAATGGTGGGAGGTTAAGTCCTCCACCATTTTCAGTCTGCGCACTGCGCTTCGCGCAGTGTTCGTTTACCCCGTCGTTTAACGTTAAATAATTATTTTACGCGTTTAATTACATTTATAAAATCACAAATCTTGCTAAATAATTTACTTAAATTATTTCCTTAAATCTTTAATAGTTTAAATTAAATTTAATTACTTTTGTTATTAAATCGTGTGAGTTATGATTCTTGTAATACGAGACAGTTACTAATTGTTATAAAATAGCGTTTTGGTCATAGTTGCGTTATTTTAGCTTATAAACACTTGTTCACCAACGTCCGTGTTAACCGAATAGAATTCCATTCTATTTAAGTTGCGTACGATTTAATCAAATCGCAAAGTTGTATATATTGTAACACCCCCAAATTCGTTGAGCGGAAGCATTTAGTTAAAGTATTGGGGTGTCACACTAACAAAGCATGCATACGTATCAGAGCTTATGATTACAACAGAACAATATATATATTAAGATGCCAAAAGTGTTAATTACAAAGTTTACGATTCATCGAATCGTATAAGTTAAAAGTAGTAAGTTTACAAAAGTAGATTTCTGAAATATGACTAAAACATTTCAGTTATACTAAAGAAATCCATATGTTTCCAAAAGTTGGCATCCTAAGCTTCAAGGGTCGCCTAATTCTCCATGTGTGTTGGCGATCTTACATGCGCAGCTAATTCCCTGAAAAACATAGTAAAAGTCAACAACTAGGTTGAGTGAATCCATAGGTTTTATGTTGTATATTGTTGTTTCAAGTTTTGTAGTCACATTTGTTGGACCAAATACGTTCATAAATAGTAATTGCCATAATAGTCGAGTAATGTTTAGTGGAACCTCATCCAAAGTATAAGTTTAGTGGGTTATTCGCCCAAAAGTTCGGTTTATGTGGGATGTTGCCCAAAAATAGTTGTGTTGGGACGTTACCCAAATCATATGTTTGAAAACGTGTTGCTGGTCGTTCTCCAGTAGTTTTAAAGTTTGAGTCGGTCGTTCTCCGACTAGTTACTAAATGTACCGGTCGTTCTCCGGTAAGATACCAAGTTAGCACCGGTCGTTCTCCGGCGAGATACAATGTTAGTACCGGTCGTTCTCCGGTAAGATACCAAGTTAGTGTCGGTCGTTCTCCGACAAGTTACCAATATGTACCGGTCGTTCTCCGGTAAGATACCAAATGTGTTTCACATAGTGATAATAGTTTTGTATGGAAAGTCATTTCGTACGGACAGTTGTAGTAGTTGGCCGCAGTTATAAGCAGTTGGTATAAGTGTACCAAAAACAGTTATGTGATAGTTTGTATAACAGTTTAACAGTTCAAGTACTCTAATTGTTCGAGTAAACAGTATGATAAATAATCACATAGTAAAAGCAGTTATGGCAATCAGTAAATCAGTAAAGCAGTTGACTATGTTTTCCACCCCAAAAGTAGTTAAAAACAGTAGAAGTAGGGGCTGTGAAATCACCTGTTGAGTTAAGTAGTTGTGCGAGTGCAAGCAAACCTAAGCCCAAGTACAGTCTGAGATCTCCTAATGTCCTAAACGTATGAGATTTATAAGTATGTGGATGTCTAAGTTAATCATCCATGCTAGTGTTCGTATAACCAAGTTATGTCCAAAGTGTTTGTTAAATGTTTACGTTCGTATTTCGTTGTTTGTGAAAATGTATACGACTCGTTGGTGATAGCTTGAAATCATAATTTCAATAAAATAGTGTGTTTGTAATGTTTGTACAGTTTGTACATTGTATCGTATGTGAATATTCGTTATCGGTTGAGTTCGACACTTAGTGTAAAAATAGTTTGTGAAGTTTCTGTTTTCTGCGACACAGTATGCGACACAAGGGTTGTGTCGCATAATACGACACAATTCTGCGACACAAGGGTTGTGTCGCAGAGATTCGGAGTGCTGAGTCAACAGCGACACTAGCGTTGTGTCGTATGAAGTTTACGACACAAGAATGCGACACAAGGTACGACATAAGCTACGACATAATATGATTTATACGACACAACATGCGACACAATGGTTGTGTCGCATGGATGGTTTATGCGACACAATATGCGACACAGTCGTTGTGTCGCAAAGATGAACACCCAGACAGTAGCAGCGGCTGTCGTGATTTTCCGACCAAAAACCCGATTTTAACCCGTTTTCCGGCCATAAAACCTTGATTTCTTCCATTATATAGTTAAAACAAAGTTGTATGTTCAATATTACACCCATATAATACATAAAAACGAGTAAATCTAAGTTTTTAGAAATTTCTTACAATTGCGAATCGGGACCAAATGAGGAAGAAGATGATGATACGGCTTTTGTTAATGTTGTTCCTTAGCTCGAGAGGATTCCGAAAATGTAGCTTTTGTTGATTGATTTGCGAATCCGCAAATTTGATAGAATTTGGGTGGAGAGAGTTTGTAGGTGTTTTTGATGAGGTTGAATTGAAAAATGAAAGGAAAGATGGAGATGGAAGGTGGTTTTGTTCCACTTTTCATCTCATGCGTTTTCGTCCCGTGTTTGTTTACCCGATCGTTAGATGTTACATTATTTTAACTAATATATTTTCAAATTACATATTTCATTATATTTTTTAATTAGGATCTTTTTATGGAATATAAATAAATTAAGTTATAAAATTTTAAATCTTTGTTTTATTTTAATTATACGCGTTGACGTTTTGCGTTATAAAATGATATGTAAATATTATCGACATAATATTAAATTGCAAATGACGTTATTTAATAACTTTGTTTTATTAAATAAATTTGTTCACCAACAGTCGTATATTTTGTCGCGTTTGCTCAATTCGTTTCGTATGTAATTACATCTAATTACAAATAATTAATACTACGCGTATTAACTAGTTGGGCTTTGCTAGACTTACCTCTAAAATGTGTTGTAAATTCACTCAAGTAGGGAATTAGCCTAATAATGCAAGTGATTAACGTAATTAATCGTGTTTAAATTTGCGAGGTGTTACATATATATATATATATATATATATATATGTGTGTGTGTGTGTGTGTGTGTGTGTGTGTGTGTGTCCAAAGTGAGTTAATAAAAAAATAAGAATTTAATCAAAATAGGTCACGGGGCTCGAACCCATGACCACTTGTTACTAACCATACACCCTTACCAGTAAGCTAAACGCCTATATTCATTATTATATATCATGATTTGGTCCGATTAACTAAGTTAGAAATGGTTTTGTGAATTGTTTGTTCGAATCGGAGATGGAAACCACAAAGGGAGCCAGCGGGTCGGTGGCCCAACCCGGTGGGTCGACCCGGAACAGAGACACACACTTTGGTAACATATAAATAACGTACTTAGTAAAATATATACAAAGTGATCGCTTAGCCTAGTGGTCGGGGCTTGTGTTTGGCAGAGAGAGGTCGTAGGTTCGAAACCTGTGACCCTGTTTTAATTCATTTTCATTTTTAGGCTAATTTGAACAAGCACATAAATATATAAACTTACCAAATAATAAGCTCAATTGGTGATACTAAGTGGTAACACTTAGTATTAAAGGTGAGGTCTTGAGTTCAAGCCTCACAACAACCCACTATTGGCTAATAGAGGTAAGGCCTCAGCAATAGTGATGGGTTGGGGTGCATTGGGCTGCAGACCTAGGGCCCAATAAGCCTCAGCTGGTGGCAGGCTCACCGCCTCCCTCGAGCCCATAGGGCCATCGCGAGGGGTGGGGTGTCACAGAAAAAGTGCACTTTTTCTGTGACACCCCACCCCTCGCGATGGCCCTATGGGCTCGAGGGAGGCGGTGAGCCTGCCACCAGCTGAGGCTTATTGGGCCCTAGGTCTGCAGCCCAATGCACCCCAACCCATCACTATTGCTGAGGCCTACCCCTCTATTAGCCAATAGTAGGTTGTTGTGAGACTTGAACTCAAGACCTCACCTTTAATACTAAGTGTTACCACTTAGTATCACCAATTGAGCTGCAGCTCAATTGGTGATACTAAGTGGTAACACTTAGTATTAAAGGTGAGGTCTTGAGTTCAAGTCTCACAACAACCTACTATTGGCTAATAGAGGGGTAGGCCTCAGCAATAGTGATGGGTTGGGGTGCATTGGGCTGCAGACCTAGGGCCCAATAAGCCTCAGCTGGTGGCAGGCTCACCGCCTCCCTCGAGCCCATAGGGCCATCGCGAGGGGTGGGGTGTCACATATATCAACCAACATATAATCCGATACATAAATTAGCCTAACATAGAACTAATTACATGTATTAACAAAGAATTAGGCGCTAATACTAGCCCTAATTTGGCGGTTGTTACACATATTCTGTTTTACATCAGGTGTGCAATCCCTAACTATTGTCATGCATGATTATCTAAATCTTAAATAATTTGACTTCGTGCAGATAATGATATATGGTTGACCACCAATGGTTGTCAATTTTAGAAATTCCAACAATTGGTCATCGTTTACTGATTTCGGTTACTCTTATTTGAGAGAGACTACTTTTCAGCAGCATTCTTTGTGGGTTCATTGGATGGGGCACCCGATGCCACGTAGATCTTTAAGTTTTGCTTGATTCCTTTTATGTGTTTTTTAATTGTCTACCTTCTAATTTTGAGTTCTTATATCTGAGATATGGTCTCTATACTTTTTGGACGGTTTGACTTGAAGATCTTAAAAAGTGTGATATTCATTGAATGTCTGACATATGGTCTCCTTACTTTTTATCCAGACCGATTTTTCTTTATCTTTTTATGTTTTAATGAATGTTTGTTATTGCAGAGAAGAAGGGTGTTGGTCCTGTTGAGGTACCCATTCCATCTCTAGCTCTTGGCGAGCCCATGGACATTATGACAACTTCGTGTATTAGCCGAATATTGTAATCATAGAGATTATTAAAAATAAGTTAAAGCACTTTTTTCTAACCATAACGTGAGCTTGGTAAATTTTATCATTGTCAAGAAGACCATTGGCGAATAGGTTGGTGGTGTAAGCCTTTTCAGAAATCCTTTCAAAGTTTTCTTAAGCATCATGATGGTTATAACTTTTTAATATATCTAATATGGTTTAACTTTAATAATAGGTGACAATTTCGTCCCATGTATTTAAGGTTACTCGGTACCTAAGTTTTTCTTGGGAGGATCTGTATATTTACATATATATTTCCTCATCGTCTTTCTTTTTCAGAGAAAGTTTTTGGGATCAGCCATCTACTGATTTATTGCACAGTTTTTGGTGTAGAAAATGAAATGCAATCTCATGCTTTTCTTGATATTATTTAATTGTTATTTGATCCAGATATAACCAGAAGTTAACTAATAATTTAATCTGTTTTCTGAAGCCAAAATTCTTGTGGAGGCTGGTTTCAATGGGCTTGGCTGTTAGAACATATCGTTAAAGGAGGTCAAGGTTAGTCCATCGGTTATTAAAATCATATACTTTAATTTATCTTTAGTGCATCTTCAATTGTTAGTTCTTCTGATGTTGTTTCTGCTGATGTTCTAATATTATTATTAGAGCTCAAGCTAATCAGCTATTAAGCAACAATGGCCTTTTACTCGTAACCAAAACGCTTTTCGTGGCTGTTTGGTATATCCCAGTTTCTATTCCATACATATCCCAATGTCACATATCTCTCACACAAAACATGTGATCCATTCATTTTTAGTGGAGCATTATACTAGACAAAGTTTATTATTCACACATTATTATTTCGTATATATTATAAGGACGTAACTAGAGGAAGATATTAAACACATTCATGATCAAAGTTAGCAATTTTATATATAAAATTAGTAGGTTTATGATTAAAAGTTGCCTAAATTTATGCTATTTTTATATTAACTAATGTTACAAACGAACTTTGGGTTAGGTAAGAATCGAAGACAAAAAGAGGGAAAATGCTATGTGATCGAAATCTGGGGGCGCTCATGCAAAGTACCTAGAGCTTCTTGCTTCATGATTGAAGGAGCAAAGAGAGAAATGTAGTGTGTACCGAAGAAAAGATCAAGTCTTTATGATGCCTCTAATGCTTATATTGCGACATATGGTAAGAATTTAACAATGCATTCAAGTGTTTTACCATATTGGCAGAGTAATATTTTGGCACCAAATATTCCAGGTCATCCAACATGACCTGTTTTGACCTGCAACAAAAGATTTGCCAATTTTGACCAAAACGCATTTTGACCTGGCCCATCGTTTTGCTACCTAACCCATCCTTATAATATGTAGCATATTCTTATGGAGTAGTTTGTGTTTTAACTATGATCACACAAATAAACTACTACAATAATTATGTTATATTAGGCGAATTTTGACCCGTACGGTCCATTTGATCCGTTCCTTTTTTTCTTCAATATAGCCACTTGAGCCGTTGTAGATAAAGCATAACTGCAATGAAACCGTTTATAATTAAACAGGTCAAAACAATAATGCATAAGAATGTGTATATATACGATTATTGAATGTACTCCATTCCCTGATATTGTGTTACTTCTTGCTCCTTGGTGACCATCTGAATACAACCAGAACTTGCTTGAGGCTGATCCTATTTTTCTTATAAAAAAGTGAATTTTAATCAGTTTCTTATAGATTTTTTGTATCTAGGTTCTTATCAAAATTCCATGTAAAATAAGAGTTTAATGATGAAGCAACTGATAAATCATTATGTTCATGGACACCATTATAAATAACATGGCTTATAGTTTGGATGGAAATGCTATTTTTGGTAAACTTATCATGATGAATAGTGATGATAGAGTTGGTTAATGGGTTAAAGTATCAAATGTTTGTTCTTGATTTCAATCATCTATAAATGGGCCGTGTTTAAATACTTTGTTTATACGGGTGTCTTAGATTATACTTATATTGTGTATACAGATTTTTACATGTATCCTATGGTCGATTCATTTGACTATTCCGTTTTAAATAGCTTGAAGTAGTACTTTCAATTAGTCTTTGCCCCAAACACTAAATAAATCGGGAATCCACTGTAACACATTGTTATGGATCACACGTTGCTAAGTATTTTGGTAGCTTCTGATCCTGTTTTATGTCTTTTTTGTGGATCAGATTATCTCAAAGACAATCAAAAGGTTAGTAAACGATATTTATTTCTTGTTTATTTCAACAAATATTATTTATGTGGGACAGCATGATGGAAGTTGAATTGCTATGTAATAAGGTGAAGGGGCCAATGACGGAAAGTCGGGAATGGTTGTTTTTGTGGTGATCCTGGTTATCTTACATGTGAGGTGACCAACGTGTGTTATCTTTAATTAGACACGTAGTGATGAACCATACAATCCAAATCGACCCACCTTAATGTGAACAGGCTGAAATTCCCATATTTTATATATCTTTTGAGTCATGCAATTATGCTTCTACTCATTGTTCATGTTTTCCATGTAGCCAGGATACACTGATAATGACATTTAAAGGGACAATCCTTTTACTCACTATGGTGTGCTTAGCCTTCATATTCTTAAAAGCCTCCCGTAACTTCTGTGCTTATTTTGGGTTCTCACCCAACACCCATTGTAACTTGATAGTGAGAAGTTTTGAGTCTGAAACCTTTATATCTTTATTTATTTATAGTATTTTATCTTTTGTGGAATTTCCCTTTAGGCCTTAAGCTGCCTAGCTGTCATTTTGGGTGTGTGTAGTAAATTTAATATAATTTAATTTCTTAACAATGTTAGCCTAAATGTGAGTATAATCTTTATGAATCAAAAGAAGTCTTAAGATGCAGGTTAATCTTATCACCTTAATCTCATCGAATAGTGTGTCTCTGTAAATTGAAATTTTCTAAAATTATAAAATTGATTTCAAGTTTTAATGTTTACAAACGTATCTCACATCAAACGTTATAACATTAAAGTATATTCATTACAGACGTGCTGTTATATTGTAGTAACAATTTTTTACTACTTTACTCCTAGTGCGAAGGGAAAAAAAAAGGGACATATAATAACTATTCATTATTTTTAAATAACACAATTCTTGCAATTCGTATGACCAACTCAATTTACATTATTTTAATGCAAAAATGCGTACGACATTTACATTAGGATTCAGAACATTGTTAAAATGTAATGCGCATAACTATGTATACTTAAACAATAATTATCAAGCTGCATAAAACAATTACATTTGTTTTAAAAAGAAAATTATACGTTAGCCCGCAAATTTTGCGGGTTATAATCTAGTATTTAATTATTATTATATTATTTATGACATCATTGTATCCTAAATTTTAGCTAATTGAAAAGAATTAAGAAATTTAATTGGCTAATTGATAATTTGATGATATCATGTGGACGTTTCTTATATATAGATTATTATTATTATAAGATAAGATTTTACAGTTTAGACTCGCATATTTTGACTTTGAAAATGTAATATTCGATTTTAAAAAAACAAAAGATCACGTGGAACATGAATATACACCATCACCCATCCGATTCCAGTTCTTAAACCACCCACACCAACTCTTTGTTTCTCACACACAAACACACACAGTAGCTATGGCGACTTCATCATCATCATCATGCTACACATCTCCGCTTCAGACCGGAATACTCTCCAAACATCAAGCAATTCTACCTCCTTCAAACTCTTTTATCACTTGCTTCACCACACGCTCGCCCCTCTCTCTCCGATCAACATCACGGCCGGCGGTAGTTGCGGCAGCAGCTAACGCCGTTGAAGTTGAGAAACCGGCGGTTACGAAACCTAATTCGAAGGTTTTACCGTTTCGAGTCGGTCACGGATTTGATCTTCATCGATTGGAGCCTGGATATCCGCTCATCATCGGAGGCATTAATATTCCTCACGAGAGAGGTTGCGAAGCTCATTCGGATGGTAATTTGTTATTTTGTAACTTTAAGTTATGGTTACTGTATGTTTTGATTAGCTTTACTGAATATTAGGTGTTAAATTTTACAATATATTTTTGGATTATAGTTGTAAAGACTGTTTGCGGCTAATAATTTTTAGAGCGTGAATTTAGTTATGTATCTTTTTATAACGATTTTGTTGATTATAACATAAAAATTGGTTGAGTGTTTAGATAGATATATTTTTAGAATAGTTACGGATTTTCTGTGAAATTTACTAAAATATATGATACAATTGCAGCCAATTAAGTTGGAGGTGTTATATAAATATTTCATTTGGCTCATTTAAATAGAAAAAAAGAAGAATAAGTTATGTATCGTAGCCGCTCAATGAATTCGGAAGAGTTATTTGAAATTTGATGTCATGGAAGTACATGAATGTGTTGTTGTAAACTTGTAATGCATTGATCATGCTCACATTAATGAATGTCTAATGAAGTGTAGTTGTGTGTTTTAGGTGATGTGCTGTTGCATTGCGTTGTTGATGCAATTTTGGGTGCATTGGGTCTACCTGACATTGGGCAGATCTTTCCGGACAACGATCCGAAATGGAAAGGGGCAGCATCGTCTGTTTTCATCAAAGAAGCTGTAAGATTCTATTCTATTATCGACCTCTAAAATGGTTATACTGTGTTACATTGATCCTTCACTACTTGTGTTCATGTTATTCTAAAATGTACTCGTTGCGTTCCAAATTCAAGTTTATGGGATCGATTGTGCCTGGCTGCATATAGTACCTAATTCTTACCTATGAAGGCGTCGAGATAATAACTCATGGGTGGCATTCTATCACGTGAATATTGAATACATGAAAGAGATCTTTAAGCATTTTGACCACAATTTTGAATTCATAAATCCTGAAATAAGCATGTGACTGTTCATTGTGTTTGTTTATATCCATGGCTTCAGTTTATCAGTTCTTAACTACTTACCACATATTAAAAGCATTATAGACTGATTAAAGTAAGAAGGATGCAATGCTTTGTCTTTGCTGACTTCAATAGGAAAAGTCCTCGGGTTATGAACCAGCATATTCCTGTACTTTCTTGCAATTTTTGCTATTCCCTGTCTATACATGATAAGGTTTGTGGTACGTGGTGTTATTACTATTTTGTTTTATAATAAAGAAATCATGATACAATACTTGGAAATTTGGTTGAAATTAGAGGAAGAGACTAATGCAGACATGAGTGAAACATAGTGTTCTCTACCAATTTATCGTCGATCACACGAAACAACAATTTAGCAGACCAAGCGCATAGTCCAATAAAGATGTAGAATGGTTAGCTTTGAATGTGAAGAGTATGTTCTGTAAATACTTCAAATTCACATCTGAAACTACAGCTGCACATAGCCGACCTATAAGCTTGCCAGAGTCTCAAATTTCAGCTCCAATTATAAGAATTTAGTTATAAATTTATTATTTATGTTATTTATGGATCAGTGTGGTTATTTGTTGACTCTGCTTAGTTTAATGTTATGAGTATGATATATAGCTTGATTGGTAACTGACTTGTTACACCCAACCAATCAATTACAATTATTAACTCAACCTTGCCTTGATTTGAACTCAGGTGAGACTGATGGATGAGGCTGGTTATGAGCTAGGAAACTTAGATGCCACTTTGATTCTTCAAAGACCTAAACTAAGCCCTCATAAAGAGGCCATTCGGGACAACTTGTCTTTACTCCTAGGTGCAGACCCTTCCGTCGTGAATCTGAAAGCTAAAACCCATGAGAAGGTAGACAGCCTTGGAGAAAATAGAAGTATTGCAGCTCACACCGTCGTGCTTCTAATGAAGAAGTGATGATAAATAAATAAACAGCCATTTTCCATTGTAAGAATTATACTTGCCAATCTTTCATCATTGTATCAAAATCGAAAACGAGATGAACAATAATAATTAGTATAAGGTTTGATAATTCTGTTGTTTTGACTAGTTCTTTGTTCTCTGCCCCAACACACGGGGGCATGTACTGTAATAGTCAATATGAAAGTTATGAATCTATGTTTCCTTTTTCTGGTGTAACGCATCCGAACGTCAGAACATACTCATTCAGTATTCTATACATAATGCTTTGAAAGTTGAAATCTATTTTGTTTTCCTTTGTCCTGTTTCACGAATGCTGCATTCTTCTACTTTGCTTATCTGTTCAGGATGGATATTGACCGTGTATCAAGTTACCAATTCTATACGTAGCTACATAACCTTTAGGACCAAAATGATCTTCCAGTATCCTAGAATCCAACCTAATGGTAACTGCTTTTGTTTTGGGTATGCTTTTAGGTACTTGTCCTATATGGATGATATGGTGTTGCACTTTGAATTCCTTGGTCTGCTTGTTGAACGAGAATATGCTAATCTAGTCAAGAACAACTTGAATTACATTATGCACCACTTTTTACCGCTCAAGATTGAATAAAAAGTCTATGGTTTCTATTAGGAATACTTGTTTGGATATGTGTTTTCTCAAAAACTATAGTATAATATTGGGGAAGTAGGTACATTTGGGAAAACAATGATCAAATCGTAATTTTATTTATTTAGAGTAAATTTCATAAATGGTCCCTGTGGTTTACATTGATTTATGAAAACAGTCCCTGTACTTTTTTTTCAACATTTTTGGTCCAATAACTTTGGATTTGCATGCAAATGGTCCCTTAAGGGACCATTTGCGAGCGAACCAAAGTTAGACGGAGGGACCATTTGCGAGCAAAAATTCAAAGTTAAGGGACCTTTTGCGAGCAAATCCAAAGTTATTGGACCGAAAACGTTGAAAAAAAATACGGGGACTATTTTCGTAAATCCATGTAAACCACATGGACCATTTATGGAATTTACTCATTTATTTATTTATTTATTTATTTATTTATTTATTTATTTTTGCTTTAACATTACCTGACTTTTGTAATGTTAACATTAAGAATGTTATCGTCATATATATATTTTGCTAAAGTAAACTGAATATAAGATATTAAGTTGATGCTTCTCGATGCATTAATCCAGCTGGCTGCTTCCCAAGGTTGAAAAATTCGTTAGACGGTGTACTTGGTCATATCGAGTAATTGGCCGACGGGGGTAGTACGATAATCTATAGAATTATGTGTAAATACAGAACATAACCATTAAAATTATTAGTAATATAAATATAATCGTTCAATTATTTAACTGGACTCGAACCTTAATTTTAAGCCATATTTAAGTGTTTTAAAGGTTTGACTTTGTCCAATTTTGAGGGACTTTAACCGAATAATCCCGACTTTTACCAAATAATTCCAACTTTTACCGAGTAATAGTATGGCATAGTTTGGCCTGTTGACCATCCTTGACCAACTTTTTGCCCAACTCAAGCCGATAGTATACCCAATTTTCTGATTAGTCCCCGAGTAATCGGCCAACTTGCCCAACTTTTAAAACCCACTCTACAAAAGGGACTCTGTTTAGAGTTCGAAACCATCATCATATTAATGAGTCGAACACCCCCTCCATAGTACTAGGAGACTATAGTGAGGCTGGTAAGATCAACATCCGAATGCATGGGATCTTCACCTTACAAGGTCAGAGCTAATAACTTTAATTCTCAAGCGGGCTTATGAGATTTACAAATGGGTGGAAAACGTTTCACAAGGATGAGGACGGATGCCTCCAAGCTAATAAGCTACATTGATAGAATGTTACTATGAAGTCACTTTGTGGATATATATTAGATGGCCTAATGGTCGTTGAACAGCGAGAATTATCTGATCGTTGCCCATTTGTATAAAGAAGTGATCGAGATGATTAATTTTGGGGCATTCCTTTCATATTCTACAATTTTTGGCTTTCAAATGATGAGATTGTAGAAATAATAAAACAAACAACCATGTTACAGCAATAAACGACAAATGTAACTCAAGTAAAACAGTATTTATATTGCATACAAGTAAATATTTGTTTAACTTATTACTTTGTTGCACTAATTGCAAAAATTCATGTACAACCATCATGTCTGTAACTTCATCATCAACAATCCAATGGCCATCGACCAGAAAGTTGGCCGATGTATTTTTTTTTTTTTAAAGGCGAAGCGATGTATTAGGATGGCTAAGTTGATGATTGATCTTCCGCAGAGGCTAATAGAGAAAATTCACACATAAGCTTTTGAACAATGGAACAGAGAAGATGCTATGCATGTTGTACCTTCTGCATTTTATGTTGTATATCCTCAAGGTAGATTTATCATGATCCATCCTCTCGCTTTTTCATTACGTATATTACGCAGTCTTAGACCCTCTGTTAAACAAACAAAACAAATCGATTAATATGAAGAAGATGGGCAATGACCTATGATTATTGCAAGCAGAAAATCTACGGCGAGTTGGTACAAAACAAAGCAGATAAATGGTTCAAAAACACACAAACAAGGTAAGTTCTAACCTATAAAGAAGCTCTGGCAATTTCAAGTGCTTCCTCAACTGAAGTTGCACTTTGAAGTTTGACTTTGTCAATAGATGGCTGACTCCTTGCAAGTTTAGGCAGTAACTGGAACTCCTCTGGAGTACCACTTTCAAGAAGAACACCCTTCAATTTACCTGACTCCAACCAAAAGGTGGCAATTTTTGGATCAAAATTCCCAATTTGAATTGCCTCCCCAACATTGTCCCCAAAAAATTGCCACCAGACTTTCCTTGAACTTCCTTCATATTCGAAAACTCTTGAGTAGAAGTATGGAAGATAGTCATAATTGTGAGTTCGTGCAGTTAGTAATGCTTTCACACAATGATGAGCAGAACCACGAGCATGATCTACATGTTCTACACGTGAAATCCTATCGTACATCTGTTCATCATGAAACAAATGTAATATATCAATCAATCTAGATGCCTCTAATGTAGGATGGTTAGTAGTTGATCAAAAAAGCATACTTTTAGGGGGAATGCTGCTACATCACCAACAGCAAAAATTCCTGGTACATTGCTTCGGAACAGGCCATCAACCTATAAGTTTCATAGATATTTATAAATCAGCATTTTCAGTTATTATTTGCAGAATTAATCAATCAACACTACATGTTTAGACTTTAGAACAAAAGATCATTCAGAAAGAAAAGGGTTATTGTACTAACCTCTATCCCACCAACAGTTGTATTTAAGTTGACAACCTTATCAAAAGGACTGACAGCAGGTTTTGCTCCAATACCAATAACAACCTGCAAAAATTGAAAAGAAAGGCTTCTAATTTTGTAAAAGTAACTTAAAAACACTAACAAAGTTTTGCTTAAAAAGAAGTATGCAAATTTGTGATCATAGTTTTACCAAATCTGCTTCAATGGTAGATCCGTCTCCAAGTTTAACAGCAGCAACATTTCCATCAGGACCAGCTTCCAAGCTTTTTATAGAGGCACCCTGTGAATGAAAAAACATGTGAATAAAGATTAGATGTGTGTTTTTGTGTGTAGAGAATTCTAGAGTATTGACTAGAGTGGGAGAGAACCTTTATGAACTTAACACCATTTTCTTGGTAGAGTTCTTCGTATTTCTGGGCCAGTGAAGGAGTGAACAGCCTTGGCAAAAGATGATTTTCAGGAAAAATGACCTATTGTTGAACAATAAAATAGTCAAGTTAGCTAGGCGATGTACCTCTTAAAATTCTTATTTAGATAAGTTTACACTTGCAAAGTCATATTGAAGGGGGCGGGAAATCATTTGGGCCAACAAACGATAGTTGGGTAAATTCTTACAGTTGTGTCAAGCTTCCATGCCACAGTAGCAGCTGCAACTTCCATGCCAATATAGCCACCACCAACCACCACTACCTTTTGTGCTTTCCCCTTAAAAATTGTTTCGATCACTATAAATCACTACATATTTTCCTAGACTCATGTTGCATACAAGATAATCATTTACAAGCAAATCCACCTAGGGACAGAACAAGAAACAATTACCAGGGATGATATTAATGAATCAGCGTCAGCTACATCTCGTATATAGTGGACACCACGTAAGTTCCCACCAATTGTCTCCGGGAATCTGAAGCAAAGGGAGGATAAGTCCAGATGTTTTTTCTTATTTTTAAGGATGGTTGAAAGTTCAAGATGAAGACGTGATATGGCCTTATATACGTATTCATAAACAGTGATTAGCAGCTTTCAAGAATACAGAAGGAACAGTGTTTTACTCTTAGTAAAAGATGCAATTTTTTTTTAACTTTCACAGGGGCATCTAACAAATAACTATGTGGTAGTACGCAGAGTCTTCCCAAGACTTACCTAGATGCAGAGCACCCTGTGGCAATGATGAGGGATCCATATTTGAGCAATTTTCCCGAATTTGTAGTCAATGTTTGCTTCTCTGCATCAATTGCAGTCACTGGATCTTCATAAAGCATCTGCGTTGAATTTTGTATTTATATATATTATACTTTCAGACGAATTAATCACAGTCGTAGACCAATGACCAGGTAAAAGGAACTGAACAATTTGAGTCTTTCTTAAAACCACTGGAATCTTACTTCTATAGGCCAATTCATCATCTAAAGCATTATCACTCTAATAGTCTAATGCTCAGGGTCATCATCTAAAGCATTATCACTAATAGGAAAACTTGGCGGAAACTAGAAGGCAGACAAGTCTTCATGCAAGATTAAGTCAATTCAAAATCAAATTTATAGCAGCATAATCACCGGCTTAAACAAGATACATGATTAATTCGTGTAGACTGTAGAGTCAAATATGCACTAGTGTATGTATGATATCCAAATTTCTATTTATTTGCATTTATTAAAGAGTAAAAATAAAGTACCTCTATTCCTTTCTCCTTGTACCAATCCGGAGTCTGCCTCTCACCTCCTGAGCCCACACAGGTGTGAAAACCCTAATTGGAATGATCAAATGCAATGCAAAACCATTAATAACGGTACCATTTTGTAATGCCATGTTAGTTAATCGGTGCAGTTTTCTGAGAATAGCATTGCCACCTAAAAATGAGTACTATTTGAAATGTCATTTTAGTTAATGTGATAGGTTTTATGAAATCCGATTCCATGGTGAACCAAGTATATATTAGCAATCAATTAACCAAGGATTTATACAATAGCAATATCGGATATTGGTATCAGATTGAGCAAATTGGCTTACCGGCAAACGAGCTGGCTTTTTCTCTAAAGGAAATAAATAACCTTTTGTTAGAGCTGGGCGCTCGTATGGAGCAAATGCCTGCAATGATAGCATAGTAATCCTTAAGTTAGAAACCAATCAATTGACAGAACAACAAAATATAATCACTACCCATCACCTCTCCTACATTAGACAAACATGTATTTATTTATGATATATAAATTTGTACTCATTTTGGATTTTGCGAGCTACATCAACAATATTATGTTTTATGACTATGTAGTGATGAAAGTTAAATCCTAATTTGCAGCCATTAAGCTTTAGTGATCCAAATCAATATACCAAATATATATGTTGACTCTCACATCACTTTTCTCCATTGAATATCCTTAAACTCTAGACTATGATTGATTATCGAATAAAAAACAATACCTCTTTAGAAACAATACATAGCTTTCCATCAGCCATTCCGTGTTCCACGAACGTCCTAGCTGCATATCCAGCAGCATTTCCACCTCCAACTATCACAAACCTAAATTCATTTCCAACCATAAAAACACACAATACATTTCACTTAAATCTCAATCAACCAAAATAACTATAAAACTAACATATAAAAGGGTCAAGTATTTTTACATGTATGATGTATCTAACTTTACTCGTGTATCCTATTTCAAAAAATTGTTACAGTACGTATCAAACTTTCATATACTGCTACTACCCAATATATACAATAAATTTTTAAATTAAGTTTAATACATTTAGGAACACTTAACTTACTCTCTATTTTCATTAGCAAATGATGCAGAAACCACAAAGTTTCTCTTGTGGAAGCTTCTAGAAGAATGCTGGTGACGATTGAGAGATTGTGACTGAGGACACCAAAGTGTAATCCCGTGCTTAATCGATATCGAACTCGATATGCTCGCCATTGATCGTCTAATAATAGCAGCTTCTCAAAAAATTATCAAATTGATCAACAACGATAACAATTAGGGTTTATGATGCACAAGTAGTATGAAATTGTGGTTGTATAGAGACTTTGAGGTCAAACCTGATGGCATAATGAAGAAGAAAGTGGTATGATCTGTCTGTGTATATAATACAAAAAATTAAACTTATTATTATTATTATTATTAGTATTAGTAGTAATATAATAATAAAGAATTTGGCTCTGGGTTGGGTTGAAAGGACACCAGTGGTCGTTTGATACAGTTTAAGGGCACCAGAAATTACTAGTCATTTTTTCTTATCTTTTTTAAATGGGAATTATAAGAAGCTGTGTGTGTGTTTTATAGGAGTGATGGTTTCAGCCAATCAACCATTGAAGGCTGTTTACAGTTACATCTGCAGAGTAGAGTGGATACTGGATACCCAGTATTTTGACTTAACAAAGAATTCTTTTTAGACCAGATTCGTGTCACACCTCAACGTCACTTTGGTACTTCTTAAACTAATACACAACGGAAACAATGCTGCTAACTAAGTTTGTCAAGATCTGGATAAGTAGAATCGTTTTCGACTTTGTAAGATCGGGATCGTAGAATCAGATCGCGATTGTAAGATCCTACCATTATATAGTTATTTATAGATTTATAGATATCAAAATTCATGTAAAACGTTTATATTACAAAAATGATGCGGTATGTAAACATATTTTGTGGGATAATAAACATACTAAAACAAAAGATAGTAGTATGAGTCATAATTAGTTTAAGAGAATACAAGCCTCCAAACGTATAGATTGAATAAAAAAAAGGCGTGTTGTAAGTTTTGAGTAGAGATTGGGCTTTGGACTATGTGTAAAGGCAATATAAGTATTTAGCCTAATTGTATAAAAAATAAAAATAAAAAATTAATAAAATAAATTTTTTTTGTCACACTTTAATTTTGTGACCCACATTTACCTATAAAATTTATTTCTATACACTAAAAAGAAAAAAAAAGTGACGCGGTCGAAAAATGCGTCACCAAACCGAATCAAAACAAGGGACACATCAAATTGACACACCCGTGCCATTGATGTCACTTTGGTGACACACGTCGATTTCCAAAATGAACATATGACACATCGATGGGAGCGGGCTAAGAGTAGGGCGTTTTTTGACTTTTAATTTCAAAATGGTGTTGTGTTAGTGTAACACCCTCCAAATTAGGACTAGTAATTAGTGCCTAATCGTAAGTAATACATGTAATTAGTTATGTGTTAGACTGATTAATGTATCAAAGATATATATTGATGAATATATACAATTATGCAATTTGATTAAATCGTACACTATTTTAATCGAATGTAATTCGATTCAATTAATACAGACGTTGGTGAAACAATTTGATTAAATCATCAAACATTATTTAATAACAATAACGCCATTTTATCCCAAATTATTATTTCAATAATACTTCCAGATTGTCTCGTATCGCACTATTAAGGCTTACAAAGATTTAAAAACGGGAATACGCAAATTAATCTAAGTTATATTATATATAATTCAAATTATTAAAGATTTGATGAAATAATTCAAGTAAATTATTTAACAAAAATTCGTATTTTAAAATGAATAATTAACGCGTAAAATAAATATTTAAACGTATAAACGACGGGGAAAACGAACACCACGCGGAGTACAATGACGGAGACAGAGTGGAGGAGGCTCCACCAAAACCCCCTCCCTTTCTCCTTTCCCCCTCATTCTCACCATCTCACTCTCTATCTCTTACTCTCTTTTCTCTCTTCATCTCTCTAACAACCTCACCACCACCACCTCACTAAATTCACTAAAAAGCACCACAAAACGCACTCGGATCATATCACCCATTTGGAAGAAAAGCATCACCACGTCACGATCTATCTTTTTATCTTTTCGGAATTTCCATTCGACACTTTGTAATTTTCCGACAAATCCCGCAACTCTTCGATTTTAAGTGTTTTTGACTCGTGGTTGTTTAGATAAACTTGAAATGTCCATCTAAGGGTTGGGTAAAAGAATCGGACCGAACGGAAATCGAAAAACATGTTTTCGACACAAATTCCGGTCATCAGACCGTAATGTCGCTTTTGGGCCCAGACATTATGCGACATCAGCTGCAACGTCGCAAAACCTCTCACGATGTCGCATGGTGCGACATCAGTCTCAACGTCGCATTAAGTTGCTAACGTCGCACATTGCGACATAAACCCCTATGTCGCAAGAAACAACAATGTCGCATATAGCGACGTAAACCGTAAAGTTGCATTAAATTGCGACTGTCGCACTTAGCGACGCCATTATCAATGTCGCAGTCATGACCTGCGACATCATGCCTTACGTCGCACCCAATGTCGCAAGAGACAGAACCTTGACAACCCAGATTTTTATTAAGTGTCGAGACCTGGAATTTATCACTTGATTTTACCCAAATTCAAATCCTAGATGCGTTTTTCACCAAAGCGATATAGTAGAAATAAAAATTTTTCGAGCTGACTTGGCATCTCGACCCCAACCAGGGGCCAGCCCCTTGGACCCCGCCAGGGGTTGCCACCCCTGGAACCCCGCTAACCAGGGGCGCTGCCCCCGGACCCCCGTCACCTAGAGTTTGTAAATACATTTGACACCAAGTGTCAAACTTGTATAACACTTCGAAATAATAATGATAATGTCAAGATTATTATCACAAACAATCACCAACGGGCCGTACATGTTTTCAAACACTTAAACACATCAACCAAATCGTAGTAATTTGGAAATTCTAGTTGGACGAACAACTACAAGGGTGATCTTTTGAGATACCCAATCATGTTTATAACCATCGCGTGTCGTGGACACCCTCAGGTTACGCGTCTTCGGACACCATTACTCGGCTAATCAACTTACGTTTATTGATTAAACGTTTCAAGACTCAGGTGAGTCTCATAGCCTCTCTTTTTACTGCTTTTCACTAAGGGGTGTGATACATTGCTTGTTTTTAACATGTGAACGCAAGTACATCTTTTACATATACTACATGAGCTATACACAACTAATCATTTCAAAGTCCTCCGTCAGCATAGTTTGGTAATACGTTTGTAGCGTGAATATTAGTATATGGTACCATATAGGATTGACCCTCCTCGTCCGGGTTAGCAAGCACTAACTGGGTAAACGGATATACTAATATTTGGGAATACGAGTGTTGATTAGGCACTCGTGGAGGCAAAAACGCTCAGGTGAATCCTGACCCTCGAATTAAGCTCAGACTATGCACTCATGGCTGTATACATATACATTTTCATTTGCTGGGTGCAAATCAGTACTTAAATCTTGCGGTTCATACAATATTATTTGATACTCAAACATGTGAGCTCACCAGCTTTAGCTGACCCATTTTAGCATGTATCGCAGGTACTAAGCAGTAGATTGGACTGCCCTCAGGATTACTATAGCTCGAGTCAGCATGCAGATATTAGAGATTTTCTTACATTAGTATATTTTGTACAATTACTCATGTACTGAAATCTCTCATTTAATCGAACACGAGCTATGTATTAGTTGTAAATGTTGTAAACATTTTAACATTTATATATTTTGTTAAAACGACGCATATAGAGTTGTTTACTATATAGCTTTGTGCTTTGATTATTGATTAGTAACACCCAAAGTATGCTTCCGCTAAACAGTAAATTTGGGGGTGTTACAGTTTGCGTTAGGAATGTCAATGTGACGGGTTCGGTGTGGGGGCGTCAGTTTGCAACCCCAAACCCATTAACCGAAACCATCTCTAATTCTGCCACAAACAATAACGAGGATCGTATCAAGGCACCCGAGACATGACTTCCCCAAACTCCAACAAGAATCTTTAACAGGAAAGTCCATTGAGAACATGAGTTCCCCGAGGCCTAAACCCAACCCAATATCTGTTCCTCGTTGATAATACACCTATGACACATGGTATCAATATTTCTTTTGTCAAAACAAAAATAATCTAATATGATCAAGAATAACATATTTAATAACACAATTACAATATTAGCATTAGAAGGATTCAAGGTGTACAATAAAAATTCCTTAACTAAAAGACTAGCATTAAACCCGTGCGATCCACGGTTAGAAATATATAATGTCGTAATATGTGGATCATAAGTTAAAACTGTAACATCATCTCTTCTGGTCCGGTAATTTCTAATTTTAAATTGATGTATTTAATTGTATTAGAAATTATTTGATAAATATGTTTAAATTGCGAAACTTAGTTAAATAAGCCTCAGGACTTATTGTGCTTAGTAAATTGTTGATTGTTTTAATTTACTATAGTTGACGGTACAATAAAAGAAGTTTCTCGCAAATGGGTTTTAGGTTCCAGGCAATAGATTGAAAGGGGACTAGTTTTAAGCGGATACGGGTCGGTGTTAAATGTTGACCGACTTAAATACTTTCCCAAATAGGAAAGTTTATCACTTTCCATTTTTAGAAACAAAACCTAAAACCTCTAAACTCTTAAACCCTTTGTAAAACAAGAATTGAAACAAGAATTCTGGAGCTGTGATCTTGTGCAAGCTATAATCATCATCACCTTCTAGTTGTAATTCTTAGATTTGTAAGTTCTTGATCTTGTTTAATTCATGATTATGATCAAGTATAGTCTTTGAATCAATTGGTGTTAAATCAATGTTAATACATGTTACGACATGCTATAGTAGCTAAATATGATGATATATGAGTGAAAACATGCTGCTGTACTTGAATTATGGTTAGTTTGTATAATTTTCGAAATTGGGTTTGAGCTGTGTGTTTGCAGGTCAGAATAAGAGCTGAAACGCGTAGGAACGCGATCCTGAACTCTTGCCCGGATCGCGTTGCCTAGTGAAAATTGATTATATAACGTTTTCTTCATGTGAACGCGATCTAGCCTTAGTTCCCGGATCGCGTTGCCAAGTGTAAAACGGTAACAGAACTTTTTCTAAGGGTGAACGCGATCCAGCCATTACTTCCCGGATCGCGTTTGCATGAATAAATTTGATGAGTTTTGCAAAATTTGAAAATGCATAAGTGTTTGGAAGATGGTGTTTTTAGTGGCACTTCTTATGTCATATTCCTTTAGTGACACTTTATTGATGTTTTAGTGGCACTTTTGTAGAAAGATATTATTGTTACTTATGTTTGGAATTGATTAACAATGTGATTACTTATGTAATGTGTTTAATTACATAAGTACCATTAGTTGAAAACAAATTACTAACTTATGATTGATTTTATGTTCTCAGATAATCCAAGGGCTCAGCGAGATAAGACTGCTGAGTAAGTAACTGAGACGAATCAGGTGAGTGGATTTGAGACTCACAGTTTGATTTGGTTGTGTCAGTTTGATTTCAATCAGTAATTATAGGATTACTATTGATAGTATGTTAACTTTGAAATGATATACCATATGATTGGTAGTTTGATTAGCCTGTGAGCTTGATTGATAAATCCAGAGGTCAACTAGATTGTCAGTTGGACTTGATTGCTAATGTTGGTCAACACAGGGTTGCGTACATGTGTTGATGGAGATTAGCATTTAGTTAGCGGTTAATCACTGTTTTGGCCTACAGTTGATGTAAGTGTTCTGATGGGGCCACCCGGAACAGGGTCCTTAGGAACCACCGTTCCTCTTGACGATATTTGTTGCATTATTGATTGTGAACAGATTGCTAGCTAAATTGAATTGTAGTTGATTATTCATTCACTTAGCTTCGTGCTAATCCCTCAATTTACTTCCTGCAGGTTATGTTTAATTATGTGGGTAGCCAGGAAGGGACGTTTTGATGCTGGGAATGTTTGAAACTTGCAACTCTGATCCAGTTTGTAATAAATAATGTTTTATAGTATATAATGCCCCGGGTTTGTAAACATGTTAACTATGTTTGTTTAGTAGTTAAACATATTGTATAAAGGGTTGCGAAAATTTCTAGCAGGTTTTAATAGAATATGTATTTCAAGTAGTCGCTTCCGCCAAACTTAATATTATATTGTGGTATTAAATGAGGGGCGTTATAAGTTGGTATCAGAGCAATAGTTTGGGGCAATTGAATATGATTGTATGTTCAATCCTAAACTTTGATTGTGTTGTGTCAAACATTCTTGGGAAAGGGATTATGTACTGAATGTGAATCGGTTAGTAGAATAGGTGCTAACGACTAATGATTTGTAAGCTGTTGTGGTGTTTACAGATATGGCGGATAACGAGCAACTACCTGTTAACCCTAATAATGCCTCAAGGCCTGAAGTTGCTGCTGAGACTCATGATGACCGGAATGAGAATGCTGGTACTTCTTTCCATGCTAGAGAGGAGGCAGAAAGGGATCAGTATCTACTTCAATTGGAAGAGGAAAACCAAGCACTTAGAATGTATAAACAACAAAAAGAGGCTGAATCATCTCATCCTGTGTTTGGTACGATTTCACCGCCAAAGCAAAAGGTGTGTTCCTTTAAAACCTTTATGAGCAGTAATCCGTCTGTGTATTCGGGTAGTACGAATCCTTCTGTAACTCTAGATTGGTTGAGAGATGTTGAAAAGAAATTTGAAGTCTGTCAATGTGAGGAAGAACTAAAAGTTCCTTATGCAACTCAACTTTTAAAAGGAGCAGCTATGAATTGGTGGGATTCGATTACTTCTGTATTAACTTCTTTTCAGAAAGCATCTATCCGATGGTCTGATTTTCGTAATGAAATTTGTAAGCAGTATTGTTCAAACTATGATATAGCTCGGATTAGAAAAGAGTTTATGGATTTGCAATTAACTGATAACATGTCAATGGATGATTTGATAAATCAGTTTACAGAGAAACTCAGGTTTGTTCAGCAGTGGGTTCCTGATGAGAGGACTCAAATAGAACAGTTTGTGGGTACTTTACCTAATCATTATCGAACTTCAGTGAGATTAGCTGGCTCTCTTTCTCAAGCTTTCATGTTAGCTCGATCTGTTGACAGTGATTTGAAACCTCAACAAGCATTAAGTAAGAAAATGACTACTCAGAAATCTAGGAGTGAATCTTCTGGTAAAGGTAAGCAGCGGTGGCAAGGAAATCAACAGGGTAAGAAACAAGAAAGTCATGGTGGTACTTCTGATCGTCCCAATTGGTGTATTAAATGTAGAGCTAGACATTTTGGGCCGTGTACTGTGCAAACCACTAGATGTGTAAAATGTGGTGTGATTGGGCATGAAGCCAAAGATTGTGTTTTTCCCACTTATGTGTGTTGGAATTGCCATAAGGAAGGTCATCGTGCAAATCAGTGTTCTGAGGCTAAGAGACAGGGTTCGGGGACAGTTGTTGGTTCATCAGCTTCTTCCGGTCAGAAGCGGAAGAATCCGCCATCTGCAGTTAGTAGGGCTTTTCAAATGACAGTTGATGAAGCTGTCCATACAGATGACGTGATCACGGGTACTCTTCTTGTAAATTCTGTACCAGCTCGTGTTTTATTTGATTATGGTGCAAATTGTTCTTTTGTATCCATGTACTTCTGTGATAAGTTGAAAATGATGCCTACTGTGATAACAAACCCAGTTGAAGTAGAAATAGCTAGTGGCAAATCGGTTCATGTTACCACCTCGGTAATTGGAGCTAGTATTATAATAGATAGCCGGACTTTCCCAATTTCCTTTCTGTTGATGCCAATTGCTAGTTTTGATGTGATTATTGGTATGGATTGGTTAAGTCAGTATAAAGCAAGCATAGATTGCCACAATAAGCTGATTAGAATTCCAATCTCTGAAAAGTCATATGTCGTGGCTCGAGGAGAACGGGATAATGTTTGTATACCTTTGATTAGTATGATGAAAGCTAGGAAATCTTTGTCCAAGGGCTGTGAATCGTATCTAGCTTATGTGATTGATGCTAAGTTAGAAAAGAAGTCCCTTTCTGATGTACCGGTTGTTTCTGAGTATCCGGAAGTATTCCCTGATGAATTACCTGGTTTACCACCGGTTAGGGAAGTTGAATACCAGATTGATCTTGTTCCTGGCTCTTCACCTATAGCCAAAGCCCCTTATAGATTAGCTCCGTCTGAGATACGTGAAATGATGAATCAGATACAGGAGTTGTTGGATAAAGGGTTTATTAGACCTAGTTCTTCTCCCTGGGGTGCACCAGTTCTGTTTGTGAAAAAGAAAGATGGGTCTTTTAGAATGTGCATTGATTATAGGGAATTGAATAAAAGGACAGTAAAGAATAAATATCCTCTACCTCGGATAGATGATTTATTTGATCAGTTGCAGGGATCTTCATTTTATTCAAAGATTGATTTGAGATCAGGTTATCATCAAGTTCGTGTTAGGGATTGTGATATTCCTAAAACTGCATTTAGAACCAGGTATGGTCATTTTGAATTCCTGGTTATGCCTTTTGGTTTGACGAATGCTCCCGCAGTTTTTATGGATTTGATGAACCGTGTTTGTCGACCTTTTCTTGATAAATTTGTGATTGTATTTATCGATGACATTTTGGTATATTCTAAATCCGAATCAGAACATGGAATGCATTTGAGGTTAGTATTGGAAACCTTACAGAGAGAACATTTGTATGCAAAGTTTTCTAAATGTGAATTTTGGATTCGGGAAGTACAGTTTTTGGGTCATATTATTTGTAATAATGGTGTTAAAGTTGATCCTTCGAAAATTGAAGCTGTAATGAATTGGAAAGCTCCAAAGTCTGCTTCAGAAATAAAAAGTTTTCTTGGTTTGGCGGGTTATTACCGGAAGTTTATTAAAGATTTTTCTAAAATTGCCGGTTCGTTGACTAAATTGACCCGTAAGGATGAAAAATTTGTATGGACTGAACAACAGGAAGCTGCTTTTCAGACTCTGAAAAAGTTGTTATGTCAGGCTCCTGTGTTAGCATTGCCAGATGGGTCCGATGATTTTGTTGTTTACTGTGATGCATCGATTTCTGGTTTGGGTTGTGTTTTAATGCAGCGATATCGTGTGATTGCTTATGCTTCTCGTCAGCTCAAACCTCATGAAAGAAATTATCCTACCCATGATTTAGAGCTTGTAGCGGTTGTGTTTGCTTTGAAAATCTGGAGGCATTACTTGTATGGTACTAAATGTGTTATTTGTACAGATCACAAGAGTCTTCAGTATATATTTTCACAGCAAGAGTTAAATATGCGGCAGAGACGATGGTTAGAATTAATCAAAGATTATGATTGTGAAATTAAATACCATCCAGGGAAAGCCAATGTGGTTGCTGATGCTCTAAGCCGCAAGGTAACTTCTGATGAGTTCATTTTATGCGTTTAGAAGTTTCCTCTGATTTGGTGACTCAGATAAAAGCTGCACAGTTAGAGGCTTTGTTAGCTCATAATTTGAAAGCTGAAATTATGTTGAATCGAAAGGAATTGTTATTGGATGATTCGAGAGGATTAAAAACCTTTCAGTCTCGTGTTTGGATACCTTTGTTTGGTGGTCTTCGGGATATTATTCTGAATGAAGCCCATAAGTCCAGATTGTCTGTACATCCAGGAAGCACTAAAATGTATAATGACTTGAAACCTTTGTATTGGTGGCCTACAATGAAGATGGATGTAGCAAGGTTTGTTAGTTCTTGTCATATTTGTTCTCAAGTTAAAGCTGAACACCAGAAGCCGTATGGATCGTTGAAACAGCTTGAGATTCCCGAATGGAAGTGGGAACATTTGACTATGGATTTTGTTACCAAACTGCCTAGAACTGTCCGTGGAAATGACATGGTTTGGGTCATTGTTGATCGATTAACCAAGAGTGCTCATTTTCTAGCTACTAGTGATACTACATCTCTGAGTAAGCTTGCACAGTTATATATGAATGAGATTGTTACTCGGCATGGTATTCCGTTATCGATTGTGTCTGATAGAGATCCAAGGTTTGTATCTCAATTTTGGAAAAGTTTGCAGCGTGAGTTAGGCACCAGAGTGAATCTTAGTACAGCTTATCATCCTCAAACAGATGGTCAGTCAGAACGTACGATTCAGACATTGGAGGATATGTTGAGAGCTTGTATTCTGGAGTATGGGGGTTCTTGGGATTCTCATTTGCCATTGGTTGAGTTTGCTTATAATAACTCTTATCATTCTAGTATTGGCATGCCTCCATATGAAATGCTTTATGGTCGCCGTTGTAGAACTCCAACTTGTTGGCTAGAGGCAGGTGAGAAACAGTTTGCAGGTCCAGATATTGTTCAAATGACAGCTGATAAAGTTGCAGTGGCTCGTGAAAAATTGAAAGCTGCACGTGATAGACAGAAACAATATGCTGATCCTAAACGTCGACCAGTTACTTTTGTTGAAGGTGAACTTGTTTACTTGAAAGTTTCACCTTGGAAAGGGGTAATACGGTTTGGGAAACGTGGCAAATTGGCTCCTCGATATATTGGACCGTTTAGAATTCGTCAGATTGTTAATGATCAGTCTGTTACATTGGATCTTCCTCCAGAGCTTGCTGGTATTCATGATACGTTTAACATTTGTTATTTGAGGAAATGTAACGTTGAAGATCAGTCTCAGATTCTTCCTTTGAAAGATTTGAAAGTTGATCAGAGTCAGAAGTTAGTTGAAGAACCAGTAGAACTTCTTGACAGAAAAGTTACTAAACTTAGGAAGAAACAGATTCCCATGGTGTTAGTGAAATGGAAACATAGTTTAGGTGAAAACCTAACTTGGGAGACTGAGAATAGTATGAGATCCAGATATCCTGGATTATTTTATCGTGATGAGATTTCGGGGACGAAATCTTCCTAAGGGGGGGAGAGTTGTAACATCCTCTCTTCTGGTCCGGTAATTTCTAATTTTAAATTGATGTATTTAATTGTATTAGAAATTATTTGATAAATATGTTTAAATTGCGAAACTTAGTTAAATAAGCCTCAGGACTTATTGTGCTTAGTAAATTGTTGATTGTTTTAATTTACTATAGTTGACGGTACAATAAAAGAAGTTTCTCGCAAATGGGTTTTAGGTTCCAGGCAATAGATTGAAAGGGGACTAGTTTTAAGCGGATACGGGTCGGTGTTAAATGTTGACCGACTTAAATACTTTCCCAAATAGGAAAGTTTATCACTTTCCATTTTTAGAAACAAAACCTAAAACCTCTAAACTCTTAAACCCTTTGTAAAACAAGAATTGAAACAAGAATTCTGGAGCTGTGATCTTGTGCAAGCTATAATCATCATCACCTTCTAGTTGTAATTCTTAGATTTGTAAGTTCTTGATCTTGTTTAATTCATGATTATGATCAAGTATAGTCTTTGAATCAATTGGTGTTAAATCAATGTTAATACATGTTATGACATGCTATAGTAGCTAAATATGATGATATATGAGTGAAAACATGCTGCTGTACTTGAATTATGGTTAGTTTGTATAATTTTCGAAATTGGGTTTGAGCTGTGTGTTTGCAGGTCAGAATAAGAGCTGAAACGCGTAGGAACGCGATCCTGAACTCTTGCCCGGATCGCGTTGCCTAGTGAAAATTGATTATATAACGTTTTCTTCATGTGAACGCGATCCAGCCTTAGTTCCCGGATCGCGTTGCCAAGTGTAAAACGGTAACAGAACTTTTTCTAAGGGTGAACGCGATCCAGCCATTACTTCCCGGATCGCGTTTGCATGAATAAATTTGATGAGTTTTGCAAAATTTGAAAATGCATAAGTGTTTGGAAGATGGTGTTTTTAGTGGCACTTCTTATGTCATATTCCTTTAGTGACACTTTATTGATGTTTTAGTGGCACTTTTGTAGAAAGATATTATTGTTACTTATGTTTGGAATTGATTAACAATGTGATTACTTATGTAATGTGTTTAATTACATAAGTACCATTAGTTGAAAACAAATTAGTAACTTATGATTGATTTTATGTTCTCAGATAATCCAAGGGCTCAGCGAGATAAGACTGCTGAGTAAGTAACTGAGACGAATCAGGTGAGTGGATTTGAGACTCACAGTTTGATTTGGTTGTGTCAGTTTGATTTCAATCAGTAATTATAGGATTACTATTGATAGTATGTTAACTTTGAAATGATATACCATATGATTGGTAGTTTGATTAGCCTGTGAGCTTGATTGATAAATCCAGAGGTCAACTAGATTGTCAGTTGGACTTGATTGCTAATGTTGGTCAACACAGGGTTGCGTACATGTGTTGATGGAGATTAGCATTTAGTTAGCGGTTAATCACTGTTTTGGCCTACAGTTGATGTAAGTGTTCTGATGGGGCCACCCGGAACAGGGTCCTTAGGAACCACCGTTCCTCTTGATGATATTTGTTGCATTATTGATTGTGAACAGATTGCTAGCTAAATTGAATTGTAGTTGATTATTCATTCACTTAGCTTCGTGCTAATCCCTCAATTTACTTCCTGCAGGTTATGTTTAATTATGTGGGTAGCCAGGAAGGGACGTTTTGATGCTGGGAATGTTTGAAACTTGCAACTCTGATCCAGTTTGTAATAAATAATGTTTTATAGTATATAATGCCCCGGGTTTGTAAACATGTTAACTATGTTTGTTTAGTAGTTAAACATATTGTATAAAGGGTTGCGAAAATTTCTAGCAGGTTTTAATAGAATATGTATTTCAAGTAGTCGCTTCCGCCAAACTTAATATTATATTGTGGTATTAAATGAGGGGCGTTATAAAAACGGTATATAAAATGTTTTAATCATATTCAACTCTATGTTATATACACTTTATATAATGATAATGATTAGTACATTATAGTTTTGTATCCGTACACCATCAATTATACTTTAAGATGTTTACTGTACAAATGTGTAAATCATGTTTGTGGTGTACGACTAAAAAAAATGTGGTGTACGAATCGCTTATCTTTATATAATCCTTTTTGTTGACATTTTTAAAAAGTAGATACTATTGAGTAAGTGGGTTAGGGGTGGGGGAAACTTTGTATAAAAGAAGGGTGATGATAAATCCACTCATGTTTTTGATAAATCCACCATTTCTGTGTAATATCAGTTTGTACAGTACCAGTGTTCGATGCATACAAATGGTGGATCTATCAAAAAAATGGGTGGAAATATCACCACCCATAAAAGAAACCTTTTTTTTACAATTATATTATTAGTAATATTCTATAATATTTTAACCCTTAAAAATAAAATAAGAACAACAATTATATCAATGAAATGAGAAGTTTAAAAAAGATGCGTATGTTATAGAATGAACTTTTTCTAGCTAAAAATAATTGTCTGGTCATTGTAACATTTTCGTTTCTAGTAGTTATAATATGCTAAGGTTGCAACAATTTGATAAACAATACGTATATTCATAGTTTTGGGAAAAATAATTTGTAGCCAGTGGCGGAGCCAGGATTAAATCTTAGGGGTTGCAAAATTTTTTAAATATATAACTGATCGAAAGTTTGCTGGAGGTGTTGGGATCGAACTCTGCAATGCATGCACTGCTACAGGGAGAAAAGTTCTTTAGTTGTACTGTTGACCTGTTGTTGGCATTGCATTGTTTTCAAACATAAAAGAATACATGTTTTGTTGGGCTTTATTTATAGTTTTCCAAATTATGAGGAATAAGAATATAAGCCCAAATGTTGTTTTATATTAGGCCCAAAATCAAGTCACTTAAATCCCTTGTGTGTTAGGTCTGTGAAGGTGTGTGAAAAACAAGCAGTCGATCAGTTTTCTCCCAACACCTCCAGCAAACTTTTCTCCCTGTAGCAATCACCAAACTTCTCATTTTCAAGCTCCTACACTTCTCCAAACACTTGCAGCAAAATTTCGATCAGTCACCAACTATAATATACTACTAGTACACTAAGTATTTTAATTTCATGTGTAGCATGTGCAACCCCTTGCACTCAAGTACCTCCGCCCTTGTTTGTAGCAATTACCGTAACAATTCATACGTTTTGTTGAATAACTAATGTAGGTTTGATTGGACATTTGGACTGGTGATAGTTGGACTTTGTGTTTGTTCTGTTGGGCTTACCCAAAGGCCTTTATCCAATTTGTTTTGGGGTATATGTCAATTTTTTTTGTACATTTCATTTCATTTCATCAAATTAAAAAATTAGAATCACGGGAACACGTAACAACTAGCAACCAACTCAAAGGACTTTAAAAGAAGTTGACCTTGCGGGCTGATCGATAATAGAAAAAAGGCAATGTGTGTGTGGTGGATCTTTAACATTAAGTTGTTAGTGAAAGCATGAAGAGACATTAGAGAGGGTAGGTTTTGTTTTGATTCACAATTTGTGTTGGTGCGTGGGGCTGCTTAACGTACTATTAATTGCTTGGTTGGCTTTTGTTTGTTTAAACACTTAATTTGGTCGTACCAACTTTTAATGTCGATCTGGTGGTGGATCTTGATTTAAGGAAAGAATATTAGCGACAAGAATATATGATATTGATAACACGCACACTTTAAAGTCCGTATGTAAGATGTAAAATATGTTCTCCATATGTAATGCATATTTAATTTTGTAAGCTAGTCCGTTATATTAATAAAAACTAGGCTTTGAGCCCGTGCGATGCACGACCGTTTATAAAATTGAATTATATTTAAATTGTAAGTATCCCAATGAATTAATGTTGTTAATTAAAAGATGCAATTACATTTGTTGAGCCCGTGCATTTGAAAAATAAACATATCATTAATAAAAATGTTGCAAAATTCTTAAAGTTTTGCAACCTATCGAATTTAATTTTTGCATAAAACATATCCAAACGTTCTGATTAATATTAACACTTAAAATCTAATGTTGCTTTTAACTCATGCAATGTCAACATATACTTAATCCTGAGTTCAATTCGATTATTGGTGAAACAAACTCACTCAAGACAATGGATTTTGACTATTGTATTGGTCAATGCAAATAATACCTTTAATAGAAACGTTATAAAATTCTTATAGTGTAACATCCTGTTTCTGGGCCTGGAAATAAATTGTATTTTATTAAGTTTAAATGGTTTATTTGGAAAATAAACAAGAAAAAGAGTCACCGATTTTATTGTGACTAATAAAATATTGCTTGTTTTAAATAAACAAAGTTGACGGTAAAATAGAAGTATTTTGACTTACGGGTATTTTCGGGTTCCAGACAATAGGCTAGGAAACGGGTATAATTTTCACATAATATTAAGTGGGGCGGTGGAGTGACCGACTCATTCTCACCAACTTTTCCCCCAAATTAGTTCTTGAACTCTCTATATTTCTCTTTATCAAGAAAATCAAAAGAATCAATTAAATTAATTTGTGTACTTGGATTCTTACTACTTGAATGAAGATTTAATCATCTTGCTCATCATCTTCTTCATTTCCTTGTAAGTGTTTTGAATTCTTGAACTCATTTTATAGAAATTAGATAAATAATGAATAATTAGGTTTTGTATAAATTGAAGCTTGAATAACATGGTTTGATGATTACTTGTTGATTATTCATTGATAGTTGACTGATTTCATGATGATTTATGGTTGGAATTAGTTTGTGTTCTTCATGTTAGTTCATAAGTTAGGTTTTGGTGATTTGGGAATTTGGATGATGATGCATGTTTATAGATTGTGTGATAATAGTTGTTAGTAGTTTACATATGATTGTGGTTCAAGTTGTGGTCATTTTCATGGTAATTTCGTATTTGTAAACTGACTTTGCGAAAATTTGGGTTAGAGTTCGAGTGTGCAAGTTGCAGGTCTGACTTTGCTGTAAATCACTCGAACGCGATCCGGGTGGCCTTGGCCGGATCGCGTTCCCTAGTTATAATTTGATGCTGGGCCGATTTGTTCTGATGAACGCGATCCTATCTCATTCTCCGGACCGCGTTTCCTAGTGAAATTTCGTGACAGAACTTTTTTCTAAAGGTGAACGCGATCCCACCCTCTTTTCTGGATCGCGTTGATAAGTAGAATTTGAAGGTCGATTGATTTTATAAAGGCGAACGCGATCCTGGCTCCCCTTGCTGGATCGCGTTGGTGTGTTAAAAATTCGTCAAATGTGTTAACTTGTAGTTTGTACATTGATGATAATTAATTATGTTATAAGTGATATGGTTGTATTAGGATATATGTTATATGTGCATAACATGAATATTGGAAAGGGATTATTACTAACTTATTGTTATTATTGTAATCTCAGATAAGCGGACGGCAACTCAGTGATATAAGACAACTGAGTTGAAGACTTGGAAATATCGGTGAGTGGGATTGTATTCCTCGGTTCAATTCCGTTGTAACAAGTTTGGTTGCAACGGATGAACTTTCGGTTATTGGTTATTTCGTTTTGGATTTCTTGGTCATGGTAGTTGGATTATTTGGTTATTATCATTATTGGTTGGCATGATTATTATGCGGTATGATTAGGTACGCTACATTTTGGCATGACGATTATGCTATATGTGATGCTTGGGCCTTCGGGCATATGTGATTTCAGAGGTCAACGCTGGTTGGGTTTGGGGCTATTGTTTGGCTGGCAGGGTTTCCCGATACATGTAGTTGAGGGATGAATCCTCGTCAGTGAAGATAGCTTCCAAACTATCGGTAAGCCACTGTTGGGGCCGGCAGTGGTTGTAGGCTTTCGCTGGTTGGCTAACCAGGGGCCGCCGGTCCTCTTTGACGATACGTGCTTATGATTGCGAAGCTTTAGGCGGTAATCATAATTGGTGTGATTGTTGTTTACGATGCTTTAGACTGTAAGCATTATTTGTTGGTTTAGTTTGTGCGTTGTAGGCTTGTTATTTCTGAATTGAACTGTCGGTTACGGTTCCATTCACTTAGCATTGGCTAATCCCTCGTTGTTAATCTTTTTGCAGGCTTTTATTAGGTGTGGATCGGGTTGTAGATACTTAATGGGATGGCTGACTGTCACAGCGCTTACTCTGACAATTTTGGGAAATCTAACTTTTGGTTTTGAATAGTTTTCTTAACGCCCGGTTGTTTAGTAAAAGTTTGTAACTAAACTTATATATGTGTGTAAATGTTTTGAAAAGTCGGTACTTTAGGACTTATGTAATCCGGTAATTATGTTTTGGGACCACGCTTTTAATATATAATATATGAATAGTATATAATATATTATGTTTTTGGTTTGCGTAAGGAAAGGGGCCTTACAAGTTGGTATCAGAGCATAGGTTTGGGTGAATTGGACATTGGCTAATGTCAATCCCAAATCTTTTGGTGACAGTCAAACATTTCAGTAAGTGGGATTAGCTTATGAATGGGGGGGTTGATTGGTTAGTATAGGTGATACTAACGATTAACGAGTTGTAAGTTATTGTGTATGAGTACAGGAATGGCAGATACTGAGAACCCGAATCCCAATGATGTTTTGAGAACTGAGCTTCCACCTCCAGAAAATAATGAGGGTAATCAAGGTGGTACATCTAATGTAAATCAAGAGGGAGTTAGTGATGAGGAATATAAATTGCAGTTAGAGGATGAGGTGCTAAGATTAAGAAAGTTTGAACAATTGTACAAGGAACAACAAGCAAGGTTAGCACAGCAAAGAGATGTTGGATACCAGTTTCCATCACCTCAGCAGCAAAAGAGGGTATGTTCTTTTAAGACATTTAAGTCTTGTGGACCGAAAGAATTCGAAGGGGGTAATGATCCAGCGGTAATTTTAAATTGGTTAAGGGACATTGAGCGAAAGTTCGAGGTATGTCAATGTGAGGAGGAGTTAAGGGTTGGATATGCAGTGCAGTTACTGAAAGGTCAGGCAATGAATTGGTGGGATTCAATGACCGCACATTTGACACCTGTGCAACGATCTTCTATTACTTGGATGGAATTCCATAATGAAGTTTGCAAGCAGTTTTGCTCGGAGTTTGATATGGTTAGAATTAAGCAGGAGTTCATGGATTTGAAATTGACTGAGAATATGACCATGGATGACCTTATAACTCAATTCACAGAGAAGCTACGCTTTGTGCAGCAATGGGTCCCAAACGAAAGAGATAGGATAAATCATTTTGTGGGAACCTTGCCACCAAATTACAGGACGTCAGTGAGATTGGCTTGTAATCTTAATCAAGCCTTTAATTTAGCGAGGTCAGTGGATGGTGACACTAGAGCATCGGAGAAGTTGAGTAAGAATAAAACTGTGTCCCAGTCTTTGGGTGGTTCTTCTGGAAGTAAGAGCAAAATTAGTCAACAAAATAGGAAGGTAACTTTTTCTGAGGATTCAAGAGAAAGAATTTCTTGGTGTGTAGATTGTAAATCGAGGCATCCGGGGCCTTGTACTTCAGAGACAGCTAGGTGTATTAGGTGTGGAGGATTTGGGCATAATATTAAGGATTGTATTTTTCCTCGAAATGTGTGTTGGAATTGTCAGAAGGAGGGCCATAGGGCGGGTCAGTGTTTGGAAAAGGCAAGGCAAGGAACGGGATTGGCAGGGAGTTCAGGATTTACTGGGAGTTCAGGCTCGGGTTCTTCAGTGTCTGTTGGGCAAAAGAGAAAGACAGCGCCTCCTAGAGCGTTTCAGATGACAGTTGGGGATCTTCTTGGGCTTGATGATGATACGACAGGTATATTTAGAGATTACTTTATTCTTAAAATATGTTTATATATGAATGAAGTATAGAATTGTTGTTAAATATGTTTGGTTGGATTTCGGGGACGAAATCCTTTAAGGGGGGAAGATTTGTAACATCCTGTTTCTGGGCCTGGAAATAAATTGTATTTTATTAAGTTTAAATGGTTTATTTGGAAAATAAACAAGAAAAAGAGTCACCGATTTTATTGTGACTAATAAAATATTGCTTGTTTTAAATAAACAAAGTTGACGGTAAAATAGAAGTATTTTGACTTACGGGTATTTTCGGGTTCCAGACAATAGGCTAGGAAACGGGTATAATTTTCACATAATATTAAGTGGGGCGGTGGAGTGACCGACTCATTCTCACCAACTTTTCCCCCAAATTAGTTCTTGAACTCTCTATATTTCTCTTTATCAAGAAAATCAAAAGAATCAATTAAATTAATTTGTGTACTTGGATTCTTACTACTTGAATGAAGATTTAATCATCTTGCTCATCATCTTCTTCATTTGCTTGTAAGTGTTTTGAATTCTTGAACTCATTTTATAGAAATTAGATAAATAATGAATAATTAGGTTTTGTATAAATTGAAGCTTAAATAACATGGTTTGATGATTACTTGTTGATTATTCATTGATAGTTGACTGATTTCATGATGATTTATGGTTGGAATTAGTTTGTGTTCTTCATGTTAGTTCATAAGTTAGGTTTTGGTGATTTGGGAATTTGGATGATGATGCATGTTTATAGATTGTGTGATAATAGTTGTTAGTAGTTTACATATGATTGTGGTTCAAGTTGTGGTCATTTTCATGGTAATTTCGTATTTGTAAACTGACTTTGCGAAAATTTGGGTTAGAGTTCGAGTGTGCAAGTTGCAGGTCTGACTTTGCTGTAAATCACTCGAACGCGATCCGGGTGGCCTTGGCCGGATCGCGTTCCCTAGTTATAATTTGATGCTGGGCCGATTTGTTCTGATGAACGCGATCCTATCTCATTCTCCGGACCGCGTTTCCTAGTGAAATTTCGTGACAGAACTTTTTTCTACAGGTGAACGCGATCCCACCCTCTTTTCTGGATCGCGTTGATAAGTAGAATTTGAAGGTCGATTGATTTTATAAAGGCGAACGCGATCCTGGCTCCCCTTGCTGGATCGCGTTGGTGTGTTAAAAATTCGTCAAATGTGTTAACTTGTAGTTTGTACATTGATGATAATTAATTATGTTATAAGTGATATGGTTGTATTAGGATATATGTTATATGTGCATAACATGAATATTGGAAAGGGATTATTACTAACTTATTGTTATTATTGTAATCTCAGATAAGCGGACGGCAACTCAGTGATATAAGACAACTGAGTTGAAGACTTGGAAATATCGGTGAGTGGGATTGTATTCCTCGGTTCAATTCCGTTGTAACAAGTTTGGTTGCAACGGATGAACTTTCGGTTATTGGTTATTTCGTTTTGGATTTCTTGGTCATGGTAGTTGGATTATTTGGTTATTATCATTATTGGTTGGCATGATTATTATGCGGTATGATTAGGTACGCTACATTTTGGCATGACGATTATGCTATATGTGATGCTTGGGCCTTCGGGCATATGTGATTTCAGAGGTCAACGCTGGTTGGGTTTGGGGCTATTGTTTGGCTGGCAGGGTTTCCCGATACATGTAGTTGAGGGATGAATCCTCGTCAGTGAAGATAGCTTCCAAACTATCGGTAAGCCACTGTTGGGGCCGGCAGTGGTTGTAGGCTTTCGCTGGTTGGCTAACCAGGGGCCGCCGGTCCTCTTTGACGATACGTGCTTATGATTGCGAAGCTTTAGGCGGTAATCATAATTGGTGTGATTGTTGTTTACGATGCTTTAGACTGTAAGCATTATTTGTTGGTTTAGTTTGTGCGTTGTAGGCTTGTTATTTCTGAATTGAACTGTCGGTTACGGTTCCATTCACTTAGCATTGGCTAATCCCTCGTTGTTAATCTTTTTGCAGGCTTTTATTAGATGTGGATCGGGTTGTAGATACTTAATGGGATGGCTGACTGTCACAGCGCTTACTCTGACAATTTTGGGAAATCTAACTTTTGGTTTTGAATAGTTTTCTTAACGCCCGGTTGTTTAGTAAAAGTTTGTAACTAAACTTATATATGTGTGTAAATGTTTTGAAAAGTCGGTACTTTAGGACTTATGTAATCCGGTAATTATGTTTTGGGACCACGCTTTTAATATATAATATATGAATAGTATATAATATATTATGTTTTTGGTTTGCGTAAGGAAAGGGGCCTTACATATAGTCTTACGAAACTTAAACGCTTATATTTTCTGTAAAACTTAAACTTTATTCCCTATGTTTCATTAATCAAAAACAGTATAAAGTGTAATTTAAAATTTAAAATGAATGTAAACGCAACCGACATGTAACCTATATTAGTTGGCAATCCAATAAGTGTCATAATGAGGTGTGTCTAATTTACTAATCATCATAATTAAATAAAATGGTCTATGGTATTCAAATCAATAAAAATAGAAATTTACGTGACATCTCTAGAATTTGATAAATAATAATATAAAAATAATTATACTAAAGACATGTCATAATGAGAATTTTGAACTACGGCTTAAGTAATAAAATAAAATTTTCAAAATAACATGGCATTATTACCTTACGAATTGTGAAGATAACAATAAAAAATAAAATAAAAATAATGCTATATATCAATTAGTAATTATTTATGTCAAGACATTATTAATAATGGTTTTCTTTTAAATTGTGTTTAGTAAGGAAAGTTTTTATGTGGCATAGGTTAAAATTGGTTAATAAATTTTAGTTTTCTAATTTTATTTCACATCATACTAATTGTTTCTAAACATGCCACGTAAGCAATCTAAATATTTATTTTATATATATGAAATAGATAGATAGATAGATAGATTTAATCTTTGACGTAGGGAACTTTATATTTTTCATAATTAGCAAATAGTACTCATTTGTTTCAATAGGCAAGACTTAATTAAGGCAAGACTTACATGGCATACTTAATAAAAAAATTTAAACGATAGTGAATCTTAATTTTAGTACATGTCAGATTTTTTGGAAACTCCTAAGCTAAAAATTAGCCACCTAAGCAAAAAAATCTTTATTTTATAAATTTGAATAGATAGATAGATAGATAGATAGATAGATGTAAGCTAGTCCAAATCCATATTAACTTATAATCAAGCATCAAATATTATTTACATGGAATGAATGGCATCTTTTTTTTTTTTTTTTTTTTTTTTTTTTTTTTTTTTTTTTTGGGTATTATAAGTGTGATATATGAACAATGCATTTCACCGAATCCAATTTTTTTTTTTTTTTTCTAAATTTTTTTTTTACGTTTATCATTATCATATCATAAAAATAAATAAATAAATACTTCTAATGAAGACTAGCAAGATATATATGCTAGAAATTACATTGATGCGACACCCTCTGACCAACAAGACCCTAAAATAATAAAATGACCTAAGAGCATCTCCAATGTAAAAAAGCTTTAGAAAGCTTTTTTACATTCCACCTCACTCACTTTATGAAAAGCTTTATAAAAAAGCTTTTAGTCCAATGTTAAAAAGCTTTTGGAAAGCTTTTTTAGATATAAGGAGGGGACTAATATGAAAATATTATAGCATAAAATAGCAAAAAAGCTTTTGCCCCAAAGCTTGATAAATCTCAAGCTTTTCATATAAAAAGCTTTTGCTCCAATGATCAAAAGCTTTATCAACCACTTTTTTACACAAAAAAGCTTTACATAAACCCTTCATTGGAGGTGCTCTAAGCTTATGTCGACGACTCTACACCATAATTTCAGCACTCTTTAAAAGGTCTTTTCGTTATGTATATTAAACTTTACACTTTTTATTATTGTATGAGACAAACTTTCATTTGTTCTATTGTATGTATTGAATATGAAAATATACCGTCTATTATATGTAAATTTTTCTTTTTGGGTAAAAATGAAATTTTATATTTTGTATAATATAATAGACGATATTTACAACTTCAATACATACGATAGAAGTTTTCAAAGTTCGACTCATACAATAGTCTAAAATGTAAAGTTTAATGCATAAAGAAACAATAAACCCCTCTTTAAACCAGAATGACCCTAAACCATTCCAATTATACCCTTTAAACTAGAATGATCCTCGACCATAATTCCGACGGCCCTTTAACCGGAACGACCCTAATCTTAATTTCAGCAACCCTTAAAACTACAACGACCCTAGTGAAAATTCAACAATCCAAGGAGGACTGTAACATCCTCAAATTGTGCCTAGAAGTAATAGGTATTTTCTGTAAATTTTAAATGCGATTTAAAATTGTTATTGTATTTGATTGTATAATTAATAGGTCGATAAGCCTCAGGAAATATTGTGGCTAGTGAAATATTGATTGTTTTAAATTAATAGAATTGACGGTAAAATAAAATAGTTTTCCGTAAATATTTTTAAGTTCCAGACAATGCTAAGTACGGGGAATGAAATTAGACTAATTATATAATTGACTCAATTGATTGGGTCGGTCTTTATTTCTCCTCCTCATATACATACGTACGCATACATACATATGAAACCCTAGCTTAATTCATCTCTTTTCATCAAATTGAAGATCTCTAGTTCGAATTCAAACTTCAAGAGGATAGATTATCATCTCCTAATCTTTCTATTCAACTTGTAAGTCCCTAATTCATGATGTATGAACCCTAGAAATTTGGGGGTTTTAGTGTTCTTGGTTATAATTCGAAATTAGGGTTTGAATTTGTGAAATAGTTGTTAGTTAAACTTGTAATTGATGATATTTAACAAGATTCAAGTTTAAGTTTGTAAATTAATCTTGATTCCTAGGTTTTGATTATTTTGATGGGTTATTGATTATAATCCGAAAATTTAGAGCTGTAGTGATTAAATTCTTGTTAGTTGATGATTAAATGATGATTATAATGTAAACCCTAAGTTAGAAATGAAGAAGGTGATAATATGATTTGATGAGTTCATGGGGTTTTGATGGGTTAATGGTATTAATCATAACTAAAGCTTGATATTAGTTGAAATGGTGTTAATATGTGTTATTAAGAGGATTAGTAGCTTTAATCTAACCTAATAGTGAATTACACAAGTTGTGTGAATTATAATTCAAGTGGATTTTGGTGAAAGTGTAATGATTAGGTGTTAATCATCTTGATTGATAATAAGATAGGTTGTTATAGTGTTATTAGTAAAAGATAAACTAGTATATGAAGTTTTTATTCATTGAAGCTAAGATGATTATGATGATGATCATGAGTTAGTAATGGAATAATGAAAGAGATAAATTGTGAATTCTTAATATATGAGGTTAATGGTTTAATTATATTAATTAACTATATTTGAGGTGGATTAACGTGATAATGTGATTCTATGATCATAAATTGCTAGTGATGGTGAACTAATGATGTTAAATTGGGTATATATAATCTTGGATTGATGAGTTGAATTAACTAATTATGGTGTTATAATTGCTAAATATTATGTTGTAATTACTTGTGTTATATCACATTGAAACAAGTAGCTAACTTGTGTATTTTGTTGTATTTCTAGATATGGATAAGACTCAGTGATATTAGACTACTGAGTGGGCGAAGATGGTAGTCGGTGAGTTGACTTAGATCTCTCACTATAATTTAGTGATCATTTATGTGGTTACTTCAAGTGTTATGTGTTATATTCACGTGTTAAGTGTTTTGTGAATTGGTAAGCAAGTGTTAAGTGACCTATTGGTAATTGTGTTAAGGAGGTCAACTTTGTTGGACGATGTTGTTACAGGTTAGTCAACACAGGAGTTGTGAACATGTGTTGTGAATAGAGCTTGTGTTGACTAAAGGTAGCAAACCGTTATCGGTTAACCACTGTATTGGCCTGCAGTTGGTGTAAGTGTCGCTTGGTGGGCCACCGCGGCTGAGGGTGCCACAAGGGCCACCGATCCTCTAGTGATGTTGAGTCAAAGTGTTAAATGTGGTGAACTCGTGGTGTTAAACTAAGTTGTATTGTTAGTGATGAGTTAACTCACTTAGCTTCGTGCTAATCCCGTTGTTTACTCCTTGCAGGTTAATATCTCTGGTTATGGGCGGGTCAAGGAGTAACTGAAGAATGTTTGACTAGGATTACTCTGATATTAGTTAATACAGTTTAAAATGTTGATTATATAATGTCCAGGATATAAAGGATTGTTTTGTAAACGTTAATAATTAATACTTAGAACTTAGGTAATGGAAGATGACGACATGTCATTTTATGTATATATATGTTTTGGGACTTGAGCTTCCGAATTGTTTAAAAAAAAAAAAACAGTTGTAAATTCTGGGGCGTTATAAATTGGTATCAGAGCATAGGTTTGGGCGAATTGAACAATGGTTGGATGTTCAATCCCAAGCCTAGTGATAGTGGTCAAACATTCCGAGGTGTGGGATTAGTGGTGGTATGAGCAAGTTGTTGTTAAATGTAAACTAATCTATAACAAGATGTCAGATTGTTGTTTTGAGTGCAGAGACGGAGGATCAAGAGGAACCGATTGGTATTCTCAATCCTCAACACTCGTGGGCCTAGATGTGCCAGGTAATTTCTGATAAATGAAACACCCCGAAAATTTTTAGACTTTCTTTTTTTTTTTTTTTTTTTTTTTTTTTTTTAAACCTTATTATGAATGTTAATTTATACTAAATTATGAAGTTTTAGTTCTTAAAGATGAAACGGATAATTAATATAATCATATGAAAAAGAATCCTAAACAGCCTAGACTTCGCCATGCGACCACTTTTCGATCGCTGTGCGACCAGCTTGTACAGCCCATCGCCATGCGACCACAGTTCGATCGCTGTGCGATCAGCTGCAGTTCATACCACCAAAAACTCCAATTTCGAATTCGCGTATCTTAAAAACTACAAGTCCAATGACTATGAAATTTTGCAGACACGTGTAATATGACATTATAAACATTCCCCAATTTCCACTTTTCGAAAATTCCCGTTTTATCGGGAGTTGGACTAGTGACGCCAAGATGACCATTTTAGTACCATTATTTTGACATATCAAGTTCCAAACCACAAGGATTCAGGTTTGGAGTTTTTGGCCATTAGTCCAACTATATAATTATGACCTAATGCAATATTTACATTCGTTATACCATGACCACATCCTTATTTAGTCGTTTATCCATTAAGTGACCCATTTGGGCACTTTAACGACCCATTTGGGTCTTTACCCATATAACCACCATTCCAATGCCCAACTTACATGTTATTGACCTTTCTAAGCCAAACCAAACCACTTTTATAATCAGAATTATATTACAACCATAAAACACCATATTCACACAAAACCATAATTATACATCAAGTGTTCCACATAAACTCCTCCAAAATTGTCGATGACCATAAAATGACTCGTTGACTACGTTGACTTTTAAAGACTACCAAGTCTGACTTTGACCATAACACCACATCTAACTTTGACTTTCAATATAAAGTGACAAAACATGTTTCTTGACCAAAAAGGGGTGTATATACATATCAAGAGCATGATTTAAAGAGAAGTAGCTTGTTACCAACTATTTAACAAGCTCCACCACTAGTACTACATGGGTCTCTTTCCCGAATCCATGCCGGTCCCACTTGGCTCACTTATAAAACATGTAAACATAATAAAGTAAGCACAACGCTTAGTAAGTAATGGGCTATCTAATATCATCAATCAAACCATAAACATATCCAAGACTTATGAGCATCAAGAACATAAGCTCAATGAATATGAAATACTAAATCTTTTATACTCGTATTATGGATCCATAATTAATATGCTAACTCCTGTAGTAGTTAACATCTTCGGGCATACACCCCGGTATATCATTCAACACATCAAATAAACATCACACCCATTACCGGTCCTTCCAAGTAATTAGGATATACATTACATAATATGAGATAGCATCGTCCATTGACTTACCTCGCGATAGCCCACTAATCAAATCACTTGTAACACCTTGCAAACTTTTATCACCTAATCATGTTATCAAGTAGCCAAGTATTAATCACATATCACATAACATATCATTTTCACATAAGTGATTATCTATAAGTGGGTATTCACATACTCTATCATCATTCAACTTTACTAACACCAAAAGTATCACTATTTGGTGCATAATCATAATCAATACATATTAATTACCCACTTATTTTAATCATTCCATACATAATAATTATAATCACTTTCATTGATTTCCTTATAACTACATAATTATAAGGGCTTTATTACAACTAACATCATTTTCATGTAAAATTAAGCTCAAGAATACATATAAAACATCAATTACTCATTTACCCATTAAATTATCAAAACCCCCATAGCTAGGGTTTGATTCTACTAATCCAATTTCACTTAATATCATCATATGATTCATGTTCTAGGTTATAATATATCAATAACCTCATACCACTTAATTCACCAAATTAAAGATTCTAGGGTTTATACAATTAAGCTAGCTCATCAAATTAAACACAAAAGAGAGTTAGTAATACCTTTAGAATACTAAATTAGAAGCTATAAACTCTTTAGAATCAAAACCCTAGCTTTAATTTGATGATTCTTCTTCTTGTGTTAACTCCAAAATTGCCATTAGTAAAACTAGTACGTGTTTTCTGTTTTTGTGAAATAAGTATACTGTAGAATGTTACAGAACTTAATTATTTATACTGCTAATTTCAATTTAAACCTCCATCTTTCCACAATTGGCATAAATGATCCTTCAAACTAACTATGTAGTTAACTAGCAAGTCCTATGGCACAAAATATCTTTCATAGTTAGTCCTTCTAACGAAAATAACTAAATAATATAATTTAAGTTTCTAGACTTACAAAAATTGGGATGTTACAACTCTCCCCCACTTATTCAGGATTGTGTCCTCACAATCCATTCTTGGTGTATAGATGGGTAATATCGAATGATCTCCTCCTCAGGTTCCCAAGTAAACTCTGAACCCTTGCGATGCATCCATTGGACTTTGAATAACTTGATTTCCTTATTTCTCAGCTTTTTGATCTTCTCATCAAGAATCATAACAGGTTGCTCAATGTAATTCAACTGATCATTTATTTCAATTTCATCCAATGGCACATACACAGCTTCATCAACAAACACTTTCTCAGATAGGACACGTGAAAAGTAGAATGAATTCCAGCTAACTCATTGGGTAGCTCAAGGCGATAAGCTACTTTTCCAATTCTTTCAAGGATTTTAAAGGGACCGATAAATCGAGGACTCAACTTTCCTCGTTTTCTAAATCGAATGATGCCTTTCCATGGAGATACTTTCAACATAACAGAATCTCCAACTTGGAATTCAATTGGGCGTCTTCGGTTGTCAGCATAAGACTTTTGTCGATCCTGTGCAGTTTTCAAACGTTCTCTGACTTGATCAATTTTCTCTGTAGTTTTCTGGACAATGTCAGTACTGCCCAGTTCTCTCTGCCCAATTTCACCCCAACAAATTGGAGTTCTACATTTTCTTCCATATAACATCTGATAAGGTGGCATTCCAATGCTTGAGTGATAACTATTATTATAAGAAAACTCAACTAACGGTAAGTGAGTATCCCAGTTACCACCAAAATCAATGGCACATGCCCTCAACATGTCTTCTAGCGTTTGAATGGTTCTTCCACTCTGCCCGTCAGTTTGAGGATGGTATGCAGTACTCAAATGAACACGAGTACCTAGGTCTTCTTGAAATTTGTTCCAGATTCTAGAAGTAAATCGACTATCTCGATCAGAAACAATAGAAATAGGCATACCATGACGTGCCATAACTTCTGTAACATACAGGTCAGCAAGTGCCTCGGAAGTATAAGTTTCTTTAATTGGCAAGAATAGTGCACTTTTTGTTAGTCGATCAACAATCACCCAAATGGTGTCATGATGACGTTGAGTTTTGGGTAATTTAGTGATAAGATCCATGGTAATGTGCTCCCATTTCCAAACAGGAACATCTAACGGTTGCATTTTGCCAAACGGCTTTTGATGTTCTGCTTTAACCTGCAAACATGTTAGACATTTCTCGACATATTTTACAATTTCACGCTTCATTCCCGGCCACCAGTAATCATTCTTCAAATCATGGTACATTTTTGTTGCACCAGGATGAATGGAATATCTGGACTTATGAGCTTCATCAAGTAACAACTTTTTCAGCTCAGGTGAATTGGGAATCCAGATTCTTCCATAACGTGTTTTTATTCCACGAGAATCATCCACAATGTTTGGAATTTGACCTTTTATACGTTCTGCTCTTCAAAGACCTTTTTGCCATGCATTTTGTTGAACTTCCTTAATTTGATCAAGTAAATCAGGAATGACAGTAATACGAAGAGATTTAACAATTAAAGCATGATGCATCGCTTTTCGGCTGAGAGCATCAGCTACAACGTTAGTCTTTCCTGGGTGATAAAGAATTTCACAATCATAATCCTTTACCAAATCAAGCCAACGTCGCTGTCTCATGTTAAGGTCACGCTGATCAAAGAAATATTTGAGGCTTTTGTGATCTGTGTAAATGGTACACTTCACACCATATAAGTAATGCCTCCAAATTTTCAGAGCAAAGACAACCGCCGCCAATTCCATATCATGGGTGGGGTATCCTTTTTCGTGTTCCTTCAGCTGACGAGAAGCATAAGCAATCACTTTACCTCTTTGCATAAGAACACAACCAAGACCATTTCGAGAAGCATCACAATAAACAACCATGTCTTCAATACCATCAGGAAGTACTAAGACAGGAGCTTGACTGAGTTTTACTTTCAAAGTACGAAAAGCTTGTTCAGCGGCATCATTCCATTCATATTTGATATTCTTGCGAGTAAGCTTTGTAAGAGGAGTAGCAATCTTAGAGAAATCCTGGATAAAACGTCTGTAATAGCCAGCTAAACCCAGAAAACTTCGAACTTCAGTTGCATTGGTTGGAGGTTCCCATTTCATCACCGCCTCCACCTTTGCAGGATCAACCATTATACCTTGATTGTTTACAACATGACCAAGAAATTGGACTTCACGAAGCCAAAATTCACACTTGGAGAACTTGGCATAGAGTTTCTCATTCCTTAGAGTTTGTAAAACCTGCCTTAAATGAACACCGTGATCTTCAGCAGATTTAGAATAGATAAGGATATCATCAATAAAAACAATTACAAACTTATCGAGCATAGGTCGGCACACTCGATTCATCAGATCCATAAAGGCTGCAGGAGCGTTTGTCAGACCAAAAGGCATAACCACGAATTCATAATGGCCATACCTCGTCCTGAACGCGGTTTTAGAAACATCGTCTTCTCGAACTTTCAATTGGTGATAACCAGAACGTAAATCAATCTTTGAGAAGAAACTAGCACCCTGTAACTGATCGAATAAGTCATCAATCCTAGGCAAGGGATACCTATTCTTGATGGTAACCTTATTCAATTCCCTGTAATCGATGCACATTCTCATAGTGCCATCCTTCTTTTTAACAAATAGAATTGGTGCACCCCAAGGAGAACTACTTGGGCGAATAAAACCTTTGTCGAGTAATTCTTGCAATTGCTTCATTAACTCTTGCATTTCAGTGGGGGCCAATCTGTAAGGTGTTTTTGCTATTGGTGTGGAACCTGGCACCAAATCAATACGAAACTCGACTTGTCTATCGGGTGGAATACCCGGTAGTTCATCAGGAAACACATCGGGGAATTCATTAACAATAGGAATTTCAGTAAGTTTGGGGGTTGATTTCTGAGTGTCAATCACATATGCCAAAAATGCCTGACAACCATGTGATAGATGATGTTTAGCACGGGCGAATGTACATATAGAAATGGAAGGTTTTCGCCTTTCCCCATAAATATCGATTACTCCCCCACTTGGTGAATTAACCCAGATAATGTTTTTCTCACACTGGATTATGGCATTGTGTTTACCTAGCCAATCCATACCCACTACTACATCAAATTCCCCCATTTGCATCGGGATTAAATTTATGAGAAAAGTTTCATTATTAATTACTAACTTACAACCCCTATATACATTCGTCACAAAGATAATCCTATCATCAGCAACCTCCACATCTAGTGGAGCATCTAACTCAGCAAGAGGGATTGAGAAATATCGACAAAACTTTTCAGATACGAATGATCGTGAGGCTCCCGAATCAAACAGTATGTATGCAGGTTTAAAATTTACAAAGAAGGTACCTGTCAGCACATCGGGGGATCGTTGTGCTTCTTCTGCAGTAATTTGAAAGGAACGGTGTCTAGGCTTCGGTGGTTCCACCGTCTTCCTCTCAGTATTTCTGCGAGGTGCAGAAGAAGTAGGCTGAGATTTCAGATCAGGACAATCAGGGCGAATATGTCCTGGTTTCAGACAATGATGACAAACTTTGATCGGATTGGGACAATCTTTGCTAAAATGTCCCGGCCTTCCACAAGAAAAACAATTTAGAGTCCCGGCTCTACACTCCCCTCGATGCCTTTTATGGCATATCTTACATTCTGGAATATCAGTTCGATCATCTCTTCTAAAACTCCCACCAGTTCGAAACTTCTTAGATGAAGTAGAAGTGGGTTCAGCTTTTCTTTTAGAGGAACTCTTTTCATCTTTCTTCAACTCTATCTCATGAAATCGAGCCTCATCCACCAGCTCAGAAAAAGTGTTACATTTCTTAGGATTGACAAATTGGCGAATTTCCTTCTTTAAAATAGCATGAAAATGTTCCATAAGCAATTTAGGACTCGCCATATACTCCGGAAGAAATTGAGCTCTGTCCAGAAAAGTTCCCACCAGCTCATTAATCGTTTCAGTCGTTTGTTCCATAGAAAGGAACTCACGACGAATTCGACTTAGATCAGCATCTTGAGAAAAATTTTCCATAAACATCTTCTTAAATTCCTCCCAAGTCATAATTGTAATGGCTTCCTCTCCAAGAGTACGACATTGAACTTCCCACCAGAATTTGGCACGAGATTTAAGAAGATTAGAAACATATCGTACTTTCAATCGATTAGGGACTTCCGCTGTAGCAAATGCCCCTTCAACTTCAGATAACCATCTTTGACATTTAATTAGATCCATCTCGCCCTCAAAAACTGGAGGTTTACACACAGAAAAGTCTTTATAACTAAACTTTCGATCTTCGTCACGTGCTTGCAATACCCTTGGATGAATAGGACTTGGTGGTCGTTCCTCATTTCTTTCAGCATCCGGAGGTGGTCTTTCAAGATTAATTTCAGCTTCAGTAAATTGTTTATGAATTTCATCACTAACCGTTTCGCGAATCGTTTCAGAAACACGGCCCAATATGAGGGGAAGGGACTCCTCTTGAGCCTTAGCAACTTCAGCAGAAATTAGCCTTTTTAGATCAGTCAAAGATAATCTAACATCATCTGTTGAAGGTCTGTGTCTATCGTCCTCACCTCCAATTCTTTCGTTGTGGGCTTGGTCTCGTGGACGTGGCCCAAGTGTTAGTTCTACCTCTTGATCATCCATGTTAGTACTGAAAGTAGACACGATACATTCAATATACTAATTCAACAATTTTATGTCTACTTTACTTAAGCATATCACATAATAATCAACAATTGCTAAGACTTCATAATTTCAACACCTCGTGACTTCATTGGATCCGTACAACTACTATATGATAATTATTATGTTGGCCAGGCATAGCAATTATCATATACCAAATATACGCTTCCAAGGTCGTCACGCGACATCTCAAATCATAAATCTTAGCAAATAATTCAAGATAACAATCATAACAATTAACAATTCAATATCATGCTCAATGTAAATAATAATAGCTTAAGATCAAGTACCCACTAATGGTGGATACCCGAATCCCTTAAACCAAGCTCTGATACCAACTTGAAACACCCCAAAAAATTTTAGACTTTTTTTTTTTTTTTTTTTTTTTTTTTTAAACCTTATTATGAATGTTAATTTATACTAAATTATTAAGTTTTAGTTCTTAAAGATGAAACGGATAATTAATATAATCGTATGAAAAAGAATCCTAAACAGCCTAGACTTCGCCATGCGACCACTTTTCGATCGCTGTGCGACCAGCTTGTACAGCCCATCGCCATGCGACCACAGTTCGATCGCTGTGCGATCAGCTGCAGTTCATACCACCAAAAACTCCAATTTCGAATTCGCGTATCTTAAAAACTACAAGTCCAATGACTATGAAATTTTACAGACACGTGTAATATGACATTATAAACATTCCCCAATTTCCACTTTTCGAAAATTCCCGTTTTATCGGGAGTTGGACTAGTGACGCCAAGATGACCATTTTAGTACCATTATTTTGACATATCAAGTTCCAAACCACAAGGATTCAGGTTTGGAGTTTTTGGCCATTAGTCCAACTATATAATTATGACCTAATGCAATATTTACATTCGTTATACCATGACCACATCCTTATTTAGTCGTTTATCCATTAAGTGACCCATTTGGGCACTTTAACGACCCATTTGGGTCTTTACCCATATAACCACCATTCCAATGCCCAACTTACATGTTATTGACCTTTCTAAGCCAAACCAAACCACTTTTATAATCAGAATTATATTACAACCATAAAACACCATATTCACACAAAACCATAATTATACATCAAGTGTTCCACATAAACTCCTCCAAAATTGTCGATGACCATAAAATGACTCGTTGACTACGTTGACTTTTAAAGACTACCAAGTCTGACTTTGACCATAACACCACATCTAACTTTGACTTTCAATATAAAGTGACAAAACATGTTTCTTGACCAAAAAGGGGTGTATATACATATCAAGAGCATGATTTAAAGAGAAGTAGCTTGTTACCAACTATTTAACAAGCTCCACCACTAGTACTACATGGGTCTCTTTCCCGAATCCCTGCCGGTCCCACTTGGCTCACTTATAAAACATGTAAACATAATAAAGTAAGCACAACGCTTAGTAAGTAATGGGCTATCTAATATCATCAATCAAACCATAAACATATCCAAGACTTATGAGCATCAAGAACATAAGCTCAATGAATATGAAATACTAAATCTTTTATACTCGTATTATGGATCCATAATTAATATGCTAACTCCTGCAGTAGTTAACATCTTCGGGCCTACACCCCGGTATATCATTCAACACATCAAATAAACATCACACCCATTACCGGTCCTTCCAAGTAATTAGGATATACATTACATAATATGAGATAGCATCGTCCATTGACTTACCTCGCGATAGCCCACTAATCAAATCACTTGTAACACCTTGCAAACTTTTATCACCTAATCATGTTATCAAGTAGCCAAGTATTAATCACATATCACATAACATATCATTTTCACATAAGTGATTATCTATAAGTGGGTATTCACATACTCTATCATCATTCAACTTTACTAACACCAAAAGTATCACTATTTGGTGCATAATCATAATCAATACATATTAATTACCCACTTATTTTAATCATTCCATACATAATAATTATAATCACTTTCATTGATTTCCTTATAACTACATAATTATAAGGGCTTTATTACAACTAACATCATTTTCATGTAAAATTAAGCTCAAGAATACATATAAAACATCAATTACTCATTTACCCATTAAATTATCAAAACCCCCATAGCTAGGGTTTGATTCTACTAATCCAATTTCACTTAATATCATCATATGATTCATGTTCTAGGTTATAATATATCAATAACCTCATACCACTTAATTCACCAAATTAAAGATTCTAGGGTTTATACAATTAAGCTAGCTCATCAAATTAAACACAAAAGAGAGTTAGTAATACCTTTAGAATACTAAATTAGAAGCTATAAACTCTTTAGAATCAAAACCCTAGCTTTAATTTGATGATTCTTCTTCTTGTGTTAACTCCAAAATCGCCATTAGTAAAACTAGTACGTGTTTTCTGTTTTTGTGAAATAAGTATACTGTAGAATGTTACAGAACTTAATTATTTATACTGCTAATTTCAATTTAAACCTCCATCTTTCCACAATTGGCATAAATGATCCTTCAAACTAACTATGTAGTTAACTAGCAAGTCCTATGGCACAAAATATCTTTCATAGTTAGTCCTTCTAACGAAAATAACTAAATAATATAATTTAAGTTTCTAGACTTACAAAAATTGGGATGTTACAACTCTCCCCCACTTATTCAGGATTGTGTCCTCACAATCCATTCTTGGTGTATAGATGGGTAATATCGAATGATCTCCTCCTCAGGTTCCCAAGTAAACTCTGAACCCTTGCGATGCATCCATTGGACTTTGAATAACTTGATTTCCTTATTTCTCAGCTTTTTGATCTTCTCATCAAGAATCATAACAGGTTGCTCAATGTAATTCAACTGATCATTTATTTCAATTTCATCCAATGGCACATACACAGCTTCATCAACAAACACTTTCTCAGATAGGACACGTGAAAAGTAGAATGAATTCCAGCTAACTCATTGGGTAGCTCAAGGCGATAAGCTACTTTTCCAATTCTTTCAAGGATTTTAAAGGGACCGATAAATCGAGGACTCAACTTTCCTCGTTTTCTAAATCGAATGATGCCTTTCCATGGAGATACTTTCAACATAACAGAATCTCCAACTTGGAATTCAATTGGGCGTCTTCGGTTGTCAGCATAAGACTTTTGTCGATCCTGTGCAGTTTTCAAACGTTCTCTGACTTGATCAATTTTCTCTGTAGTTTTCTGGACAATGTCAGTACTGCCCAGTTCTCTCTGCCCAATTTCACCCCAACAAATTGGAGTTCTACATTTTCTTCCATATAACATCTGATAAGGTGGCATTCCAATGCTTGAGTGATAACTATTATTATAAGAAAACTCAACTAACGGTAAGTGAGTATCCCAGTTACCACCAAAATCAATGGCACATGCCCTCAACATGTCTTCTAGCGTTTGAATGGTTCTTTCACTCTGCCCGTCAGTTTGAGGATGGTATGCAGTACTCAAATGAACACGAGTACCTAGGTCTTCTTGAAATTTGTTCCAGATTCTAGAAGTAAATCGACTATCTCGATCAGAAACAATAGAAATAGGCATACCATGACGTGCTATAACTTCTGTAACATACAGGTCAGCAAGTGCCTCGGAAGTATAAGTTTCTTTAATTGGCAAGAATAGTGCACTTTTTGTTAGTCGATCAACAATCACCCAAATGGTGTCATGATGACGTTGAGTTTTGGGTAATTTAGTGATAAGATCCATGGTAATGTGCTCCCATTTCCAAACAGGAACATCTAACGGTTGCATTTTGCCAAACGGCTTTTGATGTTCTGCTTTAACCTGCAAACATGTTAGACATTTCTCGACATATTTTACAATTTCACGCTTCATTCCCGGCCACCAGTAATCATTCTTCAAATCATGGTACATTTTTGTTGCACCAGGATGAATGGAATATCTGGACTTATGAGCTTCATCAAGTAACAACTTTTTCAGCTCAGGTGAATTGGGAATCCAGATTCTTCCATAACGTGTTTTTATTCCACGAGAATCATCCACAATGTTTGGAATTTGACCTTTTATACGTTCTGCTCTTCAAAGACCTTTTTGCCATGCATTTTGTTGAACTTCCTTAATTTGATCAAGTAAATCAGGAATGACAGTAATACGAAGAGATTTAACAATTAAAGCATGATGCATCGCTTTTCGGCTGAGAGCATCAGCTACAACGTTAGCCTTTCCTGGGTGATAAAGAATTTCACAATCATAATCCTTTACCAAATCAAGCCAACGCCGCTGTCTCATGTTAAGGTCACGCTGATCAAAGAAATATTTGAGGCTTTTGTGATCTGTGTAAATGGTACACTTCACACCATATAAGTAATGCCTCCAAATTTTCAGAGCAAAGACAACCGCCGCCAATTCCATATCATGGGTGGGGTACCCTTTTTCGTGTTCCTTCAGCTGACGAGAAGCATAAGCAATCACTTTACCTCTTTGCATAAGAACACAACCAAGACCATTTCGAGAAGCATCACAATAAACAACCATGTCTTCAATACCATCAGGAAGTACTAAGACAGGAGCTTGACTGAGTTTTACTTTCAAAGTACGAAAAGCTTGTTCAGCGGCATCATTCCATTCATATTTGATATTCTTGCGAGTAAGCTTTGTAAGAGGAGTAGCAATCTTAGAGAAATCCTGGATAAAACGTCTGTAATAGCCAGCTAAACCCAGAAAACTTCGAACTTCAGTTGCATTGGTTGGAGGTTCCCATTTCATCACCGCCTCCACCTTTGCAGGATCAACCATTATACCTTGATTGTTTACAACATGACCAAGAAATTGGACTTCACGAAGCTAAAATTCACACTTGGAGAACTTGGCATAGAGTTTCTCATTCCTTAGAGTTTGTAAAACCTGCCTTAAATGAACACCGTGATCTTCAGCAGATTTAGAATAGATAAGGATATCATCAATAAAAACAATTACAAACTTATCGAGCATAGGTCGGCACACTCGATTCATCAGATCCATAAAGGCTGCAGGAGCGTTTGTCAGACCAAAAGGCATAACCACGAATTCATAATGGCCATACCTCGTCCTGAACGCGGTTTTAGAAACATCGTCTTCTCGAACTTTCAATTGGTGATAACCAGAACGTAAATCAATCTTTGAGAAGAAACTAGCACCCTGTAACTGATCGAATAAGTCATCAATCCTAGGCAAGGGATACCTATTCTTGATGGTAACCTTATTCAATTCCCTGTAATCGATGCACATTCTCATAGTGCCATCCTTCTTTTTAACAAATAGAATTGGTGCACCCCAAGGAGATCTACTTGGGCGAATAAAACCTTTGTCGAGTAATTCTTGCAATTGCTTCATTAACTCTTGCATTTCAGTGGGGGCCAATCTGTAAGGTGTTTTTGCTATTGGTGTGGAACCTGGCACCAAATCAATACGAAACTCGACTTGTCTATCGGGTGGAATACCCGGTAGTTCATCAGGAAACACATCGGGGAATTCATTAACAATAGGAATTTCAGTAAGTTTGGGGGTTGATTTCTGAGTGTCAATCACATATGCCAAAAATGCCTGACAACCATGTGATAGATGATGTTTAGCACCGGCGAATGTACATATAGAAATGGAAGGTTTTCGCCTTTCCCCATAAATATCGATTACTCCCCCACTTGGTGAATTAACCCAGATAATGTTTTTCTCACACTGGATTATGGCATTGTGTTTACCTAGCCAATCCATACCCACTACTACATCAAATTCCCCCATTTGCATCGGGATTAAATTTATGAGAAAAGTTTCATTATTAATTACTAACTTACAACCCCTATATACATTCGTCACAAAGATAATCCTATCATCAGCAACCTCCACATCTAGTGGAGCATCTAACTCAGCAAGAGGGATTGAGAAATATCGACAAAACTTTTCAGATACGAATGATCGTGAGGCTCCCGAATCAAACAGTATGTATGCAGGTTTAAAATTTACAAAGAAGGTACCTGTCAGCACATCGGGGGCTCATTGTGCTTCTTCTGCAGTAATTTGAAAGGAACGGTGTCTAGGCTTCGGTGGTTCCACCGTCTTCCTCTCAGTATTTCTGCGAGGTGCAGAAGAAGTAGGCTGAGATTTCAGATCAGGACAATCAGGGCGAATATGTCCTGGTTTCAGACAATGATGACAAACTTTGATCGGATTGGGACAATCTTTGCTAAAATGTCCCGGCCTTCCACAAGAAAAACAATTTAGAGTCCCGGCTCTACACTCCCCTCGATGCCTTTTATGGCATATCTTACATTCTGGAATATCAGTTCGATCATCTCTTCTAAAACTCCCACCAGTTCGAAACTTCTTAGATGAAGTAGAAGTGGGTTCAGCTTTTCTTTTAGAGGAACTCTTTTCATCTTTCTTCAACTCTATCTCATGAAATCGAGCCTCATCCACCAGCTCAGAAAAAGTGTTACATTTCTTAGGATTGACAAATTGGCGAATTTCCTTCTTTAAAATAGCATGAAAATGTTCCATAAGCAATTTAGGACTCGCCATATACTCCGGAAGAAATTGAGCTCTGTCCAGAAAAGTTCCCACCAGCTCATTAATCGTTTCAGTCGTTTGTTCCATAGAAAGGAACTCACGACGAATTCGACTTAGATCAGCATCTTGAGAAAAATTTTCCATAAACATCTTCTTAAATTCCTCCCAAGTCATAATTGTAATGGCTTCCTCTCCAAGAGTACGACATTGAACTTCCCACCAGAATTTGGCACGAGATTTAAGAAGATTAGAAACATATCGTACTTTCAATCGATTAGGGACTTCCGCTGTAGCAAATGCCCCTTCAACTTCAGATAACCATCTTTGACATTTAATTAGATCCATCTCGCCCTCAAAAACTGGAGGTTTACACACAGAAAAGTCTTTATAACTAAACTTTCGATCTTCGTCACGTGCTTGCAATACCCTTGGATGAATAGGACTTGGTGGTCGTTCCTCATTTCTTTCAGCATCCGGAGGTGGTCTTTCAAGATTAATTTCAGCTTCAGTAAATTGTTTATGAATTTCATCACTAACCGTTTCGCGAATCGTTTCAGAAACACGGCCCAATATGAGGGGAAGGGACTCCTCTTGAGCCTTAGCAACTTCAGCAGAAATTAGCCTTTTTAGATCAGTCAAAGATAATCTAACATCATCTGTTGAAGGTCTATGTCTATCGTCCTCACCTCCAATTCTTTCGTTGTGGGCTTGGTCTCGTGGACGTGGCCCAAGTGTTAGTTCTACCTCTTGATCATCCATGTTAGTACTGAAAGTAGACACGATACATTCAATATACTAATTCAACAATTTTATGTCTACTTTACTTAAGCATATCACATAATAATCAACAATTGCTAAGACTTCATAATTTCAACACCTCGTGACTTCATTGGATCCGTACAACTACTATATGATAATTATTATGTTGGCCAGGCATAGCAATTATCATATACCAAATATACGCTTCCAAGGTCGTCACGCGACATCTCAAATCATAAATCTTAGCAAATAATTCAAGATAACAATCATAACAATTAACAATTCAATATCATGCTCAATGTAAATAATAATAGCTTAAGATCAAGTACCCACTAATGATGGATACCCGAATCCCTTAAACCAAGCTCTGATACCAACTTGAAACACCCCGAAAATTTTTAGACTTTCTTCTTTTTTTTTTTTTTTTTTTTTTTTTTAAACCTTATTATGAATGTTAATTTATACTAAATTATTAAGTTTTAGTTCTTAAAGATGAAACGGATAATTAATATAATCGTATGAAAAAGAATCCTAAACAGCCTAGACTTCGCCATGCGACCACTTTTCGATCGCTGTGCGACCAGCTTGTATAGCCCATCGCCATGCGACCACAGTTCGATCGCTGTGCGATCAGCTGCAGTTCATACCACCAAAAACTCCAATTTCGAATTCGCGTATCTTAAAAACTACAAGTCCAATGACTATGAAATTTTGCAGACACGTGTAATATGACATTATAAACATTCCCCAATTTCCACTTTTCGAAAATTCCCGTTTTATCGGGAGTTGGACTAGTGACGCCAAGATGACCATTTTAGTACCATTATTTTGACATATCAAGTTCCAAACCACAAGGATTCAGGTTTGGAGTTTTTGGCCATTAGTCCAACTATATAATTATGACCTAATGCAATATTTACATTCGTTATACCATGACCACATCCTTATTTAGTCGTTTATCCATTAAGTGACCCATTTGGGCACTTTAACGACCCATTTGGGTCTTTACCCATATAACCACCATTCCAATGCCCAACTTACATGTTATTGACCTTTCTAAGCCAAACCAAACCACTTTTATAATCAGAATTATATTACAACCATAAAACACCATATTCACACAAAACCATAATTATACATCAAGTGTTCCACATAAACTCCTCCAAAATTGTCGATGACCATAAAATGACTCGTTGACTACGTTGACTTTTAAAGACTACCAAGTCTGACTTTGACCATAACACCACATCTAACTTTAACTTTCAATATAAAGTGACAAAACATGTTTCTTGACCAAAAAGGGGTGTATATACATATCAAGAGCATGATTTAAAGAGAAGTAGCTTGTTACCAACTATTTAACAAGCTCCACCACTAGTACTACATGGGTCTCTTTCCCGAATCCCTGCCGGTCCCACTTGGCTCACCTATAAAACATGTAAACATAATAAAGTAAGCACAACGCTTAGTAAGTAATGGGCTATCTAATATCATCAATCAAACCATAAACATATCCAAGACTTATGAGCATCAAGAACATAAGCTCAATGAATATGAAATACTAAATCTTTTATACTCGTATTATGGATCCATAATTAATATGCTAACTCCTGCAGTAGTTAACATCTTCGGGCCTACACCCCGGTATATCATTCAACACATCAAATAAACATCACACCCATTACCGGTCCTTCCAAGTAATTAGGATATACATTACATAATATGAGATATCATCGTCCATTGACTTACCTCGCGATAGCCCACTAATCAAATCACTTGTAACACCTTGCAAACTTTTATCACCTAATCATGTTATCAAGTAGCCAAGTATTAATCACATATCACATAACATATCATTTTCACATAAGTGATTATCTATAAGTGGGTATTCACATACTCTATCATCATTCAACTTTACTAACACCAAAAGTATCACTATTTGGTGCATAATCATAATCAATACATATTAATTACCCACTTATTTTAATCATTCCATACATAATAATTATAATCACTTTCATTGATTTCCTTATAACTACATAATTATAAGGGCTTTATTACAACTAACATCATTTTCATGTAAAATTAAGCTCAAGAATACATATAAAACATCAATTACTCATTTACCCATTAAATTATCAAAACCCCCATAGCTAGGGTTTGATTCTACTAATCCAATTTCACTTAATATCATCATATGATTCATGTTCTAGGTTATAATATATCAATAACCTCATACCACTTAATTCACCAAATTAAAGATTCTAGGGTTTATACAATTAAGCTAGCTCATCAAATTAAACACAAAAGAGAGTTAGTAATACCTTTAGAATACTAAATTAGAAGCTATAAACTCTTTAGAATCAAAACCCTAGCTTTAATTTGATGATTCTTCTTCTTGTGTTAACTCCAAAATCGCCATTAGTAAAACTAGTACGTGTTTTCTGTTTTTGTGAAATAAGTATACTGTAGAATGTTACAGAACTTAATTATTTATACTGCTAATTTCAATTTAAACCTCCATCTTTCCACAATTGGCATAAATGATCCTTCAAACTAACTATGTAGTTAACTAGCAAGTCCTATGGCACAAAATATCTTTCATAGTTAGTCCTTCTAACGAAAATAACTAAATAATATAATTTAAGTTTTTAGACTTACAAAAATTGGGATGTTACAATAAACTTGGTGAATTTCAATAAATTTTAATTGTTTTACTTTACTATGTTATGATTATTAGTAAAGTAAATTGAATTGTTGGTGATTATTACTTGTTAATAAGGTGAGAGAGCTATTAGTATGTAATTAAGAAGTTGAAATTGTGTGTAGATACATTGGTGACTAAAGTGTAACAGTTGTGTTATGTGGAATTAAGTGTATATGCAATATGAAAATACAGTGTGTGAATATAAGTCGATAAATGCAAGGTGTGATTATAGGTCTATGCTAGGGAATTATTTGATAAATGATAACCTGAATTGGTGTGACTTGTTATAATGAAATCAATGGGTTGCGGGTATTATCCATTTATAATTTTGGAGTTGTATTGTTGTGTGACTTAGAATGTGTCTAGTTGTTGAAATATATGCTATTGACTTGGAAAGGTCAATGTTGAATGTAATTGTGTCAAACTTGACAATAGCCATGCTATGAAGTGAGGAATGTGATTAGAAGTCTAAATGTTTAGCATTGATCATGATTATGGTGAATTATGATCTTTGTATTATAAATAGTGTAGTAAGAAAGTCGAAGTGGTCAATGAGTCTAAATGTGCGGTGACGAGTTTTTGAAAAGTCAAATTGGAAATTATATGTTGAAATTGGTTTATATATGATGGAATTTTGTGAACTTGGTGTTTTAGGGTGATAATATGAAACTAATAATGAAAGTGGGTTAGTTTGACTTGGAATAGTCAAAGAAGTGTGGGTTGGGTGTTGGAATGGTGATCATATGGTCATAAACCCAAATGGGTCACTTAGTGTTAAAATGTATAGAATTTGATGTGGTATGTGTATGATAACTTTTAAAGTGACTTAAAGTCATAAGTATAGATAAAATGTGGATTGAAAATGTTAATGTTGTCATTTTGAATGAAATTGGTGAAATTGTCCATTTTGACCCCTAAACGGGTCAACGTGTCAAAATAATGTAGAATGAGTGTTTGTATATGATGAATGTGCCCACACGTCATAAATATATGTAGAAACATGTTGGCAAAGGGTGGAACCCTGAAAGTATGTAGTTTGGAATATAGCGTGTCAACCAAAATGGTCTAAAATTGGTTATATGTCCGTTTTCTCGTAAAACGTGTAATTTGAAAAAGTGGAAAAATGGAAAGTTGCATTTTGATTATATGAGAGTTCCTGCAAAATTTCAGAGTCTAACTCTTTACGGTTTAGGAGATATGCGCGTTTGAATTTCATGTTTTTGCACTAAAATTTCTGAGTTGCTGCAGCATGCTGAATCCGATCGTATTCCCATGAATACGATCGTACTCCCTTGAATACGGCATATTCCTTAAAAATCATCCTGAGAAGAAATTTGGGCGGGAATACGGCGTATTCCCTTGAATACGGTCGTATTCCCATGAATACGGACGTATTCACTTGAATACGAACGTATTCCCATGTTTTGAGACATTTCTTGTATTATGTGTTGCATTAAGTGAATCTATCATGAAAATTTGTAAATTTTGACGTTCGACGTAACGTTAGACGTAGAATTTCCGCTAGAAAATTTCGGTGTCCGATTAAGATGAAATTTACATGTCCACTCAAAAACGGGTCAACGGTCAAAGCTCATCGCTTTGCCATGAGCCCTGTCAGTTTTTGGCACTTCGGGGCCCGAAAATCGCGTTTTACTGTTTTTCGGACATTATTTCGGACTTTTAGCTTATGAATTGTATTGGGCTTTTGTTTCTTTGAGCCCAGAGATCATTCCTGTGACTATATGCAATATTAAAAGTTGTTTTAAGAGGTCTATATGGTTCTTTGTGTATGAGTTGTTTGTAGGCAGTTTATTTAACTGCAAAGTATACCAGTAAGGTTATTGTTGATTGTTGTTTACTAGGGTTAGTAAATAGTGATTATGGAACTTTGTGAAACATATTTGGTGAAATATTGGAAATGCAATAAAGTAATTGAATTATATGAGGTATTAGATACGGTTGAATAAATATCTTAAGAGTTGAAGGAATATTATATGAGTTTATCCTTGCTTGATAACTAAATAAGGAAGGTTATTTATTAATCAACTCAGAGATTATATAATGATGAATATGTGAAAATATTGCATGGAATATTAATAAAATACTTGGTGTCAAGGGTTATATAGAACATGATAAGTATTTATTCATGTGTGATATTGAATCGTGTAGAGAGGGTGTTAAATTGATTTAGTTGTGTTAAAACTTACACATGTGTTAATGAGATAATGAGGAATGTGTTAGATGATTGAATTGTTATGTTTACTTAATTTTGTGAGTAATTTTACATTCAAGTGATAAAGGGAAATAGTAACAAGTTAATACTGGGTCATAAATCTATTACAAAGTGTTACTATATGTGTGATAATTATTGATTTTAGCATTGTGATATATGTGAGAGTAAAAGTTAATCATTTTAGAGATTGATGGTATGAAGTTGCCTGAAATTGAAGTGTACTTGACATAACATAACGACGTCTGGCCAACGTATTGATATTATGCCATTTCACATGGATATGTTGAGGCTACCAACTACCAGAGAAATTAATGTGACTTTAAAATTGGTAAGTTTTCGATGTTGACGTATGAGTGAGAGAGAGAGTCAGAGAAGATTAGAATGAAATGGTAGTAAAAGATTAAGTTATTGTATTAATGGGTTACTTATTAATAAAAGAAATATATAAATATATATAGAGAGAGAGCCTTTGTATTGAAACTGTGAAAAATTGATAGTTATATTATTATTAATGGAGAATTGTGTGAAATTTGATTGTTATTATATGCATAATATCAAAGTGAAATGATAGGTTGCGTATAGAAATGATGGAAATGTGAAATAATCTAATGAGAAGTCATCGTAATAAATTGATTGATGTAATATTGTTGAAAAATGTGTGTGTGGATTAGCACATTTTGTTGGAATGGTACTTGCGCTTGAATGGCAATGTACCCGTTGATGGAAAAACTTGGTAATTATCCAATTTGAATTGGTACTAAGTGACTTGGTGATTAAGTGATAATAGTTTTAACCATGAAGAATTGACTTGTATTTTGCTTGTTAATATGTGAATAGTGTTATATAAGTTTGAGATACTTTTAAATAAAAGATTATTATATACATTAGTGATATGTGGTACTAGCACAAATGCTAGTTATGAACTGAAATTTAAATTTCATTGTTGTTGGGTGTATTGTGATTTTCATAATCATTGTTTTGCTGTTAAAAGGGGTATAAATCATATATCTATTTTAAAGATTCTAGCACGTCGCTAGTTTCTAGTTGTAAGAGTATGTTATTGTACACGATTGTTATTCACTTATGTCAAGTGGATACATGTTTAAAGTGATTAATTATGAGTAATTCACTTAAGTGATCATAGTGTGCATGAAAATATGATTTAGATACATATCATATGTTAAGGTAAGAAATAGAAACATGTACATGTGAATATGTATATGTAGATAGAATTTAAATTGCGTGCACATTTTATGTGTATATAGCGATGAGAAATTTCGTAGTTAGAGTTGTATGAAAGGTACAATATTAATATATCGGAAATATGGTGATATTAGAATTTCATATAAGGAATGAGAGATGTCACTTGATTGAGTTCTTTAGAATAATTAAGGTTGATTAGATATCGAGGACGAAATCTCTTTAAGGGGGAGAGATTTGTAACATCCTCAAATTGGGCCTAGAAGTAATAGGTATTTTCTGTAAATTTTAAATGCGATTTAAAATTGTTATTGTATTTGATTGTATAATTAATAGGTCGATAAGCCTCAGGAAATATTGTGGCTAGTGAAATATTGATTGTTTTAAATTAATAGAATTGACGGTAAAATAAAATAGTTTTCCGTAAATATTTTTAAGTTCCAGACAATGTTAAGTACGAGGAATGAAATTAGACTAATTATATAATTGACTCAATTGATTGGGTCGGTCTTTATTTCTCCTCCTCATATACATACGTACACATACATACATATGAAACCCTAGCTTAATTCATCTCTTTTCATCAAATTGAAGATCTCTAGTTCGAATTCAAACTTCAAGAGGATAGATTATCATCTCCTAATCTTTCTATTCAACTTGTAAGTCCCTAATTCATGATGTATGAACCCTAGAAATTTGGGGGTTTTAGTGTTCTTGGTTATAATTCGAAATTAGGGTTTGAATTTGTGAAATAGTTGTTAGTTAAACTTGTAATTGATGATATTTAACAAGATTCAAGTCTAAGTTTGTAAATTAATCTTGATTCTTAGGTTTTGATTATTTTGATGGGTTATTGATTATAATCCGAAAATTTAGAGTTGTAGTGATTAAATTCTTGTTAGTTGATGATTAAATGATGATTATAATGTAAACCCTAAGTTAGAAATGAAGAAGGTGATAATATGATTTGATGAGTTCATGGGGTTTTGATGGGTTAATGGTATTAATCATAACTAAAGCTTGATATTAGTTGAAATGGTGTTAATATGTGTTATTAAGAGGATTAGTAGCTTTAATCTAACCTAATAGTGAATTACACAAGTTGTGTGAATTATAATTCAAGTGGATTTTGGTGAAAGTGTAATGATTAGGTGTTAATCATCTTGATTGATAATAAGATAGGTTGTTATAGTGTTATTAGTAAAAGATAAACTAGTATATGAAGTTTTTATTCATTGAAGCTAAGATGATTATGATGATGATCATGAGTTAGTAATGGAATAATGAAAGAGATAAATTGTGAATTCTTAATATATGAGGTTAATGGTTTAATTATATTAATTAACTATATTTGAGGTGGATTAACGTGATAATGTGATTCTATGATCATAAATTGCTAGTGATGGTGAACTAATGATGTTAAATTGGGTATATATAATCTTGGATTGATGAGTTGAATTAACTAATTATGGTGTTATAATTGCTAAATATTATGTTGTAATTACTTGTGTTATATCACATTGAAACAAGTAGATAACTTGTGTATTTTGTTGTATTTCTAGATATGGAGAAGACTCAGTGATATTAGACTACTGAGTGGGCGAAGATGGTAGTCGGTGAGTTGACTTAGATCTCTCACTATAATTTAGTGATCATTTATGTGGTTACTTCAAGTGTTATGTGTTATATTCACGTGTTAAGTGTTTTGTGAATTGGTAAGCAAGTGTTAAGTGACCTATTGGTAATTGTGTTAAGGAGGTCAACTTTGTTGGACGATGTTGTTATAGGTTAGTCAACACAGGAGTTGTGAACATGTGTTGTGAATAGAGTTTGTGTTGACTAAAGGTAGCAAACCATTATCGGTTAACCACTGTATTGGCCTGCAGTTGGTGTAAGTGTCGCTTGGTGGGCCACCGCGGCTGAGGGTGCCACAAGGGTCACCGATCCTCTAGTGATGTTGAGTCAAAGTGTTAAATGTGGTGAACTCGTGGTGTTAAACTAAGTTGTATTGTTAGTGATGAGTTAACTCACTTAGCTTCGTGTTAATCCCATTGTTTACTCCTTGCAGGTTAATATCTCTGGTTATGGGCGGGTCAAGGAGTAACTGAAGAATGTTTGACTAGGATTACTCTGATATTATTTAATACAGTTTAAAATGTTGATTATATAATGTCCAGGATATAAAGGATTGTTTTGTAAACGTTAATAATTAATACTTAGAACTTAGGTAATGGAAGATGACGACATGTCATTTTATGTATATATATGTTTTGGGACTTGAGCTTCCGAATTGTAAAAAAAAAAAAAAAAAAAAAAAAAAAAAAAAAAAAAACAGTTGTAAATTCTGGGGCGTTATAAGGACCCTCACAACTACACCCGACACAACACATAACTACTTAGGGCAACCACTCCGTAGATTATATGAAAATCGAACACGGCCTTGACGAGTGAAATGAAATCCACCGGACCCTCGAATAAAACAGTTCCGAGCAAACAATTACACCAAGTGGTGGCTCTGTAGCTAGGGATGATTAATGGAGATAAACCATGATTAATTGCAAAACCACCCTGTGAAGTAACAACCTTGACATGACTGACCCTTGTTGATACAACAAAAAAAACTAGATCTTTACCATGACCTGAGACCACCACCTAACCTGAAAAAACCCACAACCTGGACCTTTTGCTAAATACAAGACCTTTCATGAAATGAACGGATACTTATTAAGATTTTCTCATATCAAAAGTGATCATTAGAGATCATATCATCTTAGGTACAAAAATATATAGTAGATCCTTTATTGTCGTTGAGGTGTGCGTTGACGTTTCATCTACCGACGACATTCCCCAAGTTTTTGGATACTAAACACAACACCTACTCAGGAAACTACGATGAGAACCCGAGTTTGATTTTTAATCAGCATCACATATGTGACTGGTACATAGAAAGGATGATATCACGTACTCTCGCAGATCATTCTCATCTCTAGCACAATTAAGTGCCAAAAGACAACTGTTTGATACAGTGGTCTAAGCTCCTTTGTGAGTTCTATGGTGATAAATATATATATCGGAACGAGTTATGTATATTGTATCCTTCAACGTACTTTAAAATTAAAACCGACCGCTGATGATATACCATTTGTGACGACATGAAACTTAGTCGAATAATTGGTTTCAGATGTTGTCAATAATGCACCAGACAACAGACAAACCCGATCCAAGCATATCAATGGAAACAAAAACACACAAGCTAGCTAGCTTCAAAAAAGATTGCAAAAGATCGCGGTTCTTCATGAATACGTTGTAATAATTATCAAATTTATAACTTTGTGGATATAGTTTTACTCAAGATAATATACTTAATTTACTTACTCCTTAATACTCCGTAGTAATTAGTTTTACATAGATTTACCGCCAAAGTAAATAAAACACACGATTCGTATATGGTTACTAGAACTAGACTTAATTAATGAATATATAATTATGACAGTAAAATCTGTAAGAATATTATAAAGAGTTTAAACAAACAATAGATACAAATATGTCATGAAATTTATTTGTACACCATACACACCTTTTATTTATCACAAACTACTAAGTAATTTTCTCAATATATTTACATTATCATGACACACAAAAATGTAATTTCAAAAACTATATACAAAGACCAAGCACACTCTAAAAAACCCTAATCATTTGAGCGATTCCGATATAGATTTCTGCCACGAATTGAAAACCGGCCTAAATCCAAAGAAAAAAAGCTCCGATCCAAACAATAAATTCTATATATCCATATATTCTTTATTAAGTTTAATGAAGATTATAACGATCATGATCACTTATCTCCAAACAAGTAGCCAAGAGATGAATCTCCACCAGGAACCGATTTAACCTTTGTGGATGGTCGACCCTATGTATGATAACCGATTGAAAAGGAGTAGATCAATAACACTCCAAAAAAATGATGAAGTAACTTTTTAAAAAATGAAAAAGATACTTACAGTCACTAGAAAACTTTTGGATTTATCACCATCTCCGCGATAGATATATTTCTCAACAGAAGTTGGAGTCTTTTCTGGTGGTGACTTCTCTTCCATATAGTCAGTGCCATAGGGGGGCGGCATACAAACAGTCGGTGACGACAATACTTTAGATCGATCGCCTTTTTGTTCATCTGCTGAACCAAACAAGTATCCAAGAGAACTTTGGCCTCCTCCAGATGTGTTCATTTTGTTCATGATTGATATGACACACCTAGTAACCCTAAAAAGTTGTACTTAAATTGGCTCTCTATGTTTCTCTTTTTTTACTCTAGCTCTAAGCTAACTGTATATATATACACATTAAGTATATATGAGGGACACCCACCTTCTATGAAGTGATGTTTTTTCTTAATATTTTAATTAATCATTTTTAAAGTTTACTATATTAAATTATGGCACACACCACTCTAGATTGTTCCATTTTTGTGTTTGCTTGGATGGTGGTAGGGATTTTTGGTTGGTTGGTTGGTTTTGTTTTCTGTAATTAAAATGTTTTGGTTGTTGCTAATTGGGTTTAGAGTTTGGTTATGTATCGAACTTTGCACCTTTTACTATTGTATGTATCCAACTTTGAAACTTCCTATTGTATGTATTCAAGTTATAAAATCATCTATTGTATTTTTTTGCGTGTTTTTGACTACATAAATTGACATATTTTTTGTAAGTTCAATACATACAATAGTAAGTTAAATGCATACAAAAGACGGTTTTAAAACTTGAATACATACAATAGGAAGTTTAAAAGTTGAATACATACAATAGTTTAAGGTGTAAAGTTCGATGCATAAGTAAAATATAAATCCTTGCTAATTTGCAATAATGGTGTATGTGGATATTGTGGGATGGGGGTACGGTCGTGGGGAGAGGCTTGCTCTTCAATGTTTAATTTGGTTTGATATAATTAAAAGATACCATAATTTAATCGATCAAGTTTAATCTATGAGCGTGTTATGACATTTTAACATGTTTCGAGTTTTTTCTACCTATTGGTATATTCTTACTAGTTGATTGCGCCAAAACTTCTACCTATTGTTTTTTTACCTTATTACAGCTACTTTACCAAACATACCCTATGGGTGTGTTTGGCAAGGAGCTTTTGGAAGCTTTTAGGAGCTTTAGCTTTTCGTTTTGAAATCAAAAGCTCCCATTAAATTAAAAGCCTTGTTTGGATATAAGAGCTTTTAGCTTTTAATTTACTTGAAAAGCTCTCAAACAAAACGCTGGAGATAGTAGCGTTCAAAAATTTGTAGGAGCTTTTTGTATGTTAAATTACACAAATAACCCTCCATAAAATGTAGGAAGTTTTAATGCATGAAGATGATTACGTTATCTCCTATTTCATTTCCTTTTTCTTTTAATTTTCCCCCTTATCTTTGACATCAAAATAAAACTATTACTACTATTATAAAACTTACGTTGTGTACTGCAAAATACAATTTTTATGTTATCTGAGAGCACACTAACTATAGCATATCTATTAGTATAATTTTCTTATTAATTACTAATTTTACTATTTGTGGGATTTACCTCTCACAACATGAATACATAATAGATGTTAATGATTATTATTAAGAATTATACAAAAAAATCGTATGCAAAGTGTAATATACGTACTTAAGCTATTTAAGCAATAACAACATACAGAGTGTAATATAGATGATTGCGAACATGTCATTTACTTTTAACAATTTCTTCAACGTTAAATATACGTGAAGAATGACTATTTTTAGAAACGAAAATGAACTTTCTTTTGCATATAATACATTTTCATTATAATGATTTAATGATCTATAATGTTATTTTTAACTGCGTATACATTATTTTTTATATTGATGTCCTTTTATGTCAATTTATAATTTTAAGCTACAGGTACAGCTACTTTACCAAACAGTTCTATATAAATAAGTCTAAAACTAACAGCTACAGCTTACAGCTTCAATTAACAGCTACAGCCTACAGCTTACAGCTACAGCTTCAAGCTACAGCCTACAGCTACTTTGCCAAACATACCCATAGAGCTCTAATCAAATTAAGCCTACTCAAGGTTGGCTTGACTTCCTCAGGATAAACTCGATTTTGACTGTGAGTTTAATGAGTGATCACCACAAATGTTCGAGCTCGACTAGAAAATTTTATAATGGCTCAAACTCGGGACAAATAACTTGAAGATTTATATAAAAAATAAATTTTTATGCCCAAACTTAATTCATATTGTTAATTTTAAAAATGAAAATAAATACAAATATTATATAAAAATATAGATGAATAAATATAGCGTGATAAAAGTAATAGAAAAACTTAGCAAGATTAACAACAGTAAATAATATAAATAATAATAGTGATAATAACATTTATAGATCTAAAATTAGATGTATTTTATAAAGACATATGGGTTTATTGTTTGGTTATGTATCGAATTTTACACATTTTACTATTGTATGTATCAAACTTTAAAACCACATATTGTATGTATTCAAGTTTCAAAACCGTCTATTGTATATTTTTTGCCTTGTTTTGGCTACGTAAATTGACGTGTTTTTTGTAAGTTCAACACATACGATAGTAAGCTAAATGTATACAATAGACGGTTTTAAAATTTGAATACATACAATATGAGGTTTTAAAGTTTGATACATACGATAGTAAAATGTGTAAAGTTCGATACATAACCAAAATATAAACCCAAGACATACACATATATATTAATTGAATTTTGAAAGCTTGATAACATTTAAAGCCGAGCTCTTAAAAGCTCGAGACTGTCTCGCTATATATTTCAAGCTCGGGTTTGGGCTCAATTTCTAAGCTCAAGTTCTGACTCTTCCTTGATATATAAAATGCCTACCAGGCTGAGCTCAAGTTGCTTGCCTTGACTAGCTTGTAACCCTAAGGTGAAATGTTATCTATACAAGTTATCTTGTAATATTATCACGTAAAAAATTACAAATAAATATTTATAAAATAAATATACACATAATACATATAATTGCACTTAACCCTTTTTCAGTAATTAAAAGAAATTCATCAATCAATGTCGGCCTACCCACACCTTTGCACTTAAAAAAGTCACTTCTGAATACAACCGAAGTTGAGAAGTTCGACCTACTATCAGTTAAGTGGCCAATTAAGGGTTAGTGTCTTGAAATGCATATAACTTATGTCTGATATCTATTGCATGTACTCAACATACATTTGCAATTTTTAAAGCATCCAACTTTCAAAAAGAGTGTTTTGATGATTTTGCTGATGCTCGTTTAAGGTGCTACGTGGCATTTTAAGAGTTTGACACATCATCAAAACGTCACCAAAATACACTAAAACATATTTTTTGAAAGTTTGATGTATTAAAAACAGCAAACGTAAGTTGCATACACAATAGACATCGAGTACAAGTTATATGCATTTTCAGACACTAACCCCTATTATAAAAACATTGAAGGTTGACCTTAATTTACCAATTAAGTCACATAAATGAGCTGCTGATCGACCCGACACAAACATAGCGTAGTATAATGTTTTGACAATAAACCCATGACAATGTGGTTAAGTAGCATTACTTGCATGTGTTCGATCTTCTTAATTCGGTTAAAAGTAATTACACGAATAAATATATATATATAGGCATTTATTATATATGTAATTTTGAAATATGAATGCAGCAGGCATTTTTTGTATACTTATTCTTTGTCGTTTCTTAGAATTATGCATGATATCTGATGTCTCCCGACTCCCGGTCACGAGACTTGAACCCACATAACGCTAGCTAGGTTGTACGTATGTTGAATATACTTCGTACATACGCATTAGTAATCGAAGTATATATATTGGCTGGGTATTTGTTGATATGATCTATAACCTGTCATGATTAACACACATCTAGCTGCTCTTTCGGTTAAGTGGCCGGGCTATGTGATATATATGTCATAAGTTGTGAGCTGTTTAACTAAAAGTATTTATCATCATATCATATATAGAAGAGCGTAGACACTTGGAATGAATTAAGAACCAATAAAATTTACATAATCTTTGGGAAAGCTAGTTTGAGTTATCCAAAAATTTAATCATGTCGGTTCTTTATTCGTATATATTTTAACATACTATACATAGCTAGCTGTATTACCATCAAATTAAATTCAAATATAGATTAGCAATTACTAATTAAGAAGCCAAGAGTATATCATGCATAAAGTAGTAATACGTCATACTATACCGATCGAGAGTACGTACATAGATCGTACGTATTTCATTTTAGTGCCTTTACTCACTTAAATATGAAGTTTTATAGTACAAACAAACAACAAGCACGACCTTAATTATATAGCCTCAAACAGCAACTGTACAGTAGTAGTAATTAACTTCTACAAATTAAGCAAGAATAAACATAAAACATCTGATCGATAATATGGGCAATTCAATTCCAACTAAGTATTTTGCAGGTGACCACCCTAATAACACATCGAAAACGACCACACATCACACATGAGCTTCAAATTTCATTAAGCTCTATACCTTCATTTTATGAAATGACATTATCATTTAAGGTTAATAAATATTTATAGATCGAGATCGAGATTGAGATCGATCATCACTTATCTCCAAACAAATAACCAAGAGATGAATCTCCACCAGGAACTGATTTGACCTTTATCGACGGTCGGCCCTATGATCATCGCATAAGGTCAATATATACTCCCAATAAATGATGAGAAAACTAATATATTGCTTTTATAAGTTTTCTCATCCAAATATAACCAAAAAATAAAATGAAAAAATTAACTTACTGACACTAGAAAATTATCTCTAGATTGATCACCATGATCTCCATGATAGATGATATATTTCTTGGGGGAAATGGAGTCATCTTTCTTGATAGGTTGAGGAGTTAAGAGTACTTTTTCCGGCAACTTCTCCGCATCATCGGTACCATATGGCGGCAAACAAACCGGTGGAGATGATACTTTAGATTGGTGATCATTTTGTTGTTGCCCTAATTTTTCAAACCCGAACAAGTATCCTAGAGAACTTTGCCCTCCACCAGAGTTGTTGTTCCTTCTGTTCATCATCGATACCTAACCCTAAAATTCTTTTGGAACCTTTTTTTTCCCTCTAATCCTCTCTCTATTATATAATATCTAATTATATACTGTAGTATCATAAAGTATACATGAGAGACATGCACCTACTTCTTTATAAATTGATGTTTGTCGTAATTTTAATCATTTTTAATTTGAATTTATTAGACAATTAGTAAATATGTAACACAAAGCCTTTCTTTAGTCGTGTATATATATTTTCGCGTTTGATTATTTATGTCGTGGTGGGGACTGTTGGTTGGTTATTGGTTTTGTGTCTATTTATTAATTATTTAAATTTTAAATGTTTTGGTGGAGTCCCAATTGCCAAAGTGGTGGATATATGTTGTCTGAAGAGAATATAAATAATAATGGGTATTTGGACCACCTAATGGAGCTACTTCATATTTCAATGGAGCACGACCGAACCCCCCATAAGGTTCAACATCGCCAGGTAAATCACATCCATCACATATACCACAACATTCGAGCTGAAATTCGCACCGACTAAGCCTTAACTTTATGGGCCATGCATTTCATTGTTTGAAGAGAATATATAAAATTTAAATAGTACGATACTTATTATAAGTGTCTAATAAAGGAGTCCATGAATGGTTTATATGGCAGTTCTATTCTTTTAAGAACTCACGCGAGTCCCTTGTTATTGAAACAGGGAAAATGTAATACATAGCCCTAAATGTTATGAATAAGAAATTCAGACACGCATAGAATGTTTGTATCTTAATAATAACCACTCACCCCCTGAATATAATTTTCCCCAACCAACTTAAAATACCACATTTTAATGTATGAATCTAACTCTTAAATATAACCCATATAACTTCCCTCAACCAACTTGAAATACCACATTTTAATGCATGAATCTAACTCTTAAATATAGCCCTTAGAGCTACAAATACCAAAATCCTTGAAACAATGGTATCTTTATATACAAGCTTAAAAGCTTCTTATGAACCCTAAAAATTCACTCGTAAAATCAGGAAGTTAGTGAGATTTATATATGAAAATTAATCCAACGATAGCGCTCGATAGTCGTTAACCAGTAATCCAATATAAATTATCCGTAAACTTAACTTGTTCACTAGCTAGAATCTGCGTACCTACACCGTTGTTCTTGATAAATCTGCCTAAGTCGTGTTTGGTTTGCAAATGTAACAACCGGCAAATTAGGACTAGAATTAGTGCCTAATTCTTTGTAAATACATGTAATTTGTAACACCTGCTAAATTAGGATAATTAATTATGCCTAATTAATTGTAACTAGATGTAATTAGTATGTAATAGGACTAATTGCAGACTCTATTTGTATATATATAAGGTGATTTATATATATATGTGTGTGTACTTACGCGATTTGGATAAATCGTGCGAATTAACCGGACGGAGTCCGACACAGTTTACTTGGATGTTGGTGACAGAAAATTTCTTAAATAATGAGAACGTATTTTGTTATATAAAATACGCAACAGAACGAGCATTATTTATATATTATAGTGACGACATTTTAACTAACGCAACAAAACGTAATAAACGCGACTTAATAATTGAAATATTGCGACAAATGTTTTTATTATTAATTTCAAAGTATTTTTATTTAAATATTCCAGTTACAGTTTTAAAACATAACGGTTTGATTTAAATACTAAAAACAAAGGATTTAACGATTAGGACGCGGAGTAAACACTGAGTTTTAGGGAGCACTTTCCCCTCCCTTGCCCCAATGGATCAGCCAAACCCACCCCATGCCCACTTCTTCTCTTTCATTTTTCATCATCTCCAAAATACACACACACATAAACTCTCTCAACCTCAACTTACACCAAATTTTCGGAATACAAACCGACACACGAAATTTACATATTCGGAATCAACGTCACGAGTGGAGCAAGAATATCAAGATCGTTTTCACCATATCATCCTCCATTTAGCTCGATTTGCAAAAGTAAGAAATTCCTAAAATCTTAGATCTATTCAATTTGGTGTAATGTTTTGATGTTTTGATGTGTACACAACTTAGATATAACCTAATACATGAATAATACACGATTTTATAGCTCAAAAATGGGTTAGATTTGCGTTTTTGGTCGGAAAATCACGAAACCCGAAAGTTTCTGGACTGATGTTCATCTTTGCGACACAACGTTTGTGTCGCATGCTATGTCGCATAAACCATTTAGTGTCGTATTTTGTGTCGTACGTTATGTCGCACTATTGTGTCGCACTTTTTATGCGACACAACCCTTATGTCGCTATTAAATTAGCATCGCAAGCTTTTGCGACACAACCACTGTGTCGCAGAGCTCTTGTGTCGCACTTTATGCGACACAACCACTGTGTCGCATACCAAACTTTAGTGTCGCAGATTGTGTCGCAAAAACACAGAAAACCAGAATTTTAAAGTCAAAGTTTCTGTACAAAAAAAGTCAAATTTTACTGTAGCAGTACTGTAGCAGTACTGTAGCAAATCTACTGTAGCAAAGTCAACAATTTAGAATTATTTTGATGAACCGTCACCAATGGGCCAAAAAAAAACTGTTCTCTCAAAACAAACGACTACGAACATACAAACGAACATTGAACTATACTAGTTGTGTACAACTAAACGAAACGTCTCGTGAGACACATACTTACATAACTTCATATGATAGGCATTTGAAGGTTACGGGTTCGGAGAACCTACTTGAAATATTTACTACTTGCTATTTGCTACAGCTTATTACCAGACTCAGGTGAGTCTTACAGCCCCACTTTTACTGTTTTACTTGGGGTGAGATACTTAGCAACTGTTTTACGTATGAACACAATGTACTGAACTGAAAACATTACTGATTACAAACAAACGCATGAGTTACTTTTATCCACTGAAAGCCTCCTTATCGTAAGTTGTTAGTTATGGTCTTAAGCGCGAATACTAGTAAATGGATCCATTTGGGAGTGACCATCCCGGTCTGGGGTGGTAGCGCCACCACGTACTGATTTACACGTAGAAACAGACATATTAGTATTTGTTACATATGAGTGTGTGGATAGCACTCACGGGGGTACGTGATTTATTTCACACTACACGGTTAAGCTTCAACTTATGAGCTCATGGCACTGTACTGATTAACTGATTTACTCACTTTGCTGGATAGCAATACGGGTACATACTTGTGGTTCATTACATCTACTTATTACTAAACCTGTGAGATTCACCAACCTTTTTGGTTGACACTTTTTAGCTTTGTATCTCAGGTACACATACGGAGTAGGATCACTCCAGGATTACTAGCTAGAGTCGCATGATTTCCAAACTGCATTTAACGGAGATTCTTTGGCATTATCTTTTGTAACTACGATTATGTAATAGAATCTCCCGCTATACGCGTGGACTCTAGGGAACTACTTTTTGTATACGAAAACCTACGGTTTTCAAACGATTATTATTTATGAAACCTTTTCTAAACGTCTCATTTAGAGGTCGTTTACTATTAATCTTGTGCTTTGTATATTGATTAGTAACACCCAATGTATGCTTCCGCAAAACCGTTAAATTTGGGGGTGTTACAGATTGGTATCAGAGCCTAAGGTTATAGTGAACTAGGTTGCATTTAGTGAGCCTAGACTATGACCATTAGGCAGTATCCTTTATTAGGTATAACCGGTTCAGTGATTACATCATACGAGTTTAATTTAACATAGCCTGATCAACTATGTACAATTAAGCAAAGACGATGTAAGATCTGAAAGGGGTTATGGCTGAACAGGGTACAATAGAAGACTCTGACTTCGAGAGAACCGAGACTTAAACATGTTTATGCTAGACACTCAATAGGCTATATTATATAGGGACTATATGAATATAGGCCTCAATCTTACTAACGCTTTGTCTCAGAAATGGCAAACATCCCATCCGATTCATCTCGTTCTCAATCCGGGTCGCAGAACCCAAGGGTAGCAAGGAGGAACAACAGGTTGCCTCGAGCTGGCCCGTACTCCACTCACTTCACCTTGCCGGCTTTAGCTGCTAGGGTGAATCAAAACGAGCAACGACTTCGCACCATGGATGTCGTGTTGCAGGAAACAAACGAAAACTGGAGACTTACAGCACTTGAGCGCATCGAACAAGTCTCTGAGAATCACGAAACCACCGTTACAAATGTGGACATTCTTCTCAACAGAGTGGTGGAGATAAGCGTGGAAACCACTCTTTTGAAACACAGACTTGAGGAGTGTGAACAACGCTCACGGGAAACGGAAGAATATACCCGCGGATTGGTACATCGACTAGCATTAGCTGAAGACAATGCTCGACAAGCCAGTAGACTTGCAAATACTGTGGATCGTCTCATCGAAATGATGGAGCAGATTAACCTACGTTAAGACTAGCGTAGTCTTTGTTTTGTAAACTTTCCTGTAATCTAGTAACTATCTAAGCTCTACTCTATGTTTCAGTCGGATGTAATAATTCCCGACACCTTTTGTAATACATCCGCAGGATGTAACCTTTGAACTCGTATCATCTATCAAATATTCCTTGCTGTTTCGACTCATATTAATTGCCATAATCCTTTTTCATATTGATGTTATGTATTACCATTTTTATACATGTACATCTGAAATAAATGCAATTTTCTTACAAAATCTCATGTATCTTCATTTCTTTTATTGAAGAGTCATGCCGCCAAAGTCAAGACCTTATACTGATGCTCAGATCACGTCACTCATAACCCAGGCTGTTACTGAAGCCTTGGCTCGAAATACTCCGCCAAACTCCACAAGAAACAGCGATGCCGCTGAAACCTCTGCTGCTAAACCTTGTTCATACAAGGATTTTCAAAACTGCAAACCCTTGAGCTTCAAGGGGACCGAAGGAGCCATCGGACTTATCAGATGGTTCGAAAAGATGGAATCCGTTTTCCGCATCAGCAAATGTGCGGAAGACGACAAGGTCAAATTCTCCACCTGCACCCTCGAAGATGGTGCCCTCTCGTGGTGGAATTCCTATACCCAGTCTGTGGGTATTGACACCGCTTATCTACTCCCTTGGGAGGATCTGAAGAAAATGCTCACTGATGAGTATTGCCCGTCCGAACAACTTCACAAGCTGGACGAAGAGTTCTGGAACTTAAAAGTGCAAGGAACTGATATCGTTGGATACACCACCAGATTCCAACAACTCACCGTTCTTCGCCCAGCTATGGCAGGTACTGGGCCCGACAAGATTAAGAAATACATCCGCGGTCTCCCTGAACCCGTCCGGGGAAACGTCGCCTCATCAAACCAAACCACTCTTCATGGTGCCATTCGGTTGGCCCATGAACTTCTGGCTATGAATGAGGACCCAGAACCACCCACTCCATCCTCCAACAGCAATAAACGAAAATGGTCCGACAACCACAACAACCACCAAAACAAGAAACCTGAAACCATTAAAGCCTACACCTCCAGTTCTGATGACAAGGGGGCGTACAAAGGAACCAAGCCCTATTGCTCGAAGTGCCAACGACACCACTTTGGTTCGTGTCCCTGTAGCAAGTGTAAGAGATTTGGACACTTGGCTAAGGACTGCAGATCAAACACCACTGACACCAACACCTCTGCACCAAAGACTTGTTATGGGTGCAACGGTACGGGGCATTTCAAGAAAGACTGCCCGAAACTGAACAACAACAACAACAAGAACAACAACAATGCTCGAGGAAGAGCTTTTGTGCTGAAATCTGGGGAAGCCCGTCAAGACCCGAATGTGGTCACGGGTACGTTTCTTCTCAACAACTTGACTGCATCTGTGTTATTTGATACTGGTGCTGATAAGAGCTTTATTTCTGATGAATTTTATCCACTACTTGACACCACACCCATTGCCCTAGATTCTAAGTACACGGTAGAATTGGCAAACGGAAAACTTATTGAGGCCGATAGTGTGATACCTAATTGCACTTTAAACCTATCTAACGAGCTCTTTTCCATTGACTTGATACCTGTCGAAATCGGCAGCTTTGACATCATCGTCGGTATGGATTGGTTGTCCAAGCACCGAGCCGAAATCGTTTGTTTCGAGAAAATTGTACGCATTCCTCTCGTCACCGGTAGAACTTTGAGCATACAAGGGGAGACCGGTGGTACGAGAATCAATATCATTTCTTGCATGAAAACCCGAAAATACTTGAGAAAAGGGTATCAGGCAATCCTCGCACACGTTATGGAGAAAAAGTCGGACGAAAAGCGACTGGAGGATGTGCCTATCGTTCGAGACTTCCCAGAGGTCTTTCCTGACGACTTGCCTGGCCTACCGCCAACTAGACAAGTCGAATTTTCTATTGACCTTGTGCCCGGTGCAGCACCCGTGGCACGAGCCCCTTACCGACTAGCCCCATCCGAACTTCAGGAGTTGTCTACTCAATTACAGGAACTCCTGGACAAGGGATTCATTCGACCAAGTTCCTCACCTTGGGGAGCTCCGGTCCTGTTTGTGAAAAAGAAAGACGGTTCTTTCCGCATGTGCATCGACTACCGTGAACTCAACAAATTAACTGTCAAGAACCGTTACCCACTTCCTCGCATTGATGACCTGTTTGACCAACTCCAGGGATCGAGTTTTTATTCAAAAATCGATCTACGGTCAGGTTATCATCAACTCCGAGTTCGTGACGAGGACATTCCAAAAACAGCTTTCCGAACTCGTTACGGGCATTATGAATTCCAAGTAATGCCATTCGGCTTAACCAACGCACCGGCAGTATTCATGGATCTTATGAATCGGGTGTGCAAACCTTACCTTGACAAGTTTGTTATCGTCTTCATCGATGACATCCTGATTTACTCGCGCACTGAACAAGAACACGCGCAACACCTGAAAACCATCCTAGAGCTGCTCAAACACGAAGAGTTGTACGCCAAATTCTCTAAGTGTGAGTTCTGGATGAAAACCGTTCAATTCCTTGGCCACGTCATCGATAATCAAGGAATTCATGTCGATCCTTCAAAAATCGAGGCTATTAAGTGCTGGCAAGCACCTACAACCCCGACCGAGGTACGCCAATTCTTAGGACTCGCCGGATACTACAGGCGGTTCATTGAGAATTTTTCGAAAATAGCCCTACCTCTCACTGCACTGACTCAAAAAGAAAAGAAGTTCGATTGGACTGACAAACAGGAGTCAGCTTTTCAGCTACTAAAACAGAAACTCTGCAGTGCACCTATCTTATCTTTACCCGAAGGCAACGATGACTTCGTGGTATACTGTGATGCTTCACACCAAGGTCTTGGTTGCGTACTGATGCAACGAGACAAGGTCATCGCTTACGCCTCACGACAACTCAAGGTCCACGAAAAGAATTACACAACTCATGACCTAGAGTTGGGAGCTGTTGTTTTCGCTCTGAAAATCTGGAGACACTACTTATACGGTACCAAGTGTACAATCTTTACTGACCATAAAAGTCTCCAACATATCTTCGATCAAAAGGATCTCAACATGAGGCAACGTCGATGGGTCGAGTTGCTTACTGATTACGACTGCGAGATTCGCTATCATCCAGGTAAGGCGAATGTTGTCGCCGATGCCTTAAGCCGAAAAGAACGAGTGAAACCACTTCGAGTTCGAGCTCTCGGTATGACCATTCACAACGACCTCATCAATCAAACTCTCACTGCTCAACTCGAAGCACTCAAACCAGAAAACTTGATAAACGAGGCCTTGCGGGGCATGGACAAACAACTTGAAACCAAATCTAACGGGGCCAAATACTTCTCAAATCGAATCTGGTTACCAAGTTTTGGGAACCTTCGAGACTTGGTGATGAATGAAGCTCACAAGTCTAAATACTCTATACACCCAGGTGCCGACAAAATGTATCACGGCATCAAGGAAATGTACTGGTGGCCCAACATGAAAGCTGACATTGCAACCTATGTTGGCAAGTGTCTTACTTGTTCTAAAGTTAAAGCTGAACACCAGAAACCTTCCGGTTTGCTACAACAACCTGAAATACCACAATGGAAATGGGAGCAGATCACCATGGATTTCATTACTAAACTCCCTAAAACTTCTAGCGGTTGCGATACCATTTGGGTGATCGTCGACCGACTCACTAAATCTGCTCATTTCCTAGCCATCAAGGAAACTGATAAGATGGAACGTTTGACACGGATCTACCTGAAAGAAATCGTGTCAAGACACGGCGTGCCTATCTCAATCATCTCCGACCGAGATGCTCGATTTACTTCTCGCTTCTGGCAGTCACTGCAAAAATCTCTTGGTACTCGTCTGGATATGAGTACGGCTTACCATCCTCAAACCGATGGCCAGAGCGAACGAACCATACAAACACTGGAAGACATGCTACGAGCCTGCGTAGTTGACTTCGGTAAAAACTGGGAAATTCACTTACCGTTGTGCGAGTTCTCGTACAACAACAGTTATCACACCAGCATAAAGGCTGCACCCTTCGAGGCACTGTACGGTCGTAAGTGCCGGTCACCTATCTGTTGGACTGAGGTGGGGGATACACAACTCACCGGTCCAGAAATCATACATGAAACAACTGAAAAGATCGTCGGCATACAAAACAGACTAAAAGCCGCGCGTGATCGTCAGAAAAGCTATGCTGATGTGAGACGCAAACACCTTGAGTTCCAAGTAGGGGACAAGGTACTTCTCAAAGTGGCACCGTGGAAAGGTGTCATTCGATTCGGAAAACGAGGCAAACTAAATCCTAGATACATCGGACCATTCGAAATCCTTGAAAAGATTGGTCCAGTGGCATACCGCCTGCAACTTCCTGCTGAACTTAGCAGCGTACACAACACATTCCACATTTCTAACTTGAAGAAATGCCTGTCTGACGAGACGCTGATTATACCACTCGACGAAATTCAAATCGATGATAAACTTCATTTTGTCGAGGAACCTATGGAAATCATGGACCGCGAGGTCAAGCGATTGAAACACAGTCGTATTCCCATCGTAAAGGTCAGGTGGAATTCTAGGCGCGGCCCTGAGTTCACCTGGGAACGGGAAGACCAAATACGACAGAAATATCCACATCTCTTCCCAGATAACGCACCGTCCGTGCACTCAAGCTAATTTCGGGACGAAATTTCTTTAACAAGGGGAGAATGTAACACCTGCTAAATTAGGATAATTAATTATGCCTAATTAATTGTAACTAGATGTAATTAGTATGTAATAGGACTAATTGCAGACTCTATTTGTATATATATAAGGTGATTTATATATATATGTGTGTGTACTTACGCGATTTGGATAAATCGTGCGAATTAACCGGACGGAGTCCGACACAGTTTACTTGGATGTTGGTGACAGAAAATTTCTTAAATAATGAGAACGTATTTTGTTATATAAAATACGCAACAGAACGAGCATTATTTATATATTATAGTGACGACATTTTAACTAACGCAACAAAACGTAATAAACGCGACTTAATAATTGAAATATTGCGACAAATGTTTTTATTATTAATTTCAAAGTATTTTTATTTAAATATTCCAGTTACAGTTTTAAAACATAACGGTTTGATTTAAATACTAAAAACAAAGGATTTAACGATTAGGACGCGGAGTAAACACTGAGTTTTAGGGAGCACTTTCCCCTCCCTTGCCCCAATGGATCAGCCAAACCCACCCCATGCCCACTTCTTCTCTTTCATTTTTCATCATCTCCAAAATACACACACACATAAACTCTCTCAACCTCAACTTACACCAAATTTTCGGAATACAAACCGACACACGAAATTTACATATTCGGAATCAACGTCACGAGTGGAGCAAGAATATCAAGATCGTTTTCACCATATCATCCTCCATTTAGCTCGATTTGCAAAAGTAAGAAATTCCTAAAATCTTAGATCTATTCAATTTGGTGTAATGTTTTGATGTTTTGATGTGTACACAACTTAGATATAACCTAATACATGAATAATACACGATTTTATAGCTCAAAAATGGGTTAGATTTGCGTTTTTGGTCGGAAAATCACGAAACCCGAAAGTTTCTGGACTGATGTTCATCTTTGCGACACAACGTTTGTGTCGCATGCTATGTCGCATAAACCATTTAGTGTCGTATTTTGTGTCGTACGTTATGTCGCACTATTGTGTCGCACTTTTTATGCGACACAACCCTTATGTCGCTATTAAATTAGCATCGCAAGCTTTTGCGACACAACCACTGTGTCGCAGAGCTCTTGTGTCGCACTTTATGCGACACAACCACTGTGTCGCATACCAAACTTTAGTGTCGCAGATTGTGTCGCAAAAACACAGAAAACCAGAATTTTAAAGTCAAAGTTTCTGTACAAAAAAAGTCAAATTTTACTGTAGCAGTACTGTAGCAGTACTGTAGCAAATCTACTGTAGCAAAGTCAACAATTTAGAATTATTTTGATGAACCGTCACCAATGGGCCAAAAAAAAACTGTTCTCTCAAAACAAACGACTACGAACATACAAACGAACATTGAACTATACTAGTTGTGTACAACTAAACGAAACGTCTCGTGAGACACATACTTACATAACTTCATATGATAGGCATTTGAAGGTTACGGGTTCGGAGAACCTACTTGAAATATTTACTACTTGCTATTTGCTACAGCTTATTACCAGACTCAGGTGAGTCTTACAGCCCCACTTTTACTGTTTTACTTGGGGTGAGATACTTAGCAACTGTTTTACGTATGAACACAATGTACTGAACTGAAAACATTACTGATTACAAACAAACGCATGAGTTACTTTTATCCACTGAAAGCCTCCTTATCGTAAGTTGTTAGTTATGGTCTTAAGCGCGAATACTAGTAAATGGATCCATTTGGGAGTGACCATCCCGGTCTGGGGTGGTAGCGCCACCACGTACTGATTTACACGTAGAAACAGACATATTAGTATTTGTTACATATGAGTGTGTGGATAGCACTCACGGGGGTACGTGATTTATTTCACACTACACGGTTAAGCTTCAACTTATGAGCTCATGGCACTGTACTGATTAACTGATTTACTCACTTTGCTGGATAGCAATACGGGTACATACTTGTGGTTCATTACATCTACTTATTACTAAACCTGTGAGATTCACCAACCTTTTTGGTTGACACTTTTTAGCTTTGTATCTCAGGTACACATACGGAGTAGGATCACTCCAGGATTACTAGCTAGAGTCGCATGATTTCCAAACTGCATTTAACGGAGATTCTTTGGCATTATCTTTTGTAACTACGATTATGTAATAGAATCTCCCGCTATACGCGTGGACTCTAGGGAACTACTTTTTGTATACGAAAACCTACGGTTTTCAAACGATTATTATTTATGAAACCTTTTCTAAACGTCTCATTTAGAGGTCGTTTACTATTAATCTTGTGCTTTGTATATTGATTAGTAACACCCAATGTATGCTTCCGCAAAACCGTTAAATTTGGGGGTGTTACATAATTAGTTCTGTGTTAGGCTAATTTATGTATCGGATTATATATTGGTAAATATATACAACTTTGCGATTTGACTTAAATCGTACGCGACTTAAATAGAATGAAATTCTATTCGATTAATTCGGACGTTGGTGAACAAATGTTTATAAACTAAAATGACGCAATTATGACAAAAAAATGCTATTTTATAATAACGAATAGTTATCTCGTATCACTCGATTAAATTTACACGATTTAAAAACAAACGTATTCAAACTTATTTAAACTAAATTGTATTTCAAACAGTTAAGGATTTAAAGAAAATAATTTAAGCAAAATGTTTAACAATCTTCGTATTTTAAATGAATGATTAACGTGTAAAAATAAATAATTTACGTAAAACGACGGAGACAACGAACACCGCACGGAGCGCGAGGACGGAGGCCAAAAATGGGAGGTTAAAACCCCTCCACCTCCTTTTCTTTTCCTCATTCTCACTTCCTCCTTCTCTCTCTTCTTCCTCTCCCTTCCTTTTTCTCTCTAAATCACCACCACACCACCACCATCAAAAACCACCAAATACTACCACTAAACGCCCGCGGATTTACTCGGTCATTTAGAAGAAAACGTTCACCTCTTCACGATCTACAACTTCATCTTTCCGGATTTTCATTTCGGCATTTTGTAAGTTTCCGACAAATCCCGACATCTCTCGTTTTTGATCATTTTTACTAGTTTATGGTTAAAATAGGCTTAATATGTTCATATGAGGGTTGGGTAAAAGAATCGGACCAAACGGAAACCCGAAAACATGTTTTTGGCTCGAAATCCGTCGATCAGACGCCAGTGTCGCATAGACGAACCCAGATATGCGACACTTCGTGCGACACTTGCTGAGTGTCGCATAAAGCCTTATACCGACACTTCCTTAGTGACGCAGAACCTGTACCGACACTATGATTACGACACTTCAGTAGTGACGCTTACAAACGAACTGACACTTATACCGACACTAGTCTAGTGACGCAGCTATCCTAATACCGACACTTCCATAGTGCCGCATGACTTCATTTCCCGACACTTATAACGACACTGATTTAGTGACGCTGTCATCTCACATTGACAATCATTACCGACACTCCTTAAGTGTCGCATGTTATTAACTTCCTATTTTATACGACACTATGCTAGTGACGCATGATCTGACTACCCGACACTTCACCCGACACTTCCTTAGTGTCGCATGACCGACCTAAGTGACGCATATAAGTGACGCATAAAACAGCAGTTTTCCAACTATTTTTACACTAAGTGTCGAACTTACACAACTTTAAATACTTATACCATACGACTTAACAAACATAATAAAACGTACTTTTCTATTACAATTACTCTAAATTGCGTTGTAAATGATAAAACTTTAATTATAACAAATCACCAACGGTCCATACACTTTTACACAAACGATAACGAGCCAACATCTGGACACAATGGGTTGTATGAACAATTAACCTAGATGTTCTTGCGAGACATCTACTTAGTTGACATTACGTGTTTAGGCGTTTGGAGGTTACGGGTTCGGAGAACCAACTGTTGATATTACTTACTCGTTTATTGATATAAACGCACTTGCAAAGACTCAGGTGAGTCTTACGGCCCCATTTTTACTGTTTTAAACTTATTGGGGGAGATACATGCTACTAATTTTTCTTGAACACAAGTACTAAACTGTTTACTATACCAAATGGAATTGCATGAGTTATTTATTATTTACTGAAGTCTCTCCATCATATATCGTTAGTTATGGACTTAAGCGCGAACAGTAGTTAATGGATCCATTAGGGAAATGACCCTCCCTGCCCGGGGTAGTAGCGCTACCACGTACTGATTTACACGTTTAAACGGGTGACTATTATTTCGTTATTGATGCTTGCTCAATTACGAGCATGTCACGGGAGCAACTGATTATTTACGGGTTAAGCTTCGATTATGAGCCTCATGGCAACGGTATAACTTAATTACTTTACTTTTGCTGGATTTGAAAATACTTGATATACGCCTACGGGCAATACTGATGAAATCTTGTGTTTAAACTGATTATCTATTTTACTTACAAACCTGTGAGATTCACCAACCTTTTGGTTGACCCTTTTTAGCATGTATTCTCAGGTACACTTACGGAGTAGGATCACTCCAGGATTACTAGCTAGAGTCGCATGATTTCCAAACTGCATTTAACGGAGATTCTTTGGCATTATCTTTTGTAGCTATGGTTATCTAATAGAATCTCCCGCCACATACGCGGACTCTAGGCTTACATATTTTTGTAAAGAAAACTATATGTTTTCAAACGATTTAAATTATGAAATGTAACTATTTTACAAACGTCTCATGTAGAGGTCGTTTGCTGTATATCTTGTGCTTTGTATATTGATTAGTAACACTCCAAAGTATGCTTCCGCAAATCACCAAATTTGGGGGTGTTACAGATTGGTATCAGAGCCTAAGGTTATATTGAACTAGGTTGCATTTAGAGGGCCTAGACTATGACCATTAGGCAGTATTTCCTTACTAGGCGTAATTGGTTCAGGAATTACATCATACGACTTTAATTTAACATAGCCTGATCAACTATGTACAATTAAGGAAAGATGATGTGAGGTCTGAAATGGTTATGTTAAACGGGGATGCGTTAGTTGACTCTGATCACGAGAGAACCGGACCATTACTTGATACGTGCTAGACACTAGGCTGGATATTATATACTTATATATATTAGCCTCGTCTTACTTACACTCTGCCACAGGAATGGCAAACACACCACCTAATCCGTTACACTCTCACGCACATGGGTCGCGAAACCCACGAGTAGCCAGGAGGAACACAAGGTCACCTCGAACCAGCCCCTATCCTGTTCATAACTCTCAGAACTCGGCACATCTCACGGTGCCAGTATTGGCTACCCAACTCCGCTGTCAGGAACAAAGGCTCGAAAATCTCGAACGAGAACAACGCCGAATGACCTACCTGCTTCGCCAAGCTCTTGACCGCATATCACAACTCCAACAAGAACAAGAAGATACCAGCCTCTCTGTAAGCATAATTCAGGATTCGATGACCGCTGAATTAGGTGCGGATGAACTCGTAAGAAACCGACTAGAGGAATGTGAACAGCGTTCCCAGGAGACTGAGGATCACTCTCGAGCACTAGTACAACGACTGGCCTTGGTTGAAGACAACGCCAGGCAAGCCAACAGACTAGCAGAAACCGTGGACCGCCTTGTCGCGCTGATGGAGCAGATTAATCTACATCAAGATTAGATCAGTCTGTAACTTGTAACCAGTTAACTACATAATTAAGACCTATGTAATTCAACCGGATGTAACAATTCCCGGTACTTTTGTACTACTACTACTCTGTAATCTTTTGGGAAATCCGTACCTTGTATCCAACTTATTTATCTAAATGAAATGTGATTGTCACTTCGTACTATTATCGTGTATTTCATCATATACACTTGTGATATATCATAATTTCATGCAAATAACTTATTCCGCTTTCCTTGTTCTTTTCTTGACCAGCAGCATGCCTCCTCGTCGACAAATCACCCTCACTGAAGCCGAAGTTGCGGGTCTGATTGCCCGTAGAGTGGCCCAAGCCCTAGCTACCCGAACACCTACTCCTGGTAGTGAAGATACAGCTACCAATGGACCACAACCCAAGCCCTGCTCATATAAGGACTTCCAAAACTGCAAACCTCTGAACTTTGCAGGTACTGAGGGAGCAATCGGTCTAATACGCTGGATCGAGAAAGTTGAATCGGTATTTCTTATCTGCAATTGTGCGGAGGGGGACAAGGTTAAATTCTCTGTTAGTACTTTTACTGACACCCGCGCTCACTTGGTGGAACACCTACGCCCAAACTGTGGGCGTTGCCAATGCTTACAAGCTCCCGTGGGAGGAGTTGAAGGAGATGTTGAGGGGTGAGTATTGCCCCAGGGATGAACTGAAACAACTGGAGCTGGAATTCTGGAACCACAAGATGCAAGGTGATGATATCACCGGGTACACCAACCGTTTCCACCAACTAGCACTTCTGTGCCCAACCATGGTCGATCCTGAATATAAGAGGATCGAGAAATATGTTGATGGACTGCCCGAGAAACTCCAGGACCTGGTGACTTCATCCAAACCAGGTACTATCCAGAACGCCATCCGTATGGCCCATGAACTTACGGCAAACACTGTCCGCCGTAACACAACCTCAGCCCCACCTACAAACAACAAACGAAAGTGGGAAGGAAACCCCAACTCATCCAACCAAATCACCAACCGAAAGCCTGAGCCCCTTAGGGCTTATTCATCTGGAACTTCAGAAAGGAAAGGGTACGTTGGAAGCAAGCCCTACTGCCCCAAATGCAATCGTCACCACGACGGTTCCTGCCCTTGCACAAACTGCAAACGTTTTGGGCATCTGGCCAAAGATTGTCAAAACACCAGTGCCCCAAAGACTTGTTATGGGTGCGGAAGTCCTGGGCACTTTCAGAATAATTGCCCTAAGCAGAAAAACAACAACAACAACAGCAACAAACGGAACAACAACCCTGCTCGTAGCAGAGCATTTGTCATCAAAGCTGGGGAAGCTAGAGAAGACCCGAATGTTGTAACGGGTACGTTCCTTCTCAACGATCTTACTACTTCAGTATTATTTGATACCGGTGCTGATAAAAGTTTCATATCTGATGAGTTTTGCCCACTACTTAATATCACCCCTTCGGCCTTAGATGTTAAGTACACCGTAGAACTCGCAAATGGTAAACTCATAGAAACCAATAGTGTGATACCTAATTGCACTTTAAACCTAGCAAACGAAACCTTCTCAATCGATCTAATGCCTGTTGAACTAGGAAGCTTCGATATCATCGTGGGTATGGACTGGTTGTCCAAGCACCGGGCCGAAATTGTTTGCCATGATAAAATCGTCCGAATTCCTCTCGCCACCGGTAGTACCTTGATCATACAGGGGGAGACCGGTGGGTCGAGACTAAACTTAATCTCCTGTTTAAAAACCCGAAAATTTCTGAGAAAGGGTTACCCAGCAATACTCGCGCACATCACGGAGAAAAAGTCGGAGGAGAAGCGACTTGAAGATGTGCCAATCGTTAGAGACTTTCCCGAAGTCTTTCCAGAAGAACTACCTGGTTTACCTCCACCTAGACAGGTCGAGTTCTCGATCGATCTCGTGCCGGGTGCCGCACCGGTGGCCCGAGCACAGTATCGCCTAGCCCCATCTGAACTTCAGGAGTTGTCTACTCAGTTACAGGAACTCCTAGATAGAGGATTCATCAGACCGAGTTCTTCACCTTGGGGAGCTCCGGTCTTGTTTGTCAAAAAGAAAGACGGTTCATTTCGAATGTGTATTGACTACCGAGAGTTGAACAAACTAACCGTCAAGAACCGATACCCACTCCCTCGGATCGATGATCTGTTCGATCAACTTCAAGGATCAAGCTGTTATTCAAAAATCGATCTTCGATCAGGTTACCATCAATTGCGTGTTCGTGATGCTGACATCCCAAAAACCGCATTCAGAACCCGTTACGGGCACTACGAATTCCAAGTGATGCCCTTTGGTTTAACCAACGCACCAGCTGTATTCATGGACCTTATGAATCGGGTGTGCAAACCCTACCTCGACAAGTTTGTCATTGTCTTTATCGATGACATCCTTATTTATTCGCGCAACGAACGGGAACACGCACAACATCTCAGAACCATTCTAGAACTACTCAGACACGAGGAGCTTTACGCCAAATTCTCTAAGTGTGAGTTCTGGATAAAAACCGTTCAATTCCTTGGACACGTGATTGATAATCAGGGAATTCATGTAGACCCGACAAAAATCGAGGCAATCAAGAACTGGCAAGCGCCAACCACTCCCACCGAGGTACGCCAATTCTTGGGATTGGCCGGTTACTACCGCCGTTTCATCGAAAACTTTTCGAAAATTGTCAAACCCCTCACGGTGCTGACTCAGAAGGAAAAGAAATTTGATTGGACCGATAAACAAGAGTCGGCATTTCAGCTGTTGAAATTCAAGCTTTGCAGTGCACCCATTCTATCTCTACCCGAAGGCACCGATGACTTCGTGGTATACTGCGATGCGTCTCACCAAGGTCTGGGTTGTGTGCTTATGCAACGAGACAAGGTCATTGCTTACGCCTCCAGACAACTTAAAGTTCACGAGAAAAACTACACAACTCACGACCTCGAGCTAGGGGCCGTGGTATTCGCCTTAAAAATCTGGAGACATTATCTTTATGGTACCCGCAGCACTGTATTCACCGACCACAAAAGTCTCCAACATATTTTTAACCAGAAAGATCTTAACATGAGACAACGAAGATGGGTTGAATTACTAACCGATTACGACTGTGAGATCAAATATCATCCGGACAAAGCAAACGTGGTTGCTGATGCTCTCAGTCGTAAGGAACGAACAAAACCACTTCGAGTTCGAGCACTCAGTATTACCATTCATAACGATCTCACCACCCAAATCCACCTTGCCCAACTCGAAGCCCTGAAACCCGATAACTTCAAAAACGAAGCCCTGCGAGGCATGGAAAAGCAATTCGAAACCAAACCCAACGGAGTTAAGTATTTCTCAAACCGAATCTGGTTGCCTAATTTCGGAAAGGGTAAATGACAAAAATCGGCAACGAACTGCCAAAATTTGTTCCAAGTATGCAACCTACCAATATAATTACTCAAGTATGCAACAAACCGGATAGTTTCGTGCTTGGATATTTGAAAAGTCGTTTTTTACTGGACTATGTTTAAAAATGCTGAGTCACGTTACACGTGGACTGCCACATCTAAAATTTGCCACATCACAGAGACATGTAGATGCCACGTCATCAATATGACTTTATAACATTTTTTTATTAAAAAGGATGAAAATTGCATTTCCTTTTTATAAAATGGACACCAATTCACACGTCGAACGAATGGCCGGAGAACTCAAATGGCCTATCTGGTAATACTTATACACAATTTCATATATATTTTACTAATATTAAATGTTTATAACCTAATAAATAATATGTTGCAGCTTAAGTCTTCTGAAATATGCAGCTTCGCTTACCTGCAATCACGTATTTTGCAAGTAAGTGCTGTTATTCATAACTTATTTTTAATCGATTACCGGATAGTGCAAGGAAAACGACGAAAAACCCTTCTTCTTTCACCGGAAACTTAAAAAAAAAAAATGAAAACCTGCAACTTTTTCCGGCAACTGATTACACTTCTTCTACCATTTCTCATTTCAATTACTCCAACAACTCAACAACAAATCTCCCCCGTCGATCTCAATGCACTTCATCAGATCACATTCTCACTCACCGACGTCAAAACCGGTGATTTCTTCTCCACCTGGAACTTCACCTCGCCGGAAACCGTTTGCTCTTCCTTCGCCGGCGTCACTTGCTCCATCATCAACAGTCAGCTACGTGTCACATCTCTCTTCCTCGGTACCGGACTCTCCGACTCACCTGGACTCGCCGGCACAATCTCCGCTAACAGAATCTACAATCTCACTGAGCTGACTCAGTTAATCCTCTACCCTGGCATCATCACCGGATTCATCCCGTCGGGACTCGGCCGCCGGTTAAAAAACCTCCGTGTTCTATCCCTCACTAACAACCGACTCACCGGAACCATATCGGAGAAAATCTCGGAGCTCAAAAAACTACACACATTAGATCTCAGTCACAACCAGCTCAACGACCTAATTCCGGTGACACTGGCGACGAATTTACCGTAGTTAAGAGTATTAGTACTTTCCTCCAATAACCTCGCTGGAGAAATACCTGAATTCTCCGATAAGTCAAACCTAATTCATTTAGATTTAAGTTACAATATGTTAACCGGATCGTTACCGAATACGACGCCATTTACACTCCGTCATTTGTATTCATACGTATTTTAATTTTAAATATCCACGTCATCTTTTATTTCCATGTCACCTTTAATAAATAAATGAAAATTGTATAAAATATAAATTGACCGGTCAAACCGGTTGCAGGTTACTATATTACTGACTTAAGTACGAAACTATCCGGTTTGTTGCATACTTGGGTAATTATATTAGTAGGTTGCATACTTGGAACAAATTTTGGCAGTTCGTTACCGATTTTTGTCATTTACCCTTTCGGAAACCTACGAGACTTGGTGATGGATGAAGCTCACAAGTCCAAATATTCTATCCACCCGGGATCTGACAAAATGTACCACGGCATCAAGGAATTTTACTGGTGGCCAAACATGAAGGCTAACCTTGCATTGTACGTCAGCAAATGCTTAACTTGTTCCAAGGTCAAAGCCGAACACCAAAGACCTTCGGGATTGCTCCAACAACCTGAAATTCCTCAATGGAAATGGGAGCAAATTTCCATGGATTTCATAACCAAACTTCCCAAGTCGTCGAGCGGTTGCGATACCATTTGGGTGATCGTCGATCGTCTCACCAAATCTGCCCATTTCTTGGCAATCAGAGAAACCGATAAAATGGAACGCCTTACACAAATTTACATCAAAGAAATCGTTTGTCAACATGGTGTCCCTCTCTCGATTATCTCTGACAGGGATGCCCGTTTCACATCTCGCTTCTGGCAATCACTCCAAAAATCATTGGGTACCCGTCTCGATATGAGTACCCGCGTACCATCCTCAGACCGATGGCCAGAGCGAACGAACAATTCAGACACTGGAAGACATGCTACGAGCCTGCGTAGTTGATTCCGGTACAAATTGGGAAAGACATCTACCGTTGTGCGAATTCTCGTACAACAACAGCTATCACGCCAGCATCAAAGCTGCACCTTTTGAGGCACTGTACGGTCGTAAGTGCCGATCACTGATCTGTTGGACTGAAGTGGGAGATAGTCAACTCACTGGTCCTGAACTCATACATGAAACCACAGAGAAAATCGTTGAAATCCAAAACCGACTCAAGGCTATGCTGACGTGAGACGCAAGCCACTCGAGTTCCAGGTTGGGGATCGAGTACTCTTGAAAGTATCGCCATGGAAAGGCGTAATCCGATTCGGCAAACGCGTAAAATTAAACCCCAGGTACATTGGGCCTTTTGACATCCTCGAGAGGATAGGTCCAGTGGCATATCGACTGCAGCTGCCCTCTGAACTCAGCAGCGTGCACCCTACCTTTCACATTTCTAACTTAAAGAAATGTCTGTCTGACGAGACACTTATCATACCACTTGACGAGATTCGTATCGATGATAAACTTCATTTCGTTGAGGAACCTGCTGAAATAATGGACCGTGAGGTCAAACAACTGAAACGGAGTCGTATTCCCATCGTAAAAGTCAGGTGGAATTCTAGACGTGGTCCGGAATTCACTTGGGAACGGGAAGACCAAATGCGACTTAAGTATCCTCAATTGTTCACTGATTCTACCCTGAACGCGACTTCGACTTAAATTTCGGGACGAAATTCTTTTAACAGGGGGAGAATGTAACAACCGGCAAATTAGGACTAGAATTAGTGCCTAATTCTTTGTAAATACATGTAATTAGTTCTGTGTTAGGCTAATTTATGTATCGGATTATATATTGGTAAATATATACAACTTTGCGATTTGACTTAAATCGTACGCGACTTAAATAGAATGAAATTCTATTCGATTAATACGGACGTTGGTGAACAAATGTTTATAAACTAAAATGACGCAATTATGACAAAAAAAAATGCTATTTTATAATAACGAATAGTTATCTCGTATCACTCGATTAAAGTTACACGATTTAAAAACAAAAGTATTCAAACTTATTTAAACTAAATTGTATTTCAAACAGTTAAGGATTTAAAGAAAATAATTTAAGCAAAATGTTTAACAATCTTCGTATTTTAAATGAATGATTAACGTGTAAAAATAAATAATTTACGTAAAACGACGGAGACAACGAACACCGCACGGAGCGCGAGGACGGAGGCCGAAAATGGGAGGTTAAAACCCCTCCACCTCCTTTTCTTTTCCTCATTCTCACTTCCTCCTTCTCTCTCTTCTTCCTCTCCCTTCCTTTTTCTCTCTAAATCACCACCACACCACCACCATCAAAAACCACCAAATACTACCACTAAACGCCCGCGGATTTACTCGGTCATTTAGAAGAAAACGTTCACCTCTTCACGATCTACAACTTCATCTTTCCGGATTTTCATTTCGGCATTTTGTAAGTTTCCGACAAATCCCGACATCTCTCGTTTTTGATCATTTTTACTAGTTTATGGTTTAAATAGGCTTAATATGTTCATATGAGGGTTGGGTAAAAGAATCGGACCAAACGGAAACCCGAAAACATGTTTTTGGCTCGAAATCCGTCGATCAGACGCCAGTGTCGCATAGACGAACCCAGATATGCGACACTTCGTGCGACACTTGCTGAGTGTCGCATAAAGCCTTATACCGACACTTCCTTAGTGACGCAGAACCTGTACCGACACTATGATTACGACACTTCAGTAGTGACGCTTACAAACGAACTGACACTTATACCGACACTAGTCTAGTGACGCAGCTATCCTAATACCGACACTTCCATAGTGCCGCATGACTTCATTTCCCGACACTTATAACGACACTGATTTAGTGACGCTGTCATCTCACATTGACAATCATTACCGACACTCCTTAAGTGTCGCATGTTATTAACTTCCTATTTTATACGACACTATGCTAGTGACGCATGATCTGACTACCCGACACTTCACCCGACACTTCCTTAGTGTCGCATGACCGACCTAAGTGACGCATATAAGTGACGCATAAAACAGCAGTTTTCCAACTATTTTTACACTAAGTGTCGAACTTACACAACTTTAAATACTTATACCATACGACTTAACAAACATAATAAAACGTACTTTTCTATTACAATTACTCTAAATTGCGTTGTAAATGATAAAACTTTAATTATAACAAATCACCAACGGTCCATACACTTTTACACAAACGATAACGAGCCAACATCTGGACACAATGGGTTGTATGAACAATTAACCTAGATGTTCTTGCGAGACATCTACTTACTTGACATTACGTGTTTAGGCGTTTGGAGGTTACGGGTTCGGAGAACCAACTGTTGATATTACTTACTCGTTTATTGATATAAACGCACTTGCAAAGACTCAGGTGAGTCTTACGGCCCCATTTTTACTGTTTTAAACTTATTGGGGGAGATACATGCTACTAATTTTTCTTGAACACAAGTACTAAACTGTTTACTATACCAAATGGAATTGCATGAGTTATTTATTATTTACTGAAGTCTCTCCATCATATATCGTTAGTTATGGACTTAAGCGCGAACAGTAGTTAATGGATCCATTAGGGAAATGACCCTCCCTGCCCGGGGTAGTAGCGCTACCACGTACTGATTTACACGTATAAACGGGTGACTATTATTTCGTTACTGATGCTTGCTCAATTACGAGCATGTCACGGGAGCAACTGATTATTTACGGGTTAAGCTTCGATTATGAGCCTCATGGCAACGGTATAACTTAATTACTTTACTTTTGCTGGATTTGAAAATACTTGATATACGCCTACGGGCAATACTGATGAAATCTTGTGTTTAAACTGATTATCTATTTTACTTACAAACCTGTGAGATTCACCAACCTTTTGGTTGACCCTTTTTAGCATGTATTCTCAGGTACACTTACGGAGTAGGATCACTCCAGGATTACTAGCTAGAGTCGCATGATTTCCAAACTGCATTTAACGGAGATTCTTTGGCATTATCTTTTGTAGCTATGGTTATGTAATAGAATCTCCCGCCACATACGCGGACTCTAGGCTTACATATTTTTGTAAAGAAAACTATATGTTTTCAAATGATTTAAATTATGAAATGTAACTATTTTACAAACGTCTCATGTAGAGGTCGTTTGCTGTATATCTTGTGCTTTGTATATTGATTAGTAACACCCCAAAGTATGCTTCCGCAAATCACCAAATTTGGGGGTGTTACAGCAAAATTCAACAGAATTCGATATTCTATCATAGTGATTGGTTCGTGAATGAATTGACTTGAAAGTCACCAAGATAAAGGAATTCACAATCTTGAAATTACAATTCCTTAGATGAATTCCAATTCCACCTAAAGTATTTCGCTAACTAAACGAACATTAGGGTACGTCTGGTTCACGAAATGATTTTTTTAATGGGATTGCAATTCATCGAAGGGATTGTAATATATTTCAAGTTAGAAATATGAAATCATTTGAGTGAGGGAATTTGATGTTTGACAATTTAAATAATTCATTTGTTAATCGGATATCATATCCTTACGAAATGTGATCAAGCATAATTTTTATACCTGAGTGCAAGATGGATTGAGCCAACTCGTTACTCTCCGCGACTTGCGTAAGGACCCGTTATAGTGTATCGAACAACAATAAGGGTGGTAGGAATCGGTGATAGGAGATGAGCAGTAATCTCCTAATGATGATAAGTGTAGGTGATGAATAGTGATGAAGGTGTATTATGAGGTGTTAGGGCATGAATAGTGATTATGCCCCTATATTTATAGTGACCTTCCTCCACCTTGGTGGGCAAGTTTTGCCATGTGTCATCATCTTATGGCTTTAATCGTACGGTTGAGTCACCATCTGGTGATAATGTTCATCGTACGGTTAAGTCATGATCTCATGGTTTTGATCGTACGGTAGAGTCACCATCTGGTGGTACTGTTCATCGTACGGTTAAGATATGATCTTGGTACTTTAGATCGTACGGCTGAGATTAACGCGTCCTGAGTGTGGGTCCCCTGTAATGACATGGACCAATAATATGTAAGGATGAAAACCCTTGTCGGCCATTGGGGAGACCACCACTAACGTGGGTGGAACCCGTTATAAGGTTGTCCCCTGCCAGGAGACATAAACCCTATTTTGATGGGCTTACATCATTTGCTGGGCTTTTAGGTCTATGGGCCTTCCTGTAGATTATACAGGACTGTCAATAGTTTGTTGCCTGCTATTGAGGTCCCCTGTAGTGTGGCCTCTCCTGTCGAAGTTTATCGCGTAGATATGCCTGTCTGTTGGGTCGTCCTGTGAGTAGCTTTTGCTTGCGTTTTGTGAGGCCCATTCAGGATGGTACACGATTAAGTCCCCCCAGTTTAGTTTGCTGAGGCTTGCGTCTGGGAACTGAACTCAACAGCTTGTGGTACAGGAATAAAGTTTGCAGGCAACATTTTGCAGGCCGCTAAAATGGAAGTTGTTCCATTTTTCCGGACTGACAGCCATATTTCAGGGAGGTCATTTTCGTAGAATACAGCCATATTTCAGGGATGTAATATTTTTCCGGACCATATGCATATAGTTTACAGGAAACCCTCTGGTCAGGAGATACCCATAATCAGTAGGGACGTGGCTAAACTTTGACGTTTCGTTTTTGACTGATGGTGTCCCATCAATGTGTCAGGGTACAGTATTACTTTTGATTTATTCAAGACGTTAGCGCGTGTTGGAATTCGTGTAGACGGCTGTATGTGTACGGGTGGCATTAATTAAGGTTGGTTACGCGCGTGTCTCCCTGGGACGTTGTGATTGCTGTACACGTGTAGGGCTCACATTGAAGCCCAAAGGCCCATGGGCCTGTGGCGGTTGTGTTGCCCTGCTATAAATAGGGCTTAACCCTTCATATTTTACTTTTGCGCTCTCTTTCTAACATTCGAATTTTTCCGGTCAATCAAAAATTCTCCGCTCTTCATCGTGCGATCAAGTTTCCGGCTACTGTAGTAGGTTCGTTTCCTTCGTTCTTGTGTGCTTGTATTCATTGTCTTTTCTTTGTTCATATATATTTTTTAAATAATGGAATCGTCACCGTCTACCACCACTTCCGCCCCTTCATCTGCTTTGATCGGCCCTTTGGCGAAGGTGGCCGCCCAATTTTCCGGCGGTACCGTAGATAGCATTCAAAGTATAGTGGATGGAGATGCTATTCTAGGGCTTAGTGTCCAGTACCCCTGTATAGATCTTTTTGAGGCTATTGCGCCCTTACCTTCTCAACGGGCCCATTCGCCGCCTGCTGGGAAGGTAACTGTATATTCAGACTGGTTCTCGATTAGCAACTTCAGGCTTCCCCCTACTTCTTTCTTGATTTCTATATTAGAGTATTACGGGATTGGTTTTTCCCAGCTTCATCCCTTAGGGCTCCAAAAGATCGTTATGTTTGAGATATACTGTAGATTGCATAGGAAGGAACCTACGTTGTTGTATTTTGCATCTCAGTTTACAATAACCAATTCCCCAGAGAGTTGGTTTTCAGTAGCTAAGCGTGGGGGTAAAAACACGAATTTCTGTGGTCCCAGGGCTGATGGTTTAAGGGGGTGGAAAGAGGGCTTCTTTCATGTTGATGACAAGGTAATTCCGTCCGATAAGAGGAAGGTTCTTCAGTGGGTGAATCCGCAGGCCTGGGTTTCTAGGTTCGCGCCTGTGAAAAATGTGAACCCTGTGATTCTTGATTCAAATCCAGAGGTAGATATGGAGTTCCTGCGTCTGATGAGACAGGGAGGAGTAGTGATGAGGCCGTACCCGGAATCCGTCCTGGCCATGGCCTGTATGAGCAGGAACTGGAACAGGGAAGGCCGTGTCCTCATATGTCGGTACAAGAATAAAGGTAGGAAGTGGTGATATTTAGGCGGTGACGTAATACTAAATATCATTTTCTTATGTTTTGTCCTTCCTGCAGTGATGGATATTAATAGCTTCCTGGCCGCTGATGACCTTTCGGGAGTTGAGATTGGTCATACATCTGCAAACAACATCCCCGCCAACCCCGACGGTTCCCCCCAGCAGAGCATTCCTGCAGGATCCGACATCCCTAGTGATTACGAGATGGTCGATGATCTAGGGGTGTCTGTGGGGAAGAGAAAGAAGAAAACTGCCCCTGGTGGCAGGCCGAATAAAAAAAAGACTAACAGCCGCCCTGTTTCTTCCAGTGATGCTGGGGGTTCGGAGGATATTGTGAATATTTCCCAGCCCCGCAGACTGCATGACTCTGCCACAGGTATATATCGTTCTGCAAGCTTGCTTTAGCTTTAACGCTACGTGTGTAAATGTTAAGAATTCTTTTTTCAGATGAGGAGGAAGATGTGAATCCTGCTCAGCACAAGAAGAGCCGGATCAGTTTTAGAACGGATGATGACTCTTCCTCCAAGCGCCAATCCGAGAGCTCCACCAGCCTTTCCTTTGTGAACAGGGAGGCCAATGTTGATGACGACGCCGTTGATTTTTTGGGCAGCGCCCGTGGTGCTATCCCTAGTGCTCCCGCTGACGACCTTTCCGGCTTACCTCCCTTTGTTCCTGGTTGGTCCTTCCAGGGCGACAATCCAGGGCGTGATCTTCAATCTTGCAGGGATTACGTCCAGCATGCGATGCCTCCTGCGATTGAGAAGAGAATGGCTTCTCTAAATGCTCGCCAAAGCATTAACTGTGGAATCAAGTCCACTTTCGACTCCTTCATGTGGAATATCAACACCCTGAAGGTTGCTGATCGCTTGGAGGTGCTCGCCAGGAAGCTGAGGATTGACTTGAAGAGCGAACAGGCAAAGGCTGCTAGGGAGAGGGAGCAATTTGAGAAGTTCAAGGCTGACCACTCCGGCGATATTGCCAAAGTTGGCCAACTGAACTTGGAGATTGAGGGTCTGAAATCCCAACTGGCAGAGCAAGTATATCTCCACTTACCTTTTTTCTTTCCATCTATCTATTTAATGTTTATTACCCGAAGTGTTACACTTGTGCAGGCAAAGAAAGCAGCCGACATGGAAGCCTCCCTACAACGAAGCGGTGAGGAGTTGAATGCTGCTATGCGGCAAAGGGATGAAGCTCTGGCCGCCAAGGACAGGGTGACTGAGGAGATGAATCAGGCCATTTTTGAGAGGGATGCCGCAGCAGAGGAGAAGAAAAAGCTGCAGGCTGGTCTTCCTGATCTGATCATAACTTCCATGACCTGTCCTGGGATTTTAAATCCTTTTGGCAGGTTGGTGCAGTGTTCCAGGGGTCAAGGCCGACACGAGACGGCTACTGTGGCTGCCCAGTTTTTAAACCCGTTGCCTGAAGTCCTTGCTAGTAGGATTGACCCTGCTATTTCAACGAAGCTTGAGGAGGCTAAGACGACTTTGAAAAATCTGTCTACATCGCCATTCCTGGAGAGGCTGGTTGAAGACCTTAACATGCCGGTAGACGCGATCCTGGCCATGAGGCCTTAGTTTGTTTTATTTATGGACAAGTTTATGTATTAACCGTTCGGTGTTTCCTGGATATATATATTATTATTTTTGTCTGTAATGTACGTACATTTCTCGTCAAGTGCTTACTTGCAAGTTTTGCTTTGAATGTTTATGCTTGCTTGAGTGCATTTTAATTTGTTGTGATAAGCAAAAGATCTATGGGATGGGTCATGACCTGGCAAATTCTAGTTTGCCGGCTGTGCAGGGAGGTTCAGCTAGCAAGCCTACTGGCGAATGCCTGTGTCCTTCCTGCCCTGATCTGGTTCAACGCTTTGCCAACCTACTGGTTGAGGTGAACCTCTGCCAGGGATAGGGCTAGAATTCACCTTCCACTATGGCAGGACCGTCACTCCTGACTGCTTTTTTACGGTGAGTGTATCACCTGTGTGCAGGGAGCGAGACATTGTGGAGATGCATCGTGCAAGTCCGGCCAATATTTGGGCCTCGTGCATATGACATTCCTTGTATAAAGGTGGTATGTCCCTGGCACATTTGTGATAGTTGTATGAACATAACATGAAGTAAAATAACTTTAATTTGGCACGAACAACTTAGTTTTATTGATAAAAAAGAAGTGATTCAACAAAACATGCCAATCAGGAGGGGTGATCAAGCCCTCCTGGGCTTACAGATAGTTGTTCAGACGTAACATTTTTTCAAGTTTGTTGCGTGCCATGTTCGTGGAACAGGAGTACCGTCCGGTTGAGACAGGCTGTAAGCTCCATTGCCGTGGGCCAGTGTTACTTGGTAGGGTCCTTCCCATTTCTGTCCGAGCTTTCCTGTGTCTTCAACCCTGGAAGCTTCGTTTTTTCTCCATACATAGTCCCCGACTATATACTGTTTGTTTTGCACCTTCCTGTTGTAGTACCTGGCCATTTTTTGTTTGTTTCTCTCTTGTCGGACAGCTGCCATTTCCCTGATTTCTTCTGTTAGATTCAAGTTTTCTTGTAGGGATATCATATTGGCGTCTTCTTCAAATGTTAGGACCCTCTCTGTGGGGACACTGATCTCTGCAGGGATTACCGCCTCTGTTCCATATACTAAACTGAAAGGGGTAACCCAGGTGCTATCATTCTTTGGCAACGTTCGGTGTGCCCACAGGACGTTTGGGAGTTCCTCGACCCATCCAGTCCTGGACCTTCCCAGCCTAGCCTTGATCCCTGCAACAATGTCCCGATTGGTTACCTCCACCTGTCCGTTAGCCTGGGGGTGCGCTACGGAAGTAAAGGTTTGCTTAATTGAGAGCTCTTCACACCATGATTTGAAGGGGTCAGCCGCGAATTGTGTTCCATTGTCACTTACAATCTCATGTGGGATTCCAAATCGACACACGATGTTTTCCCAGACAAAGTTCACCATTTTCTTACCAGAGATCTGAGCCACGGGCTTTGCTTCCACCCACTTAGTGAAATAATCAATTGCTACCACAATGAATTTTACTCCTCCAGCTGCAGGTGGGAAAGGTCCTACAATATCGATCCCCCATTTGTAGAAAGGCCATGGAGAAGTGACAGGAATGAGATCGTGTTTTGGGGTTCTGGAGATAGGAGCATGACTTTGGCAGGACTGACACTTTCGAACTATCTCCAGGGTGTCCTGATGCATTGTTGGCCAAAAATACCCCTGGCGCATTATCTTTCCTGTGATTGCACGAGGGCCTGAGTGAAGGCTACAGGAACCCTCATGGACCTCTCTGATAAGATTCTCCGCCTGCTTAGGACCGACACACCTGAGGTTCGGTCCCAAGAAAGATTTCCTGAGCAATTCACCTTTCTCCATGAGATACATTGGTGCTTTGATCCTGATTTTTCTAGCTTGAGTCCTATCAGCAGGGAGTGTCCCATTGAGCAAGTAGTCCCTGATAGGAGTCATCCAATTGTCTTCATCTTCCTCGACTGGGCTAACTTCGTAACTGCTGTTGATTGACTTCTGTTTTAGAACCTCGACCAACACTTCTTTGGTTAAGTGAGCAAAGGTGAGGGTTGCCAGTTTGCTTAAGATGTCGGCTTTCTTGTTCTGACTTCTTGGAACTTGATCAATTTTAAAGTAGCTGAACTTTCCTTTGATTTCTTGTACAACTTCCAAATATTTTTTCATTGCCTGTTCTTTAGCTTCAAAGTTTCCGTTTACCTGGTTGGCTACTAGCTGCGAATCAACAAACACTTGGATGGACGTGATGTCCATCTGTTCAACGATCTTTAGTCCGGCGATTAGTGCCTCATATTCTGCTTCATTGTTCGTTGCAGGGAATTCGAACCTTAAAGCATAAGTGTGTTCTTCGCCAGCTGGACTTGTAAGGATTAGCCCTGCTCCTGACCCCCCCAGAGCTTGCTGCACCGTCAGTATAAAGTTCCCAAATTTCCGTTGGCTTACTGTTGACGGTCAGGGAGTTCGTGCCTTCAGTCTCTCCTGGAAGCTCAGCCAGGAAGTCAGCCATTACTTGTCCCTTTGTCGCACTCCTAGGGCAAAATGTAATTTCATGTTCGCCTAGCTCAATTGCCCATTTGCCATCCTCCCTGATTTTTCTGGTTTTAGCAGTACCTGTTTGATTGGCTGGTCGGTTAGCACCACTACTGGGTGTGCCTGGAAATACCTTCGCAGGCGCCTGGCTGTGTGTACCAGAGCCAGGACTAACTTCTCTATTGGGGAGTAATTCAATTCAGCCGGTTGAAGTGCTTTGCTGACAAAGTAAACAGGCATTTGTATCTTATTTCTTTCGGCGATCAGGACCGAACTTATCGCTCCGCTTGAAGCTGCCAAGTACAGGGTTAGTGTTTCTCCTGGAATAGGTGCAGTTAGTGTGGGGAGTTCTGCCATGAGGGCTTTCATTTCCTGAAACGCTTGTTCAGCCTGTTCAGTCCACATAAAATCTCTCTTTGCTGTACCTTTTAAGGTTGAGAAAAAGGGCAAGGATCTTTCTGCCGCTTTAGACAGGAACCTGGTCAGGGCGGCCAATTTTCCTGAAAGACTCTGAACTTCCTGTTTTTACTTTGGGGAAGGCATGCCTGTTACCGCCTGGACTTTTTCTGGGTTTGCCTTGAATCCGTCGGTGGTGATCACATGTCCCAGGAACATCCCCTCTTCGACTCCAAAACTGCATTTGCTGGGATTTAACTTCATGTTGATGCCCCTAAGGGTGGTAAATGTTTCTGAAATATCTTCCAACATGTTTGCTTCTGACGCACTTTTAATGACAAGGTCATCCACATATGCTTCCACATTTTGACCAATTTGTCCCCTGAAGGCGGAATCTATCACCCGATGGTAGGTGGCACCTGCGTTCTTTAGCCCAAAGGGCATTTTTTTGTAACAAAAGATTCCCTGATTGGTGTGGAACGCTGTCTTGTCTTCATCATGTTCAGCCATTTGAATTTGGTGATAGCCCTTGTAGGCGTCCAAGAAACATTTTAGTCTATAACTTGCTAAGGACTCTACCATCCAGTCAATCTTAGGCAGCGGGTAATTGTCTTTTGGGCATGCTTTGTTTAAGTCTGAGTAATCGACACACATTCTCCAGGAACCGTTAGGCTTTTTTACCATGACGGGGTTGGCCACCCATGTCTGGTACTTAACTTCTCGTAGTATCCCCGCGCCTACAAGGTCTTCTACTTCATTTTGCATGAAGGCGCTTCGTTCTGGTGCCATCCCACGCTTCTTTTGTCTGGAAGGGGTCACTCCTGGTCTAACGTTCAGGGAGTGTTCAGCAATGCTTCGTGGGACCCCTATCATATCAGATGGCCGGAATGCGAAAACGTCCTGGTTTTCTATTAACAATGCCTTTAGTTGTTTCTTTATCCTGGTTGGGAGTTTCTTGCCAATACATACCGTCTGGTCTGGGTGTTCCTGATTTATTACAATTTTCTCCTGTTCGTTGTCGGGTTGAAGTATGCCTCCTGATTCAGGTGTATGGTTTACTTGAGAACATTCAATCTGCAGCAACCTGTCTGCGTGAACAGTTGCCACTCCTTCTGGCGTTGGGAAACGTATCATACCGTGGACTGTTGAGGTGATTGCTCTAAACTGGAGCATGGCTGTTCGTCCCAGTATAACATTGTACTTAGAGGGTGAACGAACAATTACAAAATCAAGTGTGGTTGTTCTGTACCGTGGGTATGCTCCCAATGTAACTTCAAGCTTAATCCTCCCTATCGGCCAACTTGTCTCTCCTGAGAAACCTACCAGAGGTTGTAGGAATTCTTCCCTGCGACTTTTGATATGTTCTGGTAACTGTTCGAAGCAATGCTCATACATGATCTCTGTATAACTACCACTGTCTAGATAGACTCTGCTGACTTGGAAATTAGCTATTCTTGCTGTAATAACCAGCGGTTCTGCTGAGGGGTTTACATGATGTATTGCTGGAAATGCTATCTCTTGCAACTCCCATAATTCCACCTGTTCTATTTTTCGCTTCTGTCTTGGGGCTAGGGGACTGATCATGAGTATTACCGCATCAGGCTTGGGTAATTCAGCTGTAGCTTTTCCTTTTCTGGCTTCTCCCTGTTTAAAATCCCTGGCACCCTGGGCTAAGTGTTCCAACTTGCCATCTTTAATTGCTTTGTAGATTTGAGCCTTGAGCTCTCTGCATTCGTTAGTGTCATGGCCTGGTTCTTTGTGATATTTGCAATACTTGCCATTCTCTTTTGCCTTAGAGTTCATGGGATTTGGCTTTTTGAACCCTTTGGCAACAGATTCCGTTGCCAGTATTTCATGTGGAGTTTTTGACAGGGAGGCAATAAGCGTATCTTTTTCTGCATGCCTATTATATGGCTGGAATCTATTTCCCTTTCCAAATTTTCCTCCCTGTAGTCCCTTTCCCTTCCCCTGATAAGGTTGGGACCTGTGGTCATTTTTCGAGTTGTTAGCGGCCTGTCTGATCCTCTGATTAAGCTTGCGCTTTTCCATCGCCCTGGCATAGTCCCTGGTTTGAGATACTTGTTTAGAAAAAGTTGATGGTGTATCCCCGATGAATTTGTCTACTAGTGCCTGAAATCTGCTTTCATCCAAGCATGATATAAAACCTGATACCTGCTGGCTTTCTGGCAGTCCTGGTATTTTCAGGCACTCATCGGTGTATCTGTCTGCGAAATCTTCCAATGACTCATGAGGGTGTTGTTTTATCATGTGCGCCTCTACATGCGATCGTACATGCTTCTTCTTCTGGTGGAAATGACTTACAAACTTTCGCCTTATATCATCGAAACAAGTGATGCTTCTTTCCGGTAGATCCCAAAACCAGGACTTAGCATATGATCTCAGGACTGATGGGAACATTTGACAGGCCACCGCATCCTCCCAGTGTTGGGTTTTAATCACATGATGGAATGACTGTATGAAGTCTTCAGGGTCTGTAGTTCCATCATAAATTCCAAGGTTGGCAGGTACTGTGACCCCCAGGGGAAGTGGAACGTTGGCGATAGCCGGGTGAAATTGTGTGTTTGAGTCAGGGATTATGTTTTGCGGTTGCGGTGTTTTCCCCTGCATTACTGCCAGGAGGTTTGCTAGCATTGGTGGCAATGGTGGTGGAGGGGGTGGTATTACTGCTGGTTGCATTAATTGCGCCAGGATATGACCCAAAGCATTTGCAGTCTCCTGCACGGATGGCCCCTGTGTGTTTTGGGCAGGTGCTTGCTGATATGATGTGTTCTGAAATGGCACCTGTTGAGGTGGCGCCTGCTGATATGAAGCTTGCTGATAGCTTTGCGTAGATGGCTGTGGAAATGGTGCCTGCTGGAATGGCACCTGCTGAAATGATACCTGTGGGAATGGTATTTGCTGAAATGGCACCTGCTGGAACGACGCCTGCTGAAAGGGTACTTGCTGGAATGGCACCTGCTGGAACGACGCCTGCTGAAAGGGTACTTGCTGGAATGGCACCTGCTGAAATGATGGTGGAATGTTTTGCTGTGGAAGTTGTTGGAAATTTTGCACCAGTGGCTGCTGAAATGTCTGTTGAGGGGGTTGTTGTCCAACACTTGATTGGGCCTGTGTAAACGGCTGAGAACCCAGGCCATGTGGGGGTTGTTGTCCACCAGCTGGTGTTGGTCCCTGATTTTGCGATGTCTGCCCCCTTGGAGTGGTGAAATCCAGATGTCGGCGTGTTTCTTCCAGCACCTATCGCCGATTCCATGCAGCCATTTCTCCAGCAGTTGGTAATGGCACTTGTGCAGCCATGAAATGCGTCGCGTTTTCACCGGCCGTTGGAGGCGGACCGGTGTTGGATGTCATGATATCTGAGTTACTGAGTCTGAGTTAGAAAATCAGTTAGAAATTATTTGCTAGCTCAATAAAAGAGTTAGGGTTTCAACAAATGGATGGCGCCATTTGATCAAGCATAATTTTTATACCTGAGTGCAAGATGGATTGAGCTGACTCGTTACTCTCCGCGACTTGCGTAAGGACCCGTTATAGTGTATCGAACAACAATAAGGGTGGTAGGAATCGGTGATAGGAGATGAGCAGTAATCTCCTAATGATGATAAGTGTAGGTGATGAATAGTGATGAAGGTGTATTATGAGGTGTTAGGGCATGAATAGTGATTATGCCCCTATATTTATAGTGACCTTCCTCCACCTTGGTGGGCAAGTTTTGCCATGTGTCATCATCTTATGGCTTTAATCGTACGGTTGAGTCACCATCTGGTGATAATGTTCATCGTACAGTTAAGTCATGATCTCATGGTTTTGATCGTACGGTAGAGTCACCATCTGGTGGTACTGTTCATCGTACGGTTAAGATATGATCTTGGTACTTTAGATCGTACGGCTGAGATTAACGCGTCCTGAGTGTGGGTCCCCTGTAATGACGTGGACCAATAATATGTAAGGATGAAAACCCTTGTCGGCCATTGGGGAGACCACCACTAACGTGGGTGGAACCCGTTATAAGGTTGTCCCCTGCCAGGAGACATAAACCCTATTTTGATGGGCTTACATCATTTGCTGGGCTTTTAGGTCTATGGGCCTTCCTGTGGATTATACAGGATTGTCAATAGTTTGTTGCCTGCTATTGAGGTCCCCTGTAGTGTGGCCTCTCCTGTCGAAGTTTATCGCGTAGATATGCCTGTCTGTTGGGTCGTCCTGTGAGTAGCTTTTGCTTGCGTTTTGTGAGGCCCATTCAGGATGGTACACGATTAAAATGAAATTCAGATTTCAATTTCACCGAATTACATTAAATTCTAGGGAACCAAAACTAGCTATAAATATACGTGTGGCGCGCTACTTCGTTTGTTCTATGTTAAAATCCAACATCGACGAGGAAATGTGGGAAAATAATATGCAAATGTAAAAGATAACATTGTGGTAGATATATGATGCAAAGTATCAAATACGATGCCATTATGGTTTGTTTATCCATGTGATAGTTGTAATAGAAATCGTTTTATATGTAAATTACATGCGCTATTCTACGACCATAGATTTTAGAGATATTATGTGTTAGTTGTACGTGTACACTGATCTTATGGGACGCATACTTGGGAACTTGAATTATTTTCGAAGCCATTGGGGTCTTAGCCCAATGGTCATGGAGTTTTCTACTAAAGTGGTTTCTTCCTGGGAGTCACGAGTTCGAATCTCGCCCAAGGCATTTAGCCTGGGGGAGAGGCGAATCTGCGACGCGATACTCATCTAAGACATGGGAGAGCAATCCCTTTAGAGCGTCGTCAAGATTACGAACTTGGGTGCGGTTTTCATATCGGGGAGTAGCCACATGGAGATGATCGGGTTAACTAATGTGACACCCCGCAATTTCGACACAATTATAAACAGTATTTGCACGCATTTTTAGGCTAATTCCCTACTTTGAGTGAATTCACAACACATTTAAGAGTTAAGTCTAGCAAAGCCCAACTAGTTAATACGTGTAGTATTACGATTCATAATTAGTTATAATTATGTACGCGACAATTGGAACAAACGCGACAAAAATATACGACTGTTGGTAAACAAAATTATTTGATAAAACGAAATTATTAAATAACATTAACGATTTTTAAATATTATATCGATAATATTTACAAAGTATTTTATAACGTATAAACATTTATTTCGTAAACGGAAACAAAACAAAGTTAAAATTTTATAAACTTAACTAAATTACTTCTATAAATTATTTCAACCAAAAATATAAGCGAAAACGTGTTTAAATATTTACCATTTATAACATCTTAACATTTAACGATCGGGTAAAAGAACACGGGTAAAATATCGCAAATTGGGAACAAAGTTCCCCTCCCTTTTTGGCTCCAAAAATCAGCCATACTTCCACCCCCACCTGTAACACCCGCTTTTGTGGACATCTGGTAATTTCTTTTAAAATTAGATGTTATCATTTGTTATATTTAAATATCGTGTTTTATATGTTTTATTTATAAAATAGGAAATTTGGTTAAGGATTTATTGTGACTAGTGAATTAATTACCGTTTTAAATAGTTGTAGCTCACGGTAAAATAAAATAGTTTTCTCGCAAAATGGTTTCTAGGTTCCAGACAATAGATTGAAAGGGGACTAGTTTTAAGTGAGTGCGGAGTCGGTTTAAACTTTGGGGCCGACCTATTTAATTCCTTTCCCAAAAGGGAAAGTTTTTCATTTCCTACAAACCCTAAAACTTAAGAAAATAAAACCATAACCTAAACTAGAAAAGTGATAAACAAATCTGTGATTGATTCTTGAGTTAATCCTTGAACTCACCATCATCAAACTAATAATCTTCTAAAGGTAAGTGTTTATAAGTGTTATCATGAAATCATTTTGATAATAGGTTAGTTAGTGCTTTAACTATGAAATTGAAGTTTAAGTTGTTGTTACTTGATGTATGTGATGTTACCTACTGAATTGATATGCTAATAAGCTAAACTACATGGTGTTCTTCATGATCTTGTTAGAAAATTTGAGTAAAGAAATTTAGTTAAAGCAAGTAGATGAAGCTAGTATTGAGTGAAATTGGAATGGAGAATATATGAAGCTAATCATTGTTATATGCTTCTATGTAAGTTGATGTGTTTAAATTGAGTTGAAAAATGATTTGGCAAAGTTGGAAATGGAATTTTGGTATGAAAATCGCACAGGAACAGCAGCAGGTACAGGTTCAGCTGGAAAAACGCCGATGAAGATCGCGGCGCGATCTCTTCAGATCGCGACGTGATCAGAGGTGAATCGCGACGCGATTATTGATGGTTGCGACGCGATTAAGTGTTAAATAGCAACGCGATCCTTGTGTGTTGCGCCGCGACTGGGGTCTGCAGACCAGTTTGTGCTTTTGTTTATATTGTAGGCTGTGATGGTATATAAAATTCATAATAACATGTATAAAGATGATTTGAGACTTATAATTTGATTAATATGATTGATGAACTTATTATAAGCTAGTTGTTATGTACTTGATATGAAAAGTACTTTATTTTGGTATGTGATTATATTAATTTGAGAGGAGCAAGAATTAATTGAGATACTGACTTAATTGATTTGTGGTGTTTTCAGATACGCCGAAGACTCAGTGATTTAATCAGCTGAGTAAGTGAAGTGAAGTTGACAGGTGAATAGACTTGGAACTTCAGTGTGGTTTGGTTGTGATTTATTGGTTACAACGATATAAATATAGTGATTATTGATTACATTGCTGATATGTATATATAACTGTGATGTGTTGCCTATGTGCATTCTGGTGATTCGGGGGTCAACAATTGTTGGACTGATTGCTACAGGTTAGTCAATGTGAGATTTGTAATCATGTGTTGAGAATGGAACACATATTGATTAAAGGTAGCAATCAGTTATCGGTAAAATCACTGTATTGGCCAGCAGTGATTGTAAGTGTCGCTTGGTGGGCCATCCGCGGTCAGAGGGCTTTACAAGGACCACCGATCCTCTTGGTGATGTTGTGTCAAAGTGATATTGTTGATAATTGATATTGTTATAGCTAAGTCAAACTGTCTGTTACAGGTTTATTCACTTAGCTTCGTGCTAATCTCGTTGTTTACTCCTTGCAGGTTTATGTGATGTTTTAAGACGGGGCAAGGAGTGACTGGGAGTTGTTTGACCAGGATTACTCTGATTTTGTTAGATACAGTTGCTCGTGTTTTGTTATATAATAATTATGATAAAGTAATGGTTTGTAAACTAGCAGTTAATACTTATAACTTGTAATATGTTTTGATAGATGACATAATGTCATCCATGCGAATATGAATGGGATTTCGCTTCCGGGTTTTAAAAAAAAAAAAAATGTCAAGTGAAATTAGGTGCGTGTTATAAATTGGTATCAGAGCATAGGTTTGGGTGAATTGAGCAGTGATTAAGTGTTCAATCCCAAACCTAGTGGTATTGGTCAAACATTCCAGGTTACGGGATTGGTTATGAAATGTGATTTGGTTAGTATATTAGTACTAACGATTAACGAGTTGTGAGATGTGTTGTGATTACAGGATGGCTGAGAATGAGCAACCGAACCCTACCCTTAATAATGTCTTAGAGACAGATGTACCTCCAGATAATCAGGGCACTTCTTATTCAGTGGGTGGAGAATCTGATCGTGACTATATGATGAGATTAGAGGCTCAGGTGATGGAGCAAAGTAGACAGTTGGCCGAGCTTTCTCAACGACAAATTCCAAGTCAGCCACATGTTGAGAGTACTGTTCCACCTATTACAGCTACTTTTCGGGCTCCGACATCAGTTCCTTATGTTTCTCAGCAGCAGACTCAGGGGTATACTTTTCAGACTTCTGTACCATTTTCTACATATGGATCTGCGGGTTTTCCGATATCTATTTTTCCACCAGTTCAGCAGACAGAGAAAGGTTGTTCTTTGAAAACATTTATGTCTAGTAATCCTTCTGCATATTCTGGGAGTACTGATCCTACTGTTACCCTTGACTGGTTACGTGATGTTGAGAGGAAATTGGATGTTTGTCATTGTGAGGAGAAGGATAAGGTACCTTATGTTGTACAGTTGTTAAAGGGTCAGGCTATGTCATGGTGGGATTCAATTACTGCCCCATTTACTTCACAGCAGATAGCTGCTATTAGATGGCCAGATTTTCATGCTGAGGTTTGTAAGCAGTTCTGTTCTGAGTATAATCTTTCTCGTATTAGGCAGGAATTCCTTGACTTGGAGAAGACTGATCAGATGAGTATTGATGAGCTTATTAGACAGTTCTCCGAGAAGCTGAGGTTTGTGCAGGAGTGGGTCCCGACTGACAGGACCAAGATTGATCAGTTTGTTAGAGCCTTGCCTCCTGATTACCGTACTACTGTGAGATTAGCAGGTACAATTTCACAAGCTTTTGATTTAGCCCGTTCGGTTGACAGTGATATTCAGGCTAAGAGACTACGGAATAAGGAAAGGTTCTAACAGAGGCAGAGGGGTGATTCTTCTGATCGGGGCAAACAGAAAGGACAGAGTACACAGCCGAGCAGGAAAGTTAGTTTTGGTGGTAATACTTCTGATGGTTCTTACTGCATCAAGTGTAAAGCTAGACATACCGGGCCTTGTACTCCTCAGACATCTAGGTGCGTCAAATGTGGAGTATTGGGACATGCAGCTAGAGATTGTACTTATCCTAATCAGGTATGCTGGAACTGTCATAAAGAGGGTCATAGAGTTGGTGATTGCCCTGAGGCTAGGAGACAGGGATTGGGTATGGGTGGTGGTTCCTCTTCTTTAGGCCAAAAGCGGAAATTCCGCCACCTGCTACTAGTCGTGCATTTCAGATGACCGTGGATGAGGCTGTTGTTACTGATGACGTTATCACTGGTACTTTTCTTGTTAATTCTGTACCAGCACGTGTACTTTTTGATTCTGGAGCAAACTGTTCATTTATATCTGTGAACTTCTGTGATAAGTTAAAGTTGACTCCTTTGTTGATTACAAACCCTATAGAAGTAGAAGTGGCCAGTGGCAAAATGGTTCCTATTACCACCTCGGTAAAAGGGGCTAGTATTACGATAGAGGGTTATGATTTTCCTGTTTTATTTCTTTTGTTGCCTATTCCAAATTTTGATGTGGTGTTAGGTATGAATTGGCTGAGTCAAAACAAAGCCAATATCGAGTGTCATAAAAAGTTGATTAAAATCCCAATTTCCGAAAAGTCATATGTAGTGGCTCGAGGAGAAAGGGAAAAAGGCAGTATTCCATTGGTTTCTATGATGAAAGCTAGAAAATCTCTAGCTAAAGGGTGTGAGTTTTATTTGGCTTATGTTGTGAATACCAAGTTAGAAAAGAGATCTGTGTTTGATGTCCGGGTGGTTTCTGAATACCCGGAGGTTTTCCCTGATGAGCTGCCCGGTTTGCCGCCTGTTAGGGAAGTTGAGTATCAGATTGATTTGATTCCTGGTTCCTCCCCTGTAGTTAAGTCTCCTTATAGATTAGCACCTTCTGAAATCCGGGAAATGATGACTCAGATTCAGGAACTGTTAGATAAGGGTTTTGTACGACCTAGTCATTCTCCCTGGGGCGCTCCTGTTTTATTTGTGAAAAAGAAAGACGGCACACTTCGTATGTGTATTGATTATAGGGAGCTAAATAAAAGGACTGTGAAGAATAAGTATCCTTTACCCAGAATTGACGAGTTATTTGATCAGTTGCAGGGATCCTCATATTTTTCTAAAATTGATTTGAGATCAGGTTATCACCAGGTGCGAGTTCGTGAAGAAGATGTTCCTAAGACTGCTTTTCGCACCAGGTACGGCCATTATGAGTTTTTAGTTATGCCGTTTGGATTGACTAATGCTCCTGCTGTGTTTATGGATCTAATGAATCGGGTTTGTCGACCGTTCCTTGATAAGTTTGTGATTGTATTTATTGATGATATTCTGATTTATTCAAAGTCTGAGTCTGAACATGAACAGCATTTGAGACTGGTTTTGGAAACTTTAAAAAGGGAACATTTATATGCTAAGTTTTCAAAATGTGAATTCTGGTTGCAGGAAGTACAGTTTTTGGGGCATGTTATTTGTGATAATGGGATAAAGGTTGATCCGTCTAAGGTCGAGGCTGTGATGAATTGGAATACACCTAAATCTCCTTCTAAAATTAAAAGTTTTCTGGGTTTGGCGGGTTATTATAGAAAGTTCATTAAAGACTTTTCTAAGATTGCAAGTCCGTTGACCAGTTTGACACGTAAGAATGTTAGATTTCAATGGGGTGATCAGCAAGAAACAGCTTTTCAGACTCTGAGACAGTTGTTATGTTAGGCTCCGGTGTTAGCTCTGCCAGATGGTTCTGATGACTTTACTGTTTATTGTGATGCTTCTCATGCTGGTTTGGGATGTGTTTTAATGCAAAGAGATAGGGTAATTGCTTATGCTTCTCGTCAGTTGAAAACTCATGAAAAGAATTACCCTACACATGATTTAGAGCTTGCTGCAGTTGTATTTGCATTAAAGATTTGGAGGCATTACTTATATGGCACTAAATGTGTGATTTGTACTGACCACAAAAGTTTGCAGTATATGTTTACTCAGAAAGATTTGAATAGGAGACAGAGGCGGTGGTTGGAGCTGATTAAGGATTATGATTGTGAAATCAGATACCACCCGGGTAAAGCTAATGTGGTGGCAGACGCGTTGAGTCGAAAGATGTCTTCTGATCGGGTATGTTTTATGCGTTTAGACATCCATTCTGATTTGATTTCTCAGTTAAAAGATGCACAGTCTGAAGCATTACTGGATGTTAATTTGAAATCTGAAATTTTGCTGAAACGTAAGGATTTATTGGTTGATGACTCTCGAGGTTTGAAAACCTTTCAGTCTCGGGTTTGGGTTCCATTGTTTGGGGGACTTCGGGATTTGATATTATCTGAGGCACATAAATCTAGATTATCTGTTCATCCTGGAAGTACAAAGATGTATAATGACTTAAAACCTCTTCATTGGTGGCCTACAATGAAAACCGATGTTGCACGTGTTGTAGAAACTTGTCACATTTGTTCCCAGGTGAAAGCTGAACATCAGAAACCGTATGGTTCATTGAGACAGCTGGATATTCCCGAGTGGAAATGGGAGCATATTACTATGGATTTTGTCACCAAACTTCCCCGAACGCAGAAAGGTAATGATATGATTTGGGTGATTGTTGATAGATTGACTAAGAGTGCTCATTTTCTGGCTACCAGTGAGACTGCTTCTTTGACTCGATTGTCCCAGTTGTATATTCATGAGATAGTTTCGAGGCATGGGATACCGTTATCGATTGTGTCAGACAGGGATTCCAGGTTTATTTCTGGGCTTTGGCAGAGTTTACAGCGGGAATTGGGTACCAGAGTTAACCTCAGTACGGCTTATCACCCACAGACAGATGGTCAGACAGAGCGTACCATTCAGACTCTGGAAGATATGATGCGGGCTTGTGTATTAGAGTATGGTGGTTCTTGGGATTCTCATTTGCCTTTGGTAGAGTTTGCTTATAATAACTCTTACCATTCCAGCATCGGCATGCCACCCTACGAGATGTTATATGGACGTCGCTGCAGAACACCTACTTGCTGGTTAGAGGCTGGAGAAAAGCAGTTTGCAGGTCCTGATATTGTACAGATTACAGCCGATAAAGTCACTATAGCTCGTGAGAAACTGAAAGCTGCCAGAGATCGACAGAAACAGTATGCTGATCCACGCCGTCGTCCTGTTACTTTTGTTGAGGGTGAACTTGTTTATTTAAAGGTTTCCCCGTGGAAAGGTGTAATCAGATTTGGTAAGCGTGGAAAACTCGCCCCGAGGTATATTGGTCCTTTCAGAATCAGGCAGGTGGTTAATGATCAGACAGTCGCCTTGAATCTTCCTCCTGAGTTATCTGGTATTCATGACACTTTTAATATTTGTTATTTGAGGAAATGTAATGTGGAGGATAAATCCCAAATCCTTCCATTACAGGACCTTAGAGTCGATTCTAGTCAGAAACTAGTTGAGGAACCGATTGAGTTAGTTGATAGAAAGGTGACTAAATTACGTAAGAAAGAGATCCCGATGGTTTTAGTGAAATGGAGACATAGTTTGGGGGCGAACCTTACCTGGGAGACTGAGTCGAGCATGCGCTCACGATATCCTCATTTGTTTGAGTCTAGCGAGATTTCGGGGACGAAATCTTCCTAAGGAGGGGAGATTTGTAACACCCGCTTTTGTGGACATCTGGTAATTTCTTTTAAAATTAGATGTTATCATTTGTTATATTTAAATATCGTGTTTTATATGTTTTATTTATAAAATAGGAAATTTGGTTAAGGATTTATTGTGACTAGTGAATTAATTACCGTTTTAAATAGTTGTAGCTCACGGTAAAATAAAATAGTTTTCTCGCAAAATGGTTTCTAGGTTCCAGACAATAGATTGAAAGGGGACTAGTTTTAAGTGAGTGCGGAGTCGGTTTAAACTTTGGGGCCGACCTATTTAATTCCTTTCCCAAAAGGGAAAGTTTTTCATTTCCTACAAACCCTAAAACTTAAGAAAATAAAACCATAACCTAAACTAGAAAAGTGATAAACAAATCTGTGATTGATTCTTGAGTTAATCCTTGAACTCACCATCATCAAACTAATAATCTTCTAAAGGTAAGTGTTTATAAGTGTTATCATGAAATCATTTTGATAATAGGTTAGTTAGTGCTTTAACTATGAAATTGAAGTTTAAGTTGTTGTTACTTGATGTATGTGATGTTACCTACTGAATTGATATGCTAATAAGCTAAACTACATGGTGTTCTTCATGATCTTGTTAGAAAATTTGAGTAAAGAAATTTAGTTAAAGCAAGTAGATGAAGCTAGTATTGAGTGAAATTGGAATGGAGAATATATGAAGCTAATCATTGTTATATGCTTCTATGTAAGTTGATGTGTTTAAATTGAGTTGAAAAATGATTTGGCAAAGTTGGAAATGGAATTTTGGTATGAAAATAGCACAGGAACAGCAGCAGGTACAGGTTCAGCTGGAAAAACGCCGATGAAGATCGCGGCGCGATCTCTTCAGATCGCGGCGTGATCAGAGGTGAATCGCGACGCGATTATTGATGGTTGCGACGCGATTAAGTGTTAAATAGCGACGCGATCCTTGTGTGTTGCGCCGCGACTGGGGTCTGCAGACCAGTTTGTGCTTTTGTTTATATTGTAGGCTGTGATGGTATATAAAATTCATAATAACATGTATAAAGATGATTTGAGACTTATAATTTGATTAATATGATTGATGAACTTATTATAAGCTAGTTGTTATGTACTTGATATGAAAAGTACTTTATTTTGGTATGTGATTATATTAATTTGAGAGGAGCAAGAATTAATTGAGATACTGACTTAATTGATTTGTGGTGTTTTCAGATACGCCGAAGACTCAGTGATTTAATCAGCTGAGTAAGTGAAGTGAAGTTGACAGGTGAATAGACTTGGAACTTCAGTGTGGTTTGGTTGTGATTTATTGGTTACAACGATATAAATATAGTGATTATTGATTACATTGCTGATATGTATATATAACTGTGATGTGTTGCCTATGTGCATTCTGGTGATTCGGGGGTCAACAATTGTTGGACTGATTGCTACAGGTTAGTCAATGTGAGATTTGTAATCATGTGTTGAGAATGGAACACATATTGATTAAAGGTAGCAATCAGTTATCGGTAAAATCACTGTATTGGCCTGCAGTGATTGTAAGTGTCGCTTGGTGGGCCATCCGCGGTCAGAGGGCTTTACAAGGACCACCGATCCTCTTGGTGATGTTGTGTCAAAGTGATATTGTTGATAATTGATATTGTTATAGCTAAGTCAAACTGTCTGTTACAGGTTTATTCACTTAGCTTCGTGCTAATCTCGTTGTTTACTCCTTGCAGGTTTATGTGATGTTTTGGGACGGGGCAAGGAGTGACTGGGAGTTGTTTGACCAGGATTACTCTGATTTTGTTAGATACAGTTGCTCGTGTTTTGTTATATAATAATTATGATAAAGTAATGGTTTGTAAACTAGCAGTTAATACTTATAACTTGTAATATGTTTTGATAGATGACATAATGTCATCCATGCGAATATGAATGGAATTTCGCTTCCGGGTTTAAAAAAAAAAAAAATGTCAAGTGAAATTAGGTGCGTGTTAACCCAACCTTTTTCAATTTATTTTCATTTTAAGAAAACACACACACACCCTCTCTATCTCTTTCTATCAAAATCCACCACCAAAAACCACCCACTTTGACCACCGAAAACTACCACGAAACGACCTCAAATCACATAACTCCTTTAGAGGAAAACGATCACGGAGTCGAGCTCTACGCAACCATCTTTTCGGATTTCTCTCGCGTTAACTTTGTAAGATCCCGACATTTCGTAAACTTTTAGATTTTGAAATTTCATTTGATATTTCATGTTTAGTATACTTAGATCATCATGTTTTAGTGTTTTATACAACTGAAAATGTCCAAAATCGAACCGAAAACCCGTTTTTGTGAGCTGTTCGTCGAACAGTGGTAAGTGACGCATTGGTGCCAAAAACAGTGTAGCGACACTTAAGTGACGCACTAAGTGTCGCATAAAACCCTAATCTTGCGTCACTTCCTTAAGTGACGCCAAAAACCCTCTTTTTACGGCACTTCGTTAAGTTTCGGTAACCCGACACTCCATGCGGCACTAACTTAAGTGACGCCTAAATTCGATTTTCACCCTGTCCGACACTTACACCGACACTCATACCCGACACTTGCCTAAGTGTCGCCCCTCATGCGTCACTTCCTCCAGTGACGCTGATAAATCAGAATTTATCATTTCATGCGACACTTCCTAAGTGTCGCTATAAACTATTAATTGACGCCTCAAGTGACGCTAAAAACAGAAATTTTACAACTTTTTCACTAAGTGTTGAGACTGAAATTTTACCACCTGATTTTACTCCGAAATGAAGTTTCGAATGCGTTTTTACTACAGCAACATAGCAGAAATAAAAATTTTCCAAGCTGACTTGGCAGCTCGACCCCAACCAGGGGCTCTGCCCCTTAGACCCCGCCAGGGGTTGCCACCCCTTAGACCCCGCTACCAGGGGCGCTGCCCCCGGACCCCCGTACACAATTTGATACTTTATAAAAATACAACGAAACAAACGGAATTATACTTCTGAAGTTATGATTTCAAACTATCACCAACGAGTCATATACATTTTCACAACTACGAAATACAAACGTAAACATTAAACGAACACTTTGGACATAACTTGGTTGTACGAACACTAGCATGGATGGTCAACTACGATATCCACATACTTATTAAATCTCATACGTTTAGGGCGTTAGGAGATTCAGGATTATACTTGGGCTTTAGGCTTTGCTAGCAGTCAAACATATTCAACTCAATAGGTGAGTTCACAGAACCACTTTTAACTGTTTTACTGCTTACAACTTGGGGTGAGAAACATAGCCAACTGTTTATTGATTGCCATAACTGCTTTTACATACATGATTGTATACTTGTTTTACTCGAACGATTAGAGTACTTTGAACTATTGAAAACTTATACGAAACTGGTATTTATGAAACAACATTTTCATAAACATGATAAACTTTGTTTGGTAAACCGGAGAATGACCAGTATTTTTTTTATGTAAACGCTGGAGAACGACCAGCGACGTATTTTAGTGCCAGAGAACGACTGGCCAAGTGGACGGGAGAACGACCCGTGCGTATTTGGATGGGAGAACGACCCATGCGTCTTTGACCGGAGAACGACCGGTACTGTGTTTCGCTGGAGAACGACCAGCAGTGTTTGGACGGGAGAACGACCCGTGCGTATCTAGATCGGAGAACGACCGGTAAACTGTTTTGTTTGGACGGGAGAACGACCCGTGCGTCTTTAGACCGGAGAACGACTGGTACTGTTTTGGAAACGATGAAGAACGACCAGCAACATATTTTAAACTGTATTTGGGTAACATCCCACGTAAACTGGAATTGGGCAACATCCCAACCGAACTACATTTGGATAACAATCCACAAGACGATTACTTAACTATTATGGCAATAACTGTTTACGAACGTATTTGGTTAAACAAACGGTACTTGCAAACTTAAAACCTGTGAATTCACTCAACCTCGTTGTTGACTTTTACTATGTTTTTCAGGGAATTAGCTGCACACGTAAGGACCGCCTGCACAACTGAAAATCTAGGCGACCCTTGAAGATTTAGGATGCCAACTTTTTGAAACATATGGATTTCTTTTGTATAACTAATCTGTTTTAGTCATATTTACGAAATCCACTTTTGTACAACTTAACTACTTATACGATTCGATGAATCGTAAACTTTGTAACTATTACTCTTGGCATCTTAATATATATGTTCTGTTGTAATCATATGCTCTGATACGTATGCATGTACTATGTAAAAGTGGCGTCCCCTGCTTATACCAATGCTTCCGCTAAACGAATTTGGGGGTGTTACAACCAATATAAGCCTTTCTGTGACCCAAATGTCGTCTTTCAAAAAAAAAAAAAATTCGAATTACTTTTAAACTTCTAATCAATCAATTGGTTTAGATAGGTTTGTAGTTAATCGTAATTATATTCTTAGGTAACTCTGAGTTTAGTCGCTAAATTCTTACGTACTACTAGTGAGTCTTACGATCAGAGTATGTACGTTGTTCTCAAAAAATAAAAATAAAAATAATTAGAAGAATAATATGGAGTATATATGTAGTCCTAGTACTTAATACTCTCTTCTTCCCAAAATAAGTGTCATGTTTCAGTTTTTTAAGTCTTTCTTTTTTAATTTTGACCTTAATTATCTTTGTTTGTGTCATATAATACTCTATGAAAATTATACCAATGAAAATATATTTAAAACCCAATCCAATCATATATTTTGCGTTAAGTATTATATAACACAAACAAAGATACTTAAGGTCAAAGTTAAAAAATAAAAACTCAAAAAGTCAATACAAGACACTTAATTTGAGACGGAGGGAGTAGTTAATAATGGTTTTTTTACCTTGTATCTTGTACTGTTGACCAACTTTATATAAAAGGGTGTTTATTACCCCGTATTTATTTTGACAACAAATAAACACATTTTGATAGTTTATGAAAAATTGTCTATCGGCTCATTTAGTCATTTTGAATAAAATAAGCACTTAAAATAAATAGTTTGGTACACGTACTTACTTTTTTTTTTTTTTCAGATAAGTGTTTAAAGTAATTAACTATTACCAAATATCGTCTTAATAGTTATAATACGATTTTGAGTTAATAAGTGAGAAATGAATTTACTTGACACTATTTATATAAAAAGAAACCTAATGTCTCGAAACTATTTATAGTTTTATAGGAGTACTTGAAAACTTTTATGTTTAAATTTATGATATCTAAGAACATGGCATTTTTAGAATTAAAAGCAAAAAGCGTTATTGGGTGGGTTACATCGATGGATGACATTTCATTTGGGGAACAAAAGATGGTGTTCAATCAAGAATATGTATGCCTTTAATTACCAATAATTCATTCAAAAGCAAATTTAATATAACAAAATAATTATTCGGTTGCACCTAATAACTATTTTGTTTTAGAGTTTATTGTGATTTCTTACGTTGAATATACAATCAATTAATGTAAACTAGTAAATTACCCGCGTTAAGCAATGATAGCGAATGAGAATTGAGTGTGATTGCTATGTGAAGATTCCGAAGGTGATTCAAACACTTTTGGTCTAAAAGATTACGATGGGAGACTGAAGTCGGATGATCATAATAAAAATTATGTATACGGCTAAAAAAATATGTGATTATGTGATTGTTTTGATTTACATTAAATCTTTAAAATTTTAAAGTTTTAAATTTCTGGGAAAGGGTTTAACGTTAAGATATCGTGAATGTACAATACAACAAGTTGTGGATGTGATCGGAATCTCTAAGCTACAAAAAGATATTTTACCCATGAATAAATTGTCAACTCCCACATTTACAAACTTGTAAATGACTATTTGTGCAATAGTGTTATGAATAGTTTTTTTTTTTTTTTTTTTTTTGAACTTATCATTATTAATAAATTTCATATACTTTAAATACTTTAGTTGAATTTGGACTTTCATATTCTACTATCTGAAAATATATTATTGATTAGTATATACTTAATTTATTATTGTAAAATCATATTTTATAATGTAAATACATTACCTTATATGGATTATAAATTTTCAAACAACCGATTAATCAATTGTTGTCTTTTAATTAACAACTTAATTTGGAATAACAAAAAAAAGTATTCGTGTGTTTAATCTAACGCTTAGTGTTATTTTCATATAAACATTTATTATTTTCATATATATCTTACAACACGTTATATAATATTATAAATTTATCACTTTCTAATATGTCACGTAATCATCTAAGCTATTAATTTATTATTTATATTACCAATATAGTGGTTTTACCACAAAGTACAACGAATTTCGAAGATATCTTGTGAATCATAATATTACTTTTGTTGCTTACATTACATATGCACAAAAACACATATATTATGATATCTAGAAGATATTATCAAATATATTAGATATAAATTAATATAGGTTTAAATGACATAAAATTCAATTTGAAAGACATCTCATATATTATGTTAATCACTAGAAAAGAAGGACGTAAGATTTGATATTTGCTTTGAAATATATATAAACAGAAAAAATAACGAAATCAAAATATATGTAAAAATAAGAATTAATTATATAAGGTATTAAAATATGTATCTTTTTTATTTTATTACCGTCGCAACGCACGGGTAAAACGGCTCGTTAATATATATATATATATGATCCGGATCAATTGAGAACCAAAAAAATTGCGAGAATCGTGAGAACCACTAGATTGCATGCTTGTTCACATGTAATTAACTAGATTCACATGTGAACATCGATTTTGTTAGATTAGGGAAAAAAATTTCGAAAAATCCTTAAATTATAGCGAAAAACGCAAAAAATCAAATTTATGTTCACATATGAACGATAATATGAACAAATCAGGTAAAACGTGTTTTAAGACAATTTTCGAATTTTTTTTTTTCTCAATCTAACCTAAATCAATGTTCACATGTGAATCAAGTTAATTACATGTGAACAAGCATGCAATCTAGTGGTTCTTACGGTTCTCGCAATTATATATATATATATATATATATATATATATATATATATATATATATAAATGGCTAATGCTTTGAATTTAATTTTAAAGGTATATGTGTTGTGTTAAAAGGAAACTTGTAGGGCATAGCTTTGCAATTGCAATTACAATACATTTATTAAAACTTTAGACCAAATTTATACATATAATTAATTAATCAAAACTTTTTAAATGTTTGCATGTTTTGTGCATTAGCTAAATCTTTTTCATATATCAATAAAAATGCATGAGTACCTTCTTTTGACCAATCATGTTTGACCAATCATGCCACAACAAACTGGTTTCAGTTTCCATCACCAAATTAATCAATCAATTTGAATATGATCATAAATAAGATCCAAGAAGGCTTATTAATTTTCTCAATATATTAACTCATATATATATATGCTTGATCTTCATGATTCCACGATTTATTAGAGAATTCGTGAAACGCCCTAAATTATTATTTTTATTTTTGCTACCGAAATTCTCTTGTTTTGGTCCCAACAATAAATTAAAATACGATACGAGATTACGTGCGCAAGGCTACACGAGTTAAGTGCCCAACATATGTCATGGGCAAAACTGCTCATTCTCAAAACTGCCCCTTTTTGCTCAAAACTGTCTTTTTCAAATACGTATAACTTTTTACTCGTTAACAATTAGACAACCAAATTTTGCAAACAGCTTCACTATAACAAAATGAAGGTTTTCCATTTTTACACTTTCCCATCAAACTGCTTTTTTGCCTTCAAAATAGTCTTCAAAACTGCCCATTTGCCCTCAAAACTGCCATTTTTCCTCAAAACTACCGACATTCAGATACGCATAACGTTTTACTCGTTACGAGTTAGACCATCAAATTTTGCATGCACCTCCACTATGACAATATAAAACTTTCTCTTCTTACACTTTTTCAATTTTCACAAAAACGACAAATCTGGACATATGACCAATTTATAACCATTTTGACCACTTTTTGATTTCAACCAAATTTACAAACTACATACTCTTAGGCTCTAACTTTTTGCACACATTCTTAAAACTATAAAACAAGTTTAAAACATGCGACACATGAACCACAACATAACTTTGACTCAATCTCACACATATGCATACCGATCACCCATTTTGCCCCTTTTTTGACCCGTTAACCATATCCTCTATATTTCAACCAAAACATTACCCAATTTCACACATGTTTGACCATATCAATGTAGTTGACTAAATGTCAACTCCAAATTCAACCAACCAATTAAATTTGACACTTTAACATATTTTATCAATTTTTAACCAAAACAAGACCAACCACATTCATATACTTCATACCCTTCCAAAAATACCTACACAAGGTTTTTACATCACTATTTGACTTTCTAAGTCAAATACCACAAAACCATAAACTTTATATACTACATATTGACTCACATGTTTACTTGAAAAACACTTTTTTTAGACGAATTACTCAAGCAATAATCACAACTGTCACACCCTCAAATTCGTAGATTGTTGTTAGCGGAAGCATTTAGTTAAGTATGGGGGTAATGACTCCATCATTGTACATGCATACGTATCAGAGCATATGATTACAACAGAACATAAATATATTAAGATGCCACAAATAATAATTACAAAGTTTTACGATTCATCGAATCGTACGAGTTTAGAAGTAGTTAAGTTTACAAAAGCAGATTTCGTAAATATGACTAAAAACACTTTAGTTATACTAAAGAAATCCATTTGTCAAAAGAGATTGCATCCTAATGCTTCGAGGGTTCGCCTATGATCCATATGTGCAGGCGGTCCTTCCGTGTGCTGCTAATTCCCTGAAAAACATAGTAAAAAGTCAACAACGAGGTTGAGTGAATTCACAGGTTTTATGTTTACGTATAAAGTTTGATCCATCAATATGTTTGTAACGTTTTGCCATAACAGTTTAAGTAATGTTCGTCAATCGTAAAGTGTTGTTGGGATGTCGCCCAAAAGTACAGTTTCTAAAAGTTTGTCCAAGACGTAGGACCTTTCAATGTTTGCCCAAAAAGTAGGGACTAAAACGTTTGTCCAAGAAGTAGGACCCATCAGTAACTACCCAAGATGTAGGGACTTTCTATATGCCCAAGTCGTAGGGACTTTTCAAGTTGTGTCCAAGAAGTAGGACTGGCATCCAAGACGTAGGACCCACTGCTCAAGAAGTAGAGCCTTCACCCAAGACGTAGGATGGAACCTTGCCCAAGAAGTAGGGACTTTCTGTATGTGTTTGCCCAAGTCGTAGGGACTTTCTATGCGTTTGCCCAAGTCGTAGGGACTTTCTGTGTGTTTGCCCAAGTCGTAGGGATTTTCTGTGTATGTTTATGAAAATGCTGTTTCATAAAAGATAGTTAACGAAAATGTGTAGCTGGTCGTTCTCCAGCTAGTTTCAATTTAGTTTTCGTATGATATACCATTTCATGAGCAAAAGTTGTAACAGTTTGACCGCAGTCATAAACAGTTCATATAGTTTACATCAAATCAGTTGTATAAAAGTTTGCACCCGTATCAAAAGAGTTGACTATGTTTTCCACCCCTGTTCAAAAGTAGCAAGGCAGTAAAAGTAGGGGCTGTGAACTCACCTGGTGAGCTAAGTATGTTCGAGTGCTAGCAAAGCCTAAGCCCGGATAAAGTCCTTAACGTCCTGAACATATGAGGTTATAAGTATAAATACGTGGATGTCTTAGTTTGACCATCCATGCTAGTGTTTGTACATCTAAGTTATGTCCAAAGAGTTTGTTTAACGTTTACGCTTGTATTTCATAGTTGTGAAAATGTATACGACTCGTTGGTGATAGTTTGAAATCAAAATTTCAATAATGTAAGCGTGTTTGTTATGTTTGTATAGTTCGTGTATCGTGTCGTATGTAAATATCCGTTCCTGGTTAAGTTCAACACTTAGTGAAAAAGTAGTTTTAAATCTTCTGTTTTTAGCGACACTTGAGGCGTCACTCGCCTTGGGGTAGCGACACTAAGGCTAGTGTCGGGTTAAGTGACGCGTTGAGTAGTGGGCAACACTCGAGTGAGTGTCGCTAATAATGTTTAGTAGTTTATGCATCACTTGTTGGTGGTGTCGGGCAAGGATAAAATCGAGTTTATGCGTCACTTAGGTTAGTGCCGCATGGAGTGTCAATTATCGACACTTAATGAAGTGCCGCAAAAAGAGGGTTTGTGGCGTCACTTAAGCAAGTGACGTGAAAAAAGGGTTTTATGCGACACTTAGTGCGTCACTTAAGTGTCGCTACACTGTTTTTGGCACCAATACGTCACTTACAACTGTTCGACGATCAGCTTAAAAATAATGGATTTTGGTTCGATTTTGGACGTAAATAGTTGATAAGAACACTAAAACATGGTGAATTAAGTAGTATAAACATACAATATCAAAGAAAATAGCAAGATTTGAGAGTTTGCGGGATTGTCGGGATCTTACAAAGTCGTCGCGAGAGAAATCCGAGAAGATGGTTGCGTAGAGCTCGACTCCGTGATCGTTTTTCTCTAAATAAGTTATGTGATTTGAGGTCGTTTCGTGGTAGTTTCCGGTGGTCAAAGTGGGTGGTGGAAGTGTGTTTAGAGAGAGAGATGAGAGGAATGAGAGTAAAGAGAGAGAAAGAGATAGGTAGAAATGAAAGAAAGGAGGGGATGAGGAGGGGGTTTTGTCTCCCTTTTTCGTCCCCCGTGGTTGCGTTCCGTATGGTGTTCGTTTCCCCGATTATTAAATGTTATAATATTTTAGAAAAGAAATTTCTAAATTCTAATTTTCTTAACATTTTTAAGCGAAGAACTTTTATAAAAATTAATTTATTTAGTTTATAAAAGTTTAACTTTGTTTTGTTCCAGTTTTACGGATATGTTTTGTCGCGCAGAATATGTTTTGTTTGATACGAACACCTTGTAAATATTATCGACATAATAATTAATAAATAATAACGTTATTTAATAATTTCATTTTATTAAATAATTTTGATCACTAACATTCATATATTTTTGTCGCGTTTGTTCCTATTATTTTGTACGTAATTATACAAGTTAAGTATTATGCAATACTACGCGTATTAACTAGTTGGGCTTTGCTAGACTTACCTCTAAAATGTGTTGTGAATTCACTCAAAGTAGGGAATTAGCCTAAAAATATGTGCAAATAACGTTTATAATTAAGTCGAAATTGCGGGGTGTTACATTCTCCCCCTGTTAGAGAAATCTCGTCTTGAGATTTAATACCAAGTCGGAACGCCCGTCGCGTATGTGTTTCCGAAAAGATGTGTTGCTTTCAACATGACGTCGTAAGTTACATCGTAACTCATAACTGCCCATTCTCAAAACTGCCCATTTTTGCTCAAAACTGCCCTTTTCAAATACGTATAACTTTTTACTTGTTAACAATTAGATAACCAAATTTACAAACTACATGCACTTAGGCTCTAACTTTTTGCACACATTCTTAACCCTATAAAACAAGTTTAAAACATGCGACACATGAACCACAACATAACTTTGACTCAATCTCACACATATGCATACCGATCACCCATTTTGCCCCTTTTTGACCCGTTAACCATATCCTCTATATTTCAACCAAAACATTACCCAATTTCACACATGTTTGACTATATCAATGTAGTTGACTAAATGTCAACTCCAAATTCAACCAACCAATTAAATTTGACACTTTAACATATTTTATCAATTTTTAACCAAAACAAGACCAACCACATTCATATACTTCATACCCTTCCAAAAACACCTACACAAGGTTTTTACATCACTATTTGACTTTCTAAGTCAAATACCACAAAACCATAGAGTTTTTATACTACATATTGACTCACATTTTTACTTGAAAAACACTTTGTTTGAGCGATTGACTCAAACAATAATCACAACGATAATTCAAAAGAAATGGAGCTCATCTAACCGTAAAGTAAGCTCCATAACCACGCAACCTTCTTGAAATCACTATCTATCCAGTTGGTTCAACCGAACCATTCACCTACAACATAAAACAACTGAAGGGGTAAGCATATCGCTTAGTGAGGATATAGGCAATTAAATGAATAATTCACATATTCAACACTGAAACAACACTTATCACATATCAACCACATATCTGCTTACACACAAAACTACTAAGCGCTGTAGAGATTATTCTGAACACTATGCGGATCCACGGCCATTAGAAACAAGTACACTTGGCACCATATCACGTCGATATGCATACCAAGATCAACATAACTTAGTACCATTCAAGCTACGTCAGCATGAGTATGCATACCAAGGTCATCATAACGTGCAAGCACGTATTCGTATACAACACTGAATCTCTACATATGCTCATTCCATGTAATTCCACATAGTTCATCAACTAATCAACAATCAACAACAATGGTCAACAACAAACTTTCAACTAAAGATACAAGCACTAGATAACCTCATATGAAACAAGTATAAGAATAAGCTTAAGAAACAAGTGATACACCACATGATTGTATGATCCTCTTGCTCGAAAGCAATCCGAAAACACATACAACCGAAACAATCATAATAATCCATAACTAGAAACAAGTTAAGATACAATTAAACTTCCACTTGATTGTGTAAACCTCTTGCTCGGAAGCAATCCGGTACATACACAATCATTACCCATTTAACCCCCATATCACTCACCTTGATATTTGATAATTCACAACAATGATCCACGAAGGCTTTCCATGTCTTTAACACCTAATCATATCATACATAACAACATAACAATACATTTAGACACTAGCAATCATCATGATCTTCTAATCATCATTAAACTATTTCATAACCTCATTCAACCCTTTCCCCACTTTGATTTATCTTGCTTTAATTCTTTAACTAACTAAACCAAAACCACCTCTCATAATCATAATAACTCAATTGTCTAATTATCCAAAGTTATACTTTAATTCTTGTTTCATCTTCGTAATCATACTCTATTAACATCATTAGTAACATATTTATTCAATTAACATCGATCCACACAACTTTAGTAAAAACCATAAAATTACTTAAGAACACCACTAATGATCTCATGACTTCCATCATGTTCTATGATTACCAATGATCATAAAACACTAACTAACATCAATTCCATCAAATTCTAACCTCATTTTCGGATTAAAACCCTTAATTTCTCAAAACCACATGAAAACCCAAACCTAGGTTAAAATTATGGAAGAAATCACTTACAAAAGCTTGAGAGAATGGAAGAGATGATGAATTGAAACCCTAATTGCTTGAATCAAAGATTAGAAGTTGAATCTTAATTCTTGAAATGGTTCCTGCGATCTTTTGTTCTTCACGGTAAAAACTCTATGGAATGTTTTAGGATGAATTGAAATAAACATGAAGCTGTAATCGTACATACATATATATAATTCTATTAAATTTTACTCCCGTACTTCTTATTGTCTGGAACTTAAAAACTATTCACGTATTCTATTATTTTAAACCACTTATAATAGAAATACTTTAATACAATTATAACCTCGCACACTAAAATAATACCTCAAAATTTGGGGTGTTACAACTCTCCTCCATTTATTTCATTTGTGTCCTCACGAATGTCATTCGCATCGATTCAATCTTAACACCTTCTCTATTTATGCGGAAGTTGTGACACCCAGCAATTTCGACGTAATTATGTACATTAAATACATGCATGTCTTAGGCTAATTCCCTACTTAAAGTGAATTCACACAAATTTTAAGAGATAAGTCTAGCAAAGCCCGACAAATTAATACACATAGTATTACCTATTTCGTAATTAGTTATAATTGCGTACAAAATATTCGGAACAAACCCGACAAAAATATACGACCGCTGGTGAACAAAATTATTGAATAATATGAAATTATTTAATAACATTATTATTTACTAAATATTATGTCGATAATATTTAACAACTATTTCATATCGTATTAAACAATACGTACACGTTAAAAACGCGCAATTCGCACTCGCCAACCAAAATTATTACAAATTATATTTTTATAATACAAAGAAAAGTATTTTGATAAAATACTTCTATTGAAAATATTGAGAATCGAATCGAAAACGAAAATGTATTTAAATAGCGTTACACGACTAAATAACGTTTAAACGATCGGGGAAACGAACACCGCACGGAGAACGGATTGAGGAACGAAAATTTGGTGAGTCCACACATGGTGAACCCACCCAAGCCGGCCCCAACTCCCACACACACCTTATGTTGCTTGTTTGACTAACAACCACCTCACCTCATCACCATTTTCTCACTTCCATACTCCATTTCACATGCAACCAACCAACTCCTCCCCCCTCTCTCTAAAATCTGTCATCTCTCTCTAAAACCCTCAAAAGCACAGCCCCTTTATCATACAAGAACACCATCAAATATCCATCTTCATCCAAGACTCCTTCAAGCAAAAACGATCACCACGCAACGAGGAACGTTTCCATCTTTTCGGTTTCTTCACCCGACATTTGTAAGATTTCGTGACTCAAGTGTATTACTTGCATGTTGTTCTTTTACATGCTTAGTTGTTTATCTAACAAGATTATGTCCAATTAACATGATAAAACTCATTTTTGAAACTTATATGTAAGAACACTAACTCTGTCCCAGATTTTCAGTTTAGTATAAAAATCGTATAAAATCGTGTAGTTCGAATTAGGCCATGAACAATATACCGAAATTTTCGTAAGCTCTATGAACTATTTTAAGACTTGTGTAAAAGTTTCGGGTCAAACCGAGCCCGTTGGACCATTTTACCATAACGAAACCACTAACAGCTGGACTTGCGAGTTGAGATTTGGACTTGCGAGTTGAGATTTGGACTTACGAGTTGACTACGAGTTGAGATTTGGACTTGCGAGTTGACTGCGAGTTGAGATTTGGACTTGCGAGTTGACTTGCGAGTTGACTTTTGGAAAAATTGCATTTTGACCTTAAACGTTAAAGTTTGACACCTTCGGACTTATATATATATATATATATATATATATATATATATATATATATATATATATATATATATATATATATATATATATATATATATATATGTATACTTTTGGATAAAATAACAGAACATTTAAGGATATTTTCACGCTAAGCGTTAAACTCTTTCCAAAAATCAAACATTTATGATGTAACTCGTACATGAAACACATATACTTTGAGAAGTATACAACACGAAATACATAATAATAATACTTTGAATTATTATTACGAAAACTCACCAACGGGCCGTACATGTTTTCAAAACACAAACATATAACCAAACATTTGGACATATCTAGTTGAATGAACACTAGCATGGATGGTCAACTAAGACATCCACTTACTTATACTTATCTCGTACGTTTAGAACGTAGAGACTTACCTTGGACTTAAGATTTGCTAGCAGTCATACATACTTAGCTCACGAGGTGAGTTCACAGCCCCTACCTTTTTACTACTTTTACTGCTTTCAAACAGGGGTGAAAAACATAGTCAAAGCTTTTGCCATAACATGAAACTATTAGATAATTGCTTTTGTGCTTTTATACAAATTGTTTATGATTGCGATCATACTATTACAACTGCTTATAAATGCTTTAGGCTTTATACAAACATCATATTTATGAGATAGCGTTTTCATACTATAAAATGTTACAATTGTGTAAACTAATTGGTTAACTTACCGGAGAATGACCGGTACTAACTGTGAACTCGCCGGAGAACGACCGGTGCTAACTTGTGAACGTGCCGAAGAACGACCGGTGCTAACTGTAAACTTGTCGGAGAACAACCGACACTAACTTGTAAACTTGCCGGAGAACGACCGGTATTAACTGTGAAGTTGTCGGAGAACGACCGACACTAACTTGTGAACTTACCGGAGAACGACCGGTACAAATTTGGGAAATCGTTGTGTGACACCCCGCAATTTCGATACAATTACGTACACTAAACACTTGCATTTTTAGGCTAATTCCCTACTTAAGTGAATTCACAACTATTTTAGAGGACACAACTATTTTAGAGGTAAGTCTAGCAAGTCCCAACTAGTTAATACGCGTAGTATTATACAGTTCGTAATTAGTTGTAATTACGTACGAAACATTTGGAACAAACTCTACAAAAATATACGACGTTGTGAAAACATTTCTATAAATAACTTAAATCTATTTTTAGTAGTTATTTATTCTATATTGTTATTTTAATATAATAATACAAGAAAAACCTATACGTTTTGGTTAAAACGTCTCTAACTCAACGAAAATGCGCTAATTGTATTCGGCAACCAAACGAAAGTAAATAAATATTTTGACAACTTAAAATAAGGTATTTTAAGAATACTTTAATGAAAAATTATCCCAAATATATCGCTAATTTAAACGACTCAAAATAACGTTACGCGATTTAACGTTTGAACACGAATAACGGGTAAACGACCTAGTTACGTAACACGGTCTAAAAATCGAAATTTAAATACTCCACTCACTCAAATGGGCCCCATGAAACCAGACCTCCCCATGTGCTCCCACATGCACTATCATTTTATTCTTTTACATATACACTCAAAGCACATGCATAAGACTTCATAACACATCTCACTCTTTCCCACCATTCTCTCTAACTTCTCTCTAGACTTCTCTCTCTCCAAAATCTGGAGAAAGCAACCACCACAACATCACCACACCACCACCATTGACCACCATCAACCTTCCTTTGACCACCATAAACCGCCACACAACCACCACTTCAAAACTTCAAGATTTTTCAAGGAAATCAAGCCACAAGCATCTCCATCTACTTCTCTTCACCATTCTTGTTGTAAGATCCACTCAATCTCTCTAGATTTCATTGCATGTTGATTATATCCATGTTTTGTAGCTCTACTAACTATATTATGTCCAAACTAAATGGTTAAACTCGTTTTTGAAGCTTATTTATAAAGACTATGAATCTGTCCAGAAAAACTCAGTTCACTAAAATGGTCATATCTGGAGTTCTAAGATGAGTTAGACAATGAAGTTTTTTTTAAAAGTTGCGTATTGAAAAGATCTACAAAAAGTTCTTCTATGGCTCCTTCCAGAAACCCACTTATTTTTAGCTACGAACTGTTCTTTGCATGCTACCTGATTTTGTTCGAAATCTGTGTTTGGTTCTTTCGCGGAAGTAATTACCTATCGATTTGGACTCCATAACTACCAGAAAAATTACGTAACAAACTAGACATAAAGATGACCGGATGGTAATTTTTGTGGGGATTAATTTGGATTAAAACATAACAAAAACAAGAGGCGAAATGAACCGACAAAACCGAAAATACATTATAGGGACTGATTTTGCAATAAACATAAAACCGACACTTCGGGCCGATCATATAACGTACCAATAATTTTCTACGGCTTAGTTAACATATTTAAGACTTGTGTAAAAGTCTCGGGTCAAACCGAGGTCGTTTGACCACAAACCCGAACACGAATATTTATATATACAATACGATACGCAATTGTACAAACTTTATGAAACAAACATACTTATACTTTTGAAATTATGATTTCAGACCGACACCAACGAGTCGTATACATTTTCAAAACTTCAAACGTAGACATCAAACAAATATTTTGGACATAATTTGGTCGAATGAACACTATAATGGATGGTCAACTAAGACGTCCACTTACTTATACTTATAATCTCATACGTTTAGGGCGTTAGGAGATTATCGACTAGGAGTATTTTTGGGCTTAGGCTTTGCTAGCACTCGCACACTTTTAGCTCACCGGGTGAGTTCACAGCCCCTACCTTTTTATTGTTTTACTGCTTTTTAAATAGGGGTGAAAAACATAGCCAACTCTTTTGCTACATGTGCAATTATCATATAATTGATTTTATGCGTTTATACGAATTGTTTATGATTGTGTTCATATTATACAACTATTGTTTATGAAATAGCGTTTTCAATTCATACTATAAACTGTTACATTTGTGTAAACTAATTGGTGAACTTACCGGAGAACGACAGGTACTAACTATGAACTCGCCGGAGAACCGGTGCTAACTTGTGAACTTACCGGAAAACGACCGGTACTAACTGTGAACTCGCCGGAGAACGACCGGTGCTAACTTGTGAACTTACCGGAGAACGACCGGTACTAACTGTGAACTCGCCGGAGAACGACCGGTGCTAACTTGTGAACTTACCGGAGAACGACTGGTACAAATGTGGGAACTCGCTGCAAAACGACCCGCTACATATTTTCAAACATATATTTTGGGGGACATCCCAACTAAACATATATTTGGATAACATTCCAACGCAAACACTATTTGACTTTTGTGTCAACAATTTATAAACTATTTGGTACAATGAACTACACTTATAAAACCTGTGAATTCACTCATTTTTTACTATGTTTTTCAGGGAATTAGCTGCACAAGTAAGACTGCACGCATCTTGGAAACTTAGGCGACCCATGGTGAATTTAGGATGCCATCTTTTGAAGAAATGAGATTTCTTTTGTATAACTAATATGTTTTAGTTATATTTACGAAATCCACTTTTGTAAAACTTTAACTACTTAAATACTTTTACGATTCGATGAATCGTAGCTCTTGTAAACAATTTACTTTAATGGCATCTTAACTTATATGTTCTGCGATAATCATATGCTCTGATATGTATGAATGTCCAACGTTTACGTCGGCGCCCCTACTTGATCCAAATGCTTTCGCTAACCATCATTGACTAAATTTGGGGGTGCGACACGCTGGAGAACGACCAGCTACATATTTTCAAACATATATTTTGGGTGACAAACCAACTAAACATATATTTGGATAACATTCCAACGCAAACACTATTTGACTTTTGTGTCAACAATTTATAAACTACTTGGTACAATGAACTATACTTATAAAACCTGTGAATTCACTCAACAACCATGTAGACTTTTTACTATGTTTTTCAGGGAATTAGCTGCACCAGAAAGCGTGCACACCTTTTGGAACTAGGCGACCCACGACGAAGTTAGGATGCCACCTTTTGTAAATCAAATAGGATTTCTTTTTGTCGCACCCCCAAATTGTGATGCGGAAGCGGTTCGGGTCGGGGCGCGACTAATTACATATCAAAGCACATAAGATATAATGAACGACTCTATATGCGTCGTTTTACAACTTGTATTGATAAAATCAAAGTTTACATCAAAATATAGTTACATTAGCTCGGTTGAAATTGAGAGACTTAAGTACATAATTAATCTATACAAAATATAATAATGCAGCTAAATCTCTGATTGTTTGCATGCTGACTCGAGCTAATTGGTCCTGATTGAGCAGTACAACCTACTGCTGGTTACCTGTGATACATGCTAAAATAGGTCAGCGAAACGCTGGTGAGCTCACACGTTTGTATGTCAACACATAATTGTATGAACCGCAAAAATTATAATTGAATTTAAAGTGCAATTAAGCAAAATAAAAGTTATACAGCCATGAGCACATAGTCTGAGCTTAACTTAAGTGTCAGGTCCAATTAAGGAAACCCAACTTAGGTGCCTCCTACGAGTGCCTAATCTACACTCGTCTTCCCAAATGCTAATACGTCCGTTTGACCAGTTAGTGCGTGCTAACCCGGACGAGGATTGTCAATCCTATATGATATCATATACTAACATTCACGCTACAAATGTATTACCAGACTATGCTATGGAGGGCTTTAGTGATTAGTTGAAAACAACTCATGTAGTATTTGTTTGATTTGTACTTGCGTTCAACATGTAAATAAAACGAGCAATGTAATCACACCCCTGATTGAAAAGCAGTGAAATAGGGGCTATGAGACTCACCTGAGCCTTGAGTTTTTATCAAAATAACTTGAATTGATTAGCTGTGAATTGATGTCCTTAGACTTGTGACCTGATGGCGTCCAATACGCGCGATGGTTATTAATTGAATAGGTATCTTAAAAGACTACCTTTGTAGTTGTTCGTTCAACTATAATGTCCAAATTATCCCCATTTGGTTGATTGACTTGTTCAAATTACTATGATTTGGTTGATTAACTTGAGTTTGGAAAGGGTGTACGGCCCGTTGGTGATTGTTTGTAATAATAATTTTCAACATTATTATTTTGATTTTGAAGTGTTGTACTTAAAAAATGTTTACAAACTCTTAGGTGACGGGGGTCCGGGGGCAGCGCCCCTGGTTAGCGGGGTTCCAGGGGTGGCAACCCCTGGCGGGGTCCAAGGGGCTGGCCCCTGGCTGGGGTCGAGGTGAAAAACGCATCTGGGTTTGAATTTGGGTGAAATCAGGTGATAAAATTTAGGTCTCGACACTTAGTAAAAATGAGTTGTAAACATTCTGTTTTTAGCGTCACTTATAGCGACACTCAAGGGTTTAGGCGACACTTAGGAAGTGTCGCATGAAATGACGGATTCTTATTAATGGCGTCACTTGTGCAAGTGACGCATATAGTGCGACACTCAAGAAAGTGTCGGTTCCAGTGTCCTAAGTCACTAAGGTTAGTGACGGGTGAAATCAGTTTTCGATTATAGGCGTCACTTGGACAAATGACGCTAGAAGTGTCGGTTTGGAGTGACGGATATTGAATTTGCGACACTTAGACAAGTGTCGGGAAAAAGGGGTTTTATGCGGCACTTAGGCAAGTGACGCAAAATTAGGGCTTTTAGCGACACTCAATGCGTCACTTAAGTGACGCATGAAGTGACGCTATACTGGTTGTCTTTGCGACATTTACGGCTGTTTAACAGATTTTGAGCCAAAAAAGAGTTTTCCGGCGACCATTTGGTCCAAATCTTTTACCCAACCCTTATGTGGACATTTTAAGCTTATATAAACAACTTTTATGTAAAAATAAACGAAATCGAAGAGTTTCGGGTTTTTGTTGGAAACTTACGCGGTGTCGAAATGAAATTCCGGAAAGGTAGAAGTGTAGATCGTCGCGAGGTGGTTCCTTTTCTACAAAAAGCTCCGAGATTTGGTGATGTTTGATGGGGTTATTTTGATGATTTGGATGATAATGGTGTTGGTGGTTTTTGAAAGGAAAAAGAAGAGAAAAGAGGTGAAGAGAGAGAATGAGTAAGATGAGAATGAAGTGTGGGAGGGAGTTATCCTCCCTTTTTGGCCGGTTTGGGTGGGGCCCGCGAGTGTGGGCTTCACCCATTTTTCGTTCCCCGCGTTCGTGCTCCGTGCGGTATTCGTTTTCTCGATTATTTAAACGTTTTAAATAATTTTATGTACGTTTAATTACAAGTTTTTAAAATACGAATATTTCCCGATAATTTGGTCGAAGTATTTTATAAACTACTCTATACTTGAGTTATAAAATATAACTTATTATTGTTTTAAATTATTTGCGCGTTTAATATTTTAATCGCGTGACCATTGAATTGTATAATTCGGAATGAATACGAAATATTATAAAAATAATATTTTGGATATTTTGGATATAATTGTGTTACTAAATAATATTGTATTAGTTAATAAAATTATTCACCAACGTCCGTATTTATTTGGACCGAATTACATTCGATCTGAAACTTGTACGATTTAATTAAACCGCATAATTGTATATATACAATGATATATATATTGATACATTAATTAGCCTAACACAGAACTAATTACATGTATTAAAGCTTGATTATGCACTAATTACTAATTCTAATTTGACGGGTGTCACACTTTTGTATAACTAATATGTTTTAGTCATATTTACGAAATCCACTTTTGTATAATTTTAACTATATTTCTACTTATACGATTCGATGAATCGTAAACCTTTGTAAACAATTTACTTTGGCACCTTAATATATTTAGGTTCTACGATAATCATATGCTCTGATATGCGTGAATGTCCAACGTTTACGTCGGCGCCCCCACGCGATCTAATGCTTCCGCAATTATCTGATAAACTGTAATTACCGAATTTGGGGGTGCGACAGAAGTGTTTAATCGTATTAACATACTTCACATAATCAGCTAATAAACATAAGCACATATAATGTGCATTCATCTTAAATAACTTATACATATTACCCTTACATGATTGGTTTCACTTAAATAGCGAATTGCTTATCATTAAACACAAAGCATATTACTTTTACTTTCCATTTTATCTCTTTTCATCATTATTTTCAACACTTAATTCACGAAATTTAAACATCTCTTATGTTACACTCTATCTCAACAATCACATTAAATCTCTCTGATACTTGGTAGCCTCAACAATTCCATGTGAAATAACATAATATAACTATGTTGATCAGGCGTAGTCAGATTATGTTATACACACTTCCTTCTTAGGCTATCTCATATCATCAATCTTCAATATAATTTCTACTTAAACACATAACACAACAGTTCAACAAATCAAAGCACACTTAACAACACTTTAACCACAGATACATGATTATAAATTAACTTGCTACCATAACCACACATGTTTGCTTTATTCACAGTCACTAATTTCACAGAAGCAAGTAATTCCACATATACCGTTAACGTCATTTAATCTCAACTTCTTTCACTTGTTTACACTTGACCAGGAAGACGTACCTCTTCCTCAATCAAATGAAAGCACACTACCCATAAGCATACCACACATATTTCGTTTACTCATTTGACCGCAGTCATAACATATTCTCTAATCACATTATCACATAATTATTTACAAGGAATTCTAATCACACCTTGCAAATAATACACTACATTTTTACTACTAGTTTCACGTTTTCTTTTAACATCTTAAACATATTAAAGTTCAATTAGAATTATTCTTGACACTAAACGTCTCATTTAACATATCAGCTACTGAATTAACACGTAATAATCATCAAATAACTCGTAACAGGGAATCATATCAGTTTGTCTAAATCAACTTTACAACTATGCATAATCATCATAACAATTTCAGCAATCCATATTGGTTTAAGCCTAGGCAATCCTATCGTAGATTACCTAATTCTCTTAAACCATCGCTCTGATACCAACTTGAAACGCCCCAATTTTTTTATTTTTTTTACTACCGAGATTCTCTTGTTTTGGTCCCAACAATCAAATAAAATACGATACGAGATTACGTGCGCAAGGCTACACGAGTTAACTGCCCAACCTATGTCAAGGGCAAAACTGCCCATTTTTGCTCAAAACTGCCATTTTCAAATACGTATAACTTTTTACTTGTTAACAATTAGACAATCAAATTTTGCAGACAGCTTCACTATAACAAAATGAAGGTTTTCCGTTTTTACACTTTCCCCTCAAAATTGCCTTTTTGCCTTCAAAATTGTCTTCAAAACTGCCTATTTGCCCTCAAAACTGCCATCTTTCCTCAAAACTACCGACATTCAGATACGCATAACGTTTTACTCGTTATGAGTTAGACCATTAAATTTTGCATGCACCTCCACTATGACAATATAAAACTTTCTCTTTTTACACTTTTTTCAATTTTCACAAAAACGACAAATCTGGACATATGATCAATTTATAACCATTTTGACCACTTTTTGATTTCAACCAAATTCACAAACTACATGCGCTCAGGCTCTAACTTTTTGCACACATTCTTAACCCTATAAAACAAGTTTAAAACATGCGACACATGAACTACAACATAACTTTGACTCAATCTCACACATATGCATACCGATCACCCATTTTGCCCCTTTTTGACCCGTTAACCATATCCTCTATATTTCAACCAAAACATTACCCAATTTCACACATGTTTGACTATATCAATGTAGTTAACTAAATGTCAACTTCAAATTCAACCAACCAATTGAATTCGACACTTTAACATATTTTATCAATTTTTAACCAAAACAAGACCAACCACATTCATATACTTCATACCCTTCCAAAAACACCTACACAAGGTTTTTACATCACTAATTGACTTTCTAAGTCAAATACCACAAAACCATAAACTTTTTATACTACATATTGACTCACATGTTTACTTGAAAAATACTTTGTTTGGACGAATTACTCAAGCAATAATCACAACGATAATTCAAAAGAAATGGAGTTCATCTAACCGTAAAGCAAGCTCCATATCCACGCAACCTTCTTGAAATCACTATCTATCCACTTGGTTCAACCGAACCATTCACCGACAACATAAAATAACTGAAGGGGTAAGCACATCGCTTAGTGAGTATAGAGGCAATTAAATGAATAATTCACATATTCAACACTGAAACAACACTTATCACATATCAACCACATATCTGCTTACACACAAAACTACTAAGCACTGTAGAGATTATTCTAAACACTATGCGGATCCGTGGCCATTAGAAACAAGTACACTTGGCACCATATCACGTCGATATGCATACCAAGATCAACATAACTTAGTACCATACAAGCTACGTCAGCATGAGTATGCATACCAAGGTCATCATAACGTGCAAGCACATATTCGTATACAAAACTGAATCTCTACATATGCTCATTCCATGTAATTCCACATAGTTCATCAACTAATCAACAATCAACAACAATGGTCAACAACAAACTTTCAACTAAAGATACAAGCACTAGATAACCTCATATGAAACAAGTATAAGAAACAAGCTTAAGAAACAAGTTATACACCACATGATTGTATGATCCTCTTGCTCAGAAGCAATCCGGAAACACATACAACCGAAACAATCATAATAATCCACAACTAGAAACAAGTTAAGATACAATTAAACTTCCACTTGATTGTGTAAACCTCTTGCTCGGAAGCAATCCGGTACATACACAACCATTACCCATTTAACCCCCATATCACTCACCTTGATATTTGATGATTCACAACATCCACGAAGGCTTTCCATGTCTTTAACACCTAATCATATCATACATAAAAACATAACAATACATTTAGACACTGGCAATCATCATGATCTTCTAATCATCATTAAACTATTTCATAACCTCATTCAACCCTTTCCCCACTTTGATTTATCTTGCTTTAATTCTTTAACTAACTAAACCAAAACTACCTCTCATAATCATAATAACTCAATTGTCTAATTATCTAAAGTTCTACTTTAATTCTTGTTTCATCTTCGTAATCATACTCTATTAACATCATTAGTAACATATTTATTCAATTAACCTCAATCCACACAACTTTAGTAAAAACCATAAAATTACTTAAGAACACCACTAATGATCTCTTGACTTCCATCATGTTCTATGATTACCAATGATCATAAAACACTAACTAACATCAATTCCATCAAATTCTAACCTCAATTTCGGATTAAAACCCTTAATTTCTCAAAACCTCATGAAAACCCAAACCCAGATTAAAATTATGGAAGAAATCACTTACAAAAGCTTGAGAGAATGGAAGAGATGATGAATTGAAACCCTAATTGCTTGAATCAAAGATTAGAAGTTGAATCTTAATTCTTGAAATGGTTCCTGCGATCTTTTGTTCTTCACGGTTTAAACTCTGGAATGTTTTAGAATGAATTGTGATAAACATGAAGCTGTAATCGTGTATATATATATATATATATATATATATATATATATATATATATATATATATATATTTCTATATATTTCTATTAAATTTTACTCCCGTATTTCTTATTGTCTGGAATTTAAAACTATTCGCGTATTCTATTATTTTAAACCACTTATAATAGAAATACTTTATTACAATTATATCCTCGCGTACTAAAATAATACCTCAAAATTTGAGGTGTTACAATTCGGCTTACATAAAATCTATTAAATAGCTTCAAACAAAATATGAATCATGAATACTGATTCAGTTTCACGTAAATTATAAAAAAAATTTCTAGCAAACATTGTTACATGTATCAAAAGGTATTCATACATTGGTTACCAAATAAACCAAGTAATTAACTTGTAACCTCAACTAACTTAATCCCTAAGTTACATACTACTACATTTAGTGGCGAAGCTAGAAAAAATTTTAGGGGTTGCAAAAAAATTTCAAATATATAAATTATAACTAAAACGTGTTAGATATATACGATTCTATTGAATAAGTGGAACTACATCAAAAAGTACGATGTCAATTATAATCTATATTTGCCGTCTTCATATAAGTTGTTCAAAAATTGTCTAATTGTTATAGCTCATCAGAAACATTTTCTAACTTTTCTATTTCTACAACACATGCAAGAACATCGTTCAAAAATTCATATCACATACATAAATTGAATTTGTTCAAAAATAACTTTGACCAACACAACAGAAAAACAAAAACCTCTAAACAATCAAACAAGGGAATACGAAATTGTCAAACTAAATATTGATATAGAATCGAAAATTGCGGCATTATTCGTCAATTAAATAATGAAAATTCATGTATAAAAATGAATGTATTTTTCTAACAAAGAGTTGGGCTTAATATATTAAATTGGACTTGTTTCAATAATGAGACCAAATAAATTTATTTTAAATGTAAAATAATCCCACAATACACAACAGCCACCTACTTAGATGTATGTAATAGTGATTAGTGAGCTTAAGTAATGAGACTACATAACATTAACTCACTTAAAAGAGACCATTCATCTAATAAAGAATGATCCCGTCATTTTAAGGAACCAATAGTAGGTCACATCTACAAGCTAGATTAAGATGTGATATATATACTTCCAACAATTTTCTTAAACACACAAATTAAAGACCTTAAAATAATTGTTGTTTATTTATAAAAATATATTAAACGTGCCATCTACTCCGCAACAACATTTATTTTCATGTTTAATACGTTAACGATGTCACTCTGCTGGAGGAGGAATTATAAGATCCCCACCAAAGTTATCCTAGTTACTTTTAAGTACCACTAATAAGATACATATGTTAATCTAGCGAGTTTCTTTTAGGGGTATTCCAAGTCACATATCTTAATATTCGTATCCGAATTTCGTATATCGGAAATTTCGGATAGTGAATATTGTTATCTGATAATCGAATCCGAAATTTCGAATTTTCAAAATTTAGATAGCCGAACTCTATCCAAATATCCAAAATTTATAAAAAAATTAACTTTCAAATCTTTCAAACTATAATAAAATTTTGAGTCTATATATTGAAAATCTAAAACTACTAAAACACATCACATCATTTGAAACCAATATTCATTAACTATAATCCATTTATCTTGTATACTTTTTGCAATATTATAATAAAATAAAAAAAGAAGAAATTTAAATATTTGGATATCGGATATTCAAATCATCCAAACTTTATGACAACACTATCCGAATTCGAAAATTCAGATATCTTCGGCTACAGTTAATTTTGAACACTCCTTGTAAAACTATACTCTTGTGAAGATAATAATATACATTCATCAGCCCACGTTTAATAGGCCAATTATAAAATTTAAATCCTTAATAAAGCCCAAAATAATAGCCCAACAAGCCCACTTTTATAATATGCAAAAACGTAAGAGCTCCAGAAACTTCAGGAACTTGTGGATTTATGATCTCGTGTTACCGGAAATACGCCACTGATCTCTCTCAATTCCATTAGCATCTCCGGCGAGCCCAACCGTTTGTGTTTAAAATACCGGCGAACGATCTCAGGTCAATACTCTTAACCAATTTTTTAGATAGAATTTGAATTGTGCAACCTTTTCAATTTTGATATGGAATCTTCATGTGAATTTTAGATTTTTTATACTCGCAATACTGTATTGTATATATGTTCATAGAATCTGAAGAAATGATCGTTTTTCTGCTTTAATTTCTAACGATTTACTGTATTTGTTTTCAGTGGCACGTGTGATGTGTATATACATAGTCATATACGTATATGTATACGATATCATTTGAAATAGTATCTAAGAAATGTTAATCGAAAAGGTTGATTTTTATATGATATGTGTGATATGATCAGATGTGCACCTTTTTTGGTATAATTCTGTAATCATTATAAACTTTGGTGTAGTTAAATTTGAGTTCATTTAGGGAGAATGCTAAAACTGAAAAATCAGGCAGTGTAAAAAAACATTTAAAAAATAATAATCAGCAGAATTAGTTCAAACAAACTGTTTAACACTTCTGTAATTTGCTTGTATAACTAGGGTTTACATTTAACATAGATGTGGTTGAGCGACATTGTAACGTGTGATAACTGCAACCAAGCCAGATGATTTGCAGGAACTGATCTTATAAGTTAGGATTAGCATGAAAGGTGCAAAAAACGAAAATAAAAAAACACACACACAGAGACACACTTTAGTTAGGTAAAATCATATTTTGCAGGCAGTCGATGTCGTTACTTGTTAGAAATCTTGTTATATCTTATTTTTCGAGTAGTAGTATGTAAGTGATGGACATATGTATAAGGATTGTGATATGATCTATTAGTTGACCTATGTCTATTTTAACTTCCTGCAGATTGCTACCTTGATACAGAGTTCTTCAAAGAAGCTAGGAAATCAACAACCCATATGCGTGGAATAACTACATTATCACGCACGAGGAATACATTTAATAGCATCTGTCCCGTTAAAACATCATGGGGTAATACAAGTATTCGTTTATATTGTTGTTTATTAAACCTTTTATACATAGTAACAATCTAAATTTGTGAGATGATGTGCAGTAGCTACTGTGACACCAAAGAAGGTAAATGATGATGATTTTGAGAAGAATGAAAAGATGAAAAAGGAGGAGGTTGATCCTATCGTTACTTTCAGTAAGCCACCACCAGTTCCACCGGTTCTTGGACCACTTTTTCTTCTGTCATTGTGGGAAACTTGGTCAACAACCGATGATAAATGACAGATGCGGATGTATTTTATTCTGTTTGGAATTAGGAAAATGTATTGGTCTGTCTTACAATTTTCAATTTTGAATGATGATGAGTAGACAGACCCCCTATGTTAATCACTAGAACTCTGCTGTAAATCGATCTTTTGTAATAATGGTAAGATGTGTTTTGACTCGTAGAGATCTCTGAACAGTTATATTAGTTTTTGAACGTTGTTTTGTGACTCTTGTTTGCAAATTAACTGTTGTTTTAGCAAATAGAACGCTAGGCATTGCAAGAAAGAACAGTCGATAGTGTTAGTCTGATTTCTCTTCTGTTTTTAAGGTTTCCACATTTTCTCAGAATGCTCATTAATCCGAAGCAACCACGTATGATATACATATCACTGAATGTCACAAACAAGTAACTGAGATCTTGGCAGAGTTGCTTGTGCTGTTGTCGAAGAGTATATATGGTTATTTGACAAGTGAATGTGAAACGAAACATGAAGTTCATGTGGGGACACATTACACATACGTATGAAACTGCTGTCGTAGAGGGAATTATGTCAAATTCACAAAAGGTTATCTCTTTCCTTTGAAATCAACTCTGTATGAATACGAGGCTGTTTGTTTTGTTGGTGTCCCCGGACGGCCGGACCTGTGACAGTGTGACCACTCGGCTCAAGTAAAGGAATCACGACGTGTATGTCTTTGCTTGATAAGTAAAATCGTGATTTGCTAAGGAATCACTACGCGTATGTCTTTGCTTGATAAGTAAAATCGTGATTTGCTTGATAAGTAAAATCGTGATGGGAATAAGACTCAAAACTGTAAATCAACTTCCTACGTTGGGTATGAAGTATGTCTCATATTCTTAGTTTTGTTACTCATTTTAAAACCCAACTACGTAAACCCAAACAGTTTCAACAGAAATGAAGTTCATTCCTTTGTTCACGATTTGTGTCCAAATATACATTCGATTACTATAAATGGAGTTATGATTTAAGATAATTGAGGTGACATATTACGTCCATCTTCATAAGAAAATATGTAATTTTTATGTCCATATAATAAATTACATTTTCCATAACACATATTCTTAGGTCTAAAAAGTAAAAACAAAACGGATTGCAAATATGTTGTTAAGAGCACCTATATACGTAGTACATGTTAACCGCAGTAAAAACACATATCACTTGTACAATTTATACATTCAGTCCCGGGAGCAATTTATACATTCAGCCCCGGGAGTTTCCCATATGAACATACTTAACTCACTATTTGCTGCTTTGAAGTTCAGAACTTGATGCACACAAGTTTTGCGTTAAACTAACAGCATATACCATTTTACATCACTTTGTTACAAAAAAGTATAAAGATAAAAGTTCATTTCCAAATTACTTGCAATGGGTCGTGGTCAAGTCCCGTTTAGCCACCACGTGCACGACGCCACAACACCGCATAATTGGGGGTTATGGTTTGGTGGCATTGTGCTCCCGAGAACGAGCGAGAGAATACCAAAAGCAGGCCCACGTCGGTTTTTTCTTTTTCGTTTTCTTTTCTTCTTTGTTTAGTCTAGACTACATTAATTTAGTGAGATCTATATTCCACAACCTTTTTTACCATTGCATGTGTTAGGAGATAACATCATGTTATGCTGACATACCGTCTACAACGCCCCATAACACGGTGTTATCATTGGAAGTGGTCTAAAATATCAACGAGCACATAATATTGTACCAATCAGCAGGGGCGGTACCAGGGTGGGCACCTGCCTCCACAAGCTTTTCTTGACCTACTGCAAAAAATTTTGGAGGAGATGATATTCTTCATTTTTGCCCACATGCTTTATTAAATAAATGAGTGAAAACATTAACTGAATTTTAGCTTGCTGGTTAACACCCCCTTTTTCAGAGAAGAACCCAGGATTGAATCCTAGCGCTACTGTTTCTTTGTTTTTAATTTAATTTTTTTCAACATTCATTGCTCTCGATTCCCCTTTATCTAATGTTAAAAGGGCTATCAGACTATTGCACATTCTTCTTTTTTTTCAATTGTTTAACTTTTTCCATTTATCGTTTTAGCAAGTAACCTTTTAACATTATAAACTTACAATCTTCTATTCTTCTCTTCATAGAGAAGTTCAATAAGTTCAATGAATACCTTGTAATAACATCAAACTAAGTTTAAATTTTGATAAAATATTAGTTTTATGAATCTAAATTTTTTGACTAGTTTGGAAACTTTAAGCTATTATAATGATAGAAATCGAGATAATAACGAGTTGGTGGAAATTTCGATTATTATGGATACGTACTGGGTCTAAATTTGTTTAACGTTTTGATAGTATTCAACGTAAAACGGTTATTCTTTTTGACGTTTTTTCACCTAGATAAACGAACCCCAACTCAAGAGCCGACACGACGTATACCATCAAAGTTCGCCCCCATATGAAAAATTTCATGGTACGCTCCCAGGGGAAATGGTCACCTAAGGATGGTACATCAATAAGTGCACGTGGTACGACAGTTATATATCAACTCATCTGAATCAGGGTCCCTCACTACTTCCTTCAGTCCTTCTCCATACCTGTGTGTCTGGTCCTGCTCAAACAATTATTATTATTAATTGATATCACCTTTTTATTAAGCAATACAAAAAAGCTGTATAACGATAAGACCATCATGTAGGTTCAGTAAATTCAGTTGTAAAGTGAGAACTTTCTTGCTTATCTAGAACTTGTAGACTAGTAACAGCTTTGTTTTCAATACCTAGCTACATACCATATCATAAAGACTTAATCTCTATCTATATAACCCGATGAAAAAAATAAACTGATCCTGTATTATGTATCTTGCACCGAAAAAAAGTGTTGTTCAAGTTCCGCCCATATATTGGCCCACACACGTCTTGCTTCAAGGACAATACGTATACGTATATGACAATATTGTATAACCTGATTTAGCAGTATGGTAAAGAGAGAATTCTCCCACAATAATAATACATGACTAGCTATCATGTAGTTCAATTCTAACCTCTGAAATCAGCTAAAAAATTACAACTAGTAGAAACTAAACTTGAGTCTCCACCACTCCACCAGAAATACTCAAGCCTGCACCATTAAACTTCCACGTATGATCAACAAATTATAGCAATCATCCTAAAAAAAAATTAGTGATAAGATTTAACAAACAAAATTCATAATTATTTAATTTAAGTATTATATATCTTATTAGGGAGTGATCCGTACACCACTACTTTAATTTTATCCATACACCACCAAACATGTTTTGTAGTCTTGTACTGTGCAACACTGTAAAGCATAAAAGTGGTGTATGGATAAAAAGTAGCGGTGTACGGATTACTGCTCATATCTCTTATATAGCAAAGCTTAATTTATATTCAAAATAATAGTGGTTGACAAAAAGAATACATGTTCTATCACACACAAGTGTACATACACATGTGTTGAGTATTATATATTGTACACTTCCACACTTTTGTCCATATTCATAAATCATAATCATAATCATAACCATAACCATAACCATCAACAAACACTACCATCACCATTTTCACCAACTTCAATTCTCATGTACAATTATCTTCTTTTTTAGATCATCCATTCCTTTCCTAAATCCATCCACCCCCACCTAATTTAATAACCTTTTCATACATACTTCAATCACAAAAAACACACAAATTAAAACTGTAAAAAATTCGTTATGGGATTCCCAGTTGGATACACAGATTTATTCATACCAAAACTCATAATCCAAATCTTAACACTCCTTAATCTCATCCGTACACTCATTTCCACCATTCTCCATTTCATCGGTATCGAATACCTCGTCGATATCGAACCACCGTCCGACTCGACTCAACCCGACCCGTTAACGAACTTCCAACCATTCTCAGCTGTTCTTTTACGTGAACTACTTCCTGTCCTTAAATTTTCCGAACTCGTGGACCCGCCGGAGAGTTGTGTGGTTTGTTTGTATGAGTTTGAAGCTAGTGACGAGATTCGTGGGTTGAGTAACTGTCGACACGTTTTTCATCGGTGTTGTATTGATCGGTGGATGGATCATGACCGGAAAACATGCCCACTTTGTCGGACTCCGTTTGTTCCGGAAGATTTGCAAGATTCGTTTAATGAAAGGTTGTGGGCTGCTTCGGGTATTGCTGATTATTATGGCGATTCAACACTCTTTGCTACTTCGTAGTTAGAATTTTTATTTTGTAACAGGTTATTGAATTATTCTGTAAACCAAACTCATAAATCTGAGCTGACCGACCAGCACATATTATAATATTCGAATTTGTTTGTTTTACTAAATATTTGTGAATTTAAGTAGATCGCATGAAATTTTGAAAAAATATGAGTTTTGAATAGGGGTAAGTGCACGAAAATGTAATGAACTATGCTCTGACATTCATTGCATGTAACGAACTATTCTGACATTCATTGTATGTAACGAACTTGCTAATTTCCTCCATTGTATGTAACGAACTAGTATTTTCTTTGATTTTTCCAAGTGTTGATTATGTAGGGCGACACGTGGCGTTCTTAGGACCGTTGATCTGCCCAAAATACAAGTTCGTTACATACAATGAAGGAAATTAGCAAGTTCATTACATACAATGAATGTCAGAATAGTTCGTTACATACAATGAATGTCAGAGCATAGTTCATTACATTTTCGTGCACTTACCCCTTTTGAATATTCATGATTCACTTTATATAAATTTAAAATAATATTTTAATGGTATTATATAGTACTTGAAAGCTTTTCTTTGAATGAAAGATTTTTAAAAAAAATTTACTAATAAAAGCCTTCTTGAATTAAAAAAGAAAGGCCTTAGAATTAACTTCTCATTAAGAATGCTCTTAAATTGTGTATAGTAGTTACAGTATTTATTTAGTATGTACATCAAATGTAGGTTTTCGTATCAAAATAGTGTATGAAGTGCAAAAAATGCACTTCAATAAGTATATTTGTACCATTTTACTGCGATGACAAATATTTTTAATGTTGCACCAAAATACTAAATTCTACAATTCACTATTACATAATATATATATATATATATATATATATATATATATATATATATATATATATATATATATATAACTTAACTATACTAATATTATGTAATGTTTACAAATTTTTCATTAATACTTTTAAAACTACTAAACATAATACGTAGTAGCGCTGCTATTTATTACGAAAACTTAATCGTTTTTTATGAAATTATTACTCCATACTTATAAAATTACTAAACACAATGACTATATTATTACACGAATTCTATAATATTATATACATTTTAAAACTATATTGTTGAATCGTGTATTTGAAATCAATTACAAAAGATTTAGTATAAATATATAGTATAACATATCAGAGTAATTTTTTATTTTATTTTTAACCATAGTCCTTAAAAATTATTTTTGTACATTATAATAGTGTAATTTTTGACACTAAAAAGTGATACACGTAATTAGTGTAACACATTAGAGGTTATTTTGTTGATAACATTTTTGAAAAAAATAAAAAAAATACTAATTATATCTTTGACTTTAAGGAGTTAGTTTCACTATATTTAGTGGAGTAATTTTTGATATTATTTGCGTCAGCATTTTCATGTTGATCTTTGTATATATGTCACCTTCGAATCTATCAAAATGATATTATCTTGCAGCGTGTATATAAGAATCTCAAAATTTGAAATAATCCGAACAGTTGCTCTTGAACCGGACTATAAACATTACTAGCCACGGAGTAGTAATTAAGGACGCGTTTAGTTACGAAAAAATCTTCTCATTTTTACTTTTCTGTTCTAGGAGATGTGAAAATGTTTCATTTCTCTAGAAAAGCATTGAAAACTTGCGTTCAAATGTAGTTTTTCTTTTCTAAGAGATAGTAGAAATGGAAACTTGAAAAACCATCAAAAGTAATTTTCAGATTTTTAGTTATAAAAGGAAAATACGGATTTTCCTTTTCTTAGAAAATTTTTGGAAAACTCATATTTGAACACATTTTCAATTTTTTAAGTTTTCTTAGAATACTTTTTTGAAGTGGGGAAGTTTTTTGTAACTAAATGCAATTTAAAAAGTTTTAAAACCGGGTCGGCTCCGATCTACTCGAGTACCATGGTTGTCTTTTTGTGTATTATTTGTCCAAAAGTTTGGTTAAAGTCATAATGATATTAATTACCATACCAAACCAACTCCAACTATCTAATTATTTGATTCGATTCAACAAAGAGTAATGCAAAATAAACCTAATTACACAGGCCTACAAATAGGCTTAATTTTCTGATTGGTTGGATTTTTTCTCTCTCTTAATCTCATCCAATTAATTTTTGAGACCCACCAATCACATTTGTAGGCTTACATGTAGTCTTATATAATTAGGTCTACCAATCATTTTCCTTCAACAAAAGGATAAATAAAGAAAATAATAATTCACATATACGGCTGATGCTTATTCTTGAAGCTTGTTCATATTTTAATGTAATAATGATTCATACTTTATTTATTTTTTAAAAGATTCTATTAGCTAAGCTGAATTTCAAAAAATGTATATATAAATAGACATGGTTTAACTGTTGACAAGTGTCTTGCATACAATTATCTTGAGCTTATTCTATACATTTATTTATTGACAACATTATTATAATGTCGGAAGTCTTAAATAAATTATGAATTGAATAATTGTTGTGGCCGTGCGGGCTGTTTGTCCACTCTAGAGAAAATAAATAAATTTTATATTGTATAAAAGTAGGCAGTATGTAATTATGAATGTGAAGGATAAAAGGAAGTAGAAAACGAAAGGTGTTTGGCATTTGGATTAAAGGGTACAAATTTTATCTTAAAACGCATGCAAATTAAGTACGTCTATATATCAATTTTGTTGCCTTTTTAGAAAAAAAAATATATATCAATTTGGTTGCAAAAACTTATCATTGGGAATTTAAATCTTCATAATCAAACATAAAACAATTAATAATTTTTTATGTGTATGTATTAGAGTGGCATCACTCGAGGAGGGGAGACGATCTCTCAACCTTTGAATTCTGTAATTGATGTGTAAAATCTGGTTATAAATTTATAGATGGAAATTACTCTAGATAATGGCTATTACACACATAGGCAGTGTACCTATCGTGTAGTAGTATAGCTAGGATAAGATTCCGAATATCGTCCACAAGACAGTTTTATAGGCTATTGTGATTATGAAATTGATTATAGTCGACTAAAATAGTAAACAAATAAAGATTGGGGGTTTTGCCTCTTAATGACAGGCAGTCAATAATTTGTAATATTGAAGATGCTATCAAAATAAAAACAAATTTAAAAGATAGATTTGTTACAAATTAAAGAGGTATGTTCATCTAGATCTTTTACCCCTAGTGTTGGACATTTTAATAACGGACACAAGCTATAAAAGTAAATTAACTAGTTGGATTAAATGATGGTCTCAAAATAACCACTTAATCTAGCATAAGATGCAAGGGTCTTTGATCACCTTAATATTTCTAGATTATAACAAGCCAATTTACAAGGAATTAAAAGCTTAGATTAGATGTCAACGTATGTGGTTTCATAAATCGATTTCCTTGTGATCTCAAGACAAATACTTGATTTAGATTACTAAAATACAAAGTCATTAATAAATCTTAATCATGATTCATTAACCAAACTAACTTGAAGTATTATTCATTAATTACACAAGATGGTCACTAAATGTAATTCATCCACATTACTTTTTATTCAGTTTAATTCAATCCTTTGATGAGGTTTCATACAAATTACTAATTGTCACTTCTAGTAAATATATGTAAGAACATAAGATGGTCACTAAATGGAACATATATTGATTGAATTAAACATTAATAAAACTTAACACAAATGGTTCTTTGGATAAATTTCAATTTATCATACGTATCAATCTACTCACATAAGTATATCCAACAACTAGGGTTATTAATCTAGATGAACATAAGTAGTTTAGCCCATAATTATGGACTCAACTACACTAATAATCATAGCAATAATATCAATCAAATAGAAATTCATAGTTTATTGGAACAAGAATTACCAAATGAAATAGTGAAAATACAATTGCTTGACTGTGATATTAGCTCCCTCAATGGTTGAAACAATGATTTTAACTCCTGAAATGGTGGTCTCCGTATCCAGAGATAGAAATGGATGAAGTGGGTGTTTGAGTGAAAGTGGTGATACGGGTGAAGTGTGTTACCAGAAGAGATCCAGTAATCAGAAGTCTCCCTTTGATTGAATCCTTTGTTTCCTTTTATAGCCCAAACCAAATCTAGGAAGATCAATTGTGAGATATGAAAAATCTCCATGGAGGCTGTTTGTCTCTGACTTCCTTCTCTCGGGTGTGATTTTTCTCTCCGACAGAATATTTTGAGCGTGAAAAGATGGTATATTTTCTGGTTGGAAAGATGGAGAAAAATGGGTTGTGCAATAAATGAAAAGCCGTGTGGAAACAAATTAAGTAAGCTTTTTATTATTGGCACCGACAAGGATCCGGCGGATCCCTTTGTGATCCGGCGGATCCATCGATTTTACCCCACGTGTCGAGTTCTGGTTCAACTTAAATACGCAATTAATGCCTTCTTGATCCGGCGGATCATCCTTGTGATCCGGCGGATCCTTACACTTTTGCTCGAGTCCATGTTATGATCCACCGGATCATCGACGGATCATACACAAAATCACTTAGGATCCGGCGGATCAAGGTGATGATCCGGCGGATCCTTAATTATGTAGATTGTGCTCTCGAGTATATGCCGGATTAGGAACGGATCAACTACGGATATAATAATTCCATCTTAGGATCCGACGGATCTTCATGGTGATCCGACGGATCAAAGGCTCTTTTACCAGCTTTCATGTTTTAACTCCAAACTTGTCCCGTTTCCATTCTCTTTTCATCATTTCTCAACATTTGAACCTGAAATGAGTTTTCAACCAATTAAGTACCAAAAGTTCATGCTTTTAACCCTAAGTACATGTAAAAATAATGATATCGCGATTGATAAACATGTATAATTTGAGCGATATCAGTAATCAACGGTTCAAATTAGCAAAACTGCATTTTACGTAAAATACAATGTTATTAAGATGCATCGAATCTAAGCCGTTAATCACAAAAATTAACAGCTGAGATCGCCTATCATCCTCGAGCTAGCTAGACTATAGAGGTCAAGTTCATTTTAACACATTAGAAGTCAACAATTAGCACTAATATAGCATAATATGAAATTAGAAGGTGTAATATAACACCCCTCGTTAATTATAAACAATAATATAATATTTGCGACTCGGAAGCGTATATTTAAAACATACTATCAATGTACTCAAAATGTCAATAGACTTTTTCAAACTTATTACATGACATTTCAACAAACTCGGTGTTATATGATTCAAAACACTTTTACAATTATATAAAAATAACATCAGAGTAACAGCCTGTCAAACATTCCATCCAGTCCAACAACCTCCTGCCCAATATGTCCCATCTATTTAACCTGCAGGAAGAACTGTGGTGGGGTTAGCATAAAGCTAAGTGAATGAAACTATAAACAACAGTCTAACCTAGCATAACAATCTGTTTACATCAAATAACAATAAACAGAAAATCAATCAATCACTTGACATCCAATCAATGTCATACACGCAACATCATGAGGATCGGTGGTCCCTGAGACACCCTAATACCGGTTTGGTACTCAAGGAACTCTTATCAATCATCTGTATTGGCCCATACAGAACTACCGATAACTTGTTGTCAATCACACACGACCTAGATCTCTAAACCAACATTTCAAGTTTTTCGAGATCTCCTGTCGTCTACAACAACAACAAGCCTAACCATCAAATCAAGTTGACCTCAAAATCTTACATACTAGCACAATCTGCCAAGTAAACAAACAACCAAACTAACATGGCAAGATATCTCAAACATACATATTCTATCAAAGTAATACTATAAATTACTTGTTGTAAATCAAATCATTACAACTAAATCACACTGAGGTTACAGATCCACTCACCGACTACCTCAGGCCTCCACTCAGTAGTCTAATATCACTGAGCCTTCTCCACATCTGAGAATCAACAAATCAAATATAAGTTAGTAATCCATATCAATATACTGAACTTATATCAACTATTTACATTAAGAACTTAACATAATCCACATCAAGATTACTAGTTCCTAGTTATGTCTATCAGTTATTACAACATAACTATTATCATATTTGAACCTAGAACAAATATCAATCACCTTACAATCGAAAAGTAACATACAGGGTCTGACTGGCCAACCAAGCCGCCGGATTCCCTAAGAAGCCGCCGGCTTCCCACTAAACAACCTGAATCCGCCGGATTCCCGTGAATCCGCCGGATTCTCTCGTCGTCCCAGCCCAGTTTCGAGCTGTAAAACCCTAACCCACAGGTTTATAATCCAAAACCTCAAAAACAAGGTTTCTAACCGTTTAAAACCACAATTATTATCACATAATCAATATGTAACACTTATAACATGATTTCTAACATCAAAATCTCTCAAATCATCAATTTACCCAAATTCAATCAAAATCAAATTCTTAAATACTCAAGAATACTTACTGATTGAAGAATCTAACGATGGTAATCTGATGATTATTAAGTTTCATGAGAATCACAATTCCTGATTTGATTTCTGGATTGATTTGGAGGTTTTCAGAGAGTTTCTATGAGTTTCTAAATGAAAATAAATAACTTTCCTAAATAGGAAAGGATATATATAGAAACTTAGGTCGGTCCAACCTAAACCGCCTTCAATATATGGGTATAATTTAATACCCCATCTCAATCTATTGCCTGGAACCCGAAAACCATTTGCGAGTCCAAACATTTTATCACACCGTCAGCTATATTAATTTACAACAATTAATATTTCACTTATCACATTGGAATATTCGGATCCTATTCCAATTATTTAACTATTTCAAACAATATTATTTCCAAACATATTTAAATACTTATTTAAATCAAGAAATAATATAAAACAACTAGGTCCATTTCGAGGATGTTACATGTAACATCCTCGGAGTGGACCTAGTTGTTTTATATTATTTCCTGATTTAAATTAGTATTTAATGTGTTTGGAAATAATATTGTCTGAATTACTTGAAATTAATTGAAATAGGAGTTAAATATTTCAATGTGACGAATAAATTATTAATTGTTGTAAATTAATAAAGTTGTCGGTAAAATAAAATGTGTGGACTCGCAAATGTTTTCGGGTTCCAGACAATGGGTTAAGAAGGGGTGTTAAATTATACTCGTATAATTGAAGTCGGTTTGTTGGGCCGACTATATATTACACTTTTTTTTTTAGGAAAGTTATTCACTTCCTTTTTCATTTCTTTGAGAACTCAAGAAACCATAACCAAATTATAATCAAGATTGAGCTGTGATTCTGATTAATTTCATCATCCTCATCATCATGTTCTTCCTTCAAATTGTAAGTTTCATTCTTTAAACTTGATTTTTATTGAATTAGATGGGTTATGGAATTTAATGTGAAATTGGATGTTAGAAACATGTTATAACTGTTACATGAGGATTATGTGAAGTTATTTGATGTATAAAACTGATTAGAAACCGAAATTGTTGGTTTTGGTTATTTGTGTTCGGGTTAGGGTTTGGTCAGATCGCACAGGTCTGGGACGAAGGTTGAATCCGGCGGATTCAATTGAATCCAGCGGATTCGGGTTGGTTATGGGAATCTGGCGGATTGAATAAGAATCCGGCGGCTTGATCATGAATCCGGCGGATTCATGACCGGATTGGTTAATAATGTGCTGAGCATGAGTTGAAGCTGAAACACCATTGAATCTGGCGGATTCAAGGGGAATCCGGCGGATTCCCCTGGTTGTCAAAGGCTGTTTCAGTGTTTGTCATTTAGAGCTAATTACATAAATGATACTTGTAGTATTGTACTGTAATATGTCTGAAGCATGTTAGGCTTTCAACAATTATATAATTTAGTTATACTCCTGGTGTGATTACTTGTGTAGTGTTGTAATTTACATAAGTATTATCCGGTGATGAAAAGTTACTAACTTGTGGTTTTCTGTTGTATTCTCAGCTATGGAGAAGGCTCAGTAATATTAGAATTCTGAGCTTGCGATTGAGGTATTCGGTGAGTGGATCTGTAACCTCAGTGTGATTTAGTTGTAATGATTTGATTACAACAAGTAATGGTAGTATTACTTTGATAGAATGTTTTGGTTTGAGATAACTTGCCATGTTAGTTTGATTGTTTGCTTACTGGGCTGTTTGAGCTAGTATGTAAGATTCTGAGGTCAACTTGAATGGATGGTTGGACTTGGTTGTTGTTATAGACGACAGGAGATCTAGAAACTTGAAATGTTGGTTTAAAGATCTAGGTCGTATGTGGTTAACAACAAGTCATCGGTAATTCTGTATAGGCCAATACATATAATTGATAAGTGTTCCTTGAGTACCATACCGGTATAATGGTATCTCAAGAACCACCAATCCTTATGATGATTGATTGTTTATTGTTAGCTGATGTAAACAGATTGTTGTGCTAAGTTGGACTGTTGCTTATAGTTTCATTCACTTAGCGTTATGATAACCCCACCACAGTCCTTCCTGCAGGTTATAATTGATGGGACATATTGGACGGGGCAGGAAGTTATTGGATACAATGGAATGTTTGACAGGCTTTTACTCTGATACTTAGTTTGATAACTAAAGATATGTTTTGAATTATATAACACCTAATAGTTGAAACATCATGTAATTAATTTAAAAAAAGTTTATCTACATTATTGAGTAATGTAAAGCATGGATACATGTTTGAAATCTACGCTTCCGAGTCATAATTATTATATTAATTGTTATAGAAATGAGGGGTGTTATAGAAGGTCAGTGTCAAAGCGTGTGCAATCATCATATATTATAATGAATACATATAATAATATATAAGTTTCGGCGTATTTGTTTTTATTAATTAAATATTAAAAAAAAAGGAATGAACGGTAAGTTGCAACAGCCACATCCATGTCCGGCCGCCCACCATTTAACCAGTAATGCATGGTGAAGGCCTTTTTATTTTAATAGGTACAACTTACTTTTACATTATATATAAACCATGAATGGATTCAAATTATTCATCATGAGGGTTTGAATTTGTTAAAAGTCTACTTAATGGAAGTTTAACCTAATCTACCTACTAATCTGTCATAACAACCTGTTTAGTGATCTTTTACATCGTAAACTATGTATAATACTTTTTGACGTAGGAAGGATATTAGATATATCATCATATACTACTAGACTAGAAATGAGCAAGCGCTTCATGAATCAGGTCATGTCGCTTACTATATAAAAACGGTTCCAAACAGCCTAGTTGAAGGACTAGTTTGGTCCGATGGTCCTCAGAGACGCCCAATATCCATTCCATGATCGGGTCAATCGGTGTTTTTTTTGGCACTTACATTTTTATACTTATCAATCGAATGTTGTTGTGCCAAGTGCCCTTAGCATTAATAGCGTGTTAAGCATTTTTTTTATCTTCAAAGAACCGGTTTGCAATTACAAAAGGAGTGATGATAAATCCACCATAATTGTGCACCCCTAGTGCAGAGTACAAGCTTTGAATGCACAAGATTGATGGATTTATCATAATGTTTGGTACAAATATCAGCACCCTTAGGAAAGGTTACCAACTTTGACAGTACATTGCTTTCCTTTTTCGTTGGCACTTTGCAAGTGCTAACCTTCGTTCACCATCTTCCGCGTTGACTTTTGAGCGAGGTCGAGTACTCAACCGTTAATCTCATACTCAAAATAAACTTAAATATCAATTCATGTTCATGATCACATAATCATGGTCTAAATGATGAACTACGAGTATTCCTTATTAATTACAAATGTTGCAAGATACTAACAAATTGTGAAGTACTTTGACCAGGCCCAACAAGACCGGTCTTGGACCAATTAGGACTGCCTGGTCCAAAAGCGCCTAGAATTTCCTTCCTAAAAAAGTAACAATCCCAGAGGTGCTAGTTTGAACCTCAAAATGGATAATTCTCAAAAGTAATTAACGAAATGTACTTTTTTTTATCGTATCTTTCAAAAAGATGTTTATAGTAATAGAAGGTTCTTAACTAATGTGAGCCTGTGCAGACTTTCACGTTATAACAACTTTACAATGATATATAGTTACTGTTGGAATCCAGAAACAATAAACTGAATCAGCGACAACAAGAAAAGGAGTTGTATAGAGTGTAGCTTCTGCATGCCAATATATATATAAGAAAACACCAAAATCACCGAATTTATATTAACCCAATAAGGCAACGAGTGCATACAGAACCACAAACGGGGAACGACAAACGTACAACGATAAAACAAATATCAAGCAAATAGAAGTCATGTACAGCATATTCTCATAATGGATAAGAACTAGTGTCCTCAAAAAGTTTAATTGTATGAATAAAAATATAGGATTCACAAAACCACTCGCTGCCATTTTACTTGCACAACTTCCAAACATTTACCTCTGGTAGCCTGGAGCTGGATAGCCCTGAGCAGGTGGGTACCCCTGAGCTTGCGGTGGTGGTCCAGGAGGGTAACCATAGGGTTGTTGTCCATATCCGACATTGGGAGGATATGGTTGATCAATCCTTGACATTTGCTGCATGGGTGGAACCGCCATGGGTTGTGGCCCAAATTTCCCATCTCGTTTGTCCATCTCAACCTTGTGCTGTGTCTGCAAAATTAAATGCAGAGCACAACTTTAAAAATCACATTTAATCCCACAATGTGGCAATGCTAATCACAATATGAATATAAAATAAAGCAATTTTTGTGGCGGACTTTACATACCTGCATGCACGCACAAACCCTACAAAGATAGAATTACAATACACATGTTAGATTACACACTATTTCATAGTAATAACAAAATGTGCAGGTGGCCATGTCAACCCATGTACTTAAAGATTTGGGTCCATTCAGGCAATGTTTTAGCTTTTTAGGAGAGTAATAAAAATAAAATTATCTATAAAAGGAACCAGTCAAAGGTCACCCAAAGTGCATTTTAAGTAAACATCCTAGTATCCTACATCACGTTATTCAAAATAATATTATTATAAAGTATACATATTTTTTGTAATCGTACTTGACAAACCAACTGTTTATAATGAATATTTCAAAAGAAAATTATCACAAGGTGTTTCAGGTCAAGCTGACCTGACCCTGAGCTGACCATCACCCAACCCACACAATTTGCCACCTCTGACCAAATGTATCAAGTTGAAGAAATAACACAATGACATACGTGCAATAAACCATATCAGCTAGGCAATTCAGCAACTGAGATGCCTCACTGAGTTCTTCACTTCCAACAAGGCAAGCAACAATAGAAAATATGCACGCAAGTTGTTGGAGACAAAACATGAAACCCTACATTATGACGAAAGCAAGTTACTAAAAAGTGAAAATAGTAAATGATGCTGGACATCAAGGACATAAAAGAGTTTTATGAAGAGATTACAATGATACAATTATCGCATTGCGTCGTTTGTATGTTAAACTCGTCTTGCAATAGAAACCGAGTTGAAGCTACCGAGTTCCCAAAGCACAGGAAGACCTGAAGATAAGATAAACAAACAATTATGAATAGCAGCTAGCGAGTACCATACAGATAGAGTGGGAGTAATTTAATGAGTTCTATAAATGTCATTACAGTAATCAAGTGTACATAGAGAGTTACAGCAAGTTTACATGGACTAATAAGTAATAACATAGATGTTGATGGTTTATATCAACGCAGAGCTTAACAAGGAGCAGTTGAAGCTATAGACATAGTACATTTTGTGCGCGCCTCTCTCAGCATCTATAGGTTTTTATGTACACTCTAATCATGAATTGAGTAATAGGGGTAGTTACATATATCTCCCTCAGACAAACGGTGCAGATTGATTTCACAACTCATCATTTAATGATAACCTAGATGGTTAGAAACTCTCTCATCACACAGGTACGGGAGCGGAAGAGCCAAGAAACGCCTTCCACACTTAAATTAAAAGGTGTGTATGTGCTATTGTGTTTGTCCAAACTTGTTTTTAAGCTATCGCATCAGATGTTCAGAATAAGAGAAGAGCAATGATGCCGACAAGTCGACAAGATCGTATAAGATTTAGAGCAAACATTAACGATGTTAAGAAACTTGAAGCTTCTGTTATAGAATATGCTGTTCACTCTTGGAAATCAGTAAGGGAAAATGTTCATATCATTTTGGGAGTTGGGCCCACAATTTCATTAATTATATCCTCCCTGAACCCCACAATGCCAGCTTTTAGAATTTTCCATATTTTCCAGCTAGCTGCACTGATATTGTATAGCCCATACTCCCTTATTCCAACAACTTTGTGCCCAGTACACAACTTTTGGTCTCCACAAACAAAAAATTTCAAGAAAAGTTATACGCTTTTAGAGATAAGCATACCTCAGTGCCGAGGCATAATTCGGGACATTTGCTTTCTCCACACCTTCCACTGCATGGCATATATCCAGCACAGCATGTATACCTATGAAATGCAGAAACAATATAAATATGAAATCACTACTCTCCTCCATGCATGTAGAGTTTAGCCGCTAGAGTTATAGAGATTTGTACATACCTTGACATATCACCATAGAGAGCTCGCTTACGAAGCAAGTATGATACACATGGTCCACTGCCAGTGATACAGAGTTACAGGAAAGATGCATCAGAAAAAAATTAAAAATAAATGATTTTTACCTAACTGCCCGCAAGAACAAAAAGAAACTACTTGCATTAGGAAAAAAAATTGATGTTTACACATCTGATAAGATTCCCATGGATATATAATTCTCCCCAGATAAATTCAGAACTACATACAGTATCTATATCCATTTATCCAAGCAACTAAACTCCCTGCTTATAATCTTCCATTCAACTACATTCTCGACCACAAACCACCACTAGCTGACTGAGGATGTCATATATGACCATGCCACCATGGTATATAACATTGATAAGTTTAAAAAAAAAAAAAAAAAAAAAAAAAAAAAAAAACATTTACGATATCCAAAACATACAGTATAAACTTCATCGTGCACTCCAAATAAGAATTCTACACAAAGTTTGTCATGAAGCCCTATAAAATTAACTTTATTTCATAACTGATTAAACAAATGTCATGTTCTAGTGATGTCTCACTCCAATAACCTATTTTTGTTATATTTCAGATTTTTATTACATGATCATCTACATTTTACCATAAACCCCAAGCATAAATGTACCAAATAAAACTAAAGGTAGCTAGCATTACAAAACTCGGTTAAATGATCAAGCATCAATAGATACACACTGTAGATCACTTTATAGACTGAAAACATTCAAGAAATTAAAGAAGCAAAACCTATAATCAACAATATAGATCGAAGATCTAAAATTTATATAATCGAAAAGTGAGGTTCTTACCAGAAAAACGCTAAGCAGCAATCTACATAGACAAGCACATGCAAACGAATTAGAATCAGATAATGAAATTAAACATAAGTATATGATTCTGAGAGTAAAGTTATGAGATATAATTACAAGGAGTATCAGCAGATACGGTGCTCATGAGATCAGTGTGCCATACATTCCGGTAATTTTGACGGAGTTGCATTTTGTCCAAAGATTCTTGAGATCTCGCCATAACTGGATTTGATTACGGTTGATCGAGCTTCGAATTGATTGTGCTAGGAATCAATGAAGAATGAAATTGAAATTGAATTGAGAAAAAGCCCTAAGGGCCTGCTCCTGAGATTTTTACGAAAAGAAAAGAGTAGAATGGAATATAAGATGACAGAAAAGAAAAGAAAATGAAGAAATTTTTTGCGTTCCTAAGTCGGAAAGAAAGGAGTAGAAATTTATATGTTTCGTGTTCCCGAGTTGGAGAGAAATGGAAGGAAGTGACATTTTATAACTAGTTAAAGCTTCCATCCTTCCAAATCTTTCCAATATTGGAGAGAAAGTTTGGAGAGAAAAGAAGGACTAATTCTCCTCCCACTTCTCTTCTCTTCTGTCCATCAGTAAAACTCGGGAACACAATATACTTTTTCTTCTTTCTGATTCTTTTCTCTTCTCTCGAAATATTAACTCGGGAGCGGGGCCTAAAAGTATACGGACGTTGACGAATTTCGAAGTTGACTGGGTAAGAAAGGAAGTAACGCGTGAGCATCCAAGAAGGATTTCGGATATTACCAACAGCACCTTGTAGTTTTACCAAGTTGTCAAAGGTCCTTGAAAAGTTTAGTTGAAATGTGAATAATCAGGAGTTTTAACCGCATTTTGTGTTTCTTAATTCATTCAAGAAGTTGTCAAACGATATTATTGTTGTAGGACCATGTTACATTGAAGTGAGTCCCCTTAACTAAAATTTATACCTTCGTCCCTGCGTACAATGATCTTGATTACCATGCCACTCAAATATAAACATTTTCCTAAATGAAATGTTATTACTAATTGTTATTATCAGGTAAAAGAACACGTATTACTTAGATCAAATGTAGTCTAAGACTGTAACATCTTGACTCTTTGTTTGTACATGCAAGATCAATACTACATTGAGTATGTATATGATGAGTTAGTTTATCAACTTACGTACATAGAGAACAAAATAAAAATTGATAGAATAGAAGTGTAGAAAAATAAACGACATACCATATGGATGTCATTACTCGTTACTACACAATCTTATTATGAGAATAATGAGTACACGTAATAAGTAATAGACAAATTAAATATTGTGTGAGTGTTTACCTGTAAGTGGACTCTATGATTTAAGATATAAGCGGGTTATGTAAGTTTTTAACATAAGAGAGTCTCAATTCAATCGTAATGGAGTATATTACAATACATCTCAGTTGGTAATTTTTCAAAGGTAGTTTTTGCAATTCACTGATTGTCAAGAGATAGCTTATGTAAATTCTCATAAACTTCCATATTAACTATTTTAATTTATTTGTTTTTTAAGAAGATGCAGACGGAGTATGCGTGAAAAGACGCGAGAAGAACCAAGCAGTGGCCAGCTTGATATGGAGATACCGAGAAAAACAATGCCCATTTTTCTATTCTTAAAATGTGACTAGCTGATTTGTAAAATAACTGCCATAATTCATGTACTCCGTAGTAATGTAGAGTACATAAAATCTATATTCTGAGCAATGTGACAATGATATGTCATATTTTTTTCTCCAATTAATAAATTAGGATGGAGAATGGGTGACAATTTCATTTACGTTTCCAGTGGTAACACGGTAACGATTTAGAAATATGATGGTGGAGAAAAGGAACAGGTTGTACGTGTACAACTATAAAAATGTATATGGAAATAATGGCATATCTTAAAATTTCAATTATTGTTAGTGGATATATATAATCTCTGATGTGGTACGTTCTTTTGTGATACATCATATGAGGCGGTAAATTACATAGACATATATAGTTACCTGAAACCGATCGATCTGGCCATGAGTAGGTTGAAGAGAGCTCTAACAAGGTTGTCTTTCATTCATTGATTGATTCAAGGTAGATTTAGCTTGCTTTCAAGTCCAAGCGCTTGTGGGTTGTCACGTCAACTCACACGAAAATGGTTGACCCTGATCAGTAGTAACATATATACAATAAAAATGAAAGTTTGATACATCATACATAACATACACAAGTTAAAATTATGTGCATGAACTTATGAGTTAACTTGTACATACATATAACGATTACGATTCACTAATTGAATGAAACGCGTTAACCCACTATTATTTTCAAGTCGATAAACGGACATATTTCCCACGACTATGGCTTTTTTAACAGTTGGGCCATTTGGGAAACTTGAGACAAAGCCCATACGCTTTGATACTTAGGCTGTTAGAGTGTTAGGCTGTTAGGCATAAAAAAAAATAGGGCTCTGGGCCCAACCTAAGCTAAGTGAAGACAAAACTTAATCGACAACTTCCTAGTATTTTTTGACACACCTTTTTAACTTATATATGAACATAATTTACTAAATTTATTTTGATATATATAAATGACGATGTCAAGTATTTGTCGAATGGGGTGACGAAAATGCAACTCTATTATACTAATGCGATCGAGGAATAGGATGTGATGGAGACAATGATGGTGATCGATCATGTGACCATGGGTCATGAGAAAACAAACAAAAGATTGTTTTCAATAATAACTAGATTACATGACGAATCTTAAAATGAGTCGAAACTTACTTAACGTGTTTCACAGATTGTTTCGGAAACTAGATTACATCGAGAATCTTCAAATAAGTCAACTGTTATGTTTTCACAACCAACGGTTTTAATTAGAGGTGACAATTTAAGACCCATGGGTCTAGTTGGGTTTTTCTAATTTTTATAGATGGGTCTAGTTGGGTAATTAAAATAGTGCTTAAGTATATCATTATTACTCATTATGACCCAATATGTAATAATGATATACTTTGGTCTTATTTTAATTACCCAATTAAACCCATCTATAAAAATTAGAAAAACCCAACTAGACCCATGGGTCTTAAATTGCCACCTCTAGTTTTAATATACAGTCTCTAAAATGTACGTGTTCACTTCATAGTTCGTATACAATCTGATGTAGTTTTTGTAAGCGATCAATGGCTCGAGAGACTCATGATTAACACAGACGATAAATCGAACCAATGGTTCCAAGAACAATGTTCTTAATATTCAATAATCAACAAAACTGACTAAAACATGAAACCCTAGATCCCTATTTATACTAAACAAAATATAAAGTAGGAAACAAATAAGATAAATAGGAAATTGAAATTTAAACAAATAATAAAAGATAACGTATTTGATCTTTTCTAAGTAAAACGCCACCTGCATCATACTCCCCCTCTTCGAAAAAAACTCGTCCTCGAGTTTTCCGTAAACTTAACCACTCGAATCCAGATTATAACCACCAGGATCAAAAGGAACATCAACCCTTTTCCTAATTATTTTCATCACGGCTCGCTTAAACAACTCGACTTCACTAATCATCTCTCTTGTCTCTTGACATACACCGCCTGGGTCAAATGGAGCATCGGGTCGTCTTTTGTTCATTTGTGTCTTTGTTTTGGAAATGCTAAACTGGACCTGGTCTTTCCTTTCTACATGATCCTCATTACACTTGTTAATTTCTATGGGACCACTTGGCACCAAATTCAGTGGCTTTGCACGTGGCACACCATAACTTGGAAATATTGAATTTCCATAGGTATAACTGGTAGGTTTATCCCTATTTTTGGTAAATCCAATATTATTTTCATTTAGAAATTTGAAATTCAAAAGGGTTGTTAACTTTTGCACATCACCTCGCAATTCTTCCAAAATTATCGGCTCAATGAATGGAACTTCCTTGACCGGCACATCACCTTCTGCCAACCCATCACCTTCTGTCAACCCATCACCACCAATGGCAGCCATAGTCATCATGCTATCACCATCAGCCGCGACATTACTACCAGCAACAGATTTTTCAAGAACGAAAAAGTCATTAATAGTGATGCGAGAAGAAAACTTCCAAGATTTATTAGCCAAACACGCTTCGTTTATCGGATATACCAAATCCAAATTAAGATTTCGACCACTCGTAGGCATTGTACCACCATCATGAGCCAACATGGCCAACTTCAAATCGTCAACAAACATACCCGAAGAAACTGATGAAGTTTCATAATGGTTGACGACCTTTGCTTCGTCTTCTCGATTGGTAACTCCATTAATAGCTCGTTGAACCCATAAGTACTCATCTTCATCATAGTGCATCTTATCTTCATCGAATCTGGGTTCATATTCAGATAAACATTCCTGACCAAACTCGTCTTCATAGATCGGTTCGAAGAACCGAGGGTTGGGATGACTGAAAGGATGCTCCTCTTCCTCGTTCACCTCGTCCCAGACGATGGTTCCCGATTCGGTTTCCTTAACGCGTCTCTCCCGTTGTAACTCAAGATCTCGGACTCGTTGACGGAGTCGTTTGATATCTTGTTTTATTTCAAGATCTCGGACTCGTTGTCGGAGCCGTTTGATCTTAAGAATATCCCGTGGGTCACGGTTCCCGATCACGTTGCCTCCGGCGGCGAATCTACGATCACGGCTGAATCGATCATCACGAGCACGTGAATCACCAATGTTCCTGTCGATGCCTCGGTCGGCGACTCTTCGAACAAGAAAACACTCGCTTCCACGTCGAGCCATTTGAGAACCAAAAGCTCTGATACCAACTGATGTAGTTTTTGTAAGCGATCAATGGCTCGAGAGACTCATGATTAACACAGACGATAAATCGAACCAATGGTTCCAAGAACAATGTTCTTAATATTCAATAATCAACAAAACTGACTAAAACATGAAACCCTAGATCCCTATTTATACTAAACAAAATATAAAGTAGGAAACAAATAAGATAAATAGGAAATTGAAATTTAAACAAATAATAAAAGATAACGTATTTGATCTTTTCTAAGTAAAACGCCACCTGCATAATGATGCAGAGAATGCCTTCGGCCTCTAGCTCCTCTGGCTTAGCCGCCGGTTCTTCGGTCAACATGTGAAGTCGAATGTTTAAGCGATTCGAGATAATTGAAGGGTCAAAGATGACAATTTATAATTGTCATATTCTATCATTTTATATTTAGAATTTATTTTATTTTTAATTAGGATTTATCTTTTATGTATCGGAAAAGATTTATCTTCTCCTCTAAGTTTAGGACTACTATATAAGGATTAGAGTATTAGGGTTTTAGGAGGTTATGATGAATTGAGAAAAGAAGAGTGTTACTCTTGAAGTCCCGATTTGGGCACCCTTTTAGGGTTTATTGAATTTCCGTTCAATGTTTATTGTGTGATTTCTTCGATTCACAAACACCCCGTCATCATTTGGTATCAGAGCATAGGTTCGGGAGAAGAAATTGCACAACCAAAAGAAGCCAATCGAAGAAAACGAAAAATTCCGTCAAAATTCGTCATACTCTGCGCATCTGCGAGAGAATTGACGCCACGGATTCGTTAACCGTTAGATCGTTGTGATTTTCGGATATGTGGTTGAGAACACATAGCCGCACAATCTGACCGTTGGGATTTTCGATTTGAACTTTCTATCAGGAGATATGAATTTCCAAAGTTGCTGCAGTTTTCTAGAACGAATATGTTTTGATTTTGGTAATCGTAGATTCGTCGGAAGAGGCAACGATATAACCAACCACCGATACGTGTGTTACAGGATGAAGATCCTTATTAACAATTGGAGGAACTTCAGACGGATTCCAACAACGAGCCAACCGTAGAGTCGCCGAACGAGGCAGCGGAGACGTGAGTGAGGAAGAAGTCCCCGGAAAATTTTATTGGATTGTTAAACAAGATGGATCGTGATTCTCTTTGTAGAAGCCGCGTTAAGGAAACGGAGGGGGGTTAGAAAGTTTCAGAGTTCGAGACTTGGAAAGACAAGACTCGAGGACGAGTCTTTTCCAAGAGGGGGAGAATGATGCAGAGAATGCCTTCGGCCTCTAGCTCCTCTGGCTTAGCCGCCGGTTCTTCGGTCAACATGTGAAGTCGAATGTTTAAGCGATTCGAGATAATTGAAGGGTCAAAGATGACAATTTATAATTGTCATATTCTATCATTTTATATTTAGAATTTATTTTATTTTTAATTAGGATTTATCTTTTATGTATCGGAAAAGATTTATCTTCTCCTCTAAGTTTAGGACTACTATATAAGGATTAGAGTATTAGGGTTTTAGGAGGTTATGATGAATTGAGAAAAGAAGAGTGTTACTCTTGAAGTCCCGATTTGGGCACCCTTTTAGGGTTTATTGAATTTCCGTTCAATGTTTATTGTGTGATTTCTTCGATTCACAAACACCCCGTCATCACAATCGGTCAACTCAATGTCAATTAAGAGTCCTAAAGGAAAAGTATATGATCCAAAACTCTAAGCTTGCAAAATCATCATCATATCATAAGAGTTTGTCCCAATACATTCCTAATGGGTGTTGATATATACAATAATTTTTTTTATTCATGCACCAAAAACATGCGTTTCAATGTTGTACAGTACTGCTTCAGGATGCATGAAAGGTGGTGTATGAATCAAGATATATGTCGTATTTATCACTAACCATTCCTATTCCTAATGCTTTTAAAAAGAAGTAATATATACTTAAAAATTCATGTATAGAACTAACTCATAAGCAATAAAACATCCGATATGTATAAAGTATGTTTGATCAACTAGATCTATGTTTTCATCATGGTGAACTTTTTGCACACAAGGCAAAGTTAAAGGGTTCATTAAGAAACCTCCTCATATTGCAATATTTTATAGTACTTTTATAGCATAAGTGGATGTACTAATTTCTAGTTGTTTTTTAGTATTGTGACAAAGAGGTTGATGCTTTTTAAACTGGCCTCCTCTTGCCAAAGAATGGTGTCCTCTTCTTCTTTTTGAGAGGGTAAGTGTCATCTTTCTCTCTTGCTTTCAACTGCTTTTGGCCACACTCAAAAAATGTCCTCTCTTGTTGGTTTTTCTCTAACCTTCTATCATCTTAAAAGAGGATCAAATTGTCATAGTATTGAGTTTTACTCTTTTTAATCTATTAAGAGTATCTAAGTCCTAAGTTCGAGTTTCGCATTTTCATATAGAAAAGTTGTGGTTTAAACTTTCTAAAAAAGATCGTGTGTCTTCAAGTTTCACTCTTTTCACCGGTAAAAAAGAAGATGGGTTGTACTTTATAACGTCAAAGATTCAGTTTTTACCCTTTTGAAGATTGTCGGGAATTCAAGTTTCACCTTTTGATATGTTAAAAGTGGGGAGAGATTAGTTTATCGCATTCAAGATTGTTGCAAGTTTAGACTTCACTTTTTTTACGTCGAAAGGGATAACATACCAATTTACATCTACAAGATTGTTATATGTTCCTCCCTCTATTTTATCTAGAGCGTGATAAGTTCAAGTTTCACCCTTTTGTGCACCAGAATAAACATTATCATCAGTTCATGTTCCACGTACCCCTTATACTGACAAAAAAGATTAAGACGTCACTTACAAGATTATTGTTTGTTTGATAAGATTCAAAACTCAATGTCTTCCGATTTATTAGAATTTGAAGGGTGTTTCTTCACTGATCCATTCTCTCCATTGAATGAATCTTCCTCTATTGACATCTTCAAAGCTTTTCAAGAAAATAGTTACAATTTAACCGCTTTGTCATCAACTTTGACCAATGATAATCTTGACACCCCATTTGATGAAATTGACCAAATTGCCCCCACCACCCCCTCCGCCACCCTTCTATCTTTCTCCCCACCAAGCCACCAACTTGGAAGTCTCTCACTTTACCAATTGGGCAATTCAGTAAATTCCCTAGATTTGTCCCCACTTGAGATCAAAATAGAAAAAAGTCAACTACCATTTTATGATTATTATCTCAACAACAATTCTTTCTTCCCTCAGAGCTATAGTGGAAGAGACTATGCAATGAAATTGATGCAAAGGAGCTATAGCAGTAAATCATTTAATGCAAGACCAAATGATTATCCTTTTCAACCAAAATATGATAGTTTGATTGAGCCCTCAAATCTTCATTCCCAAGTCCTTACTTCACCTGCTGATCATGGCTTCTCTTCTAGCCATATGAGAAGAGTTTGCAGCACTGGTGATTTACAAGTAAGTATAATTTGACTTCTTTGGTCATATAATCAATTTCTTTTCTTTTTTTGAAAGTAGAACGACCCAATTAGTTAAGTTTGGCGAGACTCCAACCTGAGACCTTTTATAGAAAATCTCAAACGTTCACCACTCAGCCACCCCTATGCATGGGACTTAAACGTATTCTTCTTAAAATTTAATTTGAAATCGATAACAATTGAATAGGGGGCGGAGGTAGGAGGGGGCAAAAAAAAAAGTATTTTGTTCATTCTGTATAGTTTTAGGGGAGGCAACATTTTAAAGTTGTCATTAATATCTTAAAAAAAGTTTCTTTTTTTACGTAGATTCAAAATTCTTGTGGCGGTAGCTGCCCCATTCTGGCTCCGCCCCTGAATTGGATTGTGTATTTCTTTGGACAAAGTTGGTTCTACAAGTTCGGGCTAGGTTCAAGATATTTAAATATTAGATTTGGAAAGTAAAAATCAAATTTAAACCCAAAGTAGACTCCCTTTTTGCAAGTTAATCACAGCTTCGTGACTTTTGAGAGAACCTGCACTAATACTTTGTTTTTGTTCTTTCAGAGCTTGAAAAGCAATCAAACAAGTCAAAGTTTGTCAACAAGTCCATTAGCGACCGAAGGGTCAGTCATGGAGGAAGCAAATTTCAAAGTAGGGCGTTATAGTCCAAAAGAAAGAAAAGAGAGAATATTGAGGTATAAAGCAAAAAGGACACAGAGAAATTTCAACAAAACAATTAAGGTAATTATTCCTATTCTATAACATATACATGCTTCTATGTTCAATTGAATAATGTGATTGGAGTAACATAATTGACTACAAATGTGAATATTGGTCAATATTACATACTATTTGTTGTTGATTAATTTGTTTAATTTATGAAAGTATGCTTGTCGAAAAACTCTAGCCGATAACCGGCCTAGAATTCGAGGAAGATTTGCACGCAATGACGAGCCTGACCATGATGACACTTCTAAAACTCTAACTTTTCAACGGTACGAAGATGGAGATGAGTTTTGGGTATGTATTATTCTTTCATGAAATTATTTTTACATTTTTTTCTTTACCTAAAAATTGATTTCGATCGGCATCTATATATGAAAATTGTTAGTGTATATTGTATAACATTCGCCATTTATTAACATTTTTAACCTTAAGATCAATCCTTGTTACATTAAGTAAACTATGGCTTCCTGTTTTTTGATACTCCTTCAATCCACAAATTCACAACATTTCATCTAAATTTTCCAGAAAACAAATTGAACTTCCATTCTGTGTAGTAAATTTGTTATTTATTGCTATGTACTCATGTACTTCATATAATTTATGGTAGTTTTACTAACGTGCCATCTATATAAGATGTCACTTGACATTTTTTCCGTCAACGAAATGCAAACAATAATAATAATTTAAAAGTTATTACACACAATAAAATTGATTGATTCACACTGTTAGTGTTTTTTAGAACGTATATTTGCTAAATTTCCAAACACTTGATCCTTTTTTGAATGTTCACATTCGATGTTTCATTTGAAATCCTTGCTACACCTAAATATTTCCCCATTATTGTAGTGGTGCAATTTTACTTTATTGTACTTCTATATATGTTAATTCAAAAAGGGTTTAATTAATTAAGCATGATTAGTGTGATCTAGTGGATTGTGGTCAATTCGATCGTTTTCACTTTTCAGTTATTAAAATAATAATAATGTCATTAGCAGTAACAAAACACTTACTAATACTGTATAATTTTATATGTATTTATTTATTTATCCTTTGGGCTTGGCCTACTATATACCATTTTAACCGTTGCTTTTGTGTCTTATTTGAAGATGGATGGGCTGCGAGAAGAACATGATGAAGGAACGCCAAGGTTGAAATTTTTCAACAACACCACCACCCAATTTTATCAGTTTACATATTTCCCTTAATAAAAACTTAGGTTGCGTTTGATTCGTGAAATTCAATGGAATTAAAATGTCAATTCCATTCTGAGGGTGTTTGGTTCACGAATGAATTGATTTGGAATTCATCAAATTCCTTCGCTCAAAGGAATCCACATTCCTTGAATTTCCGATTCCTTTGATGAATGTCAATTCCATTAAAATCATTCAGCGAACCAAACGTACTGTTTGTAGTAATAATTTATCCCCTATAAAAATTCATGGGAATAATTTCTTAGGATGGTTAAATTTCAATATACAGGTACATTACATGACCCATATGTATATATGTTTCTATAAAATAAAACAGGGCCTAATTTAGCCCAATATTAAACTCCAAATAATAAATATTTTTTCAAAGTTATTGAAACTTGAATATTCGTATTTAGATTAGATTAGATTAGATTAGATTAGATTAGATTAGAAGAGATGTAAGTCAGAAGCTAAGACGTTAATGAAAGGTATAAGAAAGCTTATAATAATGGAGCTCAAAAGAAAGGAAACCAAGTTGTCGCATAAAGCAAATATATAGTTTGTTTTGATATTTTTTGTTTGTAATTTGTAAACGTAACATATTATTATTATGAGTATAAAACTCGGGAACATTTGCTTTTGTGTCATTAATATTCTTTGTCATATGCTCATTTGTAGTTTATAACTTTATATAGTTCCACGTATACACTAGCTTACCTCTTTAAAATAATTGTTCACGTTCAATTTCAACTAATCACAAAATATTTGAGGGGAGAATAATGAAATTTTACTGGTCAACTATAAAAATTTTATGCGTTTTTAAAACTTTGTACAAATTTATAATGGACAACTGAATTGGAATACACGGAGTATGAGATTCCTCTAAAAAAAAAAAACAGTTGTCAGGTTTATAAATTCCAATTCTACATCATGATGTTTAAGATTTTGTGCAAGTCAAATTAAAAAGTAACTAAACAAGTAGTAATTAAGTAGAGAGTGGTTAGCACCCTATTGTGTGATACCATCATGCATCATGGCATCATATTAAAGCAGTACGTACGTGTTGTGAGAAGAGCCATCTTCGAGCTCATCAAGGTCCACGAGACGGTACGAGTACAACCAACTCACAGTCGTGGTATCCTTGACGACGCTTGTAACATCCACTCCTCGGGCCTAGTAGTATTTTAATATTTTCTGACAGCGAAGTATTATTTAATGTGTCAGAAAATAGGTACGTGATGTTAATTGGAAAATAAATGGTAAAATAGTCGAATAATTTATTGTGATTAATAAATTATTAAGTGTTTTAATTTAATTCAGTTGACGGTAAAATAAAATAATGTTTCCCCGCAAATGATTTTTTTAGTTCCAGACAATGATAAGTACGGGGGACAAAACTAGTACACATATTATCTAATATATGTGTGTAATACGTATGAAAAATTCACAAACATTCCAGAAAGTCGATTGAGTACGAAAGAAATATCAAAACCCTAGTTTCAAGCTCAAATCATCAAATCATTTGAGAAATAAAAACCTTCTTCCTCCTGATCTTGTTCTGGCCGAATCAAAACCACCACAGGGACAATTCCAACTTTGCAAAACAAGCCTTGAGGTGAAATTGAGTCTATAGAACTTTGATTCAAGCTTCAATAACATGAAGTAAGCATCTCTTGATCATCCTAATCATGTTGTAAGTGTTAAATCTTGATTTTAATATAAACCTATAAATGGTTTTTTGGGTAATTGATATAATTAGTATGAATTATATGAAATTGAGGCTTGTAATCATGTTAGAGTTGTTAGTTAATGTTAATTTCATGATTATAAGTGAAATCCTATACTAGAAATTGTATAATTGAATTTGATCAAGATAAAAGTTGTGGGTTTAGTTGATTTTCATGAAGTAAAGCTTGTAGTGATTATATTATTGATAGTTAGTGCTAAATTCATGATTATAACCTAAGCCCTAACTTAGAGTTGTGAAATTGATTAAAGTGTTCTTGAGAATTATAGTGATTATGACGATATTCATAAGTTATATAAGAAATTCGGTATGAGTTATGATTTAGAACACTTGATTAATAATCAAAGAGTAAAGTTAGAACTTAATTGTTAAGTATTCATTAGACTTAATATTGGAAGTTTGATGAATTGTTGATTGTAGAGGTTAATAACCTTAGTAATGGTTTAACCATGTTGATTAGTGATAATTGAAGTGGATTAATGTGATAAGATGGTCATAATGATCATAATTTGATAAATAATTATGAATTTATGATGTTAAGATGGTTATTCATAACCTTAGTGTGATTGGTGTTAAAGTAATGTAAGTTAATAATCATGTATATGATTGAATTGGAAAGTGATTATTATGATCATTGATCATGACTAAGTGATAAGTTATTTGATGTAATTACAATTGTAAGATGTTGTATAGATTTGAGACAAGTTACTAACTTGTGTTATTCTGTTGTAATTTCAGATAGACAGAAGACTCAGTGATATTAGACTACTGAGTGGACAACTGAGGTGTTCGGTGAGTGGATCTGTAATCCTCAGTTTTACTTAGTTGTAACAAGTTTGGTTATAACGGGTAAACGTATTATTACTGCTTTTGTTTGCCATGATGATTTTGGTTTAATAGTAATAATAATGTTGATAGACTGTTTAGTCTGATATGTTGATCTGGTTGAATATGTGTATATGTGATCACTTGATATTTGGCCTTCGGGCATCAATGTATTGAGGTCAACATGTTAGTTGGGTTTGGTTACAATTGTAAGACGACATGAATTTCCTTGTACTTATCGTTAATAGGAAATTAGGTCGTATGAGATTAGTACCAAACTATCGGTCTCGTCCGTTATGGCCATACGGATATGTACGATAAGTGTTCTTGTGGAATCCCCGGGTATTATGATATCTCAAGAACCACCGATCCTCATTGTATTGAGATGTTATTCTCATTGATAATCTGTGTTTATTGTTGGTATTCTTGGCTGAAGGTTTTTCCCCAGGAACCATCGATTTATTGTGATATGATTTGTTTACGATTATTTATTGTAAACAAAGTTGCTATGCTAAGTTGAACTGTTGATTAGTTGTTCACTCACTTAGCGTTATGCTAACCCCACTACAGTCCTTCCTGCAGGTTATAATTGATGGGACATATTGGGCTGGGCAGGAAGTTCTTGGAAATGATGGAATGTTTGACAACCGGATTACTCTGATGTGTACTCTGATATTGGATTTAATTAAATCAGAAATGTTTTAATGAAAGTATATAACACCCGAGTTGATAAACTATGGTTTGAAATAGTTTGAATCTTTATGTTTGTTTAGTAAAGTAAATTGTAATTTTATATGGACTTCCGCTTTCGATGTATTATATTTAAATGATTGTAAATGCGGGATGTTATAAGTTGGTATCAGAGCATAAGTTTGGGTGAATTGTACATTGTAAGATGTCCAATCCCAAACTTAGAACCGTTTCAAGTCAAACATTCCAGAGTGTGAGATTAGTAGTTGTATGAGAATTTAGTTAGTTGTATATGTACTAACGATTAACAAGATGCAAGAGTGTTGTTTTGATTGCAGAGAAGGAGGAACATGGGGAACCAACTGGTATTCTCAATGATTCCTCAATATTCGTGGGCCTAAGTGTATCAGGTAATTTCGATAAGCTTGGTGAATTTTAATAAGCTTGAATTGTTTACTTTACTAAGACGATTATGATTAGTAGTAAAGTAAATTGAGTCATACTGATATGAACCCCAAGTTGTGAGTCATGGATGATTGTTACTTGTTAATATGATGATAGGAATATTAATGAGTAATTTTGAATGAATTAGAAACGAATTGTGTAGACACGTTGTTGAATAAAGTATAAATCATTGTGTGATTATGATTTGATAAATGTAAGGTGTGAGTATAAATTCTTGTTAAGGAATTATTTGATATATGATAGATTTATTTGATATGACTCCATATAGTAAATTTATTGAGATGTTGGTAATCTCAATTAATAAGTTTGGAGTCTTGTTGTTGTGTGAATTATAAAGTGTTCATTGATTTGATAGTGTGTGTTGACTTGGGAAAGTCAAAGTTGAAATTAGTAGAGTCACTTGTGTAATAGCTATGTTATAAAGTGATAAATGGGCTAGATGTTTATGTGTTTTGCCTTGATCATGATTGTGGTTGAATTATGATCTAGGTGTTAAAAGTGGTAAAGTATAAAGTCAAAGTGGTCAACGAGCCTTATATGTATTGACAAGCTTTGAAAAAAGTCAATATTGAACACTAGTTGTAATTGGTATAAACATGATGATTTTAATGTGAAATTGGTGTTTTGAGGGTATAATATAACACCCATAGTGAAAATGATTTTGTTTGACTTGGAATAGTCAAATAAGTATAAATTGGGTGTTAGAATAGTAATTATATGTGTTAAAACCCAAATGGATTGTTAAAGAACCCAATTGGGTCACTTATTGATTAAATGGTTAAAACGAGTTGTGATTCGAGTATAACGAATGTTAATGTGAATTTAAGTCATAAATATAGTAGCAAAGTGTGTTGAAAATGTTATGGTAGTTAATATGGTTGAAAATTGGTAAAAATGCCCAATTGGATCCTCAAACGGGTCAACGAGTCAAAACATGATAGAATGGTTATATGAGGGTGATGAATATACCCACACGTCACAAATGTATGTAGAAACATGTTGGCAAAGGGGTGGAAGTCAGAAACCAAGCCATTTGAAATTTGACGTGTCACCAAAATGAGCTAAAATGGTCAAAAATGAGTTATACGTCCGTTTTCTCGTAAAACGTGTAAATTGAAAAAGTGGAAAAATGGAAAGTTGCATTTTGATTATATGAAGGTGCCTGCAAATTTTCAGACCCTAATTCTTTACGGTTTGTGAGATATGCGCGTTTGAATTTCGCATTTTTGCACTAAGTTGTGCAGGAAAATGAAGTCTGTTGTGCAGACATGTGACCCGGCGGGTCGGGTAGTAGACCCGGCGGCTGGGGTGGTTGACCAGGTGGCTGGTGACCTTTAGCCGGCGGCTTCTTTAGGCTTAAAACGAGCTTTTATTTCTGTTGCCCAAAAGCTGTTGTACCCGGCGGCTGGAAGGTTTGACCCGGCGGTTTGGGGTTAGAACCCGGCGGCTCCACCTTATAAGCCGGCGGCTAGTGGCCCTTTTATATGAAAATTAACTTTTTTAGTTTTTCGACGTTTGACGTAGAAATTTCCGTTAGAAAATTTCGGTGTCAGATTAAGACGAAATTTACATGTCTACTCAAAAAACGGCCCAACGATCAAAGCTCTTCGCTTCGCCACGAGCCCTGGCAGTTTTGGGCAGTTCGGGGTCGTTTGGGGCCCGAAAATGGCATTTTATTGTTTTTCGGACCTTATTTCGAACTTTTGACTTACGTTTTGTATTGGGCTTTTGTTTCTTTAAGCCCAGGGATCATTCCTATGACTGAATATAATACTAGAACTTGTTTTAAGAGGTCCACATGTTTAATTGAGTATGGATTATACTCAATCTGTTTATTTAACTGCAAAATATACCAGTAAATGGTATTGTTAATTGTTACTAATTAGGGTTAGTAAACATTGATAATGGGATTATGTGGATCATATTATGTGTGTTAGCTGAATATGATGAAGTATTTGAATCATGTAAAGTATTAGAATAATTTGAATTGAGCATTTTAAGAAATTGTAAACCAAGTACATGAGCTTATATTTATGTGATAATTGAACATGAAATGCTCAATTGTGATTCAACTAAAGACATATAGGTTGATGAATATGTGTTGGATATTACATATAGTATTGACAAAGTGTTTAGTACTAAATGTACTATAAGTATTAAGTAATGTAACTGGTAATTGACATTGAATCAGGTAATAAAGAGGTTGATTGATGTAATTGTGTTGGACATTACATCTGTGCTAATGAAATAATGAAAAGAATTATATCTACCTGATTATGTGATTAGTTGCACACTCAAAGTGATAAGTGAAATGGTGCAGTAATCTAATATTTAACTATGCCTGCTGTTAAAGGTCGTTAAATGTGTGCAAATTGTTGATATCACTGTTATAATGTAGGTGAGAGTAAAAGTTAATCACTTTAGAGATTGATGGTATGAAGTGACCTGAAAATGAAGTGTATCTGACATAATATGACGACGTCTGGCCAACGTATTTATATTATGCCATTTCACATGGAATTGTTGAGGTTACCAAGTACCAGAGAAATTAAAGTGATTTTGAAATAACAGGTAAGATATGTTGACCTATAGTGGAGAAATAGTTAATGATTGACTGAAATGAAAGAGTATTGAACCACAAATTTGTTGTTAATGTGATATCTATTATACAATAGATGTGTATGTGTGATGAATTGCAACTAGTAATAATTAAAAGATGATTTAAGCAGAGTAGAGGTCATTTGACTGTGAATAACAATGTGGATATATTGTTGAATATGTGACTAATGACGGCACCTTATGTTGTTGAAAGATTTATGCTAATGCAGCATGGTATCAACTGGTGCTGATTTAGCATCCAACTTGTTGTGGTAGGATGCTAATTGATTAAGTAAAAATGGTTTTTAACCATAAGACTTGACCTTTACGTATTGCTTACTCTTATGTGTCTAAGATTATATGATCGTAGATTTCCTTTGAGTAAAGGGTTTCATATAATCTGGTGATGTTTATAATTACATGTTGTGAACCCTAAATGAAATAGTTGCAAAAGTATAGATTTCTAGCAACGTGTTAGCTAAAGATATATATGATTATTAGCTAAATTGCTAATTATGAAATGAGTTCAACCTTGTTGTTAATATAACGCCACTGAAATTCATGAACATTTTTTTTTTTTTTATATAGTTCGGAAGCGAGTAATACAAATCATGCATTATAGATTGCGTATATCATATTTCCAAAGCACAATCTATGCATGCATGATAAGTTGGTACAATGATCACATTAACTACAAACATTAAGTTAGGTGTTATTTAAATTCAAAACATAAGTTTGGAAACGATAACATGTTTATATATATTTCAGAGTAGGCAGTCAAACATTCTTCAAAGCCAACTTCTTGCCCACCCACAACAAAAGTAATCTGCAAGAAGTGAGGAGAGGGATTAGCACGAAGCTAAGTGAATAGATCTTTAACTATCAACCTAACTCAAATTCACAATTATTTACAGCTAAGCATCATAAACAAATAACTTCAAAGAGGATCGGTAGTCCTTGATGCACCCTACTGCCGCGGTGGCCCCCAAGCAACACTTACAATCACTGAAGGCCAATTCAGTGATCTAACCGATGGTTTGGTACTATTACTACTTCCAACATCATTCGAGTGAGCAACACATGTACAAAGTACTAATGTTATCCAAGTAATAGTGCCCAAACCCAATCGCAATTGACCTCTGAAAGATTCACATAATCCATAATCATCATTGCAATATGTTAACTAAACAATACGCAAATAAAACCAAGTTTACCCATTGTAACCAGATTGTTACAACCAACTTAGACTGAAAGTCAATGATCCACTCACCCTTGAAGATTTCAAATCTCCACTCAAAAGTCTAATGTTATTGAGTCTTCTCCATATCTGAGAATTAAATCAAATAACAAGTCAGTAACTCATTCATTATAATCAACTTATGTTATAATCATATAACATATTCAATCTATATCTTAAAAACTACAGTAACAACAAGTTATTAGATTAACCATTCTGTTTCCGATTCTATCATCATGAAATCAATAGAACATCATCCTGATAACTTAGTTTAATACACCCCAACTTGCATGGGAATCCATAAATTCACTTATTATGATACCACATTACATGCTAGTTAACCATACAAACTTAAATCATGCTAATCAGGAAGGAATCACAAAATTCAAAGCTAATTGTTGTGCAGGGCCAAGGACCCGCCGGCTGAGGCTTAGGAGCCGCCGGCTCCCATCATTGACTCGTCGGGTCACACCCATTAATAGCCGGGTGATTTAACATTTGTGGTAACAGAACTATTATGCGTTTTAAAGACTACAGAAGCAGCCGGGTTGGCTTAGGAGCCGCCGGCTAGGGTGATGAACCCGCCGGCTGGGGTGTCTCACCCGCCGGTTCCCATTGCATTACATAGAACCCGTCGGCTAGGTACTATGACCCGCCGAGTTGCTCTTCGTTTCCAGCAGCAGCAGCAGGTTATCAACCCAAAACCCACGAACCAAACCCTTAAATTCACAAATTCAACTACTAAATATGATATATACAACCAAATAACCTCAACTAACATCATATATCATATTCTAACAACAACTAACTTCATCAAACCTCAAATCTAGGCATGATTACTCATTCAATCTAATTCCTTCAAACCCTAACATATATACATATATTCAAAGCATTTAAACTTACAATCAAGATAATAACAAGGTAGATGATAATGTTGATAAGTAGCAACTAAGAATCCAAGCTTCTAACGATTTGCAAAGTTTTCTCCTCCTTTGATTTCTCTAATTTCAAGTATATGTGTGTGTTTTGTTTTGGAGAAAGAAACCAAATGAAAATGAAAAGGGAAAGGTGGGAAGTTAGGTCGACCTAACTTCCACCTTCATATTCTACAGTGTACAAATTTTATCCGCTCTAAATCTATTGTCTGGAACCTAGAAACCATATGCGAGAAATACATTTTACAATACCGTCAACTAAATAAATTTAAATCAAGTAACAATTTATTTATCACAATAAGCCATTTGACTATTTGACCTATTAATTTCACATTAACCAAATAATATCAGTTATTTATAAACCCAATTAAATAATCAATTAATTAAGTAAATTACCTAATTTCTCCTGGCCCGAGACGAGGATGTTACAAATCTTCCCTCCTTAAAAGGATTTCGTCCTCGAAATCACATCCTGCCCAAAAAGCATAGGATAACGCGACCTCATGCTTTCCTCCATTTCCCACGTAAGGTTAGCACCCAAACTATGTCGCCACTTAACCAAAACCATGGGTATCTCCTTCTTTCAAAGTTTAGTCACTTTTCTATCTACAATCTCTACAGGTTCCTCTACAAGCTTCTGACTTAAATCAACACGTAGGTCTTGTAACGGAAGGACTTGGGATTGGTCCTCCACCTTACATTTCCTTAAATAACAAACATTAAAGGTGTCATGAATACCCGCTAATTCTGGAGGAAGGTCTAATGATACCGTCTGATCGTTAACTATCTGACGGATCCTAAATGGCCCAATAAACCTAGGAGCAAGTTTACCACGCTTACCAAACCGAATCACTCCCTTCCAAGAGGAAACCTTTAAATATACCAATTCACCTACAACAAACGAAACCGGACGACGCCGCGGATCGGCATACTGTTTCTGCCTATCACGAGCCGCTTTCAACTTATCACGAGCTATGGCTACCTTATCAGCAGTAATCTGAACGATATCTGGACCCGCAAACTGTTTCTCGCCCGCTTCTAACCAACAAGTGGGTGTTCTACAACGTAGCCCATAAAGCATTTCATACGGAGGCATACCTATACTCGAGTTATAGGAATTATTATACGCAAATTCAATTAATGGCAGGTGCGAATCCCAAGACCCGCCATATTCCAACACACAAGCACGCAACATATCCTCTAAAGTTTGAATAGTGCGCTCAGATTGACCGTCTGTCTGAGGGTGATAAGCCGTGCTCAGATTTATTCTAGTACCCAATTCCTTTTGCAAACTCTGCCAAAATCCAGATACGAATCTAGGATCTCTGTCCGACACAATAGATAACGGAATTCCATGTCTCGAAACAATTTCATTAACGTACAACTAAGCTAATTTACTCAAAGATGCCGTCTCACTAGAAGCAAGGAAGTGAGCACTCTTAGTCAATCGGTCCACAATCACCCAAATCATGTCATTTCCTCTAACGGTTCGTGGAAATTTTGTTACAAAATCCATCGTAATGTGCTCCCATTTCCACTCAGGAATCTCAAGTTGCTTCAATGATCCATAAGGTTTCTGGTTTTCGGCTTTCACTTGAGAGCATATATGGCACGATTCCACAAATCGAGCAACATCCATTTTCAAGGTAGGCCACCAATACAAATGTTTCAAGTCATTATACATTTTTGTACTCCCTGGATGAATTGATAATCGAGATTTATGAGCTTCCATCAATATTACATCGCGAAGTCCTCCAAGCAAAGGAACCCAAACACGCGATTGAAATGTCTTTAATCCACGAGAATCATCACATAACAAGTCTTTTCTTTTCGATAAAATCTCGGCTTTCAAATTATGATCTAACAATGCCTCCATTTGTGCCATTCTCAATTTGTCAATCAAATATGAAGAAACCTCTAATCGCATAAAGCAAATCTTCTTGGATTTTCCTCTTCTACTCAATGCATCCGCGACCACATTCGCCTTACCCGGATGGTAACGAATTTCACAATCATAGTCCTTTATCAATTCCAGCCATCGCCTTTGACGCATATTCAGTTCTTTCTTAGAAAACATGTACTGAAGACTCTTGTGATCCGTACAAATAACACATTTAGTACCATACAAGTAGTGCCTCCAGATTTTCAATGCAAAAACTACAGCCGCGAGCTCCAAGTCATGAGTAGGGTAATTCTTTTCATGAGGCTTAATCTGCCGAGAAACATATGCAATAACTCGACCACGCTGCATTAAAACACCACCCAAACCAGCATGCGATGCATCACAATACACAATGAAATCATCGGACCCGTCAGGTAAAGCTAATACTGGAGCCTGACACAAAAGCTGCTTCAAGGTTTGAAAGGCCGATTCTTGTTGATCACTCCACTGAAACTTAGCATCTTTTCAGGTTAATTTCGTCAACGGACCCGCAAGCTTAGAGAAATCTTTAATAAACTTCCGATAATAACCCGCCAATCCAAGAAAGCTCTTAATCTCAGAAGCAGACCTAGGTGCTTGCCAAGTCATTACTGCCTTAACCTTGGATGGATCTACCTTAACCCCATCCTCACAAATGATGTGTCCCAAAAAATGGACTTCACGCAACCAAAACTCGCATTTGGAGAACTTAGCATACAATTTCTCCTCTCTCAAAGTGTCAAGTACTAAACGCAAGTGCTTCCCATGATCGGATTCGGACTTAGAGTAAATCAATATGTCATCAATAAACACAATAACAAACTTATCAAGATAGGGTCGACAAACTCTATTTATCATAATCATAAAGACCGCCGGAGCATTAGTCAACCCAAAAAGCATAACAAGAAATTCATAATGGCCATATCTAGTGCGAAAAGCTGTCTTAGGAATATCCTCCTTGTACGCTCGCACTTGGTGATAACCCGACCTCAAATCAATCTTGGAGAAATAGGAAGACCCTTGCAATTGATCAAACAATTCATCTATTCGGGGCAAAGGGTATTTATTCTTAATGGTTCTCTTATTCAACTCCCTATAATCAATACACATCCGAAGAGTGCCATCCTTCTTTTTAACAAACAACACTGGTGCACCCCAAGGAGACGAACTAGGCCTAACAAAACCCTTATCTAATAGCTCCTGGATTTGGGTCATCATTTCACGAATTTCGGAAGGAGCTAATCTATAAGGAGCCTTAGCTACGGGAGAAAAACCAGGAATCAAATCAATCTTATACTCCACCTCTCTAATGGAAGGTAGGTCGGGCAACTCATCAGGAAAGACATCCGAGTATTCAGAAACCACTCGAACATCGGAGACCTTTTTCTTTTCTAACTTAGCGTCAACAACATAGGCCAAGTATGATTCACACCCCTTAGCTAGAGATTTTCTAGCTTTTAACAAAGAAATCAAAGGTATGCTACCCCTCTCCCGTTCTCCTCGAGCCAGGACATGCCACTCATCCGAAATTGGGATTTTTATTAACTTTCTATGGCAATCAATGTTGGCTCTATTCTGACTTAACCAATCCATGCCTAAAACCGCATCAAAACCGGGGATAGGCATCAAAAGAAAGGAAACCGGGAAACTATGTCCTTCAATAAAAATACTAGCTCCAGTCACCGATGTGGTAACGGGAACTAATTTGCCATTAGCTACCTCAACTTCAACAGGATTTGTAATAACGGTAGGAGTCAATTTCAGTCTATCACAGAAATGCATAGATACAAAAGAGCAATTGGCTTCCGAATCGAATACAACACATGCCGGTACAGAATTGATAAGAAAAGTACCGGTTATGACATCCTCCGTTCTGACAGCTTCATCAGCTGTCATCTGGAAAGCTCTGCCAGTTGCTGATGGTGGATTCTTTCTTTTCTGGCCAGATGATGAAGACCCACCGACCGTACCCACTCTCTGTCTACCAGCCACAGTACACTGCCCTGCTCGATGACCCTCTTTATGGTAGTTCCAGCAAACATTATTAGGAAAAGTGCAATCCTTGAAATCATGACCAAGCTGCCCACACTTAATACATCTACGAGTCTGAGGAGTACATGGTCCAGTGTGCTTGGACTTACAACTTTGGCACCAATTAGTTCTATCCATATTAACACCACTACCAGAACTTAGTTTCTTACCCTGAGATGACCCATGCCATTTCTTCTTTCCCGGACTACCCGAAGAATCACCCTTAGGTTTCAATGCAGATTTTTCTTTAACCTCCAAACCTTGTGCCCGAATATCACCATCCACAGAACGGGCCAACTCAAAAGCTTGGGTAAGGGAACCCGCTAGTCTCACTGTCGTCCGATAATCATGAGGCAACGTTCCTACAAAGTGGTCAATCTGGGTAGGTTCATCCGGTACCCATTGGTGCACAAACCTTAGTTTTTCGGTAAATTAAGAAATGAGATCATCCATTGTCATCCTATCCGTCAATTGCAAATCCATAAACTCACGTCGAATACGGTTCATATCAAATCCAGAACAATACTTCTTGCAAACCTCATTGTAGAAGTCAGACCATCTTATAGAAGCCCTTTGTTGTGGTGTCAGATGTGAGGCCAACCCATTGCCGGGCCCTTAAGTAGTTGCACCGCATATGGAACCTTTACTTCCTCTTCACATCTACAAACCTCAAATTTCCTTTCTACATCCCTCAACCAATCCAAGGTAACAGAGGGATTTGTGCTACCACAGTATTCGGATGGTCCACAAGATTTAAAAGTCTTAAATAAGCAAAGCTTATGTTGATACGGTGGAGGAAATACCGAAAATTGATAACCTGAAGGCCCGGAAGAGAACGGGGCCGATGTTCGATAATTACTATCATGCTGTTGTTGATGATAATGAGGCAGAGATGTGGGAATCTGTGATATCACTAATGAAGGTGGTACAGTGCTAATAAACGGTGGTAAAGTCTAATGAATATGTTGAGATGTTCGAGCTTGTTGACCTGATAGAAACTGTTGTTCAACCGCCTTAAGCCTAACCACTTCCCCATCTAGGTGCAACATATAATCCTCTTGACTTAATTCCACTGATGAGAAAGAAGTACCAATCTGACCCTGACTAACACTTTGATTTTCGGGAGAGGTGTCATTCGTTCCAGAGATGTTGTTGTTGCTGGGGGTAACGGTCTGGTTCTCATTATCTTCCATCCCCTGTATTAAAACACATCTCACCATTCGTTAATCGTTAGTACCTACATACTAACCAATTCTCCTATCCTAGCTAAATCCCACTTCCGAAATGTTTGACTAGCGCAAATAGATTTGGGATTGAATAATTAACCCATGTTCAATTCGCCCAAACCTTTGCTCTGATACCAATTTATAACACCACTGAAATTCATGAACATTTTTTATATAGATATATATATATAGTTCGGAAGCGAGTAATACAAATCATGCATTATAGATTGCGTATATCATATTTCCAAAGCACAATCTATGCATGCATGATAAGTTGGTACAATGATCACATTAACTACAAACATTAAGTTAGGTGTTATTTAAATTCAAAACCTAAGTTTGGAAACGATAACATGTTTATATATATTTCAGAGTAGGCAGTCAAACATTCTTCAAAGCCAACTTCTTACCCACCCACAACAAAAGTAATCTGCAAGAAGTGAGGAGAGGGATTAGCACGAAGCTAAGTGAATAGATCTTTAACTATCAACCTAACTCAGATTCACAATTGTTTACAGCTAAGCATCATAAACAAATAACTTCAAAGAGGATCGGTGGTCCTTGAGGCACCCTACTGCCGCGGTGGCCCCCAAGCAACACTTACAATCACTGAAGGCCAATTCAGTGATCTAACCGATGGTTTGGTACTATTACTACTTCCAACATCATTCGAGTGAGCAACACATGTACAAAGTACTAATGTTATCCAAGTAATAGTGCCCAAACCCAATCGCAATTGACCTCTGAAAGATTCACATAATCCATAATCATCATGGCAATATGTTAATTAAACAATACGCAAGTAAAACCAAGTTTACCCATTGTAACCAGATTGTTACAACCAACTTAGACTGAAAGTCAATGATCCACTCACCCTTGAAGATTTCAAATCTCCACTCAAAAGTCTAATGTTATTGAGTCTTCTCCATATCTGAGAATTAAATCAAATAACAAGTCAGTAACTCATTCATTATAATCAACTTATGCTATAATCATATAACATATTCAATCTATATCTTAAAACTACGGTAACAACAATTTATTAGATTAACCATTCTGTTTCCGATTCTATCATCATGAAATCAATAGAACATCATCCTGATAACTTAGTTTAATACACCCCAACTTGCATGGGAATCCATAAATACAATTATTATGATACCACATTACATGCTAGTTAACCATACAAACTTAAATCATGCTAATCAGAAAGGAATCACAAAATTCAAAGCTAATTGTTGTGCAGGGCCAAGGACCCGCCAGCCGAGGCTTAGGAGCCGCCGGCTCCCATCATTGACTCGCCGGGTCACACCCATTAACAGCAGGGTGATTTAACATTTGTGGTAACATAACTATTATGCGTTTTAAAGACTACAGAAGCAGCCGGGTTGGCTTAGGAGCCGTCGGCTAGGGTGATGAACCCGCCGGCTGGGGTGTCTCACCCGCCGGTTCCCATTGCATTACATAGAACCCGTCGGCTAGGTACTATGACCCGCCGGGTTGCTCTTCGTTTCCAGCAGCAGCAGCAGGTTATCAACCCAAAACCCACGAACCAAACCTTTAAATTCACAAATTCAACTACTAAATATGATATATACAACCAAATAACCTCAACTAACATCATATATCATATTCTAACAACAACTAACTTCATCAAACCTCAAATCTATGCATGATTACTCATTCAATCTAATTCCTTCAAACCCTAACATATATACATATATTCAAAGCATTTAAACTTACAATCAAGATAATAACAAGGTAGATGATAATGTTGATAAGTAGCAACCAAGAATCCAAGCTTCTAACGATTTGCAAAGTTTTCTCCTCCTTTGATTTCTCTAATTTCAAGTATATGTGTGTGTTTTGTTTTGGAGAAAGGAACCAAATGAAAATGAAAAGGGAAAGGTGGGAAGTTAGGTCGACCTAACTTCCACCTCCATATTCTACAGTGTACAAATTTTATCCGCTCTAAATTTATTGTCTGGAACCTAGAAACCATATGCGAGAAATACATTTTACAATACCGTCAACTAAATAAATTTAAATCAAGTAACAATTTATTTATCACAATAAGCCATTTGACTATTTGACCTATTAATTTCACATTAACCAAATAATATCAGTTATTTATAAACCCAATTAAATAATCAATTAGGTAAGTAAATTACCTAATTTCTCCTGGGCCCGAGACGAGGATGTTACAGTTAAGGTGTGGGTTGTGGTATTTATTACCACCATTGCTATTGTTGTAAAGATAAAAGGTTTATGTGACCATGTGTTTCACTTATTTTAAGTGATTATGTGTTTTAAATTATATACATGGCTAGTTATGAATGGTCATGTAAATGATCAGTTAAATTATTAAAGACAAGATATATGCACTGTATATGTGCAGGGGGAAAAGATAGAAACATGTACAGTTGGATATGTGCATGTGGAAAGAATTGAAAACGTGTATCTGTATTTTAAGTTGCTCTCGGGAGTAACGTTTGATATGTGTAATTGTGATTAACTAGTAGAAGATGTTACATTTATAATGGATATTGCATCTTGCGTTAGCAAGCTAAATAAAGTACAAAGCACAACTTATGTGTTTCTGTGAATTTAGTTGAAATACACACTGATGATGTGTAAATCGATGAAATAAAATATATCTATGTAATCATTTTATGCTTATGCGAATATAGATATACATAGTTTACATTATGCTCACATGTTGTGTGTGCATATATTGGTTATTAGTTATGTGATTTTGTTACACTAGAGTGACTAAGTGTGATCAGATTTCGAGGACGAAATCTCTTTAAGGGGGAGAGATTTGTAACATCCACTCCTCGGGCCTAGTAGTATTTTAATATTTTCTGACAGCGAAGTATTATTTAATGTGTCAGAAAATAGGTACGTGATGTTAATTGGAAAATAAATGGTAAAAGAGTCGAATAATTTATTGTGATTAATAAATTATTAAGTGTTTTAATTTAATTCAGTTGACGGTAAAATAAAATAATGTTTCCCCGCAAATGGTTTTTTTAGTTCCAGACAATGATAAGTACGGGGGACAAAACTAGTACACATATTATCTAATATATGTGTGTAATACGTATGAAAAATTCACAAACATTCCAGAAAGTCGATTGAGTACGAAAGAAATATCAAAACCCTAGTTTCAAGCTCAAATCATCAAATCATTTGAGAAATAAAAACCTTCTTCCTCCTGATCTTGTTCTGGCCGAATCAAAACCACCACAGGGACAATTCCAACTTTGCAAAACAAGCCTTGAGGTGAAATTGAGTCTATAGAACTTTGATTCAAGCTTCAATAACATGAAGTAAGCATCTCTTGATCATCCTAATCATGTTGTAAGTGTTAAATCTTGATTTTAGTATAAACCTATAAATGGTTTTTTGGGTAATTGATATAATTAGTATGAATTATATGAAATTGAGGCTTGTAATCATGTTAGAATTGTTAGTTAATGTTAATTTCATGATTATAAGTGAAATCCTATACTAGAAATTGTATAATTGAATTTGATCAAGATAAAAGTTGTGGGTTTAGTTGATTTTCATGAAGTAAAGCTTGTAGTGATTATATTATTGATAGTTAGTGCTAAATTCATGATTATAACCTAAGCCCTAACTTAGAGTTGTGAAATTGATTAAAGTGTTCTTGAGAATTATAGTGATTATGACGATATTCATAAGTTATATAAGAAATTCGGTATGAGTTATGATTTAGAACACTTGATTGATAATCAAAGAGTAAAGTTAGAACTTAATTGTTAAGTATTCATTAAACTTAATATTGGAAGTTTGATTAATTGTTGATTGTAGAGGTTAATAACCTTAGTAATGGTTTAACCATGTTGATTAGTGATAATTGAAGTGGATTAATGTGATAAGATGGTCATGATGATCATAATTTGATAAATAATTATGAATTTATGATGTTAAGATGGTTATTCATAACCTTAGTGTGATTGGTGTTAAAGTAATGTAAGTTAATAATCATGTATATGATTGAATTGGAAAGTGATTATTATGATCATTGATCATGACTAAGTGATAAGTTATTTGATGTAATTACAATTGTAAGATGTTGTATAGATTTGAGACAAGTTACTAACTTGTGTTATTCTGTTGTAATTTCAAATAGACAGAAGACTCAGTGATATTAGACTACTGAGTGGACAACTGAGGTGTTCGGTGAGTGGATCTGTAATCCTCAGTTTTACTTAGTTGTAACAAGTTTGGTTACAACGGGTAAACGTATTATTACTGCTTTTGTTTGCCATGATGATTTTGGTTTAATAGTAATAATACTGTTGATAGACTGTTTAGTCTGATATGTTGATCTGGTTGAATATGTGTATATGTGATCACTTGATATTTGGCCTTCAGGCATCAGTGTATTGAGGTCAACATGTTAGTTGGGTTTGGTTACAATTGTAAGACGACATGAATTTCCTTGTACTTATCGTTAATAGGAAATTAGGTCGTATGAGATTAGTACCAAACTATCGGTCTCGTCCGTTATGGCCATACGGATATGTACGATAAGTGTTCTTGTGGAATCCCCAGGTATAATGATATCTCAAGAACCACCGATCCTCATTGTATTGAGATGTTATTCTCATTGATAATCTGTGTTTATTGTTGGTATTCTTGGCTGAAGGTTTTTCCCCAGGAACCATCGATTTGTTGTGATATGATTTGTTTACGATTATTTATTGTAAACAAAGTTGCTATGCTAAGTTGAACTGTTGATTAGTTGTTCACTCACTTAGCTTTATGCTAACCCCACTACAGTCCTTCCTGCAGGTTATAATTGATGGGACATATTGGGCTGGGCAGGAAGTTCTTGGAAATGATGGAATGTTTGACAACAGGATTACTCTGATGTGTACTCTGACATTGGATTTGATTAAATCAGAAATGTTTTGGTGAAAGTATATAACACCCGAGTTGATAAACTATAGTTTGAAATAGTTTGAATCTTTATGTTTGTTTAGTAAAGTAAATTGTAATTTTATATGGACTTCCGCTTTCGATGTATTATATTTAAATGATTGTAAAAGCGGGGTGTTATAACGCTAGATGGCGGGACACAATATATAAAATGTATGTATTCTAACATTAATCTAAAATATCATATGTATTCAACTTATAACGTTCTTATTGTGTGTATGTAACTTTATGATATCAGTACATTTAATAGTAGTACTTTAATTTGTTATCTATATCTATATTATAAGGTGTCACATGACATCCATACAAGTTGTCACATCATCAAAAATACTATCAAGGTGAACACTGAACCACCATCAAGCGCTCCATGTGCTCTAACTGACACATAATATATTGAATAAAAGTTGAATACACACAATAAAAATATTATAAAATGGATAAATACAATAAAAATATGATCCAATATTGAATATATATTTATACCTAAGGGTAATTGGCCCATCGGTATGGTGGTGCCTTTCCAATCATGATGTTGAGATTTCGAGTCCTGAGATTAGACAAATGTGTATACCTCTCGACTTCTTATAGGTTTACCTTTATGAACAAAATATGAATATATTTATAATGGGAGCTGATATATACAACAACTTTTTTGATACATACACCAACTGTTATGCATTACAATGTGTACTGTACAATACAGTAATGCATAAATCTGGTGTAGGTATCATTTAAATTTGTCGTATTTATCAATTCCCATTTATAATCATTTATCTCTATTTTGTGGTGTCAAAGCCTCAAATCCTCATTCCCTTGGTGCGGGGTGTAGTGGTTGTGTTTCAGGCTTTAGCAATGCAATTTGATAATGTTACTAATCTATTATTGTTATTGTTATTATTAATTATTATGCTCATTAACCTCCATTCATACAGCATGCCCCCTTTGTTAGTACATTCAGATAACGGCATCTATCAGGCTTATTAAAAATGCGACAGTATTTTAAATCTCTAAATTAAAGAAATAAATTGACATTTGGTACGTATTGAGTCGTATAAATTATATAATCACAATTGTAAAAGTATCGAATAAAAAAATTACTTAAATATGGAAGAATATATACCCTTAAACATGAATGGACCACTTTGGACCACCAAATCCAAATAAGGCAAATTAAGAATTTTGATATAAAAAGTAGTATTTCTTTTGTAAATGCCACAAAATGCATGAGTCAAAGGTATTCCTATTTCCTAGACAACATCCTAGGAAGGTGTTAATGGTTAATTTCATGATTATGCTTCAACCCTTTTTCAAATATTTGGTGATTATAATTGTTCAGTGCATATAATTATAGTTAATTAAGCTCATATTCTCTAATGATGGCTAGTGCACCCATGTGTCTAGGATATGTTAGTCAACACTCAACAGGTTTTATCTAAGGAAGTTTATAGTTTTGGAGAATAACTAGTACATCACCAACAATTATTCGTACACCATTAACTGTGTTTTATGGTGTCGTACTGGTACGAATCATTATCCTATAATTATACACGCTCTTTGTCACTTATAAAGGTGGTAGCCCTTAATTTGTACATAAAAAAAGTAAAACAAACATATACTCCGTATAAAACAGGTATGATTACAATTACATTGGCTCAACTCAACCTTCTTTTACTAAGACGTCACGCATATGCTCATGTTTCTTAAAGCATGCAACTATTTGGTCACTAGCAAAAATATGTATCTCTACATATTTGTAATACATCCTGAAGTTTTGTCTTGAAATTAGACTAAACAATAAAAAATACTAACATTACCATCAAATAATTATTGAAGATGATAACTACACCAAAGATATTGATAAATCCACCACAAATATGTATCCCTTGTTGTACAGTACAAACTGTGAATGCGTTAGTGTGATGGAATTTTCAAAATCCTTGGTGGAAATATCACCACCTTTACTTCAATATCTTAATCATCTCAACATTTCTATTCTATGATGATTTAATACGATATAAAAGCAAATTTTCTCTATTAGTATTACAATAAATAAGTTTCACAAAACATAAACAACCTAACTAATATTTGAAACATATACATATACATTTATCCTTTCATCAACGCCTTGCAGCACAATCATCACCATCATCACTACCGTCTCTACTCTTGTATTACGCGAGTACTATGCTGGTATACTACGTAGTAATATGTATGTACCTCGGTATCAATTTTCATGATTTGAACTCACAACCGTATAGTTAAATGGTTAGCTCAATATTGCTAAATCAATGGCTCTTTAATTATTATCGTTGATTTGGTGATTTTTATATATATAATAATAACTCTTAACTTTTGAATTATCACAATCTATAACATCTATAACATATACTTAAACCAAAATACAATGGAGAAATCTTGGCCCTTTAATGGAAATTGTCAAGTCGATCCGACGATCATTATTTAATCTCGATAGTTACACTTACCTCCCCTGAACACTAAATATAATATAATATAATAAATAAAGATAAAATAAATAAATTTTAATAAATAAATAATCGGCTACTAATAAAAAATAAAAGCACGCACGACTTCTTCTGGTTCCAAACCCTAGCCCGTGATGATATTCACGATCCTCTCCCTGTTCCTCCATGTGTTGATTTCGTATTAAGCAATTCAGAAAAAATATCTTTTGTTGTGGGTATGTAGTTATAGTAATCAAGGTTCAAGCTTCATGACAATTTCTATAAAAAAAATATGGTGCGATCATATGTGTATTTTGTGTTCCTATAATTTTGTAATTTTTCAATATTTGACAGATCTTTTGTGTTCCGACTATAAAATATAAATATTGTGTAATTCATATACATGAATACTGATTTATTATTGAATCATCAAGTTATTAATAATTTCGTGACCTCTTGCAGTTGCATCCGCTTCTCATGACACTTGGATTCTTTTTATTTTCTGGAGAAGGTAACATACAAGCTTGAACCTTTAATGTTAGAAATTCATTGCTAAGCGACAATATTGTTACTTGACTCAGCTATCATCGTGTACAAGACCATACCCGCTGCACGAAAAGGGCAGAAACTAATTCATCTGATATTGCATTTTATCGCACTTGGTGTTGGAATCGTTGGTGTATATGCAGTTTTCAAGTTCCATAATGAACGGTACATCCCAAATATGTACACCTTACATTCTTGGATCGGCTTAACATCCTTTTTTTTTAAATCTATTGGCATATTATTATCCAATTATTATACTATAATTAGAACATATACTAATAAGCCAAAACTTATGATGGCAATACTAATAAGCCAAAACTTATGATGGCATGCAGTGGGGCTGCATGGATTCTTCTCTTCCTGGTACCATGTGCAGAACCAATGAGAAGGGCTAGAATGTTTTTTTATAAATATTGTGTAATTTGTCAAACTAAGTTTCATCATATATTTGAATTTTTCGTTACCAAATCATGCATATTACTATTGTGTAATCGTAAAAGATAATTTTATTTATTTTAGTTTTAGGTTTATAATTCACAAGCCACCTTTCTGATACATTTGGAAGAATCATTCCCTCCTACCTTACGGATCAACACTCGGTCTTTATTTCATCTTCTCAAATCCACCACCAGGTAACTTTTCTTCTTCTTTTTCCTCCTGGCTCGTCCTTTGGTTTAATTCTTCTTTTTTCCCACTACACTGATAATCGCAAACAAAGTCCCTGCAAGTAGACAATTTTTTATTTTTTGAAACACTGTTGGAAAATTTACTTTATCGTTTAAGTATTAGAGCCTGAAATTGTTAACATTGAGGTAAGTTTTGATGTAAATTAGTGCTATACGACTTTCAGTTCGAATAGAAGTTATACTTTTGCGGTAATATGATGATGGTGATGAGTTACTTCAATAAAGGTGCAGGTAGAAAAGTTGCAAGTTAGGTTTTGTTGCATTTTGCGGTTATATTGAACTTAACAATCGTCTTTGGAGTTCTATATTGTAGCTTGCTTTTAGCAGTTTTAGTAGTAGGGTTCTTCATGATTGAGTGTGATATTAGCAGCTACCTATTGTTTGATGTGTGACTACTCTTATTTGTCATTACCTTGATATGCTATTTAGCTTGATAGTTTTTACTTTTTTATATTGTCTAGATAGAAATATTTATCTTCTTAAATGTGTCTTTGGCTTGCGAGAACATCTAAGACAAATTTTATGACCCCGACCATATGTTGTAATCAGATGGTATGGAGCCCGTGATGTAACACCCGACATTTTACACAAACATATTTATAATATATTTCGTTATAGGAAGCGCGAATCCCAAAACATAATTAGCCGATGCTTACATAAACCAAACATTTACTAAAACAAACTATTTTATCATTTATATTATTACAAACCATATTAACTAAAACGGGTGTTATTTATACTTTTCCAAAACTTGATAACCAAAATATCAGAGTTAGCGCGTGCAGTCAAACATCCAGTCAGCTATCATATCCCGCTTTACATCAAAACTAACCAAAATCTGCAAAACATTCAACAACAAGGGATTAGCTCACGCTAAGTGAATGGAACCGTAACCAACGGTTCAATCCAATTATAACAAGTCTTACAACAGATGAACTTCAACAAATAAACACATATGCACATAAGTACAAGAGGACCGGCGGTTCCTGGTATACTATCACAGTCACCTGCAATCACTGGTATACTATCACAATGATTTACCAATAGCCTGAATACTACCTACACTGAATAGGTTAGTTCTCAACTATGTGTTTCAAAGTAACCTAGACAGCTACACAGTAGTAACCAGACCCAACCATTGTTGACCTCTCTCCGAATCAATTGAACAACTAGTCACATAAAGGCATATCATATGCAGTTATGGAATATCAACTGAACAACTGATACAACTGAATCAACTATACTCAATCAACTAATCAATCAATATAAACAAGAACTAAACAACTGAAATTATATAACCAATAACTATAATTGAACATAACTAAATCTATCCTGGTTTACCCATTGTAACCGAACCCGTTACAACTGGGTTGAACCGAGGATTACAGATCCACTCACAGATAATCCCGGTCTTGAACTCAGTGATCTTATATTACTGAGTTGCAGCCTGCTTATCTGGAAATACACAACATAACATAAGTCAGTAACTTATCTCATGTCTTAATTCATATCATAATCAATCATAATAGAAATTGAAAACAAAACAGGATTGCTGACCCAGGCCAAAGAACCCGCCGGCTGGGCCCACAACCCGCCGGGTTCCCAAGCTCACCCACCGGGTGATTTAATTTTTTCAACATCAGAACATAATTAAGTATCAAGACCTACAGAAGCCGTCGGGTAGGGTCAGAGACCCGCCGGCTACCACAAAACCACAAGGACCCGCCGGCTGAGTCACATGACCCGCCGGCTAGTTCATCTGATACAGCATCAGCAGAACAGCAAACCAACTACGAACTTTTAACACCCCACACCCCAATTTCAGGTCTTAGCTCCGATTACAAGTAATGAAAATGAACTAGAAACATACTATAACAACAATCATTATCAAACAAACTATCTGACCTTAATTTCTAACATATTTCATCATCTAATCACACATGAACCAAACCCTAACTCATTCAACTCAAAATATGAAGAACACAAATAATTTCTTGCAATATGTCTTCATGTAATCAGCATACAATCAACATATCATAATTTCTAAGCTCTAATGCATACAAAACACATATTATCATCATTTACCTACTTTCTATAAAATAGGTTTATGAACTCTAGAACACTTACAATCAAGAGATGAACAAGATGATGATGAGGATTTAACCTTCTTTCAAGCAATTACAATTCGAAATCACAATTTAATTCTTTGATTTCTTTGATTTATTGATTAAGAGAATTTGAGAGAGTTTCAAGAGATGAGAAAATTAGGTAGTGAAGAAATGAGTTGGTCACTCCACCGCCCCATCTAATATTATGTATAAATTATACCCCCTTTCTAACCTATTGTCTGGAACCCGAAAGTCAAAATATTATTATTTTACCGTCATCTTTATTTATTTAAAACAAGTCTATATTTATTAGTCACAATAAAACCTATGACTCTTTTAGCCATTTACTTCCAAATAAACTATTTAAAACATATTAAAATACTATTTAATTCCAGACTCGAAAACTAAGTGTTACACGTGAAGTGTTGCTCAACTGTTTAGAGTATACTGCATACATTGATATTTTTGGTTAGTTAGCTGCATTTTAATGGAGATTATTTTGAGGGGACCTATCTTCCATGGAACAGACTATGTTCAGTAGTTAGCATTCATAACTAAGTTACCTGATATAACCTAATCAAATTAATAGCTTATTTCATAAGTTATGATAGAATGGTATATTGTAAACAGAGTGACTATTTTAGTGTGTTTACCTTAACAATATTTCGGGCCTAAATCATATTAAACTGTATTCCATTATGCAAATTTGTCACCTTCAATTATAGCCAACCACAAATGCTTAGAGTTTCTTAACTTTGTTTGCCCTATTCTATACGGCTTGGTTATTTTCATATGTGTAGTGGATCGAGGATTTGATTTGTGCAGGGGCTGGTGATCAATATCAAGAATGCGTACTTTTACGAACTTAAATTTTTGGGTCACAATCTATTCGCATAATGTTATTGTATCTACGAAATATATTATATAAATATAAAGACGTACATGAGTTTTAACGTAGGAAATTATTTAATTACTTGTGGAGCACCACAACAAAATCAACCATTTATTTATGTTATTTCTCTGAGAACCATGCTTATCATGTTGTTTCACTTATGACACTTAAAATTTTCTTACTATGTTGTAATAAACGCAACCAATAATGTAGTCCACCAGGAGCTTCTTCAACAAATCCAATTTTTATTTATACCAATATGATTTAAATATTTGTTATTTAGCATTCTCAAAAGCAACAACATTATTCTTATTTAAATATTTTTTGTTACATTTACAAAATCAATTGTCATAGTCCGCGTTGTCGCGGGTCTATAACCTATACATGTAATAATACAATTTACAATTTAAAAAAATATATCTATATACAAAATCAAATATTAAAGCCCGCGTTATCGCGGGTGTTTTACCTAGTTAATCTATAATAATAATAATAATAATAATAATAATAATAATAATAATAATAATAATAATAATAATAATAATAACAATAATAATAATATATAAATCTTGGAGAAAAATTTAAGATAGGGGGCATTATAGTAATATATCGTATCTGAATAGAAATTCAAGACTTTATTATAGTTTATAATCAAAATCAAAATGCTTTAATCTAAATCTAAATATTAATAAAAGAAAACATTGCTACTCTCAATTTTGTTTAAAATCAACCCCTATCGACCAATCAAATCTCTTAATTTTACTCATCCTCCAATTAACCAATCAAATCTCTTTAACCCCCTAAAAATTCGAATTAAAAAAAATCACGGCTATTTAAATTTGTATATGCAATATATGTTTATAATGTTATGATTATCAAGTACGAATTAAAAAAAATAATTATAAAATAATTAATAATAATAATGATAATAATAATAATAATAATAATAATAATAATAAAAAAAAAAAAACAACGAAAGAATTTAAATTTATGCAATATTATTTATTAGAACTTATAATTATCCAAGAATATACTTGAAACTTTATCTTTTTCGGTACCTATAAAATCGCTTTTTGAATTAACTTCAATGCACCTTAGGATGAGATTTATATTAACCATTAATCATCGATAACTATAAAGACAACAAAAGAAAAAATGGAAAATAGATAAATGGTCACAAAGTATTTCATGTTTATTTATTTAAAAGGAATGACTTACGTATTTTAGTTTGTATTCGACATCTTTGTGTATTGAGTGGATAAACATTCAAATGACTAAAGACAACTTTATTCGACATTCTATTCACGAGTTTGGTTTAACATTCAACTGTCCTACATGTGCGTGTCACGGGTTTAAGATTCCCGTAAACGAAAGACATATAGTTTGATTCAATATATATACGAATGTAACATTCAAACAAATGATTAGTAATTTGTTTAGACATCTATGTACACAAGACCAAACTAAATATTACGGAGTATTATCTAAAAAGATATGATATAAATAAATATAAAGGACAACATGACAAGCCTACAAATACTAATATATATATATATATATATATATATATATATATATATATATATATATATATATATATATATATATATATATATTAGTATATATGTAGTATATAAAGAGCTACCGTAAAAGATATGATATTGTCGTGCAATCAATTTCAAAGAATACTACTATATTGGAATTCTCGCGGTTTTTTCAACTTTAATTATTATTTTTACCTTATATTGTTTTAAATAAGGGTTAAGTATATGAAAATATAATTATTTATACTCTGACATTTATAGTGTGTAACAAAGTATTTGAGGCTCCATTGTGTGTAAGAAACTTTTATTTTATTGCTATTGTATGTATTTTGATGATGTGTCAACTTGAAATGATGGCACGTGTCACCTCATGCAGTTGATACATAAGTAAAAGTACTAAAACTTACATACAATAGCGATGAATAATAAGTTTATTACACACAATGGAAGCGAATAGTTTAATACATACTATGAATGTTAGACTATATATAATTACATTTCTCTACAATTATCCCTTTAAATAATCGATGATTACTTTGTATCATGCATGCATGTCAATATATTGAACAAAAGAATTACAATTATGCATACCTGTCTAATGACTCAATACCAAGGGCATGAACAATCTTAAATCATCTTACGAAGCCTTTTGGTATCGCGGCAATTTAAATATACAATATTTGTTTATTAAATCTTAATAATTATTAGTATCATACTTCGTTAGACTCAAGTCACACTTCATTCATAAGAATCAAATAATAGAGTAATACACACACACACACACACACACGGATTTAACGCTCAAATAAATGAAAACAAGAACCTTTGCTATTGAAATCTTTTGTAAATTGAGACCTATTACATAATCAAATTCATTGATTTTATTAAACTTTTGATTAACCAATTAGATACATTTAAAGAAATTCTACCTAAATATTGGAAAAAAAACATGATCTCATAAATTATTTATGTAATACTTCGTATATATCAAATTATCAATATTAGTTATATGTATAAGTTTTGAATTTGACAAAGGAAATATGATTGTATATACTTAATTTGTGACGAACACGATCAACTTACAAATACTACGACAAATGTAGTATACACGAAGGTACTACAAGAAATTATGATGTCTTACGATCCATGTTAGGGACTACTTTGTTACCATTTTATCGCTCAACATATTTCAAACTCTGAATATTCTTATATCTGTATGTAGTATCGGATATTTCATTAGTATTCTACAACTTTTATTTTCACTCTAATAAATGATTGTCAACATATTTTGCTGACATGCATAATCTATAATTACGCAATTTAACCGATAATATGATTAATACCTACTTAACTAAGTTTGACATTCAACGATTACATATTAACAATGATTAATGTTACTTCTATTTAGATTATTAATTTATCTTAGAAAGCCTGTGTATACACGGGTCTATAATCTAGTATGTAATAAATAGATAATAATAATAATAAATAATGTTTTAATATAGGAACTTAGGAACCCACAAATTTTACATCCTTCATGACATTATTAATATTACTATCTATATCTAATCTAATCTTACATGTATAAAAACATATAGGGTTGCTCGTGTGGAATAATTTTATTATTTTTTTTTTTGCCATTTTATGTTCTTGGTTTATATTATTATTTTCTGAAAAAGAGAATACTTGAAAATAAAAGCAACTTCAAAAAACATGAAATGGATGAGATTCGAATTTATAAACTTTGATATTCCTGGAATAATGGCATTCTAGGTGTCAATGTATAGCTAGTGTTTTACTATACCTTATAAACATAACAATGAAAAGTCAAATCAGAAAGTTAAAAGAAATTGTAATTAATTAAATCGAAATTAAATGTTTTTCTTTTAAAAACATGATATATAATATTTAATCACTTGAACCTCTAAAATGTTTAGTAACGACAATACGTATGACACGAATCGAGCCACCGCAAAACCTCAACCTCAAACCACACATTGAAAATTGAAACGCCTATAACTCTTACATCATGCACATCTACGTACAGTGGCGGAGCTAGCCTCCAATGTTAGGATGGGCCAACAAGCTTGGTAGGTATACACATTCTGAGTTTCTTAACTAATTTATACATGAAATCATTGGTTTTTCTCCATGTTAGGGTGGGCCAAGGCCCTCCTTGTGTCTAGTGTGGCTCCGCCACTGTCTACGTATTCTATTTAAGCCGCTTCTTATAAAATTACCCTCTGTTTTGTTCGTGTAAGGTGACATTTAACTTAAAAAATCTGAACCTATTATGAATATATAAAAAAGTAAACTTTTTAATGCCTACTCAAACATGATATCTTACAATTGTCCTACAAATCTTAACTCAAAAATATTTGTAAACAGTAGTGAAATGATTTTATAAATAAAGTTTTTATAGTGATACAATGATATTGGTTATGGAAGATTTTGCTAAAGGAATCCATATTTTAATTTATCATATTAGCACCCCCAGCTTACAGTGATTCCAAACACACTTTTGACCAACACAATATAGAAATTGAAAAAAGAGAAGAAAAAAAAACATTTTATAAGCTACTTTCAATGATTGATTTTTTTAAGTATCTTTTTAGAATGTTTCTGCGTAATATATTCCTTTTCCTTTTCAGATGATTGTAATTGTAATTGTAATAGTTTTACAAATCTAAAATTGTTATTTACTCGTAGTATACATGTCTTTTTAATACGAGTAAAAATCTAAAAGTAGACATAATCCACTTATTGGTTGATGTATATTTTCTCTCTTAATTTTATCGCTTCAAGTTGCGATATATCTAATAAGACTATCTATGATTTTTCTTCAATACCATCAAAAGTTAAAGAATCTTACATGATACGGAATAGGAATAGGAATAATTACATATTTCCCCGTTGCGAAGCATCAAAAAAATCATATTTAGTCAAACATGAATATAAATTGCATGCACCGGAAGGTTGATCAAATTAGAAGGAATAGTAACATTTAGAGAATGAAAGGAAATGGACAAAATAAGTTATAGAGTTTAGGGTTTATTTATTATAATTACAATACTATTATACTATTAGGTAATTATATAAAAAGTAAATATATTTAATTTTTGTAGAATCAGATATGCAGTTGCATTTGAAGGGAATGAGAGGCATACGATTTCATCCGTCGATTTATGTGATTAGCGTTCAAAATCCAATTCCCTGAATTTTATAAAAGAAAATGATGGACATTAACAAACACAAATTGTGTCTCTCTTTCTCTTAGAAGTTTATTGGCGTTTGGTGGGGGGTTTGACCAACACAAAAGATAGTGACAAATGGTCCCTTTCATGCTTTCATCTGTTGGTAGTACGGAGTATTTTGTATTACTTTTCCATTCCTTTTCGGGTTAATAATGGTTTAATCCTTAAAGTTTTACTTTTTTTTTGTTTTAACCACTCAATTTTTTTTTGAATGTTTTAACCACTCAATTTAGGGTCAATAATGGTTTAATTCCTGAACTTTCAATTTGTTTTCGTTTTAACCACTCAACTTTGTTTTAAACGTTTTAACCACTCAACTTATTAGTTGACCATACTTTAATCACTAAAGTTCATTTAACCATTTAAAAAAACCCTTTCGTTAACTTATAATGAAAGTTTAGATCGGGATACATAAACTTTGAACTGATTTTTTATCGACCAATGTTGTCAAGAGAGAGATCTTACCTAGGATCGTTTTTGTCTTCACAAGATCGAAATCGTAAGATCAAATCGGGATCGTAAGATCTTACGATTTCGATTTGAGCATAGGATCTTACGATGTCGATCCGATCCGATCTTACTTAACATGAATATAAGTTAAGAAAATATAAAATAGTTAATTTTTGTCCAATAAAAGGTTAATAGGTTTATTATTTGTCATGCAATTAATCTTTTATATGCTTTATAATACACATTTATGAGATCATAATGTATGAGTAGGATCTTACGATCCCGATTTGATCTTACGATTTCGATCCTGTGAATACAAAAACGATTCTAGGTAAGATCTCTCTCTTGACAACCTTAGTCGATAAAAAAATCAGTTCAAAGTTTATATATCCCGATCTAAACTTTCATTATATGTTTAACGAAAGGGTTTTTTAAATGGGTAAATGAACTTTAGTGGTTAAAGTATGGTCAACTCATAAGTTGAATGGTTAAAACGTTTAAAACAAAGTTGAGTGGTTAAAACGAAAACAAATTGAAAGTTAAGGGATTAAACCATTATTGACCCTACGTTGAGTGGTTAAAACATTCAAAAAAAAATTAAGTGGTTAAAACGAAAAAAAAAGTGAAACTTTAGGTATTAAACCATTATTAACTCTTCCTTTTCTAAACCCAAAGTGTAATCACATTTGTTTTCTTCTTGCTTTTACATAGCAAAAATCCAAAATTTTTATTGTTATTTGTTGATTTCACTGGACCAAAAAGTAATATTATACTCTTATTTACACACGAACTTGAAAAAGTGTGCACTAAATAGAAAACAATTTTCTATTACATATTACTCGTAGTTTGTAACTTATTCAAGTAGTTAACACTTAACATTATACGTAGTACATATCAACTTGAAGTACTTTAAAAGAGTCAAGAGTGTACCTCTCCTTTTGGGCCTTATAGACATATCAATATATGGGCTAAAGCCCATGGCTTGTTATTGTACCTCTTGGTCCAAAGCTTAACTAGTAGTCTATTACGTTACGTCCACTAATATGAATTACCTCTTATTTTAAAATTTTGGTTCACCAAATAAATTCTTCTTGGGAAAGCCTATATGTACTGTTTTTTACATGGAGTAATGCTATATATGCCTAAATATATGGGTCTAAAAATAAACCTAATTTTCTCATTGGTTGATTATTTTCTCTCTTTTAATTTCATCCAATCAATTTTTTACATTTACCAATCATATTTGTAGGTCTGGATTTAGGTCTGTATAATTAGGTCTATCGATCATTTTCCTTTTAAAGAGTAAAATTCAAGATAAAAGTTTCAAATTTCATTTAAAAAATAAAAAAAAGGTAGTTGGAGGGTACCCCTGACCCCGGATCTCTTTGAGATCCGCAGCGTCCCACCCGCAAGAGACATCTGCCCGGCAAAGCACCTGGTCACAGTTAGCCCACGAAATTATACCGGCAGTCCTTTATCGGACTCGAACCCGGGTGTGCCCTGTGGATTTGCGGTTGCGGTACCTAACACGCTAAATGTTTACCCAGGGTAGGATCGAACCCCTGACCTCTAGGAAGCCTGGGGAAGATCCTACCACTAGGCCATCTAGACAAGTGGTCAAATTTCATTTTTAAATCCTTTTTAAATAGACACTCTTGTAGTACACTAATGTTAGCACCGTTTGCGATACTAATCATATTCCCAATCTTCGTATATTTAACCAAATTCAATATGTATCTCCTATGATATAACAAAACAATGAAACTTTCATCGTCTACGTTAGAGCATATTGCCCCGTTACATTGATAGGTAGAACACTAAAACTATAATGTATTTATCTCACATATTAAAGTTTATGAAGCTTCGACATTACTCCATCACATCACCCTTCTTTCGATTTCCTCCCCACAACATTGTGGTAGGTAGCAGACATTATTGATAATCGTCTGATACCTAAAATAAAATAATGATATCATTTCATATATGAGAAAAGAAAAAAATCAATAATATATCATCAGTTAAGTGGGTGTTGCAATAAGCTTATGTCGATTGTTTATCTATCTTACAGTATGTTTTAAAATAATAAACTTTGGTGTTTGAATAAATTTATTTACATGAGTTTATGTGTTTTTTCAATTTCATTATCTTTAGACCATATTTTATGTCATTTCGGGTTAAAAAAATATCAATAATTAGGGTTCACTGTTCACGTAAAAAAACTTCAATTTCTATATATGAATCAAATTCGTACGCTAAATCTTTGTATCAACTAATATAACATCATATTTTCATATTGATTTTATTTCAATTGAAGAAGATATTTAGACTATCTTTATATATATATATATAGACTTGGGATCCAGTGAGAACACAAAGATTACGTGGGAACGGTGAGAACACATTCCAACCATCTATTTTTTGATCAAAATATCTGATTTGGAGGTGACAATTTTGTAAATATTTTGAAGTTTAATTTTGATGGGTTATATAAGAGTTGCTAGGATGAAGTTTATTTATTTTTTTGCTTCACAAAAGTTTTAACATAGTAAAGTTTTATTTATTTTTTGTTGACAACATGTTTGAAGTAGTGAATCAATATGTATGAACCTTAACCTCTTCAAAATCCAATGTTAACAAAATAAAAATTAACTTCATCTCATTACAAACTATGTAAACCTATAAAAATAAAGATTCATAACATCATAACCTTATGTTAAGAAAAAAAAAATTAAACTTCACCTCACCAAACTGATGTGAACTAAAAAAAAAAAACTTCATCTGAGCAAAAGTGATGTGAACACGCCAAAATCAAACTTTAAAATATTACGAAATTGCCACCTCCAAAATCAGGTTTTTTGATCAAAAATTGGATGGCTAGGATTGTGTTCTTACCGTTCTCACGTAATCCTTGTGTTTTCACCAGAACCCAACCCTATATATATAAATTAAAATTAGTTTTTATATATAAATTATAGAGTAAGGTTCAAATAAGTACAACATTTTTTGGTGAGAATAAGGGAACCAATAGGAATTAGCCACGTGTCACTTTACTCTCTCTCCTCCAAATTTTTAAAAATTAAATATCTCTCAAACGATAAGTCGAAAAATTATAAAAATTGCACCATAAAAATCAGCGTTTTATTCTCTTCGATTAGAGATGTGACAATGTATACTTTTAACGAACTTTTTTTTTGGTTTTTTGGTGGGTTTTGAAATCGAGTAACACATGTGTTAGAAGTTGGTAACACATGTGTTAGAAGCTGGTAACACATGTGTTACTCGCTGCTAACACATGTGTTACACACTCATGTGTTACTAGCCATGTATTAACAGCAACTAACACATGTGTTAACAGCTAGTAACACATGTGTTACTAATTTTGTAAAACCCAAAAAAAAAGTTCGTCGAAAGTATACTCTATGAGATGACAAATCGAAATGAAAAAAATGCTGATTTTTATGGTGCAATTTTTATGATTTTTCGACTTACCGTTTTGGAGATATTTAAGTTTAAAAAACATGAGGGAAAGTGGGTTTTGTGATACGTGACACGTTCTAGTTGGTTCCTCCATTCTCACAAAAAATTCCATTCTCATGTGAACCTCACCCATTATATAATTAGCTAATAATTAGAATAATTAATACCCTCTGTCCCACCCGAAATATCCACATTACTATTTTGGGTTGTGACAAATAATTAAGGGGGCGTTTGGTTGGTGGGATTTCATGGGATTTTAAGGGATTTGTATTTAAAATCCCTCCAAATGTTGTGTTTGGTTGGAGATTTACAGGAGGGATTTGGAATTAGAATTCCATCGATGAGGGATTTAGCAATGCTTCCATATTGGTAAGGATTTCAAATGCATGTGGACTCAGGAATTAAAGCTGTTAGTAGTAGTCTCCAAATCTAGTTAGGATTAGTGTTAGTTTTTTACATGTTTCCTTATGCACGTAATTTGCCTTGCAAGGCAAGCTTTTGGTGTGAGTCGGCAAGCAATCATAGTTGGTATATGATTAGGATATTTGACCCCTCATCTCTATAAAAGGATGTGAGGGGGTGAGGCCATCGATCATCCGATCACCCATCTTTGTTCTTTCCATTTAACCGATTGAGTTATAATAAACGTTTAGCTTTCGGTTATATTTGTGGTGTCATTCTTTTTCGTTTCTTCGTGGAGAAGTCATTCGACTTCTTGGTTTGATCTCGTGTGACTAACATAAGCGAGTTCGATTCCGTGTTCGTCGGTTCAGGTTTGTTGAAGGTTCGATTCAACAAGTGGTATTAGAGCCACGTTATCGTTGTGGTTTCTGAATCGTCGAAGAAGATCGCTTGGAAGGTTAGTTGAGTTTTTATCGTAGGGTTTACGTTGAAGCTGCGGATCAAGTTAGACGAAGAATAAATGACGTACGTGGGTTTCTGGTTTTGTTATTTAAACAAAAGGTGAATTAATATTATAATATTGAATCACATGAGCAAGGTAACGTATAGATTTTAATTTGTTAATCACACAAAGGTGAAATCATATTATAATATATTAAGCCAAACGTACAGAGACTACAAAGGTGACGATAATTTGGTTTTCGTCAAGGGGTTTCGAATTTTACTTCAGGTTATCGTCTTTAGTTTTTAAAAGAACGATTAAAGTGAAGGGTTTTCTTGTTTGCGGGTTTTCTTGTGGTTCAAGTTTCGATCGTGGTTTGCTTGGGTTTGAAGTTTTCGATCGGGTTTTGCTTGTACGAGATCGAGGTTTTAGGATTCTTCTAATTAATTCGATTTGCAAGAAAGGATTTTTAGCAACAAGGTTTGAAAGAATATGTCGTCGGTAGCGAAGTTTGACGTTGAAAAATTCGACGGGTCTAATGACTTCGGGTTGTGGCGTGTTAAGATGCGGTGTTTACTAATTCAACATGGTTGGGAGGCTGTGTTAGATCCATTACCGGAAACCATGACGGACGCAGAAAAGACTGCGGCGTTAAATACGGATGTTTACAAAAAGGCACAAAGTGCCATACTCTTATGTTTGGGTAACAAGGTGTTGAGAGAAGTCAACAACGAAAAGTCTGCTGCGGGAGTTTGGTTAAAATTGGAATCTTAGTACATGACAAAGTCGTTAGCCAATAAACTGTACTTGAAGAAGAAGTTGTTCACGTTTTATATGCATTCAGGTAAGAAACTATCTGAACATATAGATGAGTTTAATAAGTTGATCGGTGATTTAGCGAATATAGACGTTGAAATTGATGATGAAGATCAGGCGCTCATGTTACTTACATCGTTACCACCTTCATATGATAACTTTGTGGAGACATTGCTTTATGGAAGAGAATCTCTCACTTTGGAAGATGTCTTGTCTACCCTTAATTCACGGGAGTTGAAGAAAAGGGATGATGCAAAGGGGGAAGTTGGTGATGGGTTATTTGTGAGAGGGAGGCCTGATTAGAGACATAATCAAAAGGGTCGGAGTAATTTGCGATCTAAGTCACGAGGTAAAGGAACTTATAAACAAAAGTGTTACATCTGCTATTCAGAGGATCACTTGAAGAAAGATTGTCCCAAGAGGAACAAGGAAAAATCGAATTTTGTCAAGAAGGATGTGGCTTCAAGTTCTGGTCCACGTTCTGAGGGTTATGACAATGGCGATTTGCTTATGGCGGTGAGTGGGTAGAAACGAATAGAGTGGGTTATGGACTCTGGAGGATCATACCACATGACGCCTAAGCGGAAATACTTGTTTGACTTTGAGGAGTTTAATGGTGGCACAGTGTTACTACGAGATGATAGGCCATGTGTCATCAAGGGGATTGGAAAGGTGAGAGTACAGTTGAAAGATGGTTCAAATTTTGTACTTGAGAATGTGCGTCACATTCCCGAGTTGAAGAGACGTTTGATATCTTTAGGAACTCTTGAGAAAGAGGGTTATTCTGTGAAGCTTCAGAATGGCAGAGCAAAGGTTATCAAGGGTTCTACGATGGTTTTGTATGGAACCAGGAAAGAGAATAATGTGTACACTTTGGACAGATGGGCGGAAGAAGCTGGTGAAGCTAATGTTGGTGTTGAAGAAAAGGAAAGTCTTGCACAGGTTTGGCATAAACGGCTGGGACATATCAGTGAAGCAGGACTACATGAACTAGAGAAAAGGGAGATGCTTGGAAAGAAGAGTCTAGGAAAGCTTGAATTTTGTGAAAATTGTGTTATGGGAAAGTCGACTAGGGTTAGTTTTGGTCGAGGCCAGCACACGACAGATGGATTTATAGACTATATTCATGCAGATCTCTGGGGACCGGTTAGAGTAGAATCGATGAGTAACTGCAGGTACTTTCTATCGATTGTTGATGATTACTCTAGGAGGGTTTGGGTTCATTTTCTCAGATACAAACATGAGGCGTTCAGTAGGTTCAAAGAGTGGAAGCTTTTAGTTGAAAACTAGACAGGTAGAAAAGTGAAGAAGCTCCGGACGGATAATGGGTTGGAGTTTTGTAATCACGAGTTTAATGAGCTTTGTAAGGAGAGCGGGATAGCTAGACATTTGACAGTTGCAGGAACTCCGCAACAGAATGATTTAGCTGAACGAATGAATAGGACGCTCTTGAACAAGGTTAGGTGTTTATTGATTCAGTCTGGTTTACCGGATACTTTCTGGGCAGAAGCAACGGCAACAGCGGCATATCTAATTAATAGGTCTCCAAGTATAGCATTGGATAAGAAAACTCCTATGGATATGTGGTCAGGACATCCAGCGAATTATGAGATGTTGAGAGTATTCGGTTGCGTTGCTTATTCACACGTAAATCAAGGAAATAAGCTCAAGCCTAGAGCTGTGAAGTGCATATTCTTAGGGTATCCTGAGGGTGTGAAGGGATACAGATTATGGAGGTGTGATGATGTCAAGCCGAAGATAATCATAAGCAGGGATGTGGTGTTTAATGAGAACCTGATGTATAAAGACATTCTCAAAGGTGCTGGTGCTGCAGATTCTGGGGAGCATGTCGAGTTTGAGGTTGAATCACATGGTGATCAGGTCGAGCCGATCATACATCATCATCATTAAGAGGTTGAGGAAAATCAGGAGGACATTGATGAAGGTGAAGATGAAGTTGTGGGACCTCAAGTGCAGAATCTGGATAACTATGTTCTTGCTCGGGATCGAGGTAGAAGAACTATTACTACTCCAGTAAGGTTTAGGGATGAGAGTAATATGGCTGCTTATGCATTTTCTATTGCGGAAGAGGAGGATACACATGAGCCTCTTACCTATCATGAGGCGATTAATTCGACGGATAAGTCGAAGTGGATTCGTGCTATGGAGGAAGAAATGAGTTCTTTAAAGAAGAATCATACTTGGGAGCTGGTCGATCAACCTAAAGGTCATAAGCTGGTTAGCTGTAAATGGTTGTATAAGATTAGGAAAATCAGGAGGACATTGATGAAGGTGAAGATGAAGTTGTGGGACCTCAAGTGCAGAATCTGGATAACTATGTTCTTGCTCGGGATCGAGGTAGAAGAACTATTACTACTCCAGTAAGGTTTAGGGATGAGAGTAATATGGCTGCTTAAGCATTTTCTATTGCGTAAGAGGAGGATACACATGAGCCTCTTACCTATCATGAGGCGATTAATTCGACGGATAAGTCGAAGTGGATTCGTGCTATGGAGGAAGAGATGAGTTCTTTAAAGAAGAATCATACTTGGGATCTAGTCGATCAACCTAAAGGTCAGAAGCTGGTTAGCTGTAAATGGTTGTATAAGATCAAGGAAGGGATTGAAGGCGTTCAAAAACCAAGGTACAAGGCAAGGCTGGTAGCTCGGGGGTTTACACAGCAAGAAGGGATTGACTATAATGAAGTATTTTTTCCTGTGGTTCGACATACTTCTATTAGGGTTATACTATCATTGACTTCTTGTAGGGATTATGAGTTAGAGCAACTTGATGTGAAGACGGCGTTTTTGCATGGTAATCTGGAAGAAACCATTTATATGAGGCAACCGCTTGGTTTTGAGGAAGGAACGGGCAACAAAGTGTGTTTGTTGAAGAAATCTCTATATGGTCTTAAGCAGTCTCCAAGGCAGTGGTATAAACGTTTTGATGTGTATATGCTCAGCAGTGGGTTTAGCAGGAGCAACTATGATAGTTGCGTGTATTACAAGTAGTTTGCACCAAGTGAGTACATATATCTACTGCTGTATGTAGATGATATGTTGATTGCTTGTAAAAGCAAGACTGAAATCGAATATACCAAGGGTTTGATGAAGAAAGAGTTCGACATGAAGGAGTTAGGTGAAGCAAAGAAGATACTTGATATGGATATTGTCAGGGATAGGGGTAGCCGAACCCTGAAGGTGTCTCAGTCGGGATATGTGAAGAAAATTCTGAATAATTTCAGAGTGTATGATGGCAAGTCGGTGTCTACGCCATTGGGAGCACACTTCAAGGTATCGTTGAAGGATTGTCCGTCGAGTGACTGGGATGTGGAAAGAATGAGTAAGGTCCCATATGCGAATGCTGTAGGTAGTTTGATGTATTTGATGGTATGTACTAGACCGGATATTGCATATGTTGTTAGCATTGTGAGCAGGTACTTGGCGAATCCAGGGAAGAATCACTGGGAAGCAGTGAAGTGGATTTTGAGGTATTTAAAGGGCACTGCTAATGTGGGTCTAGTGTATGGTAGAGATCAAGGGAAACACGTAGATGTTGACGGTTTCGTGGACGCGGATTATGCTAAAGATCCTGACAAGGGTAGGTCGATAATCGGGTACGTGTTTATGGTGTATGGTTGTGTTGTGAGTTGGAAAGCGACTCTACAAAATGTTGTTGCATTATCTACTACAGAGGCGGAGTATATGGCGCTTACTGAAGCTGTTAAGGAAAGCATGTGGCTTAAAGGTCTACTAATCGAGCTGGGAGTAAACCTGAGGTCAGTGGTAGTGAATTGTGATAATCAAGGAGCAATTCATCTCTCAAAGAATGCAATGTTTCATGAGAGGACAAAGCATATCAACGTGAGGTATCACTTCATCAGGGAGATCGTGGAGTCTAAAGAGATTGAAGTGGTAAAGATAGGCACGGAAGATAATGCAGCTGACGCGTTCACAAAGGTGGTTCCAGGTCCGAAGTTCAAGTATTGTATGGAGATACTTGGTGTAACACCCCCAAATTCGTTTAGCGGAAGCATTGGTATAAGCTGGGGGCGCCACATTAACAATGTACACGCATACGTATCAGAGCATATGATTACAACAGAATATCATATATTAAGATGCCAAAGTTAATAATTTACAAAAGTTGACGATTCATCGAATCGTATAAGTGTAATTAATGTTATACAAAAGTAGATTTCTGAAATATGACTAAAACAGCTTTAGTTATACTAAAGAAATCCATATGTTTCAAAAAGTTGGCATCCTAAGCTTCATGGGTCGCCTAGTTTCCATATGTGCAGGTGATCCTTACATGCGCAGCTAATTCCCTGAAAAACATAGTAAAAAGTCAACAACGAGGTTGAGTGAATTCACAGGTTTTATGTTTGCAATAGTTGAATCAAGTTTGTAAGCACAGTTGATAAACCAAATACGTTCACAAATAAGTATTGCCATAATGGTTGAATAAGCGTTTAGTGGAATGTTATCCAAGTATAGTTCGGTTGGGATGTTACCCAAAACACAGTTTACGTGGGATGTTACCCAAATTACAGTTTACGTGGGATGTTACCCAAAATACAGTTTACGTGGGATGTTACCCAAAATACAGTTTACGTGGGATGTTTCCCAAAACACAGTTTAACACACGGGTCGTTCTCCCGTCCAACATTCAGTTTACCGGTCGTTCTCCGGTCTGGATACGCACGGGTCGTTCTCCCGTCCAAACACTGCTGGTCGTTCTCCAGCGAAACACAGTACCGGTCGTTCTCCGGTATAAAGACTCATGGGTCGTTCTCCCATCCAAAACGCACAGGTCGTTCTCCCGTCCGGTGGCCAGTCGTTCTCTGGCACTAAAATACGTTGCTGGTCGTTCTCCAGCGTTTACATAAAAAGTATCGGTCGTTCTCCGGTCTAACAATCAAGTTTTACCACGTTTAGAGTATGAAAATGTTATTTCATAAATATCAGTTTAGTTGTAAATGTTCAATCGTACAAAGTACCCAAATCGTGCGAGTAAACAAGTATGATAAATAATCATATAAGCAAAAACAGTTATGGCAATCAGTAAAGCAGTTTGACTATGTTTTCCACCCCTGTTCAAAGCAGTTAAAACAGTAAAAGTAGGGGCTGTGAACTCACCTGTTGAGTTAAGTAACGTGCGAGTGCTAGCAAACCTAAGCCCAAGTATGGTCCAGAATCTCCTAACGCCCCAAACGTATGAGATTAAATAAGTACGTGGATGTCTAAGTTTGACCATCCATGGTAGTGTTCACGCAACTAAATTATGTCCAAAGTGTTTGTTTAACGTTTACGTTTGTATTTCGCAGTTGTGAAAATGTATACGACTCGTTGGTACTAGTTTGAAATCATGATTTCAATAAAATAAGTTTGTTTGAAATGTCTGTACAGTTCGTATATCATATTGTGTGTAAGTATTCGTTTCCGGTTAAGTTCGACACTTAGTGGAAAAATGATTTGCAAGTTGAGTTCCGCAAGTTGAGTTCTGCAAGTTGAGTTCTGCAAGTTGAGTTCTGCAAGTTGAGTTCTGCGAGTCGAGTTGAGATCCGCGAGTCGAGTTGAGATCCGCGAGTCGAGTTGAGATCCGCGAGTCGAGTTGAGATCAGCGAGTCGAGTTCGCCCCGCGAGTTGAGATTGAATCGCGAAACTCGCTGTTCGCAATTTTTGTGCAAATTTCTACTTTTATAGCATTTTTAATGGTGTTTTGGACATAATAAGTTGATATAACACTAATACATGGTATATTAAGTATTATAAATATAAAATATTAAACAAAAACCGAAATCTAAGAGTTTTCGGAAGTTGTCAGAAACTTACGCGTGTCGGTTTTTGAAAATCCGAAATGGTAGAAGTGTAGAGCTTGTTCTTGTGATCGTTTTTTCCTAAAGGAGTTAGATGATCCAAGGTGTTTTAATGGTAGTTTTTGGTGATTTTGTGGTGAGTTTTAGAGAGAGAATGAGAGTAGAGAGAGAGTGAAGATGAAGAAAATGAGGTTGGTGATGGTGGGTGGGCCGGCTTTTTGGGTCCAAAAAGGGGAGGGACTTTGTCCCGCTTTGCGGTATTTTATCCGTGTTCGTTTACCCGATCGTTAAATGTTAAGATATTTTAAATATTTAAATACGTATTCGCTTATATTTTTGGTTGAAATATTTTATGGAAATAATTTAGTTAAATTTATAAAATTTTAACTTTGTTTTGTTTCAGTTTACGAAATAAACGTTATAAAATACTTTGTAAATATTATCAATATAATATTTAAAAAAAATAGTTAATGTTATTTAATAACTTCGTTTTATTAAATAATTTTGTTCACCAACAGTCGCATATTTGTCGCGTTTGTTTCAAATTGTTTTGCGCGCAATTATAAAAATCACGAATCGTATAATACTACGCGTATTATCTAGTTGGGCTTTGCTAGACTTATCTCTAAAATTGTTGTGAATTCACTCAAAGTAGGGAATTAGCCTAATAATGCAAGTGTTTAACGTTCGTAATTGCGTTCGAATTTACGGGGTGTCACACTTGGTGTCGGGGATAACTAGTCTTGAAGACTAAGGTAGAAATTGTTAGTAGTAGTCTCCAAATCTAGTTAGGATTAGTGTTAGTTTTTTACATGTTTCCTTATGTACGTAACTTGCCTTGCAAGGCAAGCTTTTGGTGTAAGTCGGCAAGCAATCATAGTTGGTATATGATTAGGATATTTGACCCCTCATCTCTATAAAAGGAGGTGAGGGGGTGAGGCCATCGATCATCCGATCACCCATCTTTGTTCTTTCCATTTAACCGATTGAGTTATAATAAACGTTTAGCTTTCGGTTATATTTGTGGTGTCATTCTTTTTCGTTTCTTCGCGGAGAAGTCATTTAACTTCTTGGTTTGATCTCGTGTGACTAACATAAGCGAGTTCGATTCCGTGTTCGTCGGTTCAGGTTTGTTGAAGGTTCGATTCAACAAAAGCAACATATAAGGACAAAAGTACCCCCAAAAAGTAATACACCATTCTCTTTCTCCTTTAATGTTTTCAAGTTTTCCCCTATCTCTATTTATGTACCCACACCTTTGCAAGAAATTCTCTACCTTCATCATCTTCCTACAATCTATTTCTTCTGGTTACTTGAATTTGCTCATTACACCAGCATCCTCCATCGCTGTTCATAAAACCTAATTTTTGGGTTGTTCTAACCTTTTGTTATATAAACATATCATAATCAATATGTATATTATTTTACTCTCAGATAAATTATTTGGGTTGTTCCAAATATAATCATATTAAATGCAGATTTATATTCGTAGAAAAGTAGAATATTTTAAATAGTTAAGATTTATTTTTTCTTATTGTTTTTGACTTTGTGTTTTGAAATGTTTGAGTTTGATAATTTATTAAGATGTTGCTGTTAAGCTTTTAATAGGTGATGATGGTAATATTTCTATTTATAATATCATCATGGTTTACAAGTGATTCGTGATATTGTTTCGAGGATCAAATATAAGTGGGAAGAAGAAAATAAACTTTTGTTAGATGAGAACTAAAGGCTAATTATGTCATTTACTATTGGTTACATTTGAAATCCTATGACTGGAATCTGCCAACCAAACGTATAATAGGATTGAAATCTGGTTATTCAAAATCCTCAGGATTTAAAATACTCCAGGATTTTAAAATACTCCAGGATTTTAAATCCCGGGTATTTGAAATGCATGAACCAAACACCACCTTATTTAATTTAATGTTTACCTTTTAAACAATCGAGACTTTAGTGAATATATATGTTAAAATGTAGGGAAATTTGCAATTTTTGCCACTATGGTGTTAAGTTTTGGTCGATTTTGCCATTTGAGAATTTTTTCTGCAATTTCTACCCTGTGGTTGTCAATGTCCGCAATTTTTGCCACCCCTGCTAACTTTTGTTAAAAAAAACTCCGTTAAGTTATATAAAATAACCAAAATACCCTTCCTTTTCCTTTTTCACTTATTCTTCCCTGCTTCAAACCCCTGGCCCAGGACACCCACCTCCCTCTCACACTTTTCATCACCAAGTAATCCTCAATACCTTAAACCTAAAACTACCAACATCACCACCGCTGCTGTTGCGTCATCTCTACCATCGTCTCACCATCACCGAAAATTCCAAACCCAAAACCCTAACCTTAACCTATCTACAACATGGTGCGTCAAACCCTAACCCAAAACCCCATCGTGGCACCATTCCTGCCACAACCGCCGGCCATAAAACCTCCCCTCGGTTTCAAAATAATAACAAAGAAACCAATCAAGCACCGTAAACACGCAAATCGGTTTCAAAATAAAAATGAATTCGAAGATCGTCAACTCAGCTTCGTCGTCTAAATCTGGGTTTGAACCCAGTCACCGACGACCGTCGTTTTCCTGTTAAAAAGCAAATCGACGAAACTTCAAACGTTCGACTTTGCGGTGAACCATCGTTCACGGCCGGAAATAACAAGTGCTGGTGGTGTCAGATTTTGTTATATGGCTGGAAAACGGGATGACTGTGGTGGAAAATGTAAATAAGGGTTTGGATCTGATGCGATTTCGGTATATAGAAATCTCGATTCATGTGGTTCTAGATCTGAGTGATGCTTGACGGTTACGGTTGATGAACGTCGTCGCACGCCTCGTCAGAATTGATGATCGTCTATTACGTTTTCTGTTTGTACAAAGTCGCTCAGATCTAACATGGTGGTTGGAGCATGGTGATTTGTGTCGTTTGAAATTTATGAGTTTAATTAAGGTTGGGATAATGGGTATTTGTGGATTAGAATAAGTTTTGGATCTGATTTTGATTGTGGTTGTTTTGGATCTGATTTTTTTATTGTGGTTGTTATGTTTGAAGTGAAAAGGAAAAAGGAAGGGTATCTTGGTCATTTTATATAACTTAACGGAGTTTTTTAACAAAAGTTAGCAGGAGTGACAAAAATTGCGGAAATTGACAACCACGGGGTAGAAATTGCAGAAAAAATTCTCAAATGACAAAATCGACTAAAACTTAACACCATAGTGGTAAAAATTGCAAATTTCCCTAAAATGTAGAAGAGACTCTTGCAAAGTTCAAGTAAGTGGACAATACAGTCGGGTCGGTTTAAGATATCAACCAGTATTCAACCGTGAATTGGAATTTTCAACCCGTTTTCATCAAGTCTCCATTTCCACACCTCTCCCTCAAATTTCACCTCTCACTGCAATCCATCTTTTGCTCCGTCGATTCGCCGTCGTTGACTCCGATCACTGACGAAAATGAGCGGTCACGATTCCAAGTACTTCTCCACTACGAAAAAAGGAGAAATCCCTGAGCTTAAAGAAGAGCTCAATTCTCAATACAAGGTATTGTACTTCAGTTCGCCTACACATACATGTTTTTATATCTATATCCATCTTTAATGACAGACTTATAACCTGATTCGATGATATTTGAGCATAAGTTGCTATAAATTTGTTCGTTTGTTATTGATCTGATTATATGGTTTGTGGTTATGCCAGATGTATAATCAGATCTGTTACTGTGATATGTAATAAAGCTCAATTGGATCTTTCTGAAACTGATTATGTATAAGAATAGTTTAATTATATACTCTACACGGAATAGTTACCTAAAATTCAACTGTAACAGACATCAGTTTCAATTTTCTGTCAGTAATTACTGCAACTGGTTAACAGCATCAATACTCAACACTTTGTACTGTGCCCCCAAATGCTTGCAATATGCAAACCTATGTACTTTGGGGGGGGGGAGGGGGGGGGGGGGGGGGAGGGGGGAACTTAATATGTGTGTTGGGAACAGACGTCATGGTTAACAAGTCCTTTACGATTACATAGCATGACAACAGCGTCAATATTGCTCAGATAGTTTCAAATAGGGTTTTTTGTTTACCATTGCGAGAAACACATGTTTATATGGAACTTTAGAAAGAGATTGAGCTAGAGTTAAAAACTTAAAATGCTGTTCACCAAGTAGGGATGCATAGGAAGTACCATATCCAGTAAGTAATTATACCAGGAAATGTATACATCTTATTACTATGGGTTTGGGTTATATGAGCAAACCACAAGGACGAGGATTACCAGGAAGCAGTTAGGGTGGACAAAAGTGAAGCCCATCAATAATAATTATAGAGGGGCAAAGAATCGAGGCGTTTCATATGAAGAGCTTACATGTTTAGTGGTGATATATCATATCTGCAACCTTAGTCTCTACATGATGCAATACCAAATCACTATCTTCTAGACGCATAATGATGGCTTTCTTCATGTACATTTATAGCTCACTAAGTTAATGTTTTCTTTTCTGCCATCCAGGATAAGAGAAAAGATGCTGTCAAAAAGGTGATTGCTGCTATGACTGTTGGGAAGGATGTCTCATCACTATTCACGGATGTCCTGAACTGTATGCAGACAGAAAACTTGGAACTCAAAAAGCTTGTTTACTTGTATCTCATCAATTATGCTAAAAGTCAACCTGACCTGGCCATACTTGCCGTGAATACATTTGTGAAGGCAAGAAGTAGGAGGAGCTCTGTTTTTATATTTACTTGATGATTGCTTCTTATAGTCATATCTGATGAAATATGAATGTCATCGTATATCATATAGACTCATGCTATTATTTTATTGTCCTATGTTATGTTAATAAAAGTAAACCAAAATATGGTTGCCTTGAGACTTGAGAGACCCATATATTCCTTTGATTGTTTATATATAACTTACTATCCGGAACAGCTCTATAAAAGTTGCTGGAGGTACCGTCCTCTTTACCCAAAAAATAAGGAGAGCTGATAAGGAAAGGAAGTAACTTGTTAATTTAATAGTCTTACATGCAATACGTAATGAAATGTGCATAGCAAGACAGAGTATTATTACTGATCTTGTGTACTGAGATGTTAAGAGGATTGTACAGCTAGGATTGAATACGTGAAATGGTCACTCTGATTTTGTACTTCGGATATTCCTTTGTTTATGGTTGTTGGCTATGTATTAGAGAGTAGAAAAGGCTCCCCTAGGTTGCTGGGTTAGCTAAACATAGCAGAGATTCTTATAAGCTGGTAAGGTGTAGAACTGATATTTGAGTGGTGGACTGACAGGGGCAGAGCTAGGATTTATGAATTGGGGGGCCAATTTTTTTTTTTCAGTTTTGGGGGGGCAAAACTTATAAAATATATAATAAATACCCTAATTTTTTTTTTCTTTTTACTTGATTTGAAAATTCTTAGGGGGGCGACTGCCCCCCGTGCCCCCCCTCTACATCCGCCCCTGGGTGGACATCTATATGAACCTGTGATTGTGATGTAATTTCAATCTTGAGATGCAATATACATTTAGGTCCTAATCCTGTATAAGATGGAAGTTGGCAATTGTAGCTTTACCAGTGATTCAGTGAAGAACTTTCATTAGTTGAAAATCTGAATTTTGCCATAGCACTTACTGCTAGTGAATCATATAGTACCCTTTCTAGTGTTATATTTCACTTTTTTCCTCCTTCAATATCTTAAACCTGACACATCTAACATCCAAGCACTCTAAAGTTAAATGACTTCAAATGTCATAGTGAAGTTTTTAATATGATTGTTGAATGAATGTTACAGGATTCACAGGACCCGAATCCTCTGATCCGTGCTTTAGCTGTCAGAACAATGGGATGCATTCGAGTTGATAAAATCACAGAGTATCTTTGTGATCCCCTCGAAAGGTGTCTCAAGGTAGCATATCTCTTTGTTTATGGAATCTTTAACCATTGTTCAACCAGGGTATTATAAGATTATTGACTTTCTACTCCCCTCTACGGATAATATCCCATTCTTTTTATGGTCAGGATGATGATCCATATGTTCGAAAGACAGCAGCTATATGTGTTGCTAAACTCTATGACATTAATGCTGAGTTAGTTGAAGATAGGGGTTTTCTGGATGCTCTCAAGGATTTGATATCTGACAATAACCCTATGGTGGTAGCGAATGCTGTTGCAGCTCTTGCAGAAATCCAAGATAACAGCAGTAAACCAATCTTTGAGATCACCAGCAATACCCTTACAAAGCTCCTCACAGCTCTAAATGAATGCACTGAGTGAGTGTGATTCATGAAAAATATACTTTATTTTCGTCAAATATGTTAAAAAAAAATATATTAGTGGTGTCAGTAACCTGTTGTACTTTTTGCTGTCATATTTTGTTATTGTTCTTGAATGTTGGTATTAATATGATGACAGGTGGGGTCAAGTTTTCATATTAGATGCTCTTTCCAAGTACAAGGCGGCTGATGCTCGTGAAGCTGAAAATATTGTAGAGAGAGTCACTCCCAGACTGCAACATGCAAATTCAGCTGTAGTTCTTTCAGCTGTTAAGGTGGCTTTGCTCAATCTCTGTTATGTGTATGTCCTAAAGATGGCAAGATGGGCAGGTTGGGTAGCTGGTCAAAACAGGCTTGAATTGGTTGACGTGAAACACTATGTTGCATTTTGTATTCACTGATAATAAATATATTTTTTTAAAAACACACTTTGAATGACTTTGACCTTTGTTTGTGTAAGTTTACTCTTCCCAATAGAGATAAAGATAACCCGAATCCAGCTGTTCAAAAGTTAAATGGAATAATGGGTTGCTAATGCCACATATCATTAGTCCTGTATTCATGTTCTAGCTTCTTACTATGTGATGTTATTGTCTTTAAGATGATCCTTCAACAAATGGAACTCATCACTAGTCCTGATGTGATTCGGAACCTCTGCAAGAAAATGGCTCCTCCTCTTGTAACATTACTGTCTGCAGAACCCGAGATTCAATATGTTGCATTAAGGAACATCAACCTTATCGTTCAAAGGCGTCCTACAATCCTTGCCCATGAAATTAAGGTATCGTGATTTAGCATTTGCATCTATTGGCCAGCATTCGTAATATTTAGAGATATATCTTCTAAACTTTTATACTTTTCAGGTGTTCTTTTGCAAGTACAATGATCCAATATATGTGAAGATGGAGAAGTTAGAAATAATGATAAAGCTTGCTTCAGATAGAAATATTGACCAGGTGACTAAAATACTCCAAATGTTTATTAGATATTTAGTATATTTGTTCAATATATCATGTCCAATGTGGTAATACTTGATAAGATCTAGTTAGTAGAAATGATCAGATGCAGCGAGTCTCATGGTATGTACTGTGTATCCCCAGGTGCTGTTGGAGTTTAAAGAATATGCTACAGAAGTAGATGTGGATTTTGTCAGAAAGGCTGTTCGTGCTATTGGGCGCTGTGCTATCAAGTTAGATAGAGCAGCCGAGCGCTGCATTAGTGTTCTTCTAGAGCTCATTAAAATAAAAGTAAATTATGTTGTTCAAGAAGCTATTATAGTCATCAAAGATATCTTTAGAAGATATCCTAACACGTAAGTTTTTGTCACTCCATCTGTTAGACAGCTAGTTAAGTTTACGTAACTAATGTCTTGAATAAAAATTTGACCTCAGCTATGAATCTATCATTGCAACGCTTTGTGAGAGTTTGGACACTTTGGATGAGCCAGAGGCCAAGGTATTATGGAATTCTAGTGTTCTGTTCTTGTATAAGCATTACTAGCTGGTACGTAATGTATAACAAATGTTTATAACAGGCGTCAATGATTTGGATAATTGGTGAATATGCTGAAAGAATTGATAATGCTGATGAACTTCTTGAAAGTTTTCTGGAGACTTTCCCTGAAGAACCGGCACAAGTCCAATTGCAGTTATTGACAGCCACAGTCAAACTTTTTCTTAAGAAACCGACTGAAGGACCTCAGAAGATGATTCAGGTAAAGCTGTTGATAAATATAATTACAAGGGTGTGTTTCACGTTGCTTTCGAAAGTGATTATATGGTTATTGCGTTTTCTAGTCGCGGAGAATCAGTTGCTGTTGTTTTGATATAGTGAAATTGATTCTAATTATCTGAATATTTAGTGTCAAATAATAAGTTTTGTATTATATGTTTATTGCTTTTCTGACTCCTGTTTTTAGGGGTCGCTTTACATGTAAGCTTTTAACTGCCAAGCACTCGATCAACTAATAATTTGACTATAATAACTTTGAACAGCTGAAGCACATCTAAAAAAATCTCCTGCAGTCCGTTTTTTGCAGATTACTATCCGAGTCTTGATTATTCCATATCACCTAAGAAATTTCAAATGCAATTTTATTTTGCTCTCAACAAATTCCTAATGCAATCAGATTATAAAAAATCTTATATCACTAATATAATGTGTTTGTAGGTTGTTTTGAATAACGCCACTGTGGAGACTGACAATCCTGATCTGCGAGATCGTGCTTACATATATTGGCGGCTTCTTTCAACTGATCCTGAGGTTCTTTTCATCCACCATTCATCTATATGACTTTCTAATTCCCTTAAGTCCATCTATTTTAATGACTTGCATTACATATATTAGGCTGCTAAAGATGTCGTTTTAGCTGAGAAGCCGGTGATCAGTGATGATTCTAATCAATATGATTCATCTCTCCTCGATGAGCTTCTTGCAAACATTGCCACGGTGTCCTCTGTGTACCACAAACCCCCTGAAACATTTATAACCCGCGTAAAAACTGTTCAAACAACAGAAGAAGAGTTTCCTGATGGTGAAGGAGGGTATTCTGAAACATCATCTACACTGGTTGCTGATAATGGTACATCACCATCTTCTTCTTCAACTGCTTATGCTGCAGCAAAGCAGCCAACTGCTGCTCCCGCTCCTGTCCCAGATTTACTTGATCTTATGGGTCTTGAAGGTGGTGATGATAATGCTGTTCTCCCGGTTGATGAGCCTCAGATAGCTGCAGGGTAAGTAGTATATACTTGAAATAAAGCGCATTGATAAGATGGCAACTTTAAACCATCTACTGATGGATGGGTGGATCTGGGTTATTTATTATCTTTCACGGGTCAAATAGGTAATGGGTTAAGTCAAAAGAACTAGCTATAAAGGAATGGGGTCAATTGGGTTCAAAGAGTCAGATGGAAAGGCACTCTAACGTAGATTTAGAATATATGTGAAATAATATAATATTGTTTTCATATTACACACTATATAACTTTATAGCGAAGGTTAAAAAATTTGGATAAGAAATGTGGTCAATCATACCCAGCCCATTTCAACTCGTCCTAATATTACCCTTCTGTACCTGTTACCGAACCCGACCTATTCTTGTGTTTTCTCACCTCTACTTACCAAAATAAAGTTAGCATAAACAACCAAAACCTTATGCATGAATTCGCCAATTGTTTTTCTACCATCCCAGGTCTCCTCTTCCTGTTCTATTACCAGCAGCAACAGGTCAAGGTCTACAAATCAGTGGGCAGCTGATACGGAAGGATGGTCAGACATTTTACAGTTTAATGTTCGAAAACAACACTAATATCCCACTGGATGGATTTATGATTCAGTTCAACAAGAATACGTTTGGTCTTGCAGCTGGTGCCCCCCTCCAGGTACCTATCGTTAGACTGATATATGTGCCTCTGCATCTCCTTGTTGATTTTGAGTAACGTAATTTCAATCAGGTCCCACAAGTTCAACCTGGAACTTCAGCAAGAACACTTCTTCCTATGGTTCTGTTCCAGAATTTAGCACCAGGTCCACCAAACTCACTTTTGCAGATTGCAGTAAAGAACAATCAACAGCCTGTATGGTACTTTAATGATAGATTATCATTACTTGCCTTGTTTACGGAAGATGGAAGAATGGAACGCTCTACCTTCCTTGAGGTAACATAACTTTGTTTTAGTCTATACGCCGATTTTTGATTTTTGTGATCCAATTTTTTATTTTTTCAATTCAGAATAAATTGCTTAAATGACACAAATCTTAACTTTCATTGATTTTTTTATGATTTATTGCTGATATAATGGTGTATTATTGCAGACATGGAAATCATTACCAGACTCTAATGAGGTATCAAAGGATATTGCTGGCGTTGTGATAAACAATGTGGAGGCAACCATAGAACAGTTGGGCTCTTCCAACATGTTCTTCATCGCCAAACGTAAGAATGGGAATCAGGAGGTTTTATATCTCTCAGGCAAAATCCCCAAAGGAGTCCCTTTCTTGATTGAACTTACAGCAACCATCGGTGTTCCAGGACTCAAGTGTGCCATTAAATCTCCAAGTCCTGAAATGGGTCCATTATTCTTTGAAGCCCTTGAATCTCTACTCAGGGGTTGATTCATATCGTGCAGTTTGGTTGACTTCTTTGTACAATTTTTTTGGGAGTGTTGGTTTCCCCTGATAGTTCCCATGGGACGTTACCATATTTCAGCGACTCTTGAGTCTTTCGATAGTTGCATTGATCATAACTAGTTAAGTGAATGTTTATTTACATATGATATGAGTCTTCAAACCATTGTATTTTTTGTTTGTATTGTTACGAAACTTGTAAAGATTTTTAGTATGTTTGAGAGTTGTTCTGATTCTAAATTCTTGTTCACATAAACCAAACATTACTTTAGTTTTAAACAGAATATAAAGCGGAAACTTTCAAAAGGTTTAGATGGTTTATGTTTGTGAAACTCTGAATGATAGTGATAATCAGTTGCAAGTTAAAATTGCAGAATATTTTTACTCGTTCAACATTGAAGTGATATATAGGAGAGACTGATGTTATATAAAATGAGATACGGAACAAAACAAGGTTAATAATCCCGCAGAGTACCGAATTTCTTGACAAATAAGCTCTCCTATCTCTGAGGTTACTTGAATCCTAAGGCTAAATCGGTTAGCATAAAGTAAGCTAGACAATGTGTACGATTAGATTATACAAATAAAGTGGACACACGTCCTCTCAACTTTGATCCTTGTGTGTTCTTACAGATTTGCGTCTTTTTGCTGCATGAACAAACTCCATTATCACTTCCACTTCACTCACCTGCTGTTAAAGTGAAAAACATACATAAAAAAACTTCATAATCACCATAAAATTTAAACAGTGAATTTTTCTTGAATGTGTGTTTGAGGTACCTGTGAAGCAAAATGCTTTTGAATGGCATTAACCAGATGTTCTTTCGTTGGATTAGAATGCATGTTTCCCTGACAAGATGAAATCATCTCCAAAATGAGGTTATGAAGGTATGTGGGTGAGGTGAAGTGCCAAAGTGGTATGTGACTTACAAGGTTGAAGGTGCTGTAATATCGCCACAACGTGTTGGTTCCAAGCTTTGCGAAATTTACTTTCTGGTCAAACACACAAAAGAACAAATAGATAAAGGAATGCATTTGCAAGATGCAACACAACTCATCTTCACCATATGCCATCAACACATGATTCATGCTTCCTACTGATGCATATCGACTATTTGGGCCAATGTCACATACTACTTACTATACTTTTTATATATATGTTACAAAGTTTGTTATAGTTGATTTTTCTACAATGGAAATAAAAAATAAAAAATTCTAATAATTGCTTACCTGAGAAAGTTGGAAATATATATGTTTGACCATAAAGCTCAAATGTTCATGACTTCATGTAAAAAAAAAAGTGCTTTCAAGAAGCTATTAAAGGGATCCTCTGTTTCGACTTACTGAGTAATGCAGATAGCTATTAGATTGAGCTTCTTTGCAAGTACTACGATTAATAGGCTTTGTTGATGCCGCTGGACCCCAGGGTCTTGTGTACCGCACCCTGGGCTTGCTCGGTTTGCTAAACTCCATAGTATCAGCTGCCACCAAAAACGTAAAAACTATTAATATCAAAAAATAGGTTCCAAATTAAAAGACATGAGGAACCCAATTCATGTTCATGAAAGAGCTTTTTAGAGAATTCTTTTTACAAACTTACCGATGAAATTGTCTTTTTCACCAACATCAGAGCCACAGCTAGAATTATCGAATTCGAAATCCCCATCTTCTTCCTGGCCCGTTGGAGGTTCCAGAACACTCAAAGCATTTCTTTGTAGCTTCACTTCCACTCCATTCGTCAAAACCTAGAAACAGACATTGCTACATCAACACTTCACTAAAACGCGTTCTTTAAAATGTATAAACTCCAAAATGTTGGTTTTGGAAGTGTACCCCGTAATGGAATATTAATGAAAGTATATGCCTTTTGTACACAACTTCTCGTATGCTATATGATCACATACACAAACATGAAACCAAATTCGTGTGCAATCTTAACAATATCCACATACTAGATTTAAGAAAAGATTAAAGGGAATACCAGCCAATGCCAACCACCAAGACCAACTGCCTTTTTCACAATGCCTTGAAGACCAACCAAAACCGACTTTGTGCGGTTATTTCCCGTCACAATAACTTTCGTATGCCTAGGAAGTACTGAAAGTTCTTCATCGGCACACTCATCACGGAAGTGTGAGAAGATTCTAGAAGAATAGAGCTCAGGTTCCAGCATCTTTTTAGATCTTTATCACAAATCTACCAATACCAAGATTTTTTGTATTTAAATCTTCAGCTAATGAGCATATATATCTCCTTTTTTATCCCCAACATTGATCAACAACCTAAACTTTTTACAGAAAAGAAAGAACATAAGCAAACATATTAAAAAACTTCAAATTTGTGATCAAATTTCCAAAGTTGGTAATATTGTTAGAGCTCATGAACCAAAGCCCATCATTATCAATCTCAAAATTCATGCTAAAAGTCGAAAAATGAACATCTTGACCTAAAGTCAAATGGGTCTGTCTTCACACTTCATTTTTATTTTTTATCAAAATGATCATACTTTGGAATAAAAGTGCCACCTACTATGTCTTCTTTCACATATTTATATTATCAACGTTTGTTTAAATCTGCTAATTCAAGATATTCACAACAATTATAATACTTCAAACAGTCGATCACTTAAGTTTAAATATATGCAATTATGCCCATAACAAAAAATTAAGACCCTTTAAGATAACAATTATAAATTTTGAATCTTTTAAAAAACTGACATAAACACTGTTTAAGAGAATGTTGAATGCAGTATGCCCCACAACAGTTAATAATACATCTCCATACCATTCACAGACTCTGGTTGGTACCAATAAATGAATCAAACATGTACACACATATATCATAATAAATGAACCCTCTTTCACTACAAACCAATGGTTATATTTCCCAAAATGCAAAAAAGAACATGTCAATTTTAGTGATTCTTGCCTTTATCTTCCTTGCCATAAAATCAACAAGTTTAATGCTGCTTTTGAATTATTTTTATAACAAACATAAGTAACATTAAATCATTAATAATGTCATCTGATCTAAAAAACTTGAGCTTTAAACCCTTAAGAAAAAAGAGTACTGTAATAATATCTGAACTAAATTTCCAATGTAATCAACTCAATTTACTAGTAAATTACTTTAAATAGAAAAAGAAAAGCATACAAATTAAAGCAAGATTTTGACTGTTAGTGATTTACATGACTGAAAAAATACATGCAACAATGTAAAATGCAAATGAACCTTCAAAGAATAGCATAAATATTTTCAAATACAGGCACACATATGCATCAATAAAACTTTAAAAGTGATTCAGCAGATTGATAGAGCTATTAATTAAGCTTAAACTGATACAAAATGCATTAAAGTTAAATAGTTGATTACCTGATATAAACAATGGAGAATGGTAAAAACAGAGTCAATTTCAGGGATGAAGAAATCAAATTTGGGATAAAAAAGATTGGATTTTGGTTGGATATTTGGAGAAGAAATGCAGGAAATTTAAAGGGTTTTTGAGTGATGATTGATAAAGAAAGTAGTCAATCAATCAAAAGTGTTTGTTGCTGAAAAAACAGAGCAATTGGCTTTTAGAGAGAGAAAGAGATGAGAGAGTGTGCACACATTACACATATACATACAGACAGACATACAGTATACATTATATTATAATACTCCCTCCATTCCCAATTTTCCAAGTTTCTATTTTATTTTGTCTAACAATAAATGTACATTTCCAAAAGTAGTAATTAACTTTATCATTTTATCTTTAATATATATTTTTTCTTCAAAAACTGATACATGAAGTCTATATAAAAAGTAAGGGTAAAAATGTTATATTCACTAACAAACAATGTAATTTGTTAAGCTCTATGGAGACACTTAGGGTGTGTTTGGCAACCATATTTGAGAGGATTATGGGGGATTGTAGGAGATTGAGATTCTCATTTTAGGAATCTCAATCCCTTGTAAATTGATAAGCCTTGTTTGGCATGAAAGTTAAAAGAAGGATTCTTTAAAAAAGAATCTCCTAAATTAGAAGCTAGTTAAACTAGCTTATTTAGAAAATCTCCATTCCCTATTTATTAAATTACTAAATTACCCTTTTTCGAATTATTTAAATTTTAAAGTTATAATATATGATGCCCTTTATGTCTTTTTACATCAATAAACTCTATCTCCAGCTAGTTTGCCAAACACTTATTAAAAAATAAAAGTTCTAGCTCCAGCCTCAAATAAAAGCTCCATCTCCAGCTTCTAACTTCCAGCTCCATCTCCATCTTCATCTCCAACTCCAGCTCCATCTCCAGCTAGTTTTGCCAAACACACCCTTATTTTGAACCGAGAGAATAATAGTATTATTATACTTAAATTAAATTTATACATGATTATATTCTGTAACACCCAAAAATCCAAAAGTATTGTTGTGGATAAAGTAATAGTAATTGTTTTAAACTATTATTACTTTAGGTGAAATAAAATAGTAATAATTGTAAGTCGGTTTTAAAGTTCCAGACAATGATAATCATGGAGAATAAAATTAAAACACATATATATCCAGTTACATATGTATGTACGTATCATATATCATTCAAAACATTCCAGGAGCTTCACGAACAAAGAAACTACGCAGGAACATTCAAACCCTTAATTGAATTGGATTCGAAACATGAAATTGGAGCTAGAAAACTCGAATTCATCAATGATTAATCGTTCTAAGCTTGAGGTAACTACGACTCTTCTTTGAATTTGATTTGAAGCTTTGGGTTTCATGGGGTTTTGAATGATTTGAGTGATTAATGGTTTCTAGGTTGAAATTAGAGTGTATTATGATGAATTGGTAGTGTATAAGTGTGTATATGATGATGATTAACATTAATCCAACCTAAAAGTGGATTAATTGAATTATATGAATAGTAATCATTGTGGGTTTTGTATAAAGGGTGATGAATTGGTGTTAATATACCCTAATTGGTGATTATAAATGTTATTATAACTTGAATAATGAAAATTGAAGTATTAAATCAAGAGATTAAGTGATTGGATTAATTATGATTATGAGGATGATTATGGTTTAAATAATGGAATAATGAACTTAAGAAATTAATATGAATTAATGATGTTTGATGTAGTTCTTCATAACCTTGGGTTGTGTCGCGCCACCAGCAGTCACGGTCGTTTTCGCAACTGACAGCAGCACGACGAGTTTGTTTTAAAATTTATATTTTGCTGGGGACCTAAGTTCTACTAGAGCTGTATAGCTGAAGTATGACCTAGGGTCGTTCTAAAGAGTTAATTGTATTGGGAAACTACTTGTCGGGACAAACAGTTCAAATTAGCGATGGTTTGAAAATAGTTTTGAGTGGGGGTTTATACTTAGGTCCTAATTAAATTTAAACTAATTAAAAACAGTAATTAAAAGTGGTAGGTTGAATCAGTATAAGGGGACTTGTGTTTGTTATGACTTCGTTAGCTTTTACGTGGGGTGATGCTGTATTTGGGGTTTTATATTTGAAAACGTCTTTTAAGATTTGTGTCTTGCGTTCACGTAGATACCTTGTGGTGTAAACACTAGCACCCTACTGATCAAGTCAACCGATCAATATGTCACTGAGTACTAGGCTGTCAGGATTCTGATCAGATCAGACTATCTTGAAACCCTCATCACCGTCTCTTGTGACGAGACTAGGTGACCCTCCAGATGGGGTGCAGGAATAAGGCGACAGTCCGCAATTTATCTACTGATCTTTCTTAACACAGACAGAGATATCTAAGCTAGGCAACGCATTTAAGATTTAAGACAGGTGGTGACTGATTAACATATACATTAATGGTTGTGATTGAGTTCAGAGATATTTGGCTGTGATACAGTCTTCGACCCACAGGGTTTTCCACAGTTTGTATGTAATTGTACTGCACGATAGGTGTTTCCAATGTTATACTGTGTATTCACCCGTATTACGGTCTTTCCTGGATCACAGACTATGCCAGGATGTAATACAGTATACAGCCTTCGACCTTTCCAAGGTTTTCACGTGTTTGTACTCCACCAAAGGTGTTTCCAACGTTATACCGGATACTCAGTCGTATTAGGGCTTTAACTGGATTACATACTTTTCAGCCATCTGAACTCAATATATCTAAGCTTGTATTACAGTAAAACCATCTATGATAGCTAAACATCCCGTTCACTTTAATGATTCAATCCCAATAAATCCCTGATTAATTCACGGTGTACTATACGATAGTTTAAACAGTATTTCCACTAGTTACAAAATCAGACCATGTTTATTTTGGAAAACATAGATAGGTAGTGACCGTCTGAACAAGGTTAGCTACTCCTTATCATAAAGGTTCTAATCACGTTTATTGAAGGAAAGGCGATAGTTTAGTTTAAAATCATAAATGTATAGTTAACAGCATACCGGTTTTCAATATTTAACAATTGGGATCATTATTCCACAACGGATTGTGCCCACGACTTTCATAGCTTCCACGTTCCGTACTACACACATTCGTGATGTTTCCGGCTCTATACAAATGAAAGCCGTATAACGTTACCTCCGTTGTTTCATAACGATGTTATCCCAATTGTATATAAAGTAGCATCACCCCAAATATTAACAAGCTAACTACATCATAACAAACACAATAGCTAATCTACTCACTAATCATGGCAATGTATCCTAAATCAAACATAATAATAGCATGCAACATTATGAAAGATAAGGATAGAAATAACCGAAAGTAATGCGTAGATTGAATAGTAGCTGAAAGATTACACGGACAGAGCTCCGAAATATCCCGAGCAATATTACAAAGGAGATCCTCCAAGAATTCCAACTCTATTACAAAAGCTACCCTACTAATCCTCCTCTAACTCCTAAGAGTAGTGCTAGAGAGAGGATGCTAATTACCTACTAATTCTCTTCTAACTCCTAAGAGTAGTGCTAGAGAGAGAATGCTAACCTAATTCTAGAGAGAGAAATGAGATGAGAGGTGTGTGGAAATGAGAAATGGAGGTTAGTATTTATAGGGAGAGGGTGAAAGCCTTGGTACAAGTCTTGAAGCATCAAATACAAGCATCAAAGCAGCATGCGGGACAAGCGGACCAAGGGGGAGTCAAACGGCACCGCACAAGGCAAAAGACCCCGTATACGGCACCCTAGGTGCCGTATACGGCACCCTTGGTGGTGGGGGGGGGGGGGGGGGGGGGTTGGTGCTCCATTTGGCCTCCGCTGATTCCTCGGTTGCTTGGTTCGTCCGTATCTTCTTCGTTTGGGCTCTGATTTGCTTGATTCTTGCGCCGTTGGCTTCGTTTTTCCGTTACGCTTCTAATGACACTGAGCTTGCCAAATTTGGAAGTGTTTGACTTTTGCGTGTTCCGGATGACGATCGGCGAGCTTCCAGACTGTGTATCTTCTCCGTCTTTCGTCCGTTTCTTCTGATTCTTTCACCTCCGGTCTTGGATTTCCCTATGGAATCATAAAATATGAATTAAGATCTAATTCCATAAGTAAATTAAGAAGGGAATATTTAAGGTGACATTATTTGCCTCGTTTTGCGTGATAAACGGATGTTTTGGGTGATTTTAACAGCAATGCCTATAATTGGACCACTTTGGTGATTTTAAGTAAATAATAGATATTTTAAGATGATTTCACCAAATATAAGTTCAATAAGTGCAAATTAATGTGCCTAAAAACATGACTTTTTAGGTCACATCAAGTATCCCACACTTAGAAGTTGCTTGTCCTCAAGCAATACATCCATGCCTCGTGAAAAAGATATTTTAAAAATCTGGTTTTGGGGTGAGTCAGAACATTTCTAAAAGTTATCATTTTCTCATATTCATATATTTGCTCTAAAAACATCAGGAAAAGTAAGATAATCATTTCAGAAACAAGTAATGATTCTCTTTAAGCATACTTTCAAATCTCGTGATCCTGTAGTATACATGACCAGGCGATCTTACTAAGGTGGTCACTCAATTCACTCAAGAGTGTTTCGGGTTTCCTAATATTCTAAACAAATAAATCGCTCAATTACCCAGTCATGCAGTACTCATCGTCATAAGCTTGATCGAGAATCGGATCTCCACCACTTAGGTGAGAACGATGCTAATTATCCCAAGACATTTAGGGGTTGTAATGTTTGTGAGGGTTAAGGGGTATGGATAGTGGAAATTTTGGGTGTAAGGGTGTTGCTTATCTTAGGACTCCTAAGGTCACGAAAAACTTAATTTAGAAACGGATGAAAGTAAAGTAGCTTTTGTCTTCTATCGGATCTTCTTCTTTTAGGGCGATACTTCGAAGTACTAGCTTTATTTTCTTTTATTTTTTTCTATTTTCTTTTTCTGATTTTCTCTTTTTTTTCTTTTTCTTTCAGAACTTCTTTGCCAGAGAACTTCTAAGGATTATTAAATGCAGAAACCCTTCTTCTCATCTTTCTTCTTCGAGTCTTTTCATGGTGTCAATTTTTCACACCAAGGATATTTCTTTTTTGGAGAACACGAGAGAGTAAGACAATTTGAAGGGATGTTTCTAAAAAGCGTTCCTCATAACCTCAGAAATTCTAGGATAAGTTTAGGGATATTTGGGAAAGTAAGGGTTTAAACATGTGGGTTTTATGAAACGAAAAGGTTTAGGCTCAACAGGGTTTACTAAGTGGATCATTGATGCTAAAAATGAGCATCGGAAAGGGTTTTGGGCTTGAAAGAGAAGGCTAAAAAGTGGATTAAATCCCAAGGAATGTCAAGGTCATCTAATTGCACCTATACCGCGTACGGTACTCACCAATATGATCTCGAAGCGTATGTCAAGAGCAAGTTCTAATTCAGAGATACATGCATCGGCACACACAAGAAATGAACAATGTAGCATTAAAAATGAATGCTTTTAAGGCTCAAGTCCTCACTGCAAAATAGGTTGTATATGCCTAGTCATGTTCTTATTAGATTATCATTTCTTGCTTAAGCAATTATTAACTTATTTTCCTTAGATTTTAAAGCAAATTATTCATATTTTGAAAATGACTTCTCTTAAAAACATTAAGACTCAAAAATTCAGAGTTAATCGGATGATTAGACTCGTTTTTCTTTTAAAAAAAGGTTTTGAAAATTGAAAAATTTTGAAAAATTTAGAGGAACATTTTCTGTATTAACTATTTTGAACTAAAATCATAAAAACAAACCAAGGTATTCTATACCTGCTATCCCACACTTAGAGGAACATTGTCCCTAATGTTCTCTTGAGTTGAGATTGAAAAATCCCACACTTAGAGTTTGAACATGTAAGAAAATGTTTCTCAAGTGTTTTGTTTGGGCTGGAATCCCACACATAGTGATAAGTTTAGGATATAGTATAGACTACTTTTATTATCACATTAACAAAACAAATAAACATGAATCAAGATAAAACAGATAAAAAAGGAAAGGATCAGATACTCCCCAGATAGCGAGCCACGTTGAAGTTGGAAGTCTGAATTTGCTGAAGAGAGATGTTGCCAGGATCTTCTTCTGCATTGATCGGCTTCAAGCTGCTTGCTATTATTTCCTCATTTCTTCAATTCATCTCATTCTCGTGAAGAGATCTCATAAGTGTGAACACGTTGGATAAAACCCTTATTACAAACTCGGTGTTGTTTTTGCAAATGAAAAAGAAATCACTGTTTCAGATTTTGAAAGATGTTTTCTACTACAAATCAATTTTTATAAATCATGTGTTTTTAAACGAGTTCGAGCATAATGCATAAAAGTAGTATGCAAGTACCTCAAAGGCTCGAAACATATGAATTATTAGGTTATTTCAAAATGATTTCCTATTTTATGAGACGAGTGGTTTATCTGCAAAACGAGTTGTATTTCAGAGTATGTTTTAAAACATTTTGGGCTCATCCAAGTGTGAAGGATAGTCGGAGATCTACTTCATTTATCAATACTCTACTCTCTTCTATGTCTTATTCCATGGGTTGCCTCCCAAGAAGCGCTGCTTTTAAAGTCGAGAGCCTGACTTTATTTCACGGGTTGCCTCCCGAGAAGCGCTGCTTTTAGAGTCGAGAGCCTGACTTTGCCTTCCTTCAGTCTAGTTGGAGCTGGAACCTCCAGGGTCGGAAGTGCTCAGAAGTGAAACCCTGGGATTACGGGGATAGATGACGTTTGGACTCTTAGATGCAAAGAAGGGGACACTTTGCACAGTAACTCCTTGCATGTGCAGAAGATCCCAGATGATGTCCTTTATAGCTCTAGGGATAACTCTATTGGGATCAACTGCAGAGAATCCATTTAATTCCATCATTTCTTGCTTGGGGTGTTGCTTTGATAAAACAAGAGGTTGTGAGGGGTCTATGATCGAGGCTATTAGCCTTTCCATATTTATGCCAAATCCTGCATCATGTGATTCATCAGTTGGTAGATTATCATCAGGTAAGTGGTGATGCGGTAGTGCGGACTGGTATATATCCTCCTCTACTTCCTCGAGTTCTTCTTTCATTTCTTCTTGTTCTGACTTTGATTCTTCTGTTGATGATATAAGACAAGTATGTTTCTCTGATACATATATGTATGGTGGTTCTGAATCAGAAGTATCGTCATCTGAAGTAATCCTGCCCATTGAGATTGCATATATTTTTGCTTGCTCTGCGAGTAGTTCATCAGCCTGGTTGATTCTGAATGCAATAGTCTGTCCATATGCTCTAAGGCTGATAGTCTGCGAGTAAACATCAATAACAGCACGAGCAGTATTCATGAAAGGCCTTCCTAGGATAATGGGTATATCGATATCTTCCTGTATATCCATCACTACAAAGTCAGTAGGGAACCAAAACCTGTCAACCTTAACCATAACATTCTCAGCTATGCCCCTAGGATATCGAGTTGTTTGATCGGCAAGCTGGACGCTCATCTTAGTGGGTTGCAGAGGTCCTAGTTCAAGTCTAGAGTAGAGTGAGTAGGGCATGAGGTTGATGCTAGCTCCAAGATCGGCCAAGGAGTGTATTGTGCCCGAGTGATAGATGGAACAGGGCAAAGTGAAGCGGCCCGTGTCTCCTAGTTTTTCCGGAAGGAAATTCTGAATGATGGCTGAGCATTCGGCGTTGAGAGAGATTTTAGGTACTTTGGGTACCTTTTCTTTAGTAGCCATCATACGTCGGATGTATTTAGAGCCGGAAGGGATTCTAGACACGGTGTCTAAGAATTTTCCGTCGAGTTTGAAAGATTTTGCGTTAAACCTTTTTCCTATACGATTTGGGAAGGGGACTCGAACTTCCTGAGTAGGGGTAGGTACGGATTGAGTCTCGACTGTCATCGGGACAGGAGTAGGGTTCTTCACCGGAGAAGAAACATTAGAGTGGCTCGGTGCCCTCTGAGTATCCGTGGAGTTCAAAGTCTTAGCCTCCGCAATGTGTGGATTGTGAACGATGTTGCTAGGTAAGGATCCTTGGGCTAACTTACCAATTTGATTCTCAAGGCTATTCAGACGGTTCGTAAGGAGGAGGTTAGTCTGGTCTTGCCTAGCCATAAACCCTTGAATGAGTTGTATAAGGGTGTCGTTTGAACTAGTGACCGGTGTGGCAGGTTCATGAGGTTGGATTGTGCCAGGTGAAGGTCTGTTGGGTGAAAATGGTTGGTTGTAGGTAAGTTGGGGTTGTTGTGGGTAAGATGGGTATTGGATAGGTCTAGTTGGTGGAGAGGTTTGAGTTAAGCCAGGTGGATGATTTTGGGCGTAGTAGATGGCAGGGTCCTCATACGCAACCTGATATGGGTTGGCATAATTCTGAAAGGATTGGACTTGGTGGACCTGCTGAGGTTGCTGTTTCATCTCTCCGATTTGTCTCGTTAGGATTGCGATCTGTTCCGCCATACATTTGACCATCTCAGTTTGTGCTGGATTGGAGACTGCCATCGGTAATTGTTCATCGGTATTCCAGTCATGATGGTGCATCGTCAAATTTTCGATCAATTCCCAAGCCTCATCTGCGGTGCGTAGCATAATACTTCCTTGAGCAGCAGCGTCAAGAGTGATGCGATGATTTGGGTCTAGACCGTTATAGAACGTGTACAGTTTTTCAGTCTTTGTCATTTGATGTTCTCGAAATTTCCTCAGTAAACTCCTGAATCGCTCCCATGCTGAGTAGATTGATTCACCGTGAGCTTGTTTGAAGTTTGCGATGTCATTCTTTGTTTTGGTCTGTTTGGACGAAGGAAAGTATTTTGCAAGAAACTTGTTACCCATATCCGTCCATGAGGTGATTGAGCCGGTCTCAAGTTCCTCAAACCAAGAAAGAGCATGAGAAGCGAGAGAGTAGGGGAACAAGTATAAGCGGACTATATTCTGATCAACCCCGTTCTGCTTATACGAGTTGGAGACGTGAATGAATTTGTCAATGTGGGCGTTAGGATCCTTATGGGGTAGACCATGGAATTGACATTGGTCTTTGATGAGTTGTACAGTGTTGTATTTGAGTTCGAAAGATGCACCGTCTATCACAGAGTAGCTGATCGGTCCTCCTCGTCCTTCGATTGATGGTTTGGTGCTGTCAGCGAGAGTAACATGAGCGGCCATTTGTGGAAAACGGGAACGTCTTTCTTTGCGGATGGTACGGATAATCGATTAAGGATCGGGTACGAAAATGAGAGGTTCAGATGCGGATGATCTGGTCGAATATCGTTGTGGATTGTGGTAAAGAATTTTCGGTGGTTACGAGAGAGAAATCTAATCTACGGGTATCACTAAAGAGAAAGTTCGTCGGGACGCCTCAGAATCTTACGATTAACTTCCCCGGCAGCGGCGTCAAAAACTTGTCGCGCCACCAGCAGTCACGGTCGTTTTCGCAACTGACAGCAGCACGACGGGTTTGTTTTAAAATTTATATTTTGCTGGGGACCTAAGTTCTACTAGAGCTGTATATCTGAAGTATGACCTAGGGTCGTTCTAAAGAGTTAATCGTATTGGGAAACGACTTGTCGGGACAAACAGTTCAAATTAGCGATGGTTTGAAAATAGTTTTGAGTGGGGGTTTATACTTAGGTCCTAATTAAATTTAAACTAATTAAAAACAGTAATTAAAAGCGGTAGGTTGAATCAGTATAAGGGGACTTGTGTTTGTTATGACTTCGTTAGCTTTTACGTGGGGTGATGCTGTATTTGGGGTTTTATATTTGAAAACGTCTTTTAAGATTTGTGTCTTGCGTTCACGTAGATACCTTGTGGTGTAAACACTAGCACCCTACTGATCAAGTCAACCGATCAGTATGTCACTGAGTACTAGGCTGTCAGGATTCTGATCAGATCGGACTATCTTGAAACCCTCATCACCGTCTCTTGTGACGAGACTAGGTGACCCTCCAGATGGGGTGCAGGAATAAGGCGACAGTCCGCAATTTATCTACTGATCTTTCTTAACACAGACAGAGATATCTAAGCTAGGCAAAGCATTTAAGATTTAAGACAGGTGGTGACTGATTAACATATACATTAATGGTTGTGATTGAGTTCAGAGATATTCGGCTGTGATACAGTCTTCGACCCACAGGGTTTTCCACAGCTTGTATGTAATTGTACTGCACGATAGGTGTTTCCAATGTTATACTGTGTATTCACCCGTATTACGGTCTTTCCTGGATCACAGACTATGCCAGGATGTAATACAGTATACAGCCTTCGACCTTTCCAAGGTTTTCACGTGTTTGTACTCCACCAAAGGTGTTTCCAACGTTATACCGGATACTCAGTCGTATTAGGGCTTTAACTGGATTACATACTTTTCAGCCATCTGAACTCAATATATCTAAGCTTGTATTACAGTAAAACCATCTATGATAGCTAAACATCCCATTCACTTTAATGATTCAATCCCAATAAATCCCTGATTAATTCACGGTGTACTATACGATAGTTTAAACAGTATTTCCACTAGTTACAAAATCAGACCATGTTTATTTTGGAAAACATAGATAGGTAGTGACCGTCTGAACAAGGTTAGCTACTCCTTATCATAAAGGTTCTAACCACGTTTGTTGAAGGAAAGGCGATAGTTTAGTTTAAAATCATAAATGTATAGTTAACAGTACACCGGTTTTCAATATTTAACAATTGGGATCATTATTCCACAACGGATTGTGCCCACGACTTTCATAGCTTCCACGTTCCGTACTACACACATTCGTGATGTTTCCGGCGCTATACAAATGAAAGCCGTATAACGTTACCTCCGTTGTTTCATAACGATGTTATCCCAATTGTATATAAAGTAGCATCACCCCAAATATTAACAAGCTAACTACATCATAACAAACACAATAGCTAATCTACTCACTAATCATGGCAATGTATCCTAAATCAAACATAATAATAGCATGCAACACTATGAAAGATAAGGATATAAATAACCGAAAGTAATGCGTAGATTGAATAGTAGCTGAAAGATTACACGGACAGAGCTCCGAAATATCCCGAGCAATATTACAAAGGAGATCCTCCAAGAATTCCAACTCTATTACAAAAGCTACCCTACTAATCCTCCTCTAACTCCTAAGAGTAGTGCTAGAGAGAGGATGCTAATTACCTACTAATTCTCCTCTAACTCCTAAGAGTAGTGCTAGAGAGAGAATGCTAACCTAATTCTAGAGAGAGAAATGAGAGAAATGAGATGAGAGGTGTGTGGAAATGAGAAATGGAGGTTAGTATTTATAGGGAGAGGGTGAAAGCCTTGGTACAAGTCTTGAAGCATCAAATACAAGCATCAAAGCAGCATACGGGACAAGCGGACCAAAGGGGGTCAAACGGCACCTCACAAGGCAAAAGACCCCGTATACGACACCCTAGGTGCCGTATACGGCACCCTTGGTGGTGGGGGGGGGGGGGGGGTTGGTGCTCCATTTGGCCTCCGCTGATTCCTCGGTTGCTTGGTTCGTCCGTATCTTCTTCGTTTGGGCTCCGATTTGCTTGATTCTTGCGCCGTTGGCTTCGTTTTTCCGTTACGCTTCTAATGAAACTGAGTTTGCAAAATTTGGAAGTGTTTGACTTTTGCGTGTTCCGGATGACGATCGGCGAGCTTCCAGACTGTGTATCTTCTCCGTCTTTCATCCGTTTCTTCTGATTCTTTCACCTCCGGTCTTGGATTTCCCTATGGAATCATAAAATATGAATTAAGATCTAATTCCATAAATAAATTAAGAAGGGAATATTTAAGGTGATATTATTTGCCTCGTTTTACGTGATAAACGGATGTTTTTGATGATTTTAACAGCAATGCCTATAATTGGACCACTTTGGTGATTTTAAGTAAATAATAGATGTTTTAAGATGATTTCACCAAATATAAGTCCAATAAGTGCAGAATAATGTGCCTAAAAACATGACTTTTTAGGTCACATCAGGTTGGTTTATGATGAATCTTGAATTATGATAAGAAGTGATCATTAAAGTGATTATACAAGTAATGAAATAGTAAAATAAAGAGGATTATGAAAAGAGAGATCATGTGTAGTTTAATCAATCCAAGAGGGTGATGGATTGATAATGTTGATTAATTGGTTATGATGATTATTAGTTGTTGAATGTGTTGTTATCTTGACATGTTATGTAATAGGTAATCAAGATTGGTGCCTTCCATGCTCAAGTGTGACATTATGTAATTGCCTAAAAAGTAAAGGTGAGTGATACGAGGATTAAATGAGTAATGGTTGTATGTATCGGATTGCTTACGAGCAAGAGGTTCATACAATCAAGTGGATTATGTTTGATTCTTATGTTTGTTTCTTATAATTGCTCTCACGTTGTATCGCATCTCGAATCTTAAGTTGATAATTGTTGTTAACCATTGTTGAGAATTGTTGCTAATTGTTGAGTTATTTGGAATCAATGTGGAATTATATGGATTATATGGATTGAGTATTGTAGAGATTGATGGTTACGAAATAAGTGCTTGGCACTACTTGGTATCTATTAAGCTTAGTATTCATTTCTATGTGATTTGGTGCCATGCTTACTTGTATCTATTGGACCGCGGATCCGTACGAAATATGGAGAAATCTCTATAGTCGCTCAATAGTATCTACTTAAGAAGATAAGTGGTTATTTGATAATTGTTTCATGTTTGTGCTTTCAGTGAATTATTCATTTAATTGCTTGTATACTCACTAAGCTTTATGCTTACCCGTTTCAGTGGTTTTATGTTGTAGGTGTTTGTTTCGGTTGAACCAATTGGATGAAATGTGACTATAAGGAAGTAGCGTGGATTGAAGCTTGCAACGTGGTGAGACAAGTGTAACATCCTCGTTACAGGCCTAGGAGAAATTGGTAATTTCTTTATTTGATTTGTAATTTAAATTGTAATTGTGAATGCATGACTTTTTTGGATACCTGAAAATAAATAGGTCAAATGGTCAAATGACTTATTGTGTTAAATGAATTATTGCTCGTTTTAAAGAACCTTAGTTGAAAGCCTAATAAAATGTATTTCTCGCAAAAGGTTTCTAGGTTCTAGACAATAGAATTAGAGCGGATATAATTTTACACTGTATAGTATGGAGGAGGAAGTTAGGTCGACCTAACTTCTCCCACCTTTCCCTTTTCCCTTTCATTTTCCTTTGGTTTCTTTTCTCCAAAAAAAAAAAAAAAAAAAACACACATATACTTGAATCAAAGAAATCAAAGGGGAAAAACATTGATCAATCGTTAGAAGCTTGGATCCTTCTACTACTCATCAACATCATCATCTACCTTGTTACTATCTTGATTGTAAGTTTTAAATGCTTTGATTATATGTATATAAGTTAGGGTTTGAAGAAATAGGTTGAATGTGTGATCATGCTTAGATTTGATGATTGAGGAAGTTAGTTGTTGTTAGAATATGATATATATGATGTTAGTTGAGCTTATTTGGCTGTAAAGATCGTATCAAGTAGTAGAATTCGTGAATTTAAGGGTTTTGGTTCGTGGGTTATTTTGATAACCTGCTGCTGATGCTGTAATTGATGAACAAGCCGGCGGGTTGTTAGTATTTTAAGGGAACCGGCGGCTTCTTTGCCAACCCGGCAGCTCCTACAGGCTTTAAAACGCATTTTGTTTCTGTTAGTGAAAAACTTAATTCACCCGGCGGATTGTGGGTGGACCCGGAGGGTCCTTGGGTTAAGCCGGCGGCTCATAGACCTCAGCCGGCGGGTTTGTGGACACTTTCAGCAAACCAGTTTTCATTTTTAAATCCCTTTCTAACAAATAAGTTATATGTTTATATGATTTAGTGGCATGTAATATAGTATCATGATAGGTTAAATTATGAATTAATATGCGTGTTGAAGTGTTGTAAATTGAGACTTCATGTTTGATTTCAATGATGTCCTTAATTTAGCATACGGATATTTGGAATGAGTTATTGACTCGTATTATTCTGTGGTGATTACAGATAAACCGAAGACTCAATAATATTAGAACTTTGAGTGGAGGTTGTGATTATCAAGGTGAGTGGATCATTGACTCTCAGTATGAAATAGTTGTAACAATCTGGTTACAACGGGTAAACATGATTTTACTGTTATGTTTTGTATAAGTGCATATTGCCATGAGGATTATGGAATGTGCTATTTTGTCAAGGGTCAATATGATATTGGGTTTGAGTACTATTACTTTGGACGACATGATGACTTTGTACATGTGTTGTTTATTGAAGTTATGTCGTATGTAGTAACAGTACTAAACTATCGGTAAAACCACTGTTTGGCCTTCAGTGGTTATAAGTGTTACTTGGGGAACCACCGCGGCATGAGGGTACCTCAAGGACCACCGATCCTCGTTGATGTATTTGTTGTGATGCTTTGTGGTGATCAATTTCTATGCTAGTTTAGATTGATAGTTGTGATCTATTCACTTAGCTTCGTGCTAACCCCTCTCATCACTTCTTGCATATTACTTTTGTTGTGGGTGGGCAAGAAGTTGGCTTTGAAGAAAGTTTGACTGCCTACTCTGAAATATATAAACATGTCATCGTTTTAATCATATGTTTTGAATTTAAATAACACCTAACTTGATATTTGAAGTTATTATAATTGTTTTACCAACTCATCATGCATACATAGATTGTGCTCTTGGAAATATGATATACGCAATCTATAATACATGATTTGTATTAAGCGCTTCCGAATGATATATAAAAAAAAAATGTCTCTTGAATTACTGTGGTGTTATAAATTGGTATCAGAGCCTAGGTTTGGGTGAATTGAGCATGGGTTAAGTGTTCAATCCCAAATCTACTTGTGTCAGTCAAACATTCCTACGATTGGGGTTTAGTTAGCCTGTAAATATTGATTAGTATGTAGGTACTAACAATTAACGTGTTATGAGATATGTTTTGATACAGATATGGCAGAAACTGAACCTCCAGCCGATACACCCAATGATGCCTCTAGAACTAATGTATCCCCTCCCGAAACCCAAAATGCTAGCCAGGGTCAAACTGGTACTTCCTTTTCAGCGGGGGACTTTGATCAGGATGATTATATGATACATTTAGAGACAGAAAACATTAGACTTAAGGCAATTGAACAGCCGTTTTTGCAGCAACAGCAAGCCCGGTCTTCTCAACAAGTCTTGCAATCATTGCCACCTATTGTTAACACTGTACCACCTCCTTTGGTGACCTCACAGATTCCTATATCTCAGCCTTATTATCATCATCAGCAACACCATGGTACCTATCAAGCGTCGGCTCCATTCTCTTCTGGACCTTCTAGTTATCGGACCCCGATATTTCAAGCTCAGAGTCAACCTAAGCTATGCTCTTTCTAGACTTTTAAGTCTAGTGGACCATCCGATTACTCTGGTAGTACAAACCCCTCCGTTACCTTGAATTGGTTGAGAGATATGGAAAGAAAATTTGAGGTTTGTAAGTGTGAGGAGGAGATGAAAGTTTCATTTGCGGTGCAACTCCTTAAGGGTCCGGTCATGGTTTGGTGGGATTCGATTACTTCCTATCTGACACCACAACAGAGAGAATCAATTAGATGGATTGATTTCCACAATGAGGTTTGCAAGAAATATTGTTCTGGATTCGACATGACCCGGATTAGACGTGAGTTTTTGGATTTGCAATTAACGGATAGGATGACGATGGATGATCTCATTTCTCAATTTACCGACAAGCTAAGATTTGTGCAACAATGGGTACCGGATGAACGCACTAAGATTGACCATTTTGTGGGAATGTTGCCACATACCTATCGGACGACAGTGAGGCTTGCGGGTACTCTGTGACACCCGTCAAATTAGGACTAGAGATTAGTGCGTAATCAAGTTTTAATACATGTAATTAGTTCTGTGTTAGGCTAATTAATGTATCGATTAATATATATATATATATTGTTGAATATATACAAGTATTATGCGATTTGATTAAATCGTACAAGTTTCAAATCGAATGGATTTCGATTCAATTAAATACGGACGTTGGTGAACGATTTTATTAAATAATATGATATTATTTAATAACGCTATTATATCCAAAATATTATTTTAATAATATTTCGTACACAATTCGTATCGTATGAACCATGGCTTCGCGACGAAAATATTAAACGCGCAAACGATCAAAACAAGTTAAAGTTGTAATTTATAACTCAAGTATAAAGTAATTGATAAAAATACTTCAACCAAAAATATCGGGAAATCATTCGCATTTTAAAACATATAATTAAACGTTTGGAAATAATCATTTAACGTTTAAATAATCGGGAAAACGAACACCGCACGGAGCGCAAACGCAGGAGACGAATAATTGGAGCCAACCACACATGGGTGGGGCCTATGTGGGCCGGCCCCCATGCCTCAAAATGGGGATTCCCCACTTCCTTTTCCCATTTCCCCATTTTCACCATCATCTTCATCACTTCTCTGTCTCTTTTCTCTCAAACCTCACCACCTCCACCATCACTCAAAATCATCAAAAAGCACCACCAAACATCATCAACTCATCAAGCCTTTGGAGAAAAAGAATCACCTCGCAACGATCTACATTTCCATCTTTTCGGATTTTCAATCCGACACTTTGTAAGTTTTCCGACAAAAGTCGAAACCTCTCGTTTTCACTCATTTTTACATATTTATTGTTTATATACGTTCAAAATGTCTAAATATGGGTTGGGTAAAAGATTTGGACCGAAAGGTCGCCGGAAAACTCATTTTCGACACAAATTCCGGTCATCAGACCGCAACGTCGCATTTGGCCCAGACCTTTTTGCGACGTCAGCTGCGACGTCGCAAAACACATCACGACGTCGCACATAGCGACATCAGCCACTACGTCGCCCTAATTGACCGACGTCGCACTTAGCGACGCAAGCCCTTACGTCGCAGAAATCAACAACGTCGCATATAGCGACGCCACACACAACGTCGCATTAAATTGCGAAAGTCGCACATAGCGACGCCATGCTCCACGTCACAGTCAGGACCTGCGACGTCGCACCCAACGTCGCACAAACTAGAAAACACAGATTTTCACTAAGTGTCGAGACCCTAAATTTTATCACTTGATTTCACCCAATTTCAAGTCCAGATGCGTTTTTCACCAAAGCAATATAGTAGAAATAAAAATTTTCCAAGCTGACTTGGCAGCTCGATCCCAACCAGGGGCTGCCGCCCCTTGGACCCCGCTACCAGGGGCGCTACCCCCGGACCCCCGTACTTAGATTCCGTAAGCATATTTCTCACCAAGTGTTGAACTTGCACAATTTCAAATACTCGTGTGATACGACTTCTAAAACACATTGAAACATACTATTCAAGTATAACGTTTCGAGACCAAAATTATAATGATGGGATTATTATTACAAACAATCACCAACGGGCCGTACACGTTTTCAAATACTCAAATCAATCAACCAAATCTTAGTAATTTGGACAAGTCAATCAACCAAATCGGGGTAATTTGGACAAACATCTACAAAGGTAGTCTTTCGAGATGCCTGACCAATTAATAACCATCGCGTGTCGTGGACACCTTCAGGTTACAAGTCTTCGGACAACACATCACAGCTAATCAATTCAAGTTTATTCCAATAAACACTCAAGGCTCAGGTGAGTCTTATGGCCCCTATTTTACTACTTTTCAATCAGGGGTGTGATATTATTGCTCGTTTTATTTTACAAGTTGAACGCAAGTACAAATCAAATCAAATACTACATGAGTTTCAAGCTAATCAATTTAAAGCCCTCCATAGCATAGTCTGGTAATACGTAGTAGCGTGAATGTTAGTATATGATATCATATAGGATTGACAATCCTCGTCCGGGTTAGCACGCACTAACTGGTCAAACGGACGTATTAGCCTTTGGGAAGACGAGTGTAGATTAGGCACTCGTAGGAGGCATTCAAGTTAGGTTTCCTTAATTGGACCTGACAACTCAAGTTAAGCTCAGATTATGTGCTCATGGCTGTATAACTTTTATTCTGCTTAATTGCTTTATAAATTCAATTATAAATCTTGCGGTTCATACAAATATGTGTTGACATACAAACCTGTGAGCTCACCAGCGTTTCGCTGACCCATTTTAGCATATATCACAGGTAACCAGCAGTAGGTTGGACTGCTCAATCAAGGCGAATTAGCTCGAGTCAGCATGCAAACAATCAGAGATTTAGCTGCATTATTATATTTTGTATAGATTAATTATGTACTTAAATCTCTCAATTTCAACCGAGCTAATGTAAACAATATTTTGATGTAAACTTTTGGTTTTATCAATACAAATGTAAAACGACGCATATAGTGGTCGTTCATTATATCTTATGTGCTTTGTATATTAATTAGTAACACCTAAATTCGTGCTTCCGCTAAACAGTAAATTTGGGGGTGTTACATTACCCAAGCTTTTGATCTTGCCCTTTCTGTGGATGGAGACATTAGGGCACAAGGCTTGGAAGTTAAGGAAAAATCTCCATTTAAACCCAAAGGTGATTCTTCGGGTAGTCCTGGAAAGAAGAAATGGCAGGGATCTCAACAACCAAGAAAGCAAGGATCGGGTGGTAATTTGTTGGATAGATCAAATTGGTGCCACAATTGTAAATCGAGGCACACGGGACCTTGCACTCCTCAAACTGCTAGGTGTATCAAATGTGGACAACATGGCCATGACATCAAGGATTGTGCGTTCCCTAGGCATGTGTGTTGGAATTTCTATAAGGAAGGACATCGTTCGGGTTTGTGTCCGGAGGCGGGAAAGCAAAAGTTAGGTACGGCCGGAGGGTCTTCATCATCTGGCCAAAAAAGAAAGAATCCTCCAACGGCAACGGGCAGAGTGTTTCAAATGACAGTTGATGAAGCTGTCAGAACCGAAGACGTCATAACTAGTACATTTCTTATCAAATCTGTACTAGCAAGTGTTCTGTTTGATTCGGGAGCCAATTGCTCATTTATATCTATACTTTTCTGCGATAAATTGAAATTGACTCCCACTTGTATTACAAATCCTATTGAGGTTGAGATAGCAAATGGCAAAATAGTTCCGGTTACCACATCGGTACCGGGAGCTAGCATCTTGATTGAGGATCATAGTTTCCAATTTCTTTTCTATTGATGCCTATCCCCAGTTTTGATGCGGTTTTAGGCATGGATTGGTTAAGTAAGAACAAGGCAATCATAGAGTGCCATAAGAAGTTAATTAGAATTCCAATATCGGATGAGTCATATGTTGTGGCTCGAGGGGAGCGGGAGCGAGGTGGCATTCCTATGATTTCCATGATAAGGGCTAGTAAGTCTCTAGCTAAGGGGTGTGTATCTTACCTGGCCTATATTATTGATGCTAAATTAGAAAAGATAACTGTTCCCGATGTCCGGGTGGTTTCTGAATACCCAGACGTTTTCCCTGATGAACTGCCTAGTTTACCTCCCATTAGAGAAGTAGAATACAAAATTGACTTGATCCCCGGTTCTACTCCTGTGGCTAAGGCACCTTATAGGTTAGCTCCCTCTGAAATTCGAGAAATGATGTCCTAAATCCAGGAGCTATTAGATAAGGGTTTCGTTAGGCCTAGTTCATCTCCTTGGGGTGCACCTGTGTTGTTTTTTAAAAAGAAGGATGACACCCTTCGGATGTGTATTGATTATAGGGAGTTGAATAAGAGAACCATAAAGAATAAGTAACCTTTGCCCCGAATAGATGAATTGTTTGATCAATTGCAAGGGTCTTCCTATTTCTCTAAGATTGACTTGAGGTCGGGTTATCATCAAGTGCGGGTTTGCGAGGAGGATATTCCTAAGACAGCTTTTCGTACCAGATATGGTCATTATGAATTTCTTGTTATGCCTTTTGGGTTGACTAATGCTCCAGCGGTCTTTATGGATTTGATGAATAGAGTTTGTCGACCCTATCTTGATAAGTTTGTTATCGTGTTTATTGATGACATATTGATCTATTCCAAGTCTGAATCCGACCATGAATTGCACTTGCGTTTGGTACTTGACACATTGAGACAGGAAATGTTGTATGCTAAGTTCTCCAAATGCGAGTTTTGGCTGCGTGAGGTTCAGTTTTTAGGACACATTATTTGTGAGGATGGGGTTAAGGTTGATCCATCGAAGGTTGAGGCAGTTATGAATTGGCAAGCACCTAGGTCTGCTTCTGAGATTAAGAGTTTTCTTGGTTTGGCGGGTTACTATCAAAAGTTCATAAAGGATTTCTCTAAGCTTGCGGGTCCTTTGACGAAATTGACTCGAAAGGATGTTAAGTTTCAGTTGAATGATCAACAGGAGTCGGCTTTCCAGACCTTGAAGCAGTTATTGTGCCAGGCTCCAATTTAAGCTTTGCCTGACGGGTCCGATGATTTCATTGTGTATTGTGATGCTTCGCATGCGGGTTTGGGCGGTGTTCTGATGCAACGTGGTCAAGTCATTGCATATGCTTCTCGTCAACTTAAGCCTCATGAAAAGAATTACCCTACTCATGACTTGGAGCTCGCGGCTGTAGTTTTTGCTTTCAAAATTTGGAGACACTACTTGTATGGTACTAAATGTGTTATCTGTACGGATCACAAGAGTCTTCAGTATATGTTTTCTCAGAAGGAACTAAATATGCGTCAGAGGCGATGGTTGGAATTGATAAAGGATTATGATTGTGAAATTCGATACCATCCGGGTAAAGCAAATGTGGTTGCGGATGCTTTGAATAGAAAAGGAAAATCTGAAAAGATTTGCTTTATACGATTAGAAGTTTCTTCGGATTTGATTGACAAATTGAGAATGGCACAAACGGAAGCATTGTTAGATCATAATTTGAAGGCCGAGATTTTATTGAAAAGAAAAGAATTGTTATGTGATGATTCTCGTGGATTAAAGACATTTCAATCGCGTGTTTGGGTCCCTTTGCTTGGAGGACTTCGGGATGTGATATTGAGGGAAGCTCATAAGTCCAGATTGTCGATTCATCCCGGGAGTACAAATTTGTATAATGATTTGAAACCTTTGTATTGGTGGCCTACTTTGAAAATGGATGTTGCTCGATTTGTGGAATCGTGCCATATATGCTCTCAAGTGAAAGCCAAACACCAGAAACCTTATGGGTCGTTGAAACAACTTGAGATTCCCGAGTGGAAATGGGAGCACATTACGATGGATTTTGTAACAAAATTTCCACGAACCATTAGAGGAAGTGACATGATTTGGGTGATTGTGGACCGTTTGACTAAGAGTGCTCACTTCCTTGCTACTAGTGAGACGGCATCTTTGAGTAAATTAGCCCGGTTATACATTAATGAGATTGTTTCGTGACATGGGATCCCGTTATCTATTGTGTCGGATAGAGATTCTAGGTTCGTGTCCGGATTTTGGCAGAGTTTGCAAAAGGAATTGGGTACAAGAATCAATTTGAGTACGACTTATCACCCTCAGACAGACGGTCAATCTGAGCGCACCATTCAAACTTTAGAGGACATGTTGCGTGCTTATGTGTTGGAATATGGCAGGTCTTGGGATTCAAACCTACCATTGGTGGAATTTGCGTATAATAATTCCTATCACTCGAGTATAGGTATGCCCCCGTATAAAATGCTTTATGGGCGTCGTTGTAGGACACCCACTTATTGGTTAGAAGCAGGTGAGAAGCAGTTTGCGGGCCCGGATATTGTTCAAATTACAGCGGATAAGGTAGCAATTGCTCGTGAGAAATTAAAGGCTGCCCATGATAGACAGAAACAGTATGCCGATCCGCGGCGTCGTCCGGTTTCGTTTGTTGAAGGCGAATTGGTATACTTAAAGGTTTCCCCTTGGAAAGGAGTGATTTGGTTCAGTAAGCGTGGTAAGCTTGCTCCTAGGTTTATTGGGCCATTTAGAATTCTCCAAATAGTTAATGATCAGACGGTATCGTTAGACCTTCCTCCAGAATTAGCGGGTATTCATGACACCTTTAATGTTTGTTACTTAAGGAAATGTAAGGTGGAGGACCAATCCCAAGTCCTTCCCTTACAAGACCTGCGTGTTGACTTAAATCAGAAGCTTGTAGAGGAACCTGTAGAGCTTGTAGATTGAAAGGTGACTAAACTTCGAAAGAAGGAGATACCCATGGTTTTGGTTAAGTGGCGACATAGTTTGGGTGCTAACCTTATGTGGGAAACGGAGGAAAGCATGAGATTGCGTTATCCTAATCTCTTTGAGCGTGGCGAGATTTCGGGGACGAAATCTTTTTAAGGAGGGAAGATTTGTAATATCCTCGTTACAGGCCTAGGAGAAATTGGTAATTTCTTTATTTGATTTGTTATTTAAATTGTAATTGTGAATGCATGACTTATTTGGATACCTGAAAATAAATAGGTCAAATGGTCAAATGACTTATTGTGTTAAATGAATTATTGCTCGTTTTAAAGAACCTTAGTTGAAAGCCTAATAAAATGTATTTCTCGCAAAAGGTTTCAAGGTTCCAGACAATAGAATTACAGCGGATATAATTTTACACTGTATAGTATGGAGGAGGAAGTTAGGTCGACCTAACTTCTCCCACCTTTCCCTTTTTCCTTTCATTTTCCTTTGGTTTCTTTTCTCCAAAACAAAAAAAAAAAAAACACACATATACTTGAATCAAAGAAATCAAAGGGGAAAAACATTGATCAATCGTTAGAAGCTTGGATCCTTGGTTACTACTCATCAACATCATCATCTACCTTGTTACTATCTTGATTGTAAGTTTTAAATGCTTTGATTATATGTATATAAGTTAGGGTTTGAAGAAATAGGTTGAATGTGTGATCATGCTTAGATTTGATGATTGAGGAAGTTAGTTGTTGTTAGAATATGATATATATGATGTTAGTTGAGCTTATTTGGCTGTAAAGATCGTATCAAGTAGTAGAATTCGTGAATTTAAGGGTTTTGGTTCGTGGGTTATTTTGATAACCTGCTGCTGATGCTGTAATTGATGAACAAGCCGGCGGTTTGGGGTCCCAAGCCGACGGGTTGTTAGTATTTTAAGGGAACCGGCGGCTTCTTTGCCAACCCGGCGGCTCCTACAGGCTTTAAAACGCATTTTGTTTCTGTTAGTGAAAAACTTAATTCATCCGGCGGATTGTAGGTGGACCCGGAGGGTCCTTGGGTTAAGCCGGCGGCTCATAGACCTCAGCCGGCGGGTTTGTGGACACTTTCAGCAAACCAGTTTTCATTTTTAAATCCCTTTCTAACAAATAAGTTATATGTTTATATGATTTAGTGGCATGTAATATAGTATCATGATAGGTTAAATTATGAATTAATATGCGTGTTGAAGTGTTGTAAATTGAGACTTCATGTTTGATTTCAATGATGTCCTTAATTTAGCATAAGGATATTTGGAATGAGTTATTGACTCGTATTATTCTGTGGTGATTACAGATAAACCGAAGACTCAATAATATTAGAACTTTGAGTGGAGGTTGTGATTATCAAGGTGAGTGGATCATTGACTCTCAGTATGAAATAGTTGTAACAATCTGGTTACAACGGGTAAACATGATTTTACTGTTATGTTTTGTATAAGTGCATATTGCCATGAGGATTATGGAATGTGCTATTTTGTCAAGGGTCAATATGATATTGGGTTTGAGTACTATTACTTTGGACGACATGATGACTTTGTACATGTGTTGTTTATTGAAGTTATGTCGTATGTAGTAACAGTACTAAACTATCGGTAAAACCACTGTTTGGCCTTCAGTGGTTATAAGTGTTACTTGGGGAACCACCGCGGCATGAGGGTACCTCAAGGACCACCGATCCTCGTTGATGTATTTGCTGTGATGCTTTGTGGTGATCAATTGCTATGCTAGTTTAGATTGATAGTTGTGATCTATTCACTTAGCTTCGTGCTAACCCCTCTCATCACTTCTTGCAGATTACTTTTGTTGTGGGTGGGCAAGAAGTTGGCTTTGAAGAAAGTTTGACTGCCTACTCTGAAATATATAAACATGTCATCGTTTTAATCATATGTTTTGAATTTAAATAACACCTAACTTGATATTTGAAGTTATTATAATTGTTTTACCAACTCATCATGCATACATAGATTGTGCTCTTGGAAATATGATATACGCAATCTATAATACATGATTTGTATTAAGCGCTTCCGAATGATATATATATATATATATAAAATGTCTCTTGAATTACTGTGGTGTTATAACAAGCTTCTCTTCCTTTTGAATTGTCGTTATGAATTATCACTTGTGTAAATCGCCCAAAAGACACATTGAATTTATGTTGATGATTTAAGGTGTAAGGTGTTAATTGGTTGAAAAGGTGTGTATTTGACTTGGCAAAGTCAAAGTGAAATATGATGGTGTCAAATTGGGTAATGATTCTGTTATATAGTGATAAATGTGGTTAGATGTTAAAGTATGTGAATATTGATCATAGTTTTGGTGAAATTGTGATCAAGGTGTCAATTATTGAAATATGGTGCATTAGAGTGATCATAAATCATTAATCATGGTACCTTGTTAAAAAGAGTTAAAATCAAATGTCAAATGATTAATATGTATTAGATTTGGTAGAAGTATCCAAATGGACACTAAACGGGTCAAATGAGTCAAAACGGATTAGAATGTATATATGTTGTTGGTGACTATGGTCACAAGTGTCAATTGTATGTGAGAATAAGTTGGCAAAAAGTCAGAGGCTAAAGCCAAACGGTTTGGAATATAAGGTGTTCACCAAAATGTGTATTTTGAAAAAGTGTAAAAAGGGAAAGTTTCATTTTGGCATGGTGGAGGTGCCTGCAAAATTTGGTGGTCTAACTCTTAACGAGTAAAAAGTTATGCGTGTTTGAATTTCGCATTTTGTGTCAAAAGGGTGCAGACCTGGGCTGGGCATGAACTACCCGGCGGGTAGTCCATGTACCCGACGGGTACTTGGCCAGTTTTAGTCTGTGTTGTTTTCAAATGTATATCTGCAAAGTTTAAAAATGCATAAGTGTTTAGTGGACTTTAGAGACCTCTTTTATTTCACAGTTTTCAGTCAGTTTTATTTGAAGTCTAAGATTAATCATGTAAGTAATATATGTATCTAATATGTGTACAATTGAATTATGGGACATTGTTTATGTGGTTTAATGTAAAAAAAATAAAAAAATTAGGGTGTTTCATATTCACACACAGTAAATGCCTACCAACTGCCATGGGAATGACCTACAAATGAATAAGAGTGTGTACGGTATCATCATTTTGCTTTGTTTGATATAAGTAATTGTTAGGATTGAAAATCGTCTACTTATAAACACGACACATATGGATCAATACTAATTGTCAAAGGGCATATGACATAGCGGTATATGAAAAGGTATACGTAAATTGTAAACTTGTCTTTTTGTACAAGCTAAATTAAAATAAAATGGACTAATACTTACTAACCAAAGTATTAACTATAAAATAAAATGGACTAATACTAACTAACCAAAGTATTAACTATAAGTAATACACTAGAACCTCTGTAAATTACTTATGTTGGGATCGGGATATTTTATTAATTTAGCGAGATATTATTATATCGATAAATTAATAAATTATTAATTTAAAGAGTTGGCTTATATTCGTGAGCAACTCTCAAATTAATGCATCGACCTTCAAAATTTCCATGTCCATTCACTTTACCTATTTAAATAACAAGGACCTTCAAAATTCTCATGTACATTCACATATTAATGAACTTGTCTAGTTCAATGTACATAGATCTAGATTGATCACTGGACAATCATAGAATTTTGGAATATTTTAGTAATTATTAATTTATAATTTATATTTTCGTTGGGACCAATATATTTACAATGGGATTTCAAAAAAAATATTATTTTATCGATTGGGGTCCAATTTTGTACTGATCCCAAGTTGGGACCGGACAAATTATTAATTTTATCGAGGTTATTAATTTATCGAGTATTAAATTATAGAGGTTCTACTGTAATAGAATATATATGACTATATGAAGCTAGATAATGTCAAATCCTAAAACTAACTGGCTATTGCAACGTCAAAACTGATTAGTGATAGTATTTAGTTGGCTCAAAACACGAATTTATTTACATGTCTTAAATCTATGCAATATATACACATTGAAATAATCATAAAAGTTGTTAGGATTAAAATATGAGATTGTAAACAGTGATAGGGGCTTTATCACGTATCTAGCTTAGATATCCATGTAGCTAGGGTTTAGAATTTAAGCTTGTTCATTCTAACCACAGAAATTCAAGGTGTAATCACATACTAATCACTCTCAAAGTTAATATCAATCATACATGTTCATATCGATTCATACAATTCATACTTTATTGATATCGATCACTTACAAACAAGGGTGGAGCTAGAAAATATATATATTGAGGGGGCAAAAACAAAATTACTTCGTACTTTTTTATAGTTTTACGAAGGTAAAATTTTAAAATTGTCATTAATACCTAAAAAAATTCTTTTTTACGTAATTTTAAAATATTTGTATTGGCTCCGCCCCTACTTAGAAAAATTGTATAAAAAATTGATATAAGCAAACGCATGCATAATATATGATTATATTATACTGAAATAATGATTAATTTCTGTTTTTGTCCGAAAATTACTCTGAAATGTTGAGTACAAGTTGTTAATACGGTTTTGACCTCCTCTGTTAGTACGTGTCCTTGGGTTTGACAATTTTGTGCAATGAGTATTTTTAACATTTTATTCAAATATGTTTACAAAACAAAATTAGTTTTTATTCTTCTTTATCAATCGATCTCTTAGTAATTCACGACAATTGTATTGTTGATATAACAACCTCTCAATAAATCAAGTGCAAGTGTAGTAAAAATAATGGATCTCAAGTAAAATATCTTTGATAATTTTGATCGACGGGAAGCTTCTACGTTTCGGGATTTTAGTGTCGAATTTGCTTGTTTTTGTCATCGAGGATCAAATGATTCGTGTTCAATCCATTCGTTGTCTCTTATACTCGTAAATCCGAGGAAACAACTTTACAGAATTTAAACGTTAATATTCAAATCAATGTTGTTACCATATTTCTCAAAAATAAAACAATAAACGTGGTTTTTCGTTAGTGAAATGGGAATACTGATACGAGTTATGTAACCAAACGATTTTGGCGGATGATTCATATACTACACAACAAGTAGTATTATAGAATGTGAATTATTAATTAGTACGGAGTAGTATATTTATAAATGTATAATACTCACTCCGTCTCAAAATTCTTTTTCATAGATAAAAAACACGCATTTTACGAAAACATAATTAAGACGCAATTTAAAAAAAAATAATCATTATAATCTACTTTGATAACATGTCAGTTTTACATTTACTTTTTAGTAATAGAATATAATACTCCTTTGTCCCACCCACAAGTCTTCGTATTACTATTTTAGGTTGTTCCAAATAAGTGTCATCTTCCATGTTTTAACCAATCGAATGAGATTTTAGTGGGTAGATATACTATTTGATTGGTGAAAAATCTAGTTAATGGAAAATTCCAAAATGGGTTTTGCTAACAGAAGCCCTTAGAGCTTTCGTTAAGATTAAATATATGCATTAGATAAAGATACGCATTCCTTTTTTATTCACAATTATATCTGATAAAATTAAACTTTTTATTTAATACACTCAAACTTTCCTTTTACAACACATGTATTAAATAAGATTTATATTATTAATAAAAACTTTAAGTGTACTTATGATGCTAAGTTATTCTTAACGAAAGCCTTTAGAGCTTACGTTAGCAAAACCCTTCTAAAATTTGTGTCAGGATAAAGTAGATACTTTGATTAGAAAGGAAGTAAGAGGTTGTATAAAATTAAATTTTTTTTTAGTATTACATTAAAAATTGAGAAACCCCATATCTCGTACTATCGTAGGTTAGTAATAAAAATATTTGATGTTGATACGAAAACAAAAGATACGGAAGAGAGGGTACCAAACTCTGATACGACCAGTCCTCTCCTTCTGACATGCACCCTCAATTCCCACATTGTAATCGTACGGTCACGATTCGCACACGTCACCTTCCTATCTATGTCATCAACAGACCCTCAAACTCGTTTCACTTTTTCAAACTAGAGTTTTTCATTGCAAAATTAGGCTCAATTAGTTTTCGAGTTTATTACAGGTTGGAAAGCAAAAGAAGTAAAATACTGAAAGTACGAAAGTGTGTTCACAAGTTTTTTTTATGAAAAAAATGGAAAAAAATTGAAAAAGAAGAGGAGGGAAAGGTGTATTATAATTTTATCCTCATGCTTTCCTCTTATATTTGAGATGAATGTGAAGGAACCGTTTCATTCCCTTAATTTCCTTTCAACTTAAGAACACAAGCAAGTTATTTATCTTCCTTCCATTTTCTTTTCTTTCTGCTTACATTCTTTTCTTTTCCACTCAATTCCGAACTCAAGAACAGAGTGTTAAAGGTTACGAAGTTATTACTATACGTCTATAACAATAAAAAAATATATATATTATTTTAATTTATTGTAAGATACTCCGTAGTTGTTAGACTATTAAGGAAGTTAAAAATTGAAAAAATTAGGCAACTTAACCCCTATTTTTAAATGACTTTGATCTTTACGAGTTGGTTATTGACTTTTCAAGTCGTGTGTGACTCCCGAATCTTGTACGACTTTTACGAGTTATCAAATTAGACAAAGTTTAATGTAGTGTAATAAAAAAAATTAAGGCACAAGATATAAAAAATAATTACTATAATGTAATTTAAATAAAGTCTTTATGTTGATTGCTGGTCAATGATTTCACTATGCGACTCTTACCATGTTTTACTTCTATTAAGAACAAAAATCTTAAACTACACATAAATATATTTATATATCTTAGTGACTATTACGAGTCGTGAGTTATAAATTGAGATTTCGAATCATGAGTTAACTACTCTATTGTATTTAATAACTTTAAAAGAGATATAATATGATCTTAAATAAATCTATTAATTTAGTGAACTACAACTAATTTATGAAATAGATCTAGAGATGATATACCACTATAACATGTCAGTGACGGACTTGAACAATTTAATCGGGCGCCAAATTTATTCAATTTATGTTTTATACTCAATTAACTACTATTATTTATTCCCAATCATGTATATCGAAACATAATAACCAAACTAAAATCACCATCAAATTTATGTAAATCCCACTCCAAAATCCAAATGAAAAGTTATTAATAGAATTAGAATAACAAAATAAAAGAGCACATACTAATTGTGACAAAAGTCATGTACTGAAAATTTTACCTTGCACACAATCAAACTTAAGTACTTGCAAACACAAAAATCAAACCTAACAATGTAGTAACTTTCAACTATGTGTAACTAATATTAGTGGCGGAGCTAGAAATAAATCTTAGGGGTTGCAAAAAAATTTAAGAACATAAATTACAGCAAACAAATTAAAATTGTACGATTTCATTGAATAAGTTTAAAGCAACAAAACTACCAGCTTCTGAAGTAATACTACAAGACGACTATTACTATTACATGACAGAGAGAGTTTAACATAATATATTACTTGGACCATGCGTCCATGCCATTGCAAAACTAAAAAAAAAAAAAAAAATAAAAAAAATTAAGCAAACAAAAGCTATACACCTGAGATCACATAAGCAAAAATGACGTACATCCTAATGAAGAATTAGGCTTATTTAGTAAACTTGGGCTTTCATCAAAAATTGGATCTATCAAATTTAAATAAAAAAAAATATATTGGGCTTTGACAAGTGCAGGCTTGTAGCAATTAGGTTAATATTAAAATAGTAAAAACAAAATTAACACAAAATATATATTAATCACATGTGGCATCTGCTACCTTTTGCAACAAGATAAATATATTGAAAAAATAACAGTAGCCAGTGAGAAAAGATATCTCCAAATAAATAAAATATAACATAAACGACCTTAGATTTTCAAAGAGAGAGTGGGATTATTGAAATCTGTAAAAGTTAGAGACCAATAGTAAAAATAGTTATATAACGTTTATTTTGTCTTTAGCTTAGTAATTTACAGCCCCTAGTTTGACTCCAGTAATAAAAGTATAAAACTGATAGTGATAGACTGATAGGGTACTATCAATTTTTCTACTTTGTATTACTAGGGCAAGTCTATATGTAACCAGAGTTCATCATACTTGGCCCAAATAATACATATATATATTATATAATGGACTTCTGGCCCAAATGTTTTTGACGCCATTACCTCTTCCTGCCCTACATATACACTGTCATTGTAACATGTCATTTTAAGTTTTTAGCATGATACGCATGCATAATTTTATTCTTCTTATCTATACGTATTTTAATTTAATTTTAACTAGGTGAGATCCCGCGACAACGCGGGGCTTGGACATTTGATTTTATAAATTGTGTAATAAAAAATTTAAGTCAAATGAAATTGTACAATGAATTTGAATTTTATATAATATAATCACCAACTAATAACATATAGCATATACTCCATTGGTTTGGTACGGTTCAGGTTTTTTATTTTTTTAATTAAGTTATTAAAAATATATATGAAAACTGTTTTTAATTAAAAAAAATATTTGTATCAAAATATAGGACATGTCGATTTTAAAGTATATATTATCTACTCCCTCTGTCCCATATTTATTGTCCCCTTTTGACTTTTGTAGTCTATTTTTGACAACTTTGACCTTGAATATTTTTGTTTGTGTTATATAATACTTGATGCAAATTATACCAATAAAAATACATTCAAAACCTAATCCATTCATATATTTTACATCAAGTATTATATAACGTAAACAAAAAATATTATGTAATTATAAAAATTAAAACATAATGAATAATCAAATGAGCTAAATTATTTAGTTAGTATATCAGACATCACAATTTTCTTCATAAGGTTTTTGAAAACATATTTGCCAACTTGATCTTTGTAAACGTTAATTTTTAACTAATCAATAAAACACTCGATAGCCGATTCATCATCAATTACATTAAAAACTTATTTCAATAGTTGTGGGTACACATTTTAAAATTTGAAAAATTATGTAGGAAATAATTTTAACCGTAGGATCTTTATGGATGAAACCAATCGAAGGTCCAGATTGCTCCGTGGTATCCTCTTTTAATTATATATAAAAGATTAGTTTTAATTTTATATTTAATTAAATTTTTACTACGACCTCATAAAGTCAATGTAAAAGTCAAAGACACCGTTGTTTTTTAAACTCTGAATGCTTCCCCAAATCTGTACGGATCGGATCCTTCTTCTCCTCGAACAAAAGTTGTACTTGATTTAAACACATAATTGAGATATTTAATCCGTCCTCACTGTCTTTCATGTTCAGAATAAAAGATGCCGTAGTTCCTTCCATGCACCATCTTTATGTAAAACAATTTTACTAGATTCTCTTAAATGTGCGAAAGAGTGTTTGTTAAGTGTTTTCATTTTCATCCTTTGACCAATCCCCACACCATTTGTTTTTCTTGTCTTATAATATTAATAAAATAAGGTAGTTGCCTAGTTACCAATGTTTTTAAAATCGGAATTTGAATCGGACCGGAGGGGGGTCCGGTTCCGGTCGGACCGGACCGGCCCAAAACCCATTTTTTTAAAAATAATAAAAATAAAACCGGTCCAACCAGTCCGGTTCCCGGTTTTGACCGAACCGCCCGGTTCGTTAACTGGTCAAACTTAGGTCAAAACCGGTTTTCAACCTGCCGGAAACCTTCATTTTTCCGATCGAACCGGTCGGACTGGACCGGTTCAACCGGTTTTCAAAACATTGCTAGTTACCAATCCCCGTATAATTATTGCCTAGCCACTACATAGTATACTTGTCTCAAATTGATAAATTTCAACTAGAAATAAAATAGCAGATCCTTTATTTTGTTAATAGTGAATTCAAATGTATTTCGATTGTATCCAACATGATCAACTTGAGATCATTTAACTTAAAGGATCCTAATCCAATTTTTATCAGCTTTTAAGTGTGAGATAGAAGATGTAACTACGGTCCATACTTTAAACTAGGCAAGGTAACATGTAAGAACAATGCAAGAAGAATATTCCATGACTTTTAATGCAAAGGACTTGTGTGTTACTAAAAAATGATTGCCTACAAATGATAAATGAAGTAGACAGGTATTGATAAATTAGGTTTCAAACTATATATAAATCTCCACCTTCCAAACCGATGGTCGAAGATTTGACTAATATAACGGTTACAAACTAATTACTTTGCACAATGAAGGTTGCATATTAGACCATCTGCAATGCGCCCGGCATGGGGCTGCGTGGAGCCGAGAACACCCCTGAACGCCGGCAACGGGGCGTTCTTCGGTCGGCGTTCTGGGGAGGCAAGCAACAAAGCACGGGCACAAGGAGGAGCGTTCTTCATTTTTTTATTATTTCTTTTTTATTTCTTATGTTTCCTTTTTTGTTTTATTGTTTTTGTTTGAAAAAAAAGTGGTGGATGAAAAGGTGAATGGAGAAGAAGAGGGGATCGGAGTTGCAGAGGGAGAAAATGAAGAATGAGGAGGTAGGTGGAGTTAATGAAAAGGGTAAAAAAAAGTCAGTACTATTTTAGAACATACTCCGTACTCCGTAATATTTTTCATTTTTTAATTCTTTTTTTTTTTTTTTTTTTTCTTTTTCATTGATCAATTTTCATAATTTATGGGGTATATTTAGTTACTGTAGTTAGCTTTTATTTAAATATATTATGTTTTATTATTGTATTGTATCCTCATTAATTAATAAAATGTGTTTGTTTTTGTTAAAGAAGTGAAAATGAAATTAAATTGGTAGGTCCTACGGGGCGTTCTGGGCGTTCTGGGTTTACCACTGCAAGTGATGATGTGGAGTTGACGCTGACGTGGAGCTGAGAACGCCCCAGAATGGGCTGCACGACTGCAAGTGGTCTTATATGAATGATGGCTAGAAATTATGAATGCAACTCTAGAAAACTCTATAATGTATGTGTACATGAAGGCTTCAAACACATATATGTGGGTACGTGCAGTGGTTAAAGTTATGATATACCTCATACTGGTTTATCGTTCAAAAGACTCGTAAACCATTTACCATACATACCGTACCATCGCACCCTGAATTGTAGAGTTATGTTGCATAAAAGAAAAGATGGCCTATATTTTACAAACGTTGTGCTTTTATTAGATTAAACCATTAGAAAACTACACGAATACGGGTCACACCTGCTTGTTTATCGGTTATGTTCTCAAATAAGTTAGAAACCACCACAAGGTATCCTAAGAATTTGGTTACATTGAAAGTACTCACCCTTACATGCCTTATAATGCCACAATATTATCCGATTAACAATAATTATCAAGTAGGGATTAGTATATGTAAAAGTATTTTACTTTACTCAAAATTCTATAGTATATATCAAACTTATAATGTTTCTAGGGAAATTGATCAAAATGCCATTTTTTTTTGCAAAATATATGGTTTTGCCCTTTTTAAAAAAAAATTGACGATATGCCCCTAGAAATCGCAAAAGCAAATTTGCTTTTGCGATCCCGTTTTTGCATTTTGCGATCCCGTTCACATGGCCGAGTCATTCACGAGTTTGGCGTGCGATGGCAAAAAGCAAAAATTTTTTTGCTTTTTGCGATTTGCAAATGCCCTTTTTTTTTGCGATGGCTTGTTTACGGCCCGAGTAGCTTGTCATCGTGCTTTCATCGTGCAATGGCAAAAAGCAAAATTTTTTTTGCTTTTTGCGATTTGCAAATGCATCTTTTTTTTTTGCGATGGCACATGAACGGATCGAGTACGGAAGGGGAAGAATAAAAAAGGGTTAGGGATGAATGAATGAGCCGATAAGGAAGGGTTAGGGATATATTGGACTTTTTTGGGCGGTGGCAAATCGCAAAACCTCACCATTTTTTGCGAACCCGTTCACGAAACAACGATGACTATCTACTCGAGCCTTTTACAAGCCATCACAAAAAAGGGCCATTTGCAAATCGCAAAAGGCAAATTTTTTTTTGCGATTTGCCATTTGCCATGGCACGAAATCCTCGACATCGGATAAACTACAAGATGCCATCGCAAAAAAAAAGGGGCATTTGCAAATCGCAAAAAGCAAAATTTTTTTTGCTTTTTGCCATCGCACGCCAAACTCGTGAACGACTCGGCCACGTGAACGGGATCGCAAAATGCAAAAACAGGATCGCAAAAGCAAATTTGCTTTTGCGATTTCTAGGGGCATATCGTCAATTTTCAAAAAAAAGGGGCAAAACCATATATTTTGCAAAAAAAAATGGCATTTTGATCAATTTCCCATGTTTCTATCGTATGTATTGAACTTTCAATAACCTCTATTGTATGTATCAGATGTGATTTTGAATGATGTGTCAAGTTATTGAAAGTTTGATACATACAATATAAACAATGTTATAAGTTGGATTCGTACTATAAAATTTTAAAAAGTTGAATAATTAAAAAAACTTATCCCTTATGAAGTAATGCTTATATGATGCCACAACTTGGAACAAGTTTAATAATTTTCCAATTTTCTTACAAAAAAAGTTTCCAAAAAATTCAAAATGTTTTCAGTAACTAAATACGTGTTAATAACTAACATGCTTGTAAATTGTATCATCCATCTTGTTTATTTTGACAATCAATATAAGCATCCATCTTATGATTATGTAGCGGCTTGTTAGTAGTCCGTTATTAATGCATCTCTTTGCCTTAAAAAAATTAAAATTATAAGCATCCATCTCGTTGTGAAAAATATATGATGCACTAGTGTATGCCTGTATCTGTATGGGCCTTGTACTAATAGCTTAGCCCACATTTTCTTTTACTTACACAACGGTATATGGCATATATGATGATGATGATAATACTCAACAAAACCCATTGATCAAATAGTCATAACGCACAAGTTAACATGTTCTTTGTGATTAATTAACATTAACAATAATTCTGAAGTAATGCTAGTAACAGATTCGGGTGTTAAGTTATGTGCTACCGTAATAATAGAAATAGAATTGACAATGTATATAATTTTTATTGATAAGGAAATCATGATCTGATTGCTTTTTGCTAGCGATCATGACATAAGTGTTTAACGTATTCATATCTTTTAGGTTAAATTAGTTCGCGATTCTTTGACTTGTAGAATCGTACACATCAAACCTATACTTTTATTATCGTAAATAATCATTACTATTAATTTTATGTCTCAGAATTGCATATGATACAAATAATTTCAACGTTTGTTCGTGTATGACCGTGATAACACTAAAAAACACGATTCTCAAATTTAGGAACTAGTACGACTTTTCATCTAAAATCTGACAATTTCATAAGATCAAATTACTATACACGTGACAGAATATATATATATTTAATGGCCCCTACTCTCCATACCATTTATCTATTTTAAAATTAATGTTTCTGTACTTTTCTGTACTTTATTCTTTCACTTTTTCTTACATTCTGTACTTTTTCTGTACTATTTCCGTACTTTTCTGTACTTTTTAATTCAAAAAATGGTATGGAAGTAAATTAAAATGGTATGGAGAGAAAAAGCCTATTTAATTTATCAAAAAACACGATAAACTCGAACAAATTAAGAAAACGGAAAGACAGAATATTCTTTTCTCCTTGATTGATTAAGAACAAATTTAGGTATTTTTTTAGTCAAATACTCCGTAATATTTAAGTAATTTAAGATTATTTCGCGCTGGCCATATCCATTTCATACTCTTAACATATCCTCAACTGCATTATATAAATAACCCCTCTTTGGGCTTTTCTTTTTACCTTTGTTTCATCCTAGGTTTTCTCAAGGCTATATCTGATCCCCCATCACTGAAATCAAACAAAGGGTAATATTTTTTTTATTTATTTTTAATGCCCTTTTTAAGTTTATGTGTAATTAATCTGATTTTTTCTTGGCCATAATTTATAATTTAACCCTATCTTGTATACAAGCTGCTGCATATAAAAGACCCAAGTTGTAGCTCTACTCACAGTTGATTTTTATGATTTAGGGGTTTATAAAAGGTTTAATCTTTTTCGGGATTGGTCATCTGGGTATTATATTTTTAATTTTTGGGATTTAATTTATACCCTTATTGGGGATTTATTGAAATCTTAATTAGTTGATGATGGCTCGATTGATAATACCATGCAAAGGTTCAAGCTTGCCGAAGACTTGTCTCTTGGGTTTGATTTCCTCTGCTCATGTGATTACCCAATACTACAATCTATTAATCTTTTTAATATTAATTCGTGTTATTAATTGTTTTTGAATTAGCTTATCTATAGAGAGTGTTTGGATTAGCTTAATTTTGTAGCTTAAGCTTATTATTTGTGAGCTAATAAGGCCAATGATGTGTTTGGATAGGTTTATTTAATGTGTTATGACTTATGAGCATACAAATTTGATATTTCTAAGTAGACGTTGTTTTCAAGAGTTTGTAAAGATTAAGAATGTCTGTGATGCTGTGAATGGTAAGAATTGTCAACATTGTGTAAGTTCACATAAGTTTAAGGTTTGTTAATTGTTATCATGGTTTTTGAGTAATCAAGAATTGTTGTCAAGGCTACAATGTTTATTATTGTGAAATTGAAGTGTATTTGCTAATTTCTCTTTTCACATGGCTTATATTTTAATGACTTTTTAAGTGCATTATAGAGTTTTTATGCTCATATATTAAAACTTTGCAGCTTCAAGCTACTTCCCGTGTTCCTTCAGTAAAATTTGTGAATACCATCTCAAGATACAGGCGTTATCATAGTTCACAGGTTTGTATCAATTATATTCCACAAGTGTTACTGAGTTTAACAATCTTCCAGTTTGTAGATTGGTGAATTCATTTGAACTGTATTGTGACATTAATCTTTAGCAGATTATACATAGAAGTAGCAGATTTCCATACCATTCTTTGCCGGTTAGTCTTCAGACTTCATTACTTCATTACTTCCTGATTTTATTTGAACAAGTACATTACTTTTTATTAAGGGTGCATCATCAATTTCTGGTCTTCAGAGATCAAATCAAACGACTAGGACACTTGTTTGTTCCGTGGCAACAGATTCCGTGCCAAAGTCGGTTGAAGAATCGAAAATGGATGCCCCTAAGGAAATCTTTCTAAAAGATTATAAATTACCAGACTACTACTTTGATACGGTATGTGTTCGGCTCAACTAAAACAGACATTGCTTTATTGGGATCTATATAAATGATGTTCATTAATGAGCTGTCTTATAGGTGGATCTATCATTTGCGTTGGGGGAAGAAAAAACAATCGTGTGTGCAAAAATCAGTGTCATTCCTAGAGTTAATGGTATGCTTTGTAGTTTTCATTAACTTGCAGTACTAGTGTTTGAATTTGTGTTCTTAATGTGGTTATTGTAGTTGCAATGTATAGATTTTAATGTTTGGTAACAAATTTATGCTGCTGACAATAATCACTCGGTCAGTTTTATACCAGTCACGCATAAGTGTCTCGCACGAAATATGTACTTCTATCTCACAATAATTTCCTGGTTATTTTTTGTACATCCTTTTAAGTTCTTTTGATGAAACACTGAATTAACTTCAAACAACAAAAGCACACCCAACACTATCTTCTGCAGCCCATTTTATGAGAGCTGGTTATCCTTTTTAATGATTAAAATCACAATTGCTTTCATAAAGCACATCCTTTAGCTAACTTACGCTATTATTAAAATCTTTCTTGAAAATGGATTTCGTTGACAGGTGCTGCCTCTCCATTGGTTTTGGATGGAATTGATCTTAAGCTGATTTCAGTTAAAGTCAATGGACATCAATTGAAGGTATGTAATACAGAACCCTGGATTTTATTCTGATTTCGGGTAAAATTTAATGGCTAAAGTTAATGTTTTCCTTCAGGAGGGAGATTTTCACGTGGACTTGCGCCATCTTATTCTCACGTCACCTCCAAGTGGGAATTTTGTCTTGGAAACCGTCACTGAGATTTTACCGCAAAAGAACACATCATTGGAGGTAAGTTGGTGGTTTTTATTTAGGTGTTAGGTTTAATTCTACGGATATATGTGATATATTGGTGTTTTTGATGCAGGGTCTTTACAAGTCATCCGGTAATTTCTGCACACAATGTGAAGCAGAAGGTTTCCGAAAGATCACATTTTATCAGGTGTGATGGGTATGATTATTGATCTATTTTCTGAATGTTCTTATTTTATTATTATTAATTATATATATATATATTTGTGGTTTCAGGATCGCCCTGATATTATGGCGAAATATACTTGTCGTATAGAGGCTGACAAGTTACTATACCCCGTGTTGTTGTCGAATGGAAACCTCATTGAGCAAGGTGACCTAGAGGTAACACTTTATTTTTAGACTTTGAAACTTGAGATATTAAGTTAATCTAAAAATTCAGTTAAGGGTGTTTGGATGTCTGTTTTCAATTTGATTATTGCGAGTTTAGAGTCATAATTAGATGGTTGCGATTAAGTGATTAAGGTGAGGGCTATGTAGTATGTACACCCTCAAATATCAGTTTTTATGTAACTACTCCTTATCTCTGATTCTCTTCTCAAAATATGGTTGTATTAACTCTAAAAAATTTAGAAAATCAAAATGAGAATCAGATTTTTTGAACGCCACATAATTGAATACTCATATTCCCACTAATTGAAAGACTCTTTCATTTTTCTTGTTACATTTCTTTTTATGTTGATTAGTAGATGATATAAACAAAACAAGGATAGTAGAATATGAAAGTCATTAGAACGATAGATCTGTGAGTTTTTTTTGTTGGTCTGGATTGAGTGAGACTTGAGTGTCTTTTTTTTTTGGTTGTAATTAATTGTAATTTTGATCCATCCGGCGACTGTAAATTATTGTAATTTAATCTCTACACACACCGTCAGCAGTATGTTGTGTGTATATAATATATAATTAATTTCAGGGTGGCAAGCATTTTGCTCTTTGGGAGGATCCCTTCAAGAAGCCATGCTATCTCTTTGCATTAGTTGCAGGACAGCTAGAGAGCCGAGATGACACTTTCACGACCTGCTCGGGTCGTAAAGTGGACCTGAGAATTTGGGTCCCCGCAGCGGATCTTCCAAAAACTAAACATGCCATGTACTCTCTTAAAGCAGCCATGAAATGGGATGAAGATGTTAGTTCTTTGCAGTCTCTTATCTACTTTTTACTAGAGGTGGCACATGGCCTACGTAATTTATGTTGCTACAAATTTTTATCTATTTATTTGAGTATAACCATTTAGCAGGTTGTATGGTTAAGAATACACTTTCGGTAATTTTCTAGCTATTTTGCATTTGATAAATTTCACCCGTTTGGCTTGTTAAAGGTAAGTCATAACCCAAATCAATCCATGCATAAGTAAATGGATTGAAATTGCCACCTCTAATTTTACGATATTACTTGGTTAAGTTTCAGCTCACCTCTTTTACAGTTTTTTTTCCTTACTCTTTTTGTCCATATGTAGGTTTTTGGCCGTGAATACGATCTTGACATCTTTAACATTGTGTCTGTTCCAGATTTTAACATGTAGGCAACATGTTTCTTCAATATATATATATATATATATATATATATATATATATATATATATATATATATATATATATATATTAATTATTTTATTTATTTATATATTTATTTACGTTTTTTGTCATCTGCTATTATATGTTACTTAGTTCTTAATTTCTCTTAACTTGTGATTGTCAGGGGAGCAATGGAAAACAAGAGTTTGAATGTACGTGCATTTTACACTAACAAAATAATGAGCCTTTTCCATGTCAACAGTTTTGTTTTTTAATTGATTCTTTTGGTTGTTGATTAGATCTTCAATTCAAAGCTTGTTTTGGCATCACCGGAAACAGCTACAGATGCAGATTATGCTGCAATTCTGGGTGTCATTGGTCATGAGGTATGCTTAATACAAAGATGATACCTTTTAATTTCTTCTCCTGTTTCAAATGTTAGGATACTTATTACTATTACTAATTCCCACCTCTCTTTTTTGCAGTACTTCCATAACTGGACTGGCAACAGGTTTGCTTATATCCACCTCCAAAACTTATTTTAGTTTCATTCTGATGTTGAAAAACCTAGATAAACGTTATACTTTTATGTTTGTAGAGTGACATGTCGTGACTGGTTCCAGTTGAGCTTGAAGGAAGGTCTTACCGTTTTTCGCGATCAAGTAAGGGCGTTTGGTACTTTGGTTAGTTATCTTAAGAAATTATTTAACCTTTTATTTAACTTTGTAATGGTAACACGTGTTGCAGGAATTTTCATCTGATTTGGGGAGCCGTACAGTCAAGCGGATTGAAGACGTTTCAAGGCTTCGTACCTACCAATTTTCGCAGGTTACTTCATCTACTGCTATATATAAAGAGTCTCTAATTGTTAAATCTTAATTGTAAAATTAATCAGAATTACTCATTTATCCCTGTTACCTAAAAGGAAACATATATTTTTATTATTCACATCATTAATTACTTGATCCTTTCCAAAAAAACTTGACAATTATAATATAATTATAGAATGTTGGTATAATATTGTTCTACTTTGAGTCAATAATGATTTTGGTACAAGACTATTTAGTTTCTATTACTCTGTTTTACTAAAAATGTCTTATGTCTTATTAGTATAATATATTCAATCAACTCGGAATTTTATCAAATGACAGTAATGACTCTAAAATGTATAGAAGATATTTTGTGTGTTTATTGAAACCAACTGAATATATGTAACATGAAATATTCAAAGATGACATGCTATTTAACGAACACATTTATTGAATGAAACTAAAATAGATAGTTTAGTGGTCACCGCTGCATTGCGCGGCCAACGTGCTGTTCTCTTATATGAAAGGAATATTTTGTAAAGTGAATATGCTGACTTTTAGATTTGTAATGGTTGTGTTTAATAATTCAGGATGCGGGTCCCATGGCTCACCCCGTTAGGCCTCACTCTTACATTAAGGTTCAACACTCATTTCTGCTGTCCTTAATCTTTAGCTTAATTTCTTGATGGAATAGAAGTTTCTCACTCCCAATTGTTTTGTTTTTTCTTCCAGATGGATAACTTCTATACAGTAACGGTATGCTTCTGAATTTGTTCACATATGGTATCTTATTTATCTCATTTTGCTATGAACAGAGATGACTAATTAAGTTTTTTGTTAGTAGGTGTATGAAAAGGGAGCTGAAGTTGTGCGCATGTACAAAACATTATTGGGAGGTCAAGGATTCCGAAAGGTAAGAAGAAATTCTTAAATTGTTGGATGCATGATGTTTATGTGGTTATTTTTGGTGAAATAATATAACTTATGATTGTTATGTTAGGGTACGGATTTGTATTTCCAAAGACATGACGGGCAAGCTGTAACTTGTGAAGATTTCTTTGCTGCTATGCGAGATGCTAACGATGTGGATTTTGCTAATTTTTTACTATGGTATTTAATAATCTTTCCTTGCATGGTGTATGGATTTAAGTTCTGAAACTGATCAATAGATTATTGTGGCTTTGGTCTTTAGCGTTTGTAAGTGGGTCGGATTATGGCTGTCGGATTATTAAGGTTCAAATACTCGGTTCTATGTCAGCTGCAAAAAGAATTTTTTAGGAGAACTAGAGTTCCTTATTTATCCATTCTTTATCTAAATATTCTGTATCCACTCTTCTCAATGTTGACAATACAGTTAGAAAAAAATGTTGATACAGTTATTCACAAATCTAGAAAAATATATTACAAAAAATTATCGTATTTGATCTGATTAAAGTTTATAATAATGTCATTTTGTCTTTCAAACTATTGATTATCCGGTTATTAAGATAAGCTCATGTAACAGTCTCGCATCAAAACACTCCCTTACCTTCTTAACGGTAGGGTCTTATTTTTTGTTGTTGTTGTGGGGGAGGGGTTAAATTTTTATTTTGCATGTCATTGCAACTTACGTTTACTGTTTAGGTATTCACAAGCTGGGACTCCTGTTGTGATGGTAACCTCTTCTTACAACGCTGAAGCTCGTACCTTTTCTTTGAAGTTCAGGTATGTTACTTCTCCAATTCTTTGGACTTGTCAACTTTTCAGACTCTGAAAATAACTCCTAAGTTCTTTGACTTTTTTCAGTCAAACAGTGCCACCTACGCCAGGTCAGCCAATTAAAGACCCGATGTTTATTCCTGTGGCTGCGGGGCTTCTCGATTCAAGTGGCAAGGATATGCCGTTATCATCTATCCACCATGACGGGAAATTAGAGTCTGTTTCATGTGGTGGTCAGCCTGTTTACACAACCGTTCTCAGATTAACAAAGGTAAGTTCGATATATAATAGGGTCCGGAGAAACTCAAAATTGTAGTTGATATAAAAATAATTCTTAATTCATCCATCTTTTGATAAATTAGGGTGAAGAAGAATTTGTGTTTTCTGATGTGCCCGAGAAACCTATTCCATCTCTGTTGCGCGGTTATAGTGCTCCAATCCGCCTACACTCTGATCTCACAGAGAACGATTTGTTTTTTCTTCTTGCTCATGATTCAGATGAGTTCAATCGGTAACTCATCGTTATTAATTTATATGCACTGCACTCGTATAATGTAAAATGGGTAGGAAAAATCTAAAAGATTGTTTTTATTGCAGGTGGGAAGCTGGACAAATATTGGCAAGAAAACTGATGCTAAGCCAAGTTGTTAATTTCCAAAATGATAGTGCGTTGGTTCTTGATCCACAGTTTGTACACGGTATAAAGTGTATAATTTTGGATTCGAGTCTTGACAAGGTACTGTGCTCACAATGTCTTTTTTTATCATTTTTTTTTTTGTAATTGTCTCTTGTAATTATTGTTTCTATATTGAGGAAACGGAACAACTAAAATGATTTGTTATAATGTAGGAATTCATTGCAAAAGCAATAACTCTCCCCCGTGAAGGTGAGATCATGGACATGATGGAAGTTGCTGATCCTGATGCGGTCCATGCAGTTCGGTCCTTTATCAGAAAGCAGCTCGCTTCTGAATTGAAGCAAGAGTTCTTAAATCTGGTAGCTTAATAGTCCCTTATCTAGTGTTGCCACTTATACCTCCCATCGTGAATATTGTGGGACTTAATATTTTCATGCTTGATAGGTGAAAGAAAATAGGAGCTCCGAGGAGTACGAGTTTAACCACATCAATATGGCAAGACGTGCTCTAAAGAACACAGCTCTCGGTATTTTCGCCCTTTTTATTGACCTAATGTTTACATTTAAATCTTCTAACATGGCGAGTTTGTTGACTTTGTTGAATTGACTTCTTTAAAAAAGGGTATCTTGCGTCTCTTGAGGACCAAGAAATCACGGAGCTTGTTTTGAATGAATACAAAACAGCCACAAACATGACGGATCAGTTCTCAGCTCTGGCTGCCATTGCTCAAAAACCTGGTAACGCCCGAGATGATGCTTTGGCTGATTTCTATAACCAATGGCAGGATGACTACCTGGTATGGTATCCTTTCTATTCTGTGAATTTGAAATATTATTTTATTTTTTCTTCATGTTTTGGGATTCTTTATCAAATCTCGTGATGTATATTGCTTTGAAATGATTTATAACTTGTTAGAACTGTCTTTTTTCTTTGAAAAATTGAAATAGGCTTTATATTTTTGTTTTTTCTTGATTATTAGGTGGTTAACAAGTGGTTTGCATTACAATCCTCATCTGATATTCCTGGGAATGTTGAGAATGTTCAGAAGCTTTTGAGCCACCCAGCATTTGACCTAAAAAATCCCAACAAGGTTTGAATCTTTCTGTTCATTTATATTAGAGGTCAATTTCTTATATGAAAATGGGTCATTTTGCATTAATATGATAATGGGTAAACATCTAGAGAATGTTGGTAGGGCGGCCGACCTGACCCAACCTAACCCGCTTTCATCCAATATAGAAGTTATGCTTTTAAGTTATATAATGTTTATTTCTTGAACCCTCATGCTGAACAGGTGTACTCACTGATTGGAGGATTTTGTCAATCACCGGTTAATTTCCATGCAAAAGATGGTTCAGGCTACAAGTTCTTGGGAGAACTTGTGGTGCAGCTTGACAAACTGAACCCTCAGGTACAAAGGGCTTATTCAGCCCTTCTTGCTTTCTCTGTTTTTGCACACCTTATGAAATTTTTAGGAGACATTTGAAATATATTTAGAATTGTACTATACATACATTCAAGGGTCATGCTTAATTTACTGTTTTGCTCGTCTTGATTGCAGGTGGCGTCTCGGATGGTTTCAGCCTTCTCTAGGTGGAAGCGCTATGATGAAACCCGACAAAACCTTGCCAAGGTAATCAGTCTTGATCTTTTTAACATTTAGCATATAGATTTCCTCTAAACATGAATATTTTTTTTTATTAAACTAATTCTGAAACCGGTAACAGGCACAACTGGAGATGATTGTGTCGGCCAATGGGCTCTCAGAGAATGTATACGAGATCTCCTCAAAGAGTTTGGCTGTTTAGAGGTGTCCTTTCTTTTACAGAAGAATCAAAGTGGCAATCTTATAATTGTTATGTATTTCTACATTGCCCTGGAACAGCAAGAACATCAATAATTTTACTTCTTTTGCCATAGAACTGCTCATGATTTTCAGGTAACAGAAATACTATCGTGTTTTTTTTCTCTCAATAAATTCATACAAACTCTTGGGTTCGAGTTGAATTTCCCTATGAAATGTGGAAATGTGCACCATCTTTCGTTCATTAAGTCTACCGTTTATGCATAACGCTTAGTTCTCTTGATTTGGAACAAAAGATTATAGTTTTATAGTTGATAATAATTGATATAATTCAACTCCTTGATATCAATTACACTTTTACATGATGCTGGAACCTGACTTACCGTTCGTTGAATTTGAGTATGTAAACATTAAAAATAATGTACTCTTGTGAAAGATGCATGGTGGTAGAGTGGTAGGCTAGTGGGATCCATATGTATAATAAAGCTTTTTAATCCTTGTATCCTTTTGGCACATTTTGTTATAAAGATATCAAAAGGGTACTACTTACCATAAAGCAAAATTAACTATTCCCAAATGTGGATTCTTTCATGAAAAAGTTGGTTTTGGAAAAGCAACTATCTCCTTAATAATGATGGTAGTTGCTCTACATATTATTCCATCATGATATTATCCACAGGCTAAAAATCTTGTATGATTATGTTAGATACATCTAATAATGGGGTTTTTACGATATATAATTTCTTTTTTCCATAACGGGTTTGAAGCTTTAGTTCATAACTTTAAGATCTTAGATGCCACCACATAAAAGGTCAACGTGCTAAATGAAAAAAAAAAACGGTTTTTAAAAGAAATGGTTTGTAAACCCACTTGGACAAGTGGGCTAAAAGGGTGTTATTTTATGATTGATTAGTCTTAGACGGCTAACAAGTCTAGTACAATAAGTCGCTTTGATGGCTATTAGTAACTAGGAGCATATAGATAGAGATAATACGTACATTGTTATAAAATACTCGTATAGGTTTGCATACGTTGTCGAACTCACATGTTCCACCTCGAACATAATAGGTGAAAAGTAATACTGAACATGCGCTCTAGATGGAATCAACAATCCATTGAGTATATAAACATTTTGCAAGGCAAAATGTAACTATTCATTCAATAGTTGATGAATAGTTACATATATTTTTATTTTTAATATTTTTTTTCTTTTGATTATTTATAATATTTCAAACACAAATGATTTTTTTTATAGTAATACAAATGAGATAATTAAATGTTTTCTATTTTATTAGTGTAGCATGATATTAAAACATAAGCCATTTTTTCTATTTTTATACACTAATATAATTTATAATAATGATTGAAGTTGTATATATTTCTTATAATTGTAGACCGTAAACTTTCTTTCTTAATCGTATGAAGAAATTCAAAAACTATTGAAATTTTAAATATAAATTGGTTAGCGTAATTATCGTAATACAAATGAGATAATTACATGCTTTCTTTTCTATTAGTGTAGCATGATATTAAAACACACGTCATTTTTTCTATTTTTATACAGTAGCATAAATTATAATAATGATTGAAGTTGTATATATTTCTTACAGTTTTAGACCAATATATTGTAAATTTTATTTCTTAATCGTATGAAGAAATTCAAAATCTATTAAAATTTAATATAAATCGGTTAGTGTAAGAAAATGTATTAAAGATATTTATTTTTAAGAAACTACAATGATCATATATTTGTATTATTACTTGGAAAAGCTACTTAATAAATTGTACGAATTTTTATTTTAATTATAGTAGGAAATAGAGAATTGTCAAAAAATGACATAGTATATTTATTAAGCATAAAGTACAATTGAGTTATGGATAAAAACACTTGATAAACAAGAGTAAGTATAATCAAAGTTGACATAAATAGTTAATATGGTAGGGGATGAGGAGGTTTAAGGTTAGACGGTTTAGATGATGAAAAATATATGAGGTATACATAAGGGTTAAGGAGTTCTCTTTATATTTGTGAAATTGTAAATAACCATAGATTCTACCTCTTTATATATAAATACAAATATAATTATAGGGTAAGGTTCAAATGAGACTAAAAATTTGTGTGAGAATAGAGGAACCAATGATATGGTGCCATGTGTACAAAGAGAATACAAAACCCATTTATCCCTTAAGTTAAATATCTCACAAACGACAAATCGAAAAATTATGAAAATTGCATCATTAGATTCAGCGTTTGATCCTCTTCGATTTGCCGTCCATTAAGGCATACTTTCGACGAGTTTTTTTTTTCCATTATTTTTAGTGAGTTTCACATTACTAACACGTGTGTTACAGTGTTGCGTTTAGGGTTTGGGGTTTTGGGGTTAGGGTTTAGGGTTGGGAGTTTGGGGTTTCGGGACGAAACCTCAAACTCCCAACCCTAAACCCTAACCCCTAAACCCTAAACGCTTTATAAAACTCTAAACCCTAAATCATACTAAACTCTAAACCCTAAACCCTGCTAAACCCTAACAATAAACCATGCTAAACCCTAACACTAAACCCTGCTAAATCCTAACTCTAAACCCTAACCCTAAACCCTAAATCAAATGTATAATCAATCACTAACACATGTGCTACTAATATGTAAAACCCACCAAAAATATGAAGAAAAAAAAAGGTCGTCGGAAGTATGTCTTGATGGACGGCAAATCGAAGAGGATAAAACGCTGAAAAATATGGTGCAATTTTCATGATTTTTCGACTTGTCGTTTGTGAGATATTTAATTTTTAAAAACGTGGATGAGAGAGAAAAAAGTGACAAATGGCATATTGTGGTTGGTTCCCCAATTCTCACACAAAATAAATGGTATCAATTGAACTCTTCTCTATAATTATAATACAATACAAATTAGAATATAAATACATTGACTTTTATATTCTAATATTAATTTATAAATTTATTTATTTAAAAGTATATTTTATAGATCCCGCAGCAAAGCGCGAGTTAGAAAACCTAATTTTTAAAAATATGCTAGTATGTAAATATATATAAAAAAAAAGATGCAACAAATCTTCAAGTTTGCAGTTGAAATGGCAAGATAATATCGCTCTTTGTAAAATAGTAAATAGATAACCAAATTTAGAGACATGTTAATATGACCTGACCCACTACACTCTTTTTTATGTTTGAATTTTAGTTTGTTATCGAATAATATACGGAATATTAATTATAATTTCTGTCAAATTCTCAATTAAAATCCTTCATTGTAGTACTTACTAATGATGTTCTATTTGAAATAAAAGTTGAGTACATAATTACATTTTTACCCAAACGATAAACAACTATTGGTTCTCAACGATACTAGTGAATTATTAATTGTAGCAATTGGAGTAAATATTTCAAAGGGTAAAAAGGTCAGAAATCAGAATATCATAAGAGCATGGACCCACTTGATACCTAGAGAAATGAGAGGGGAGCAGGGAAAAAAGCCATAAAAGAAGTGGATGGACACACGTGCACACCATTATTATACTCCTACTTTACAAAGAATCCTCTTTGTTTTATTATTAATTAATCAAATTTAAGGGATTTTAATATAATCATTCTTGCTTCAAAACTGGGTCATGTTCTTTTGTAAATGACTAAATTACCCTCCTAGAGTAACCCCAATAAACCCAATAATTGAAAACTTAAAAAAGAGCACCTAACCTTATCAAAGACAATAAAAAGGGGTAGCTCAACTTAATTGCTTAGAAAGTTAATTTAAAAGCTAACAACTTTCATCAATATCTTGTCTAGAGATTTTTAGTAATTTAATTAGCAACCTAATGTAAACATCCTCTGATGAACCTTATACTTACTTTCTTCTCCTTCAATGATTAAAACGGAAACACGCTTTCTATCACACTTGTGTTACATAAGTAATAATCGATACGATTTATCTAAACGTGATCATTTTCGAAGTTTCTTGTTATCTATTTACAACCATACCCCAACAATAACTCCTACAACAAGAAGCCACCCCACATTCATGCCATTGGCAAGCTAGGGTTTAATAAGTGCAGGAACAATGCCCATTTGGTGTGAGCTTATAAATGCAAAAGTAAATAAGGTGAATCATTCAATGAGGCAAGTGAAATTCAGGTGCATCTATTAAATTCCATATTCATGAATAATAAAGGGGTATTTTGGTCAATTCACTATTAACATCCCTATATATATGATAGTACCTTTTAGACTTTTTAGCTTATATTTCCAATACTAAATAATAATTTTACTTTACATACAAATAATTAAACAAAATCTCAAAGTCATTGCCGTGTTTGACCTCAAAAGTGATATAGAGAGCATTTTACATATATAGTTTTAGAGAGATAAATCATATATACTTTTAGAGTGAGAAAGTGATATTGATTTTGTTGATTTTGGAAGATGAGAGGTGTGAATGATACCATGGTGACGATTAACGCCGCCGCGTCGGCGATCCAGTCGGCGGAAAATAGAGCTAATCAATCTTCTTCGGTTCAGGTAAAAAAAGTTTCAATCTTTTTTATTTGATTATGCTAATCTTAATCATGTGGTTGATGGGTTTTGTTATTTGGTGAAAATACGTGATGGGTTTTTGATTTCTTGAAAAATTAAGATCTGGGGTTCGTTGTTTGATCACCTCCATAGCTAGAGATCTTGTTTTCTCTTTTTATATAATACACATGTATATATGGTATCGTGTATGTATGTGTATACGATGATACTATTTACTACTGGTATATATTATTGGATGAAAATATGGTGTTCTTAGTTTTACAAAAAGCTGAATTTTAATTATTTATTTTTTTAATATTAAGTGAAATATTGTGGAGATTAATGGGAAGGGTATGTTGACAAACATCATAATCAGAAAGAAACAAACTTACAGTTTTTGGAAGCTGAATGAAGTAAGTTAGATTAAGAAAAGGTTCATCTGATCAGAAGTTTCAAAATGTTTTTGAAATTGTTACTCTGTTTGATTAAATGGTATCTTTTGAATTGTTATTGGCACAAACATGTTCGGAAAGTTGGGAACTTTATTCTTAAATGATGAATTTGTAATCAGTTTTATAGAACACATTTTGTTGGTTTAAGAAGATACTAAGATAGTACCCCCTCTGGTCTGATCATTTCACTTTGAACTCTAAATGGGGTGCGACTTTTGTACTTGTATCGATAAACAACATTGATTTCGAGTTTGAGTTTTCGATGGAACATGAAGTAAATTGACGCATGATCATTAGGAAAGATAAGTATAAGCAAATTACAAATTAAGCGTCGGTTTCTTCTAGGTGTTCATACCTGAGTGTTCTACATGAATCATATCACAATGACATGAGTCGAAACATATTAATATTCAATTTGACTTCTGTACAGAAAAGAAGATGGGGAAGCTGTTGGAACATTTCATGGTGTTTTAGATCTCATAAGCAAAGCAAGAGAATCGGGCATGCAGTTCTTGTTCCTGAGCCTGGTTCATCAAGAACCGAGCCTCCAACAAGTACAAACATGTCTCATCAACCATCATCCGTGGTTCTTCCATTTATCGCACCACCCTCCTCTCCAGCATCTTTCCTTCAATCAGAACCACCGTCTGTCTCCCATTCGCCTGGCGGTTTCCTATCCTTTACTTCCGTGTCAGCCAGCATGTATTCACCTGGTGGCCCTGCTAACATATTTGCAATTGGCCCGTATGCCCACGAAACACAATTAGTTTCACCGCCAGTGTTCTCAACATATACTACCGAACCATCCACAGCGCCTTTTACACCTCCACCTGAATCCGTTCATCTTACTACACCTTCCTCGCCGGAAGTCCCGTATGCTCGGCTTTTGGGATCAAGTAACCAAAATAATGTCATACCCTATGAGTTCCAATCTTATCAGTTATACCCTGGAAGCCCAATGGGTCATCTGATATCACCAAGTTCTGGAATTTCCAATTCGGGCACATCTAGCCCATTCCTAGATGGAGATTACACACGTGGTGGGCCCCACTACCTTCAATATACGAGCGGCAAGATCTCACCTTGTCAATGGGAATCACAAATGGGATCCGGAACTATGACACCAGATCCTGTAGCTCCCAGATCTCGTGACGGATTTCTACTCACGACTATGGGAGGTAGAAATGAGGATCAGCAGCATTTGGTTGATCACAGGGTCTCGTTTGAGGTCACACCAGAACAAGTTGTCAGATGTGTCGAAAGAAGACGCTGTGCGGACGTGGCAAATGGTCGGGATTCCCATGGTGATGACACATCAAAAGGGTATGAATATGGGGAGGGTGGCCAGAGACATCAGAAGCATAAATCCACCACCACACTAGGATCTGTCAAAGAATTCAACTTTGATAGTACAGATGGACTCGAATCTGATTGGTGGTCGAGCGAGAAAGTTCTTGGAAGGGACAGCGGGTCAATCAAAAATTGGTCTTTCTTTCCGATGATGCAGCCAGGTGTCAGCTAATGATTGGACACGACAAGATAAATTAAGAAACAAGAGTTAAAATTACGGATCAGAAGCAGATAGTCATGACCCATTTTGGGTTGGTGTTCCTACACAATAAGAAGCCAATTTTGCTGCCTGAAAAGTGGCATGGAACCTAACACTACCATATATATATGTAAGATAAATAAGCTCACAAGTACTTTTCTTTTAGTTAACGGGTAGTTGGAAAACTCGGCTCCGGTTCAAGATACAAAACCTGTGAGCTTGGACATCTCTGTTGTAGCTCTTTGAGCACCATTTGACCCCCTTCACAGTGAGCTTTTAGTCATATGAACACAAAAATTACAAAAAAGTTTTTCTTCTTCTAGTGGTGTTCTGTAATGTTTACATGGTACGACTGTTGATGCATTTGCATACAAGTGTATTATGATCCATAGGACTAAACAAGAAGATTGAAAAAAGATCAAAGATCTTGTTTGTGAAGAATGTCTTGTTGCTTTAGTCTTGTAGATACATCAATGGTGAATATGTTCTAGTGATGTTTATCTTCACATGGTACCATTTTTAATTCACTGCATACAAGTCTATTGCTATATATGTGACTGAGCAAGAATATTGGATGTGTTTTTTTTTTTAATATCTACTAGCTCTGGTTCAACATTGATCAAGCTATTAAACTTATACTATGTATTTGATCGTCTTAAATGGACTTTTTTTTTATAGAAAAATGTTTCTTTTGTCTAAAAACATGTTTAATGATTTGGTTGATGGATCTGGTATATTAAATGATGGAAAAAAGATGAGAGAGTACAAGTCGAATCCATGTGTAATCTTGTGTATGGAATGGAAATATATTTAAACCTATATTTTAAGCATGTTTAACATTACTCTTTCTTAAACATTCTTGTTTGCGTCGATCATCAAGCAAGATGATAATGTTAAATAGATTTAAAGATATAAATTACTATCTTTATGCCTCCTTTTAGTCATTTGAATTAGAGGTACTACCATTGTTGAAAATGCAAAAAAGAAAAAAAGAAAAAAAATTGAAGCAATGAGATGGTATTGGGTATATACAATTATGCATGAGTGGTGAATGTCCAAGAACATTGGAATCTTGAAGATGGTTAATCTACCATTCATTTCAAAACTTTGGTCAATTGGAGAGGATATTTCCAAGAAACAGGATGCTCATGCTCCAAATATACACATGGATGAATTTTTATTCTAGTCAAAAGTTTACTTTGACTATGGGATTATCTTGGGGGATTTGACAAATAATTGGATATGTTACTTCTTACATGTCATAGATCATCATATCATATTGTCGTATTTTGATAAAGACAATTATAATTGTTGTTTTTATTAATAAAAAAATAAAAACATGGGTTTAATACCGATTTCACTATAATATTTTGCTTTTGTACAAGATAATAAACTCATAGCAATTAAGCTTTGTGATCTTCTTTGATGAAAAGTTTATGGAGAATGCTAAACGTAGTTTTTAGGGCTACGATACCATATTTAAAATTTTAAACTCGGTTGTATTAATTACAAAGTATGAACATCCCTTTTTAATATCAAATTTCATTATTTAAATTTGGTAAGAGTATTTATTCATTGTAATTGTGAGTTATACTTATAGAATTAAATTAAAAAAAGTATACTTAACCATAACCCGTTAGCATTTTCCAAAGTTTATCGGTAATTTACTAAATTAATGACAAGTGACAACCAACTAGTTAAACTAAAATCATTGCAACTTAAACAACACCCAACTGATTTCCAAACAACGGCTAATTGCTAAAGTATGACTCCACATGTAAGACATTTTCCAATTGATTAATCGCAAGTTGGACTCCATAAGATTCGTTTTTCAATGTCATTTCGTAGCTATCTTAAGCGTTTGACATTAAAACTAAAAACATGAGCTATTTTAAAGTATTAACATATGACCCGAAAAGAAAGCCGTTAATTAAATATAAGACTGTGTAGCTATAGGTGTTATTCGGGTTGAGCTATTTATATTTTCAAGTTTTTATAAGCATTCACAACAAAATCGCTAATCCGAAGCATTTTCATGAAAGCTTGTCATAACCTTTTATTAAAAGCGAGTGTTCTAAGGATAAAAAAACTTTTCTTATACAACAATTATTATTAAAATTGAATAACAAGTAAAAAGAGTATAAAGAGACTATAATTCTCAACCTATTGCGATTTCTCAAGTTTGTTTTTATTTGAAATAATTTTTTTTTATCAAAAGGCTATAATACAAGTTTTCATAAACAATTTTTGGAGAGAAATTGTGACGCTTTCATATTTTCATTTTTAATTTTTAATTGTAGCTTTAATCAGGTTAACATAGTATGCAGGTTTTTCTTAAGTCGAATAACTTGATTTTATAAGTCACTAAGATAAACAGATCCTTGTCAACATAATATATGACCCTTCCTTTAAAGCTATACATATATGGCCATTCCTTTAAAGCTAACTGCACAATTTAATCCGTACAGTTTGTTGCATAGATTATTTTCCCATTTATTAATTAATAGAAAAAAAATCAATGTCATATTTTCATATATCAAACAAAATATTTTATATTCACAAACAAATTAAAACAATAAAAAAGTGACCCAATCTTAAATGAGACACATGGTATGGCTATGTTTGGCACGCTTATTTTAAGAGCTTATGAGAGCTTGTAGCTTGTAGCTTATGGTTTTCATAAGCTCTTTTTGGCTAAGTAGCTTATGAGTAGCTTATGGTTTCCATAAGCTCCAAAACCATAAGCTACTTGAAGTAGCTTATGGAAGTAGCTTGTAGCTTATGGAAAATGAAATTACATAAATACCCTCCATGTAATTATATACGGAGTATCATTTTTTAAAATTAATATACTTGTCCTTTTATGTCATTTTACATTCATAAGCTACAAGCTCCAGCTACTCTGCCAAACACAAATATTACCAAAAGCTACAAGCCACCAGCTCCAGCTACAAGCTACCAGCTCCAGCTACAAGCTCCAGCTACCAGCTAGTCGTGCCAAACATAATATCTCAAAATCAGTATCCTACGGAGTATTTAATAATATTGCTTAGAATTAAATAATATACAAAATATATTCACAAAATCAACAAATTATCTGGTCCAGCTTGGCCTTCTTCCCTGAAACAAACCACCAGCCCTCCTCTGTTGACCACCATTCATGTTGACCTCTATATAATCGGATTCTCACCTTCACCCCCTCTACAAAACCAACCCAATTTTGATTTTTTCCTATCATTCCACCACTATTTACACATTCTTTCCCCCTCTACAAAACCAACCCAATTTTGATTTTCCTATCATTCCACCACTATTTACACATTCTTTCCTTCACAAAATCTTCAAGAAAAATCAAACCCAATACACAAATATTGAAAAGATGCCACCTTTCTCACAATCAAGCCCCATCTCAAATGGGTTTTCACACAATCACCAAAACAACCACCATCCATCCACCAATATCATCACCATTGATGTGGGTGGTCAACTTTTTCAAACCACCAAACAAACCCTAACCCTAGCTGGCTCCAAAACCCTTTTCTCCAATCTTTTTGAATCATGTGAAAAGAATGAAATCCCTTTTATTGATAGAGACCCTGAAATGTTTTCAATTCTTCTATCTTTATTAAGAACAGGTAATCTACCTTCAAAAGCTAAGTCTTTTGACATTCAAGATATCATCTTTGAAGCAAACTTTTATGGAATCAATGATATACTTGTTCAATCTCAATCAAACCCATCCCAATTTGAAGCTTTTGATCTTGAAAAATCAATGATTTTGTCTCTTAGTGGCAGGGATTCACCTTCTGCAATTGCAACAACACCAAATGGGTCAGTTCATGTTTCTCATGGTAGCAAAATTACATCTTTTGATTGGTCATTACAAAGAAAGTCAACAACTTTGACCAGTTTTACAGCTATTGATTCATTATTAGCTTTATCAACAAATGTTGTGGCAGCTGGTGCTACAGATTTTTCTGGGTTGCAAATTCTTGATCTTGATTTGGGCTTTGTTAGACAAACCTTAAATTGGGAAAATGTAACTAAATCTAGCTCAACTGTTCAAGCAATTGGCATTTCCCCTGAGTATTTATTTACTAGTTTCGAATCAGGTAGAAGGAATTCAAATTCAATCATGGTTTATGATCTTCATACTTTCCAAGTTGTTTCTGAGATTGCCCATAATGAAATTTTTGGTGCTGATCTTGATTCTGCTATTCCATCTACTAAATTGAATTGGGTTCCTAGTCTTAACCTGTTAATGGCTTCAGGGTCTCATAGTGGTCCTTCAGGGGTTTCAGGAAACATAAAGTTTTGGGATATAAGATCAGGGAATGCAGTTTGGGAAATCAAGGAAAATGTTGATTGTTTTTCGGATATTACAGTTTCCGATTCCCTCTCAGCTGTTTTCAAGATTGGTATAAACTCTGGAGAAGTTTCTTATATCGATTTAAGAAACTTTGGATCTTATAACTCATGGAATTGTCTTGGTGATACACGAAAAGTTAGCAATGGAAAGAAAGAAGGGTTGGGTTGCAAGATTGAAACCCATGGGAATCAAGTTTTTTGTGGCAAGCAAGGCGAATTAGAATTGTGGTCAGAGGTTTTAATGGGTTCTTCCAGAAATGAAAAGGATCGAATCTTTAGGAAGAATACATTAGGAAGAGCGAACGATTTGGGTGGAAATAGGATCACAAATATGGGTTTCGGAGGAAACAAGATGTTTGTAACCAGAAAGGATCAGCAATGTGTTGAAGTTTGGCAAAGCTCAGTTAGAAGATTTTGATTGTTTGGAGTCTTGTAATTCTTATTCTTTTGTTCATTAATCGACTGTAAATTGTTCTCGTGTTTTATCTATAGATTAGTTTTTATTCGATTCCTAATAATGAAACTAGTGATCATGTAAACTTTTATGTATATCAAGTAGCGTTGATATCCTTTTAATTTATAGCAAATTAGTAGCAACTAGCAAAGACGAAAAGATGATTATAATCTGATAGTAAGCATTTCAGATATATTCTTTACCAAAGGATTTTGATAAAGTTCGAGTTTTGCTCGTTTGATGAAACAAATAGGCACAGGCCTAAGCTCTAAATTTTTTTCGAACCATGACTCGGTTTTTATGGACTCGTACTATGATTTAAGCTCACATAATCGAATTAATGATTATTTTTTTAAGATTAAGTTTATGTTATTATGCTCAATAATTAGTCACAGACTAATTTTTATTTAATTATCTCTTTTTTAATTGATTTCGATTCTATAATCATATGGCAGAAAAGTCTTACATATACAACGGTTTAATTTAAGTAAAATAATATGTTTTACAGCACATGCACATTAAATTTAGTCTCAACAAACAAAGTGATGATCACGTTGTCCATCAATTTGATATTATAAACACACTTTTACACTTATTTTTGGGATATTTTTATTTTCATAATCGTTGAATCTAATTTTCCATAATCCTTCAAATTAAACTAGAATCGGCATAAGAGGCAATGACGCATCCGGACTTTTGATTACATTTGAAACAGGCTATTCAACTATAACAACGTTAACAGAAGCCATTCGAGACTTTGACTTCTGTAGTCAGTGCAATACACACCATATGTAGCCAAAATAGCTAAATATCTGATTTATATTTAGATCGTTAGTTAAAAAGAAAAAAAATATGTAAATTGTCACCGACAAAAATTACATAGTTTAATAAAAACATAATCGTTATTGCTTTCTCTTTCTTACTTTTTTCGGAATGACAATTTATATTTTAACATTAACCAATTAATTAGTGCTTTCTTTAATGTTTGTAATAATAATTTCAAGTAATGGTAATATGACAATCAAGATCAAACTTCCCTATCTATTTTTGAAAGTAGACAATTAATATGGGACGTCCGAAAAATGAAATGTGAATTATATCTTTGGGACGAAGGCAGTAATAAACAAAGACGACTTTGAATTAGAACAAAATGCAAAGAAAAAGACTAGAGAGGTTGTGGCAACCAACAGGGACTGGAATAGGATTGCGATCGGTGAGGTATCTACAATTGATACTTTGATAGTGACCGGTATTTCAACTTCTTGTTGAGGATGTTAAGCTTAATGTAGAAATCGACTTTGGGCTGAAAAGATGTGCTATCCTGGTGGATCGTGCTAACGGATAAGCCGATCCCAGGGAGATGATGAACTTTTGGACTATAATTTATTCATTAATCTAGTTTCTTAGAAATCAAACATTCCGTGGTACATATATATTATATACTTAGACTTTAAACCCGTGTATACACACGGGCAGTTGATTTTTGGTATGAAATTTCATATTTAGTATCTTTATATAATAATAAAGTGTGTAAGTTAATATGTATATCACGCATTTAGTTGGATTCATGATAATATTACTTTATGTAAATAGATTTATCTAATTAAAGATTAGAAAATTAAAAGTTTTGAAACCAAGTTAGTGAAAAAAATTAATTAATTTAAGTCTATATTAACATTTTCAAGTAATTTTATTCCTACTCGGTGAGTTAATAATAGAAAAATTACAGATCGATTTACATAATGTTTTAATTAATGAATTAAAAAAAATTTATATGTAAGTGAGTAGTTGATTGATTTTTTCTTAATAAGTTAGGAATCTTATTTTAAAATTTACTAAAATTAAAGGATTTACTTAACAAATTGATACTTAATTAAAATGATGACATAATAAATGTATTTCCTATATATAATTTAAGATATTTGTAAAATTTAAATATAATTGTCTGTATCATTGAACAAAAGTTTCAAAAAATGGATTATTCAAATACTTTTTGGAAGTTTAGGACGACCTATGGAACAAATTAAAAACCACATGGACGATTTAAATAATTTACTCTAAAAGTAATAATAATAAGAGAAAATTCCAAAACCATACATGTGGTTTACACACATTTTCACAGATCATACCTGAACTTTTTTTTTCCAGGTTTTCGATACTATAAGTTTCTAATTTGCTCGCAAATGGTACCTCCGTCCAACTCCGTCTATTTTTGTCGTTAAGTTTGAAACTTATGGGTATCATTTACGAGCAATTTTGAAAACTATGGGTATCATTTATGAGCAATTTTGAAACTTATTGTATTGAAAATTGACGGAATTGGTAAAACTTAACGACAAAAATAGACGGAGTTGGACGGAGGTACCATTTGCGAGCAATTTAGAAACATATAGTATTGAAAACCTGGAAAAAAAAAGTTCGGGTATAATCTGTGAAAATGTGTGTAAACCACATGTATGGTTTATGGAGTTTTCTCTAATAATAATAATAATAATAATAATAATAATAATAATAATAATAATAATAATCAATCTATAATCTATAATATATACTTAAAGCAAAATAGCTTGGGGTAATCTGGACCATAGATTAGGTTCCATGATCCTACGGTTAAAATTATTTCCTACATCTATTTTAATTTTTTAAAAGGTGTACCCACAACTATTGTGAATTAGTACTTTAAGTACTTTCTTAATTCTTTTCAGTCCTTATAGTTTAAGTACCATGATGTTATAAACAGTAATTTATAAATAAACCCTTAATATTTGAAATTTTTTTTACTATATTGATTATTAACATGATTAATTTTTATCAAAAGTATAACACTAAAAATTGATCGTCCATATTGTCATACAACCTTAATATACAATGAATACGTTAAAGTCGTAACTAAAATATTTTATGGTTTGTAACTAATAATCTTTTAGTTAATACTTAATATACATTGAGCTAAACAATACACAAACATATGTGATATTCCACCATATTAACATCGTTCTATTTTCTTTTTGTGATCCATGGGTTTTATTTTTCTAAATTTGAATCATTGTTAATAACAACTTCGGTCGTGATATAAAACTGATTTTTTATCCTACAACGGGCTATTTAAACTTTCAAGACAAAGATCATGTCTATTAATTCTTTATTTAATTTTATAGGTTTAAATTTACATTAACAATAATATGGTTAATAGCGAACAACGTGAAGATCTAACGTTCCACAATATGTCTCTTTACATCAATTAGTCTATTTCTTTTTTCTCATATAACATTTTCTACATTATGTTTCAAACATTATGTTTCTTTTCGATTTAATTATTAACTCTTAAAACTCAAATGTGTTAGCCCGCGTTATCGCGGGTCAATAAACTAGTAATAATAATAAGATATCATGAAAACACCTTACATGTTTTTTTAACGTACATTAATTTGCCATATATATGGCTCCAGAGTAGTCAACTGCCATAGGATAGTTACAAATTTCATTGACTTTTAATTTCGTGCATTGGATCATGTTGACTTTGCATAACAGCCGTCCTTTAATCCATAATTTCAGTTAATTTGCGCCGATACAGTTTTCTTCGACCCCTCAACCGCTCCCCACGATCATCCTCTTCCGCTTCTAAAGGAGGACATCCTTTCAAATTGATGAACCTAATTCACTCTTTTCTCTTACTAAGTTCTACTCAACATCAAGAAATAAACCTCTAATTGGTCCAGCCACTTGCATAATTCAAAATTTGGGTCTCTTTTTTCTCTCGGTATTCTTTCGTAATATTCTTTGCATTGAGATTTTAGTTGCTGAATCTTTTAGGTTGTTTTAGTTTTGTCAAATTAAGGGTTTGTAATTACAGGAATTGTGGTTTCTCTTCATGTTCGGTCTCTGACATTCACCGCTGAGGTAACCCAATTGACATGTTTTTGGTTATTTTAATTTCTCATCTCATATATATATATATATATATATATATATATATATATATATATATATATAACGATCATTAATTCATTTAATTATTTCAATTCCTTACGATTTCTCAAACATATATAATTTACTGATTAGATGATTATATTGTATGTTTGGGTTTACTTTTTATAAGATTGTTTCATGAGTTGTGATGAAACACTTGTGTATATTGTGTTTCCTTATTTCAACTCTATTTCAGACTTTAATATGTTTTGTAGGATTTCTATGTCTACAAGTTGGATTTATGGTCAGTGACAAATCATAGGACATATTCATTCCACGGTAATGTTTTCTTGCACACTACTTGTTTGTAGAAAGGTCTCTTTGTAGCCATCTGCATATATTGTCACTAAGTTATTACCCAGTGACTTTGTTGAAGGCAGGTGTTGTTCAAGAAACTGGAAATCTACTAACATCCTTCATATTAATCCGTACTTCTGTTTTAGGTATGTCCAAAACGATAATAGTAATGTACTAACTTTTGAAGTTTGGAAAAGAAATTGTCAGCTACTCTGAAATGCAGTTAGATGAAGGCAAGATATATGTTACATGCAAATTATTGTAGATAACAGATGTACTAACTTTTCTGTATTCATGGTGAAAAGATGATATGAGTTTAGAAATAAAAAATGTATAAAGGGTTTCTTTGGTTATATTCAGTTTGTACAAGTACAATGAAATAGCTTACTTTTCCTTAGGGCTATTTTAATTTGTACTAGCATTAGCATTTTGGATTGTGCAATATGGTATGAAATCAATTGATATTGCAGGAAACATCAGCTAACTTAAAAGGCATGAGTGCTCCGTTGTGATAAAATCCTCTGAACAGAGACGAGATAGGCGAATAAATTATGTACGTGAGGCACACCGTTAAATAATAGCTTCACATTAACTTACAGCTTAGCCAGTTAGAGAACGGCTATATAGCTCCATGTTTTTAGTTGTTTTTCCTTTTAACGGTAACCTGTTTTGTTTATTATTACATTTTCTTATAGAGGTTTCTATATATATATATTGTTTTTGTATCAAAGAGCCTATTTTTCCAGTGTAGACACTTGCACTTGCTCTTCGGGAGCCAATGGATATTACGCTAGGTGGTTGATTGGCTTTGAATAATGTGAGCACTTATTACTTGGTATTTTCTTGCTGTGAGACCCGTGGTCAAAACTAAAAACCTCTTCAATGCGTCCACCGCAATTAGAGGTCACAAGACGTTCCTTTGAATTGAGGTCACTCGCGTTCATCAATGTTTGAGTTGTTTGCTCAATGTTAATACTAGCAATAGGAGCAGTTAAGGTAATTAGGATTTAGGAGTAATATTAGCAACTTACGAGTTACATCAGCAGCCCTATTTTGCTATCCTATTTGAATCATTTAGCTGTTGGTTTCTCTCTCTATTTATTTATTTTATTTATTGTTTTTTTTCTGGTTTCAAGTTTTTGACTTTTTGTAAACCAGTATTCTCAAATATCGGGTGTCGTAGTCTTTCCTAGACTTCAGTTTTTAGTGTACCATTCTTAGTTAGGTTGTGGAGAGATCTCTCGTATGATACCAGTATTCTCTTGCAATTGTTACCTCAGGTACGAGTGTAAGATATTGGCTCGATGTCGTGTTCGTATGTATTAGCCGGCCACACCGATATTGTGCTCTGTCTTGACACATGTACAACAAGCTCTGGAAGAACTTTAGTTGTAACGGGGAGCAAAGATAACACTGTCAGCTTTCTTTTTGATTATACATTGGTGTATTTGATTGTTGATTTGTGTTTTGTTGGATTTACGGACTTACAGTCTGCTTTCCTTGTCTATGCAGGTAAGATTATGGGATCCCAGCAGCCGAAGTTGCGTTGGAGTAGGAAGAGGTCACATGGGAGGCATTGGAGCTATTGCTTTTGCAAAGAAATCACATAAATTCTTCGTTAGCGGTAGTAGGTAAAGCTAATTCCCATTCCCCTATTACCTTCCACTTTTTCATTGACCAGTTTTCTGCTGGTATAAATGTTTCTAACTTTCAATTAATTAAATTGTTGTCATCTGTAGTGATCTTACCCTCAAGGTTTGGAATTTAGATGACCTTTCGGATGATGTGAATGATGCATTCAGTTTGAAAACTAAAGCAGTTACCGCAGCACACGATAAGGATATCAACGCTCTCGCTGTTGCACCGAATGACAGCCTTATATGTAGTGGATCCTAAGTAGGTTAATTACGCCTTGTAAGCATTCAATTACTTAGTTTGTGACTGGATGTGACTGGATGAGGAGGTAGCGGATTAAAATGGGATTGGGTTGGCCGACATACACCTGCCATGCTGCCGTAGTGTCGTGTGTTAGCGTTAACCAATTTAAATACACTTTGGGCAACTTTTGATTTGTTTTACGAGTTATGACCACTTTTTAAGTTTGATATAAACTGTAAGTGCATAACCCAAATCAAAATCTGATATGTAAGTGGGTTGCACTTCATACCCTTATCTGTGATTTGAAGTTCTAGCATGTAACAACTTATTTAAGAACCAGCACAAATTTGTGATTTAGTATATGCTCAATATCTTTATTTTTGATTCTTACTGTGGCTAATTTTCACCTTGCAACTTGCTGTTATCAGGATCGTACTGCCCGTATCTGGAAGCTTCTAGAGTTAACTCCTGGTGTTGTACTTAAAGGGCACAAAAGAGGTATTTGGTCCGTAGAATATTCCCCAGTTGATCAGTGTGTTATAAATGGTTCTGGAGACAAGATTATAAAGATTTGGGCTATATCAGATGGTTCTTGTTTGAAAACATTTGAAGGACACACATTGTTTGCTTAATAATATTTATTGCATCGATTATATATAAATATGTTTGGGGGTCAATCCTACTCAGAACCACTTGTCTCAACTTGCCCGACCCGTCCTACCCACCAACCCATCTTGCCACTTTTATCTCGGCCTGCGTTTATTGGCAGCCAAAAAAGCCATCACAGTAGTTCTAGCCTTCCAAAGATGTATAAAATTGAAAACATATACACTATATAGTTCTATATACATGACTCCTAAATATGTGCTTAAATGAAATACATAAGTGTTATATAGCATTATGGTATGGGCAAGTTATATATACATGAACTTTACAATATTAAAGTTCGTTTTATGGCAGTCATTTAGCTAGGCAACGCCCAGGTTAAATACTAGTTTACTTATATTCACGTAGTTTCTTTCCCCGACCGAATTAAACAATATCGTAAATATCTTTTTTAGATTGCTTATAACTTATTATTTAATTTAATGTTTTGGATAAACATATCACCTTTTTATAAGCTTCGATATCTAAACCTGATTTTAAATATGATTATTTAAAATACAATTCATGATTTATGATGTCATCAAATCCTACATTTTAGTCAATTTGGTATAATTGTGTAATTTTATTGATCAATTAGATTTTTGATGACATCACAACCCGCTTCTTATATATGATTTAAGATGTAAAATAATTTTAACCCACCAAAAGGCTTATGGGCTAACGATATTAGAGCAACCAATCAACAAAGAGATTCTATAGTCCAGCGGTATGTGAGAAGCCATAAGGGTCTATATTAGGAGTACGTGAGGAACCCGTTAACTAAGATGTTTGAGTTCAAGCCTCGTGACAGTCTGGCTGCTGACATAGTGTATATATATGCACGATGTACGTATATATGATGAGTTAGGTCAGTAGTAGGATTGACTTTCTAAAATATAATATTTTATCCCAAATGTACTGAACAATTTATGGAGTATTAATTACAAGTATATATAGATATAGATAATAATAATAAAGGGTTGAATCGTCGGTATTAGAGTATGTATGTCAAATAAAAACAAGCTTAGAAACATATATTTTTAGTACCGTTTGTCTTTGTAAAATATCTATAATCTAAATGAGATCAAGGAAGCATTCAAGTCCTCACTTGCTCCTCCTCGTTTATGTTTAGGTCACTAGTCCACGGTTCATCGAGATACTTCGTGGCTTCTTTTATTAATGTCGAGCAATTTATCCTGATATCGGGTATGTTTGGTAAAACTAGTTTGTAGTTAGAGCTGAAAATTTATAGCTAGAGCTTATTGTTTTATAAGTGTTTGATAAATTATTGGAGGTTAAAGATGTGAATTGATATAAAAGGATATCAAAAATATATGATAAATAATTTATGATGGGAAATGCTATTGACAGCCCTTAGGGCTGTCAATTAGTGCATTTATTGAAGTCAAAATTTTCTTATATAATCAAAATTATAATTAATACACTGAAGTTTTGTATTTAATTCATTGAAACTTTCCTTTTATATGTGATATATTAATTATGATTTTTAATAATAAAGGAAAGTTTGAGTTTAATAAATAAGTTCAAGAGTTCTTATTGACAGCCCTAAGGGCTGTCAATTGCATTTCCCATAATTTATAAAGGGCATTTAATAACCTATCATTTCATAAGCTATGAGCTTAGTTTTGTACGCTACTTCTAGTAGCTTATTAGTCTAGAGTTTATTTTTTAATAAGCTCTTAAATTTTTTGTATGTCAAATAATGCTAGAAGCTTGAACTTATTGACAGCCCTAAGGGCTGTCAATAAGTGCATTTATTGAAGTCAAAGTTTCCTTATATAATCAAAATTATAATTAATACACTGAAGTTTTGTATTTAATTCATTGAGACTTTCCTTTTATATGTGATATATTAATTATGATTTTTGATAGTAAAGGAAAGTTTGAGTTTAATAAATAAGTTCAAGGGTTCTTATTGACATCACTAAGAGCTGTCAATAGCATTTCTCTAAAAAATAAGTTTAAACTCTCATAAGCTCCTGTAAGCAATCTTGCCAAAAGATAAAAATAGCAAACTCTTCCTTAATTAGATTGTTGAAGTTAGAGATGTATTAGAGCACACGGAGTGGTGACGGCCTAAACACGGTGTTCTGAGTGAGAAATTTGTGGTGAGGATTTTGTGGAGTGGTAACAGTGTTCTGGAATTTTTTATTATTTGTTTGATTTATTTTTTAATGATGATAATTGTATAATTTAATATATAAAAAACAAATAAATTAAATAAAACAAAATTTAATTTAATTAATTCATTAAAACGAAATAAACCGATTAGGAAACACAAGTTACAGCTCTTACTGCGCAGCGATGAAGAAAAATCCGGTTCTCATTATCTAGCCGTTCAATCATCTTGAAATTTGAACTGTAACTTCATAACATATAGATGAACATTCTGACCGGAGGAAATTTCGATCTGAGCTTTTGATTGACAGATATTCAAAGTCGAAATTCATTGCAGAAAGCTGAATTAGCTTCTGGAACAGCAGCATTAAGCATAAGTAAAAAGATCACTGTGTCTTCGTTATCCAACGAATTCTTGTGATTTTTGGATATGTTATAGATGGCATATGTTTCTACATTGTGTCAAAATTTCATAGTCATTGGATGTTTCTACAATGAGATATGGAATTACAAAGTATTTGCTGATCGGTTTTTGCTGCACGAAGTCAGGAAATTACTGGGCATTCGTTAACCGTTGGATCGAGCTGAATTTTGGATATGATGTTAACGATACATTGATAGACTTCGTGTAAAAATTTGAGCTTCATCAGATGAGTAATCATGGAGATATTCACTACTGAAGTGTTCACACTGCTAGCTTTGTTCTCACTGCTAGTGCATTTCTCGTTCTCACTGCTAGTTCATGGTTCTCGCTGCCCGTATACTCCGTTCCCACTGCCAGTGCAGTTCTCGCTGCCAGTATTATTTTGAGCTGTTCTCACTGCTTATTGGTCTGACACCTTTCCAGGCTGTTCTCACTGCTTAGTATTTTGATGTTCACGATATTTACCAAGTGCCAAAAGAAGTTTGTACGTAGTTTCGTCGTCGGAGGAGGATGAATCGGATGACATTTTATTGAATTATTGAAAGTAATGTATATATCGTGAATATTTGAGTAATTTTACGATAGTTGAAATTGATTGTGAACCTCACTTGTGAAGTGTATATATAGAAAAGCAAAAAATATTGGTTTCACTTGCAAAAAATGTATTTTTTTTCTTTCCTACACCCGTGACCCAACAAAACAAAATAAATAAAAACAAAACACTTTTTGCATTTTTTTGTAGTATATCCCTTCTCGTGAACCAACAAGAAGTTAAACAAGAAAAAAACAAATAAAAAGTTTCCAAAAGAAGAAAAGCACTGCCGAAACAAAACAAAAAAAAAAGAGAAAAAGTAAAAAAAAATAATAAAAAAGAAAGGATTTTGTGGATTGCAGATTCTTGAAATGGACGGGTGGTGTTGAAACGGTGTCCAGAACACCGTTGGGAACGGCGACAGGGAATGGAAGAACACTGTCCCACGGCGTTCTGGAACCAAAACGCCGACGAAAACATACCCACTCCGCGTGCTCTTAGGAGAACACCCTCTAATTGCTCATGAGGCAAAAATACATACGAATTCAGTAAACACCTTTTTTTTTTCAAGAGTCGTTATCATTTCAATGTGTTTAGTTACGAAAAACTCTTTCACATTTTTAAAAAAACTAAAAAGTTAATAACCTGTTCACATCCGAGTATTGTAGTAAACTTTTCTATGAAATGAAAAATTATTTTTTATAACTAAAAAGTTAAAAACCATTTTTATAGTTCTTTAAGTTTTTCATTTATAATGTTTCTTGAAAAACCCAAAAATGAATACTTCATTTCTCACATTTGAATGCAATTTCTAATTTTTCACTGCTTTTATAGAAAAGTGCAGCACTTTTTATTTCCTATAAAAATTAAAGAATTTTTTTTGTACTAAATACACCTTCAATTACTTCGTAATAAAAAGTGTAAGACATTAGAGTCAGTAATGACGTTGTTGCCAAGAGCTTCCCGCTCAAGTGGCACAAGGTGTTTCACCATGACCTCAAGGTCATGGGTTCGAACCCGGATGTGAGCAGAATGCTCTCCGGGATGGAGACAGGGGTTTTCTCTCGAAATATTCGGGTTTCCCCTAGAATTGGTGATGGGTATATGAAGAGGCAATGCCACTGAGCCCAATACTGCCTTTCAAAAAAAAAAGTAATGACGTTGTTATATTGAATACTACTCCGTAAAAAATATAAAAAATATACAAGAACGTAAAAAAAAAAAAGTATTTATAGAGATAATAAATAACCGTTATTGTCGTTTCACCCACCTTTTACAAACCTAAATTTCACCTACAATTTCATTAACTTCTTTCATTTTACACGTTGCCAATGATCCCATCATATCTTCGGAAATATAACTTTCTAATTTTGAGTTGTTTCGTAAGTTCATCCATTTTACTACATTTCAAGTAATTCATTCATTGTATACTAGCCGATAATCCGCGCAATGCGGCGGAAATATATTTAAAATTCGTTAAAGAAGGTGGTGAAAGAGCAGTTGAAAAATTGATATAAAATATACGGGTTTAAATCAAACAAATAATAATAATACGAAGTAATATGATGAACAACATTATAACAAATTAAAAAAACACTGTATGTCTAAGATATGTGCATTATAAATGTCATATTTATATGATTATATGAAAATTTTCATAACAGATAGTTGAAAATAAATTTAAACTTCAAATAGCAAAATCTCAATGCACATTAATAGATTGGTATTTTTTTCATGAGTATAAGTGTGTTTATATAGTGTTAATTTTGCTATGTATTTTTTGTATAGTGATTTTGTAATTGATTGAGTAGTGAATATTTTGATGTAATTGATTTTGTAGAGTTATTGTATAGTTGATTTGCCAAAATAGGTTGACATCTTAAGTGATTAAATAGAAGAGCATTATGGGGATTTCCCATATGACATAAGGTCAACATATGAGAATGCTTAATAAAGGGTTAGAGATAGAGATTAGAGATAACACAAATAATTACCAACAAAACGTTGACCCTTAGTAAAATGTTAGAAGATACAGAATTATAAAATAATTAAGACCACAACGGTTGGTTCTTAAATAGTCAAATTCAATAGCCTGACCAATATAAACTTAATACTGTAGTTGATTAAATGAAAAGAACCCATAAATAACTTTAGAGCAGCCCATTCATAATGTTGTTAGCTTCACGTATATCCGGTTCGAACTCGATTCTTGTTAACTCCGTAGATTTCAAAACATTAACTGGAATTAAAACATAAATTTATTTTTATCAAAATATAGCGTTATCTTTAAATATATTAAGTATATTAAAATTTTATTACTTACCTTCTTTTAGCTAAACAATTTTCGCATGAGATGCAAATATTGTCCCTTGATTAACTATAATATCGAGCAAGCAGCAGTTGGTGTATTGTGAGTATGACAATAATACAAGATCAACTTCAGTGACCCTCTATTTATATTTTTTTTTCGAAAGTTACAATTAGTTATCGATAACTTTCAGAGTTAGATGACATGAACCGTTGTACATTATCATTATTTGTGAAACATTATGCTCAAATTTATTTTTGAACCATAATGAGTTGATTTTATTGACTTTTAAACATGATTGATGCTCAAATTAGCTGGCCAATCATTTTCTTGACTTTTCAACCTCATTTTCTTGAAATGAAACCCTAAAACAATTGTGTATTTTGTTTCGTGGATAGGTTAAGGTGGGGTGGATGGAATTACAAATAATTTTAAGCAGTTGAGAAATACGGAAGATATAGTAGCCATAAATGTAACACCCGTCAAATTAGGACTAGTAATTAGTGCCTAATTCACTGTAAATACATGTAATTAGTTCTGTATTAGGCTAATTTATGTATCGAAATATATATTGTTGAATATATACGAAAATGCGATTTGATTAAATCGGACGCAATTTAAATCGAATGTAATTCGGTTCAATTAAAAACGGACGTTGGTGAACAATTTTATTAAATAATTTAATATTATTTAAACAACACAATTATATCCAAAAATATTATTTTATAATATTTCACACTCATATTATATTGTACAGATAACGTCTATACTGAAAATTTTTAAACGCGCAAACAAATCTAAGTTACATTTTAACCCGATTATTAAATAATTGATGAAATATTTCAAGTAAAATAGCGAGTAAATTTCGTATTCTAAAACACCAAATAAACGCGTAAAATAAATATTAAAACGTTTAAACGACGGAGTAAACGAACACCGCATGGACCACAATTGCGGAGACTGAAAAATAGGAGGTTAAACCTCCTCCTCCCACTTTCTTTTCTCATTTCTCATTCCCCTCTCTCTCTCCTCTCTTCCTTTTTCTCTCAAACAAACCACCACCAACATCACACTAATCCACCAAAAACTACCATCAAAAGCGCTCGGATCACACCACTCGTTTGGAGAAAAACGACCACGACATCACGATCCATCATCCTATCTTTTCGGATTTTTCATCCGACACTTTGTAAGTTTTCGACAAATCCCGAAATCTCTCGTTTTTAAGTGTTTATGATTGTTAGTTGTTTGTATCAACTTATAATGTCCAAATATGGGTTGGGTAAAAGATTTGGACCGAACGGAAACCGAAAAACTCGTTTTTGACACATTTTCCGGCCATCAGACCGTAACGTCGCTTTTGGACCCAGATTTATGCGACGTCAGCTTCAACGTCGCAAAACCCCTCGTGACGTCGCATGGTGCGAAGTCAGTCACAAAGTCGCATTAAATTGCGACGTCGCAGATAGCGACATCAGCCCTAACGTCGCTAATACCTCACCACGTCGCACTTAGCGACGCAAGCCCTTACGTCGCAGAAATCAACAACGTCGCATATAGCGACGCCACGTACAACGTCGCATTAAATTGCGAAAGTCGCACATAGCGACGCCATGCTCAACGTCGCAGTCAGGATCTGCGACGTCGCACCTAACGTCGCACAAACCAGAACCTCAAAAACACAGATTTTTACTAAGTGTCGAGACTCGAAATTTATCACTCGATTTTACCCAAATTTATCACTCGATTTTATCACTCGATTTTTACTAAGTGGCCAGCCCCTTGGACCCCGCCAGGGGCGCTGCCCCCGGACCCCCCGTACTTAGCTTCCGTAGGCATATTTCTCACCAAGTGTTGAACTTGCACAATTTCAAATACTCGTGTGATACGACTTCTAAAACACATTGAAACATACTATTCAAGTATAACGTTTCGAGACCAAAATAATAATAGTTGAGATTATTATTACAAATCCGTCACCAACGGGCCGTACATATTTTCAAACATTCGAATCAATCAACCAAATGTAATTTGGACATTCTAGTTGGACAGACAACTTCAAGGTAGTCTTGATAGATACCTACTCACATTTATAACCATCGCGTGTCGTGGACACCATCAGGTTACAAGTCTTTGGACTTCATTACTCGGCTAATCAATCAAAGTTTATTAAGTTAAACTCGCTAGACTCAGGTGAGTCTCATAGCCCCTCTTTTTACTATTTTACTCAGGGGTGTAATACATTGCTTATTTTTAACATGTGAACGCAAATACAACTTTTACATATACTACATGAGTTTTACACAACTAATCATTTCAAAGCCCTCCGACAGCATAGTTGTTAATACATTGTAGCGTGAATATTAGTATATGGTGCCATATATGATTGACCCTCCTCGTTCGGGTTAGCAAGCACAAACCGGGTAAACGAACGTACTAATATTTGGGAAGACGAGTGTTGATTAGGCACTCGTGGTGGCACCTCGCCCAGAATTCTCTATAGGGGACCCGGCCCTCAAGTTAAGCTCAACTATGTGCTCATGGCTGTATACATATACATTATCAATTGCTGGATGCAATTCAATTATTTAAATCTTGCGGTTCATACTATAAGACTTGATTTCAAACCTGTGAGCTCACCAGCTTTAGCTGACCCATTTTAGCATGTATCACAGGTACTATAACACCCTTCGTTTCATTATAAACAATAATATAATAATGGTGATTCGGAAGCGTATATTTAAAACATACTATCAATGTACTCCAAATGTCAATAAACTTTTTCAAACTTATTACATGACATTTCAACAAACTCGGTGTTATATAATTCCAAAACATCTCTTTAGTTATCAAAATAACATCAGAGTACAGCCTATCAAACATTCCTCCAGTTCCAAACTACTTCCTGCCCTGCCCAATATGTCCCATCTATTTAACCTGCAGGAAGAACTGTGGTGGGGTTAGCATAAAGCTAAGTGAATGAAACTATAAGCAACAGTCCAACCTAGCATAACAATCTGTTTACATCAAATAATAATAAACAGAAATCAATCAGCCTATCATTCAATCAAACAACTTCCAATCAAGCGTTATCAATCATCATGAGGATCGGTGGCTCCCGAGACACCCTAATACCTGTTTGGTACTCAAGGAACTCTTATCAATCATCTGTATTGGCCTATACAGAATTACCGATAACCAGTTGTTAATCACACACGACCTAGATCTCTAAACCAACCTTTCAAGTTTCAAGATCTCCTGTCGTCTACAATAACAACCAAGTCCAACTGTCAATCAAGTTGACCTCAGAATCTTACATACTAGCACTGTCAGCCAAGTAAGCAACTAGTCAAACTATCATGGCAAGATATCTCAACAGATGCATCATATCAAAGTAATACTATAAATTACTAAATCATTACAACTAAATCACACTGAGGTTACAGATCCACTCACCGACTACCTCAGGCCTCCACTCAGTAGTCTAATATCACTGAGCCTTCTTCACATCTGAGGATAAATAAATCAAATATAAGTTAGTAATCCAGGTCATCAATACATAACTTATATCAATCCACAACATTAAGAACTTGACATAATCAATATGAACATTACTAGTTCCTAATCATACACCTAATGATTTACAATATAATCATTATCATATATTAACCGGTAACATATACCAAGCACATTACGATCAACAAGTAACAAGCAAGGCCGGACTGACCCACCAAGCCGCCGGCTTCCCCTGGAAGCCACCGGCTTCAAGCCCTATGTGTCACATTCAGTTTTATACCCGAACTCCAAATAAGAAGCCGCCCGGCGAAGCCGCCGGCTTCCAAGCGAATCAGCCGGCTTCTAATTGAAGCCGCCGGTTTCCTGTTCTGACCCCAAGCCGCCGGCTTCCTTTTGAAGCCGCCGGCTTCCTTCTGAAGCCGCCGGCTTCCACCGTCGTCCATGCCCTGATCGTTCTGCAAAACCCTAACTTACGGGTTTTTATACCAAAATCACCCAAACTTGATTTTTAACAGTTTTCAACCACAATTAACATCACATAAATCTCATGTAATGATTATAACTAGTTTCTAACATCAATTTCATGTTTTTTAATCCAAAACTTATAAACTATTTAATTCAATTCAAACTTACCTCTCAATTGAAGAACACTGAATTGAAATATGATATTGGTGAAACTCGAATCAATCACAGCTTCAATTCGTAGGTTTCAAATTTCTGATTTGGATTTCATAAGGTTTTTGAGAGTTTCTAAGTTTCTAAATAAACTTTCCTAAAGAGGAAAGTGAAATAAATAGCCGACCTCACAAACCGCCTTCAATTATACGGGTATAATTTAATACCCCATCTCTATCTATTGTCTGGAACCCGAAAACCATTTGCGAGTCCAAACATTTTATTGCACCGTCAACTATATTAATTTACAACAATTAATAATTTACTTATCACATTGGAATATTCGGCTCCTATTCCAATTATTTCAACTATTTCAAACAATATTATTTTCAAACACATTTAAATACTAATTTAAATCAAGAAATAATACCAAACAACTAGGTCCATTTCGAGGATGTTACAACTCTCCCCCCCCCCCCCCCTTAAAGAGATTTCGTCACCGAAATCTAACCTCATTCAATCTGACTAATGTGATATAATCACATACATCTTAGCATACATTTGTCCTCAATAGCAATTTACAACTATACTTAGACTGTTTGAATTCTTTTCCACATGCACATGTTCCCATGAACATGCTTCTATCCTTTCCTACGCACATATACAGTGCATCCAAACCCATATCATCAATCAGATCTATCTTATAGACAAACACTTACTTCAACAAGTGAAACCTACAATCACTTAATAGGTTTATGCAACCAGAAATTAGCAATGTGCTAAAATCTTTAACCTATTACCACTATTCATCTCTGTTAACAACAAAACAGCAATCACATTATCACCACAGTGGTTATTAAACCACAATGTACCTAGCAACACTGAAATATAATTCAGCTCACGACCAACAATCAGTCTAATATACAAATCACAATCTTAAATCTCTACCATCAAAGATATGAAATTCAAATCTAGGTCAACTTTTCATCCAAAAGTTTCATACCTATACTCTTTTGAATACCCAATCATATTCACATATCACCAAAATCATATGAAATCTTTTACTTAAAAGTAACTCCAGATTCATATCACCTTAATAAGCAAAGCAAAGGTCAAACTCAGTAGGTAAGACTACAATCAACAAGTACTTTGCCCAATCAACAAAAGTACCCTAATCAAATATTACCTACATTCAACCAACCTCTACATTGACTTATTTCCACTTACTACTCCTTTCATTACAACCTATCAATTGTCAACAACAACAATTACATAAACAATAATCACAACACCAGTGATTATACATCTCAGTATACCTATCAATACTTATTATTTATCTCCAATGTCTAACTAACCATCACGTTAGAATCTACATATATTACTTAAACTGGTAAGACATCCATAATCTTATCTTAGCAACCAGTTAATTCAATTCACTTTCTTAAATCTTAAACTACTAATCACAAGCAATTAGAATTTATACAACTTTAACCACAATCACTTAGTACTACATCCCATCAATATAGCAACTAAGTCAGTCTTAATCAATATTATGATACTACAATTCAAGTGTCACAATATCACAATGTGCTACTTCTCAACACATTTCCAACAATTTCTACATCAAGTTAATTACAATTATCTGACTTCTACACAACTTATGGCACATTTTAATTCATTCTATTAAAATCTATCATACCATTTATTATCATGTATACTATACATACATACATAATTTCAAGTACTCTCTAAAATGGACAAGTACATCTCACTTCCATTTAATTCTATATAATAGGCTATTCAGACTGTTAAAGTCTTTATCAAGCCTTCACATTATTACCAATCATCACATATCCATACCACAGGACAGGGAACAATTATCAATCAACAACTCTATGTTTCACTTATATACTTACCAACTCGTATATAACTTAAACAATTTAATCTAAACTTTCAAGAAAAGTTTACCACAAGCAATCATCACCTATCAATTTCAAGGTTTCTCTTATTTTCTAACACTTACAATTATACACATCAGGTTTTCAACCTCAAATTTCAAACAATCATTATTCTTAAACTATCAAAATAATGATCATTACACTTAATTACATACCTGATTTCTTAAAATATGAACAACTATTCAATTCATATTTCCTCAATTTATTAACAAAGATCAACTAGATCTTTAATACAATTCAACTTCAAGATATCATTTCATATCTTTTCTTATTTGGATCTAACCCCAATTTACTACTTTATCACTTACTTCATTTGTATACTATCAACAAATAACTAAAGAATCCATTCAATTCTTTCAATACCTTGGTAACTCGCCATGAGGTACCAAATCAACTTATACAACTATTAATAATAACTTTCAATTATTCCTTATCTCACATTCTTACCCAATCATGGCTGTCATCACAAGCCTCATACACTGGTAAGATTTTCTTATCACAATCATAATCAATATGATTCAATTATTCTTAACGAATTATAACTGTCATATCATACAATGACTTCACATCTGTATAATTCTTCAACATATATTCAGCTCAAATATCAAACATTACCTAACTGAACACTCAATTATACTTAACACTATTTCAATTACTTAATACTAGCTTTAAGTAATAATCAAGTTTCACAAACTTAAACAATTCATCTATCTCCTTTGGATCTTAAATGACCCATTTCAACATGTTTTGGACTAATCAAGGAATTCAATCATATTCCCCCAAAATCATAACACTACAATCTATGTTAGATTATTTTAACACACACAGTTGACTACTTGTCAACTTCAATTTCAATCAATCAATCAATAAAATTCTCTAACTGCTTTTCTCAAGTTTGACCCAAACTCAAACCAATTACAAGCAATTAATTTTATACACAACTCTCTATTCATGGTTTGACCTTCAAAGTTAACATACTATCAATATTAACTCACAACAAACCATTTCATCCTATATGTTCACTTTCAAACATATATTTCAAATTATTACTTTCAATAATCTTATCAATCCTTCACAAGGACAAAGTCAACCTACATCAATTTTGGCTCCATACAAGCCATTTCATATTGTATGTTTATTTTCAAACATTGACTTCTAATTATTACATTCAATAATTACTAGGAATTCCTTAAGCCAAACAATACTAACATGTATCAACCTTGGCTTCATACAAGCCAGATACAAAATAGTGATTCATTTAGACACTATCAAATCCACCTAAGGTCAATGTAACACAATCAGTAACAATTACATATTTTTAACAAAATCAAATTAGTCAATTAGGTTTATCATCAAAACCTCCATCAATGACTATTATCATTTACACTAGTACCTTTACAGTCTAATTGTCACAGTCCTATCAACTGTTTGTTTTCTTATCAAAACAACTATTAAACAACTTAGCATACTTTCATGCTCAATTTTCAAAATCACATTACATTTCTTTTATACTAAGTAGCCTCAACAAGTTCATGTGGCACAACATAATATAACAACGGTGATCAGGCGTTGCAAGATTATGTTCTTCACAATCCATTCTCAGGCTACTCTACATTATAATTATCAATGTGATCTACTCTTATCTCATATAGGTATTAAATACTTCATGATTTCAAATCAATCATAATCTATTTAATAGTTTCTATCAGCTGATACACACTCAAAATCAGCTTACTACTTACATATTCAACCTTACATATGCAAGCCATCTCACACAATTTTCTTGTTTTCAACTACTAAATTACTTAGTATATCACTTATCTGAAACTTCAAACACATGATAACTCATCATCATTGTTTCAATACTTAACACTAATCAATGTCCTTATTTGCTCCAAAATTCAAGACACATCTTAATTAATTATCATCACTTTGACATATGTTATACTATCAAGCATTAATGTCACAACAAGCCTACTCAATCATGTTACTACAAAACATTTCACTTATTAATTCACAATTGACCAGAAAGATCTATCACTTCCCAAATCAATTTAGCTTTATCATAAGCCCTATTTCTTATAAACCTATCAGTCATGGTTTAGATCAAGTGTTTAACTATAGTAAACACATATCATATAGTCACATAAACACATATTTTCTCAAATAGCAGTCATTATCAATTCAAATGACACAACCTTCCTTAACAAGGATTTAGATCACACCTTGTGATCAATCCATTAACATAATACTATCAATTATCTTGTCTCACCAATAAAGACACTCTAGGTTCTAACATCAATCCAATTGAACCTTAATCAACTCTTTTCTATTTATTTAAACACATTTCTGCATTCTCAATTCAATCAGAAATAATCACAACAATGAACATTTCATTTAATACTTCTATCCTCATGTCAACCTACAACAATCATTAGTTGACTCAAACTGGGGAATCATATCAATCTGACTCAATTAACTTTTCAACAATGCTTACTTATCATAACAAAGTAAACAGTTCAAGCAAATTTAAATTAACATAGGCTTATCGAAGATTACCTGACAATCTTAAGCCCATGAGTGTTGAGGAATCAATGAGAATACCCATCAAATTCTCATATTCCTCCGTCTCTGCAATCAAACAACAACTTCACAACTTGTTAAGGGTTAGTACATATCCAACTAATCACTTTCTCACACATTCACTAACCAATTAAACCCACACCCACTGGAATGTTTGACTCAAATCAATCAAAGTTTATGATTGAACATTCTATCAAGTTCAATTCACCCAAACTATTGCTCTGATACCAACTTATAACACCCCTCGTTTCATTATAAACAATAATATAATAATGGTGATTCGGAAGCGTATATTTAAAACATACTATCAATGTACTCCAAATGTCAATAAACTTTTTCAAACTTATTACATGACATTTCAACAAACTCGGTGTTATATAATTCCAAAACATCTCTTTAGTTATCAAAATAACATCAGAGTACAACCTATCAAACATTCCTCCAGTTCCAAACTACTTCCTGCCCTTCCCAATATGTCTAATCTATTTAACCTGCAGGAAGAACTGTGGTGGGGTTAGCATAAAGCTAAGTGAATGAAACTATAAGCAACAGTCCAACCTAGCATAACAATCTGTTTACATCAAATAACAATAAACAGAAATCAATCAGCCTATCATTCAATCAAACAACTTCCAATCAAGCGTTATCAATCATCATGAGGATCGGTGGCTCCCGAGACACCCTAATACCGGTTCGGTACTCAAGGAACTCTTATCAATCATCTGTATTGGCCTATATAGAATTACCGATAACCAGTTGTTAATCACACACGACCTAGATCTCTAAACCAACATTTCAAGTTTCAAGATCTCCTGTCGTCTACAATAACAACCAAGTCCAACTGTCAATCAAGTTGACCTCAGAATCTTACATACTAGCACTGTCAGCCAAGTAAGCAACTAGTCAAACTATCATGGCAAGATATCTCAACAGATGCATCATATCAAAGTAATACTATAAATTACTTGTTGTAAATCAAATCATTACAACTAAATCACACTGAGGTTACAGATCCACTCACCGACTACCTCAGGCCTCCACTCAGTAGTCTAATATCACTGAGCCTTCTCCACATCTGAGAATAAATAAATCAAATATAAGTTAGTAATCAAGGTCATCAATACATAACTTATATCAATCCATAACATTAGGAACTTAACATAATCAATATGAACATTACTAGTTCCTAATCATACACCTAATGATTTACAATATAATCATTATCATATATTAACCGGTAACATATACTAAGCACATTACGATCAACAAGTAACAAGCAAGGCCGGACTGACCCACCAAGCCGCCGGCTTCCCCTGGAAGCCGCCGGCTTCAAGCCCTATGTGTCACATTCAGTTTTATACCCGAACTCCAAATAAGAAGCCGCCCGGCGAAGCCGCCGGCTTCCAAGCGAATCAGCCGGCTTCTAATTGAAGCCGCCGGTTTCCTGTTCTGGCCCCAAGCCGCCGGCTTCCTTCTGAAGCCGCCGGCTTCCACCGTCGTCCAGGCCCTGATCGTTCTGCAAAACCCTAACTTACGGGTTTTTATACCAAAATCACCCAAACTTGATTTTTAACAGTTTTCAACCACAATTAACATCACATAAATCTCATGTAATGATTCTAACTAGTTTCTAACATCAATTTCATGTTTTTCAATCCAAATCAATCAATCCAAAACTTATAAACTATTTAATTCAATTCAAACTTACCTCTCAATTGAAGAACACTGAATTGAAATATGATATTGGTGAAACTCGAATCAATCACAGCTTCAATTCGTAGGTTTCAAGTTTCTAATTTGAATTTCATAAGGTTTTTGAGAGTTTCTAAGTTTCTAAATAAACTTTCCTAAAGAGGAAAGTGAAATAAATAGCCGACCTCACAAACCGCCTTCAATTATACGGGTATAATTTAATACCCCATCTCTATCTATTGTCTGGAACCCGAAAACCATTTGCGAGTCCAAACATTTTATTGCACCGTCAACTATATTAATTTACAACAATTAATAATTTACTTATCACATTGGAATATTCGGCTCCTATTCTAATTATTTCAACTATTTCAAACAATATTATTTCCAAACACATTTAAATACTAATTTAAATCAAGAAATAATACCAAACAACTAGGTCCATTTCGAGGATGTTACAGTTACACCGCAGTAGGTTTTGGCTGCTAGCAGGATTACTATAGCTCGAGTCAGCATGCAAACAATGGAGATTTTCTTGCATTAATATATTTGGTACAAGTATTTATGTATTGAAATCTCTCTCAATCGAACATGAGCTATGTACAGCTTTAAATGTTGTAAACATTTACTATAATATTATATTTTGTTAAAACGACGCATATAGAGTCGTTTGCTATATCTCTTTGTGCTTTGTATATTGATTAGTAATACCCAAATCGTGCTTCCGCAAACCATTAAATTTGGGGGTGTTACAATAAAGATTGTTAATAAGCCTTCAAACATTATCATTTCAGTTTATCTAAAAACAAATACAAACACAAAAATTAAAAACAATCTTTATGGAATCACAATCAAATCACAATCGCACTATCGGATCGTCATCCCAAAATTAAAAACAAATACAAACATAAAAAAAATAATTTACAGATCCACGTGTAGCACAACAAAAATTCAAGATCCAAACAAACCAGTTAGAATCCGGGCAGATCGTTTAAACAAATCATTCTTTCCAGATTTGCTAGTCACGTTTTTCGGTGGTGTGGCCATCTGAGTTTCTTTGACAAAAGCTCCACTTTTCCGGTCAAGAAAATCGTATTCCGGCCAAGCTAATCTGAAGACAACAGGTACAAAGCAGATACGACCGGTTGACACTCCCACCGAGAAACCTCGAGCGACTTTTGATCTTGATAGCGAGAGAAGGGACGACCGTTTGTGAGATTGGTGAAGGTGTTCGAGGACATTATCATTATTTTCGTTAATTAAATATTTATATTGACCGTCGAAGGTATTGGCCGGAGAGGTGGTAGGGAAAAATTGGATGGAAAATTGATAGTGGCGGCAGAGAGATGTGTGTGTTAATTTAGGGTGAAGGGATATTATATATGGAATTAATTTGTAGGTAGAAGGGTAGAGATGTAATTTCGGATATCTCTTTACTCAACCTTTCAGCCAAAAAATACAAATGCATAATAAGGGGTAGTAGATTATTTAAGCTAACACAAAGTCACCAAAATATATTGTGAAAACCATAATCAATACTCGTGTAATATTCAAAAGGTTTATTTTTTTTTTCAAAAAAATGAATCAATAATATCTATTTTTGTATTTGTGAGTATTAAATAATTCGTATTTTAATATAAATTACTCATATTGATTCATTTTTAAATTAGTAATTCAGTTTTAAAAATTGAATTATTTGATACCCACGAATGTAAAAAACTAGTGTTATTGCCGAGCTTCGCATCGCACATAATTTACTAACTCATTCAACTTTATAATTTATGCAAAGTTAATATTAGACTTGTACATGCATACGTTAAAATAAAAATAAGATTTATAATACATGTAATAAGATTTTTAATATATTATTATACTAAATAATTAATTAATCAAAGTTAAAATAAAGGGATAGGTATATCATACGGGTCCAACTGTCTGGCACTTCATTTTCGTATTGTGCGATTTTTATTTCTATTACTTTTTATATTCACATTTATTTTGTGTGGGGAATATGCAAGTCAGTGAGTTATGTTAGAGCACACGGAGTGCAACCATTGTCGTCGGCGTTTTAGCCCGAGAACGCCGTCGGACGGCGTTTAGCGAATTATTTGATACCCACGAATGTAAAAAACTAGTGTTATTGCCGAGCTTCGCATCGCACATAATTTACTAACTCATTCAACTTTATAATTTATGCAAAGTTAATATTAGACTTGTACATGCATACGTTAAAATAAAAATAAGATTTATAATACATGTAATAAGATTTTTAATATATTATTATACTAAATAATTAATTAATCAAAGTTAAAATAAAGGGATAGGTATATCATACGGGTCCAACTGTCTGGCACTTCATTTTCGTATTGTGCGATTTTTATTTCTATTACTTTTTATATTCACATTTATTTTGTGTGGGGAATATGCAAGTCAGTGAGTTATGTTAGAGCACACGGAGTGCAACCATTGTCGTCGGCGTTTTAGCCCGAGAACGCCGTCGGACGGCGTTTAGCCACCCCGGGACAGCGTTTCCGACGGTGTTCTCAGCCGCGTTCACCCCTCGCCGTTCCATTTTCGATGCCGCAAGCCATGCCGTTTTCCTCTTCTTCTTTTTTTTTGTTTCCATTTCAACGGTTACTTTTAAAAAAAAAAATCAATTTAGGCTTTTAGATTATATAGATGAAGATGAAACAAGCAGAGGTGCAGGATTTTTCATGGAGACGATGGTGATGGTGGTGGTGGTGCTGATGATGATCGAAAGGATGTTGTACGAAGATGATGATGATCGGAATTCTTCGACGGAAAATGATGATCGGAAGGATGTTGTCTAAGATGATGATGAAGTTGTACGAAGATGATATAGATATAGATATAGCCTCTCATATATCATATATAGATAGAAAAATATAGATAGAAATAGATATATATATATATATATATATATATATATATATATATATATATATATATATATATATATATATCATACGGAGTATATACATAGAAATAGATATAGATATTTGCAGATAGATATAGATAGAAAATAGAAATGTGGTAGGTGGATATGAATTATTTGCAAATAATATGTTTTATTGTGGGTGGATATTAAAGAATTATTTACATAACCAATTATTTAGGCAACTTGGAAACTATTCATTTTTTGGAAATATATATTTATTTTATTTATACGTTTTTAAATATTAATTTATACATTTATTATATTAAATCAACAAATAAAACAAATAATAAAAAATTTCAGAACACTGTCCAGAACATTGTTACCACTCCACAAAATCCTCACCACAAAATTCTCACTCAGAATACTGTGTTTAGGCCGTCACCACTCCGTGTGCTCTTACACTTGTAAAACATAAAGTAAAAGTGAATATCTCAAAACCACCCACCGTTTTCACCCACCGTTTTCACCTTATTATGTTTATAGGATATGAATCATCAACCCCTCTCACGGTCTCACCTACCTTCATCCTGCCTTTTATGCGTTGTCTCCTATAGCCATCAAATATTTGTAACACAAAAAGATATATAAGAAGCGAAAAACTGGAAGAGAAGAAGAAGAAGAAGATGTGTCTCTCTCCTTTTTTTTCTTTCACATATTCATATCATATGATGATGATGACGATGTTTTTCAGATCCACGAACCGGCCGTATTTCAGATAACCGGTCTCAAATTTAAATGACATATAATTTTTTTTTCTGAGTTTTACCAAAGTTGTAAGACCGAAATGATGTGTTCTTTTGGGAGAAAATGGCATCTGGGTTCTCAGCATCATCAACAGCCGAAGATGTGACACCCGTCAAATTAGGACTGGTAATTAGTGCCTAATCAAGTTTTAATACATGTAATTAGTTTTGTGTTAGGCTAATTAATGTATCAATCAATATATATATTGTTGTTAAATATATATATATATATATATATATATATATATATATATATATATATATATATATATATATATATATATATATATATATATATATATATACAATTATGCGGTTTGATTAAATCGTACAAATTTAAATCGAATGTATTTCGGTCAATCAAATACGGACGTTGGTGAACAATTTTATTAAATAATACAATATTGTTTAATAACATAATTATATCCAAAAATATTATTCTTATAATATTTCGTATTCATTTCGTATCGTACAAATAACGTCTACGCGATTAAAATATTAAGCGCGAAAACTAAACAAAACAAATTAAAGTTATATTTCATAACGCAACCATTAAGTATTTGGTAAAATACTTCAACAAAAATAGAGGGAAATTATTCGTATTTTGAAATGTATAAATAAATACTTAACGTTTTAGCGATCGAGAAAACGAACACCACACGGAGCGCAAATGTGAGGAACAAGTTTGGGACACACCCACATGGGGTGGGCCCCACGAAAATCTACCAAAAGGGGTGAGGTCACCACCTCCTTACCCCATTTTCACTTATTCACTCTCACTCTCTTTCTCCATTTTCTCTCAAACCCAACTACACCAACATCATCAAAAATCCCAAAATAACACCCTAAAACAAACTCAAATCACCAAGATTTTTGGAGAATCGGAACCACCACGCAACGATCTACATTTCCATCTTTCCGGATTTCCATTTCGGCACTTTGTAAGTTTCCGACAAAATCCCGAAATCTTTCGATTCTTAGTATTTTTCACTTGTTAGTGTTTATATTACTTATATATGTCCATTACAAAGTGTGGAACACGATTTTATAGCTTAAAAACGGGTTTGAATTGGGTTTTTGGCCGGAAAAATCTTGACAGCCGGACTTTCTAGGCTGGTGTTCTTCAATGCGACACAAGCCTTGTGTCGCATGTTGTGTCGTATTTTGCCTGTTATGTCGCACCTAGTGTCGTATAAATCCTTTTGTGTCGTACCCTTTACGACACAACGTTGTGTCGCATCTTATGTCGTATTTTTTATACGACACAATCACTATGTCGCTGTTGAATCAGCATCTCGCATCTATGCGACACAACCCTTGTGTCGTATAGATCTTGTGTCACATTTCTATGCGACACAACCCTTGTGTCGCATGACAAACTTTTATGTCGCATATTGTGTCGCAAAACACAGAAAACTCAGATTTTTACTAAGTGTCGAGACTTGAAATTTATCACTCGATTTTACCCGAATTCAGATCCCAGATGCGTTTTTCACCAAAGCAATATAGTATAAATAAAAATTTTTCGAGCTGACCTGGCATCTCGACCCCAGCCAGGGGCCAGCCCCTTGGACCCCGCCAGGGGCGCTGCCCCCGGACCCCCGTACTTAGATTCCGTAAGCACATTTCTCACCAAGTGTCAAACTTGTATAACTTCAAAACGCTTATGCGATACAACTTTTCAAACATAATGGAAATTACTTTTCAAGTATAACACTTAGAAATCAATGTGATAACATCAAGACTATTATTACAATTAATCACCAACGGGCCGTACACGTTTTCAAACATACAATTCAATCAACCAAATCGTAGTAATTTGGACAAGTCAACCAACCAAATCGGGGTAATTTGGATAAACAACTATAAAGGTAGTCTTTCGAGATGCCTAAACAATTAATAACCATCGCGTGTCATGGACACCTTCAGGTTACAAGTCTTCGGACCACACTTCAAGGCAAATCAATTCAAGTTATTAATTCAAACTTTCAAGACTCAGGTGAGTTTCATGGCCCCGTTTTCACTACTTTTCAACTAGGGGTGTGATATTACTGCTCTGTTTTATTTTACAAGTAGAACGCAAGTACAACTATCAAATACTACATGAGTTCCAAGCTAATCAATTTTAAGTCCTCCTAAGCATAGTCTGTTAATATTTATAGCGTGAATGTTAGTATATGATATCATATAGGATTGACAATCCTCATCCGGGTTAGCACGCACTAACAGGTCAAACGGATGTATTAGCATTTGGGAAGACGAGTGTGGATTAGACACTCGTAGGAGGTATTTCAAGTTAGGTTTCCTTAAGTGGGCCTGACAACTCAAGTTAAGCTCAGACTATGTGCTCATGGCTGTATAACTTTTATTTTGCTTAATTGCATTTTAAATTCAATTATTAAATCTTGCGGTTCATACAAACATATGTGTTGACATACAAACCTGTGAGCTCACCAGCGTTTCGCTGACCAATTTTAGCATGTATCACAGGTGACCAGCAGTAGGTTGGACTGCTCAAGTAAGGATCAATTAGCTCGAGTCATCATGCAAACAATCAGAGAGTTAGCTGCATTATTATATTTTGTATAGATTAATTATGTACTTAAATCTCTCAATTTCAACCGAGCTAATGTAAACAATATTTTGATGTAAACTTTTGGTTTTATCAATACAAATGTAAAACGACGCATATGGTGGTCGTTCATTATATATCTTTGTGCTGTGATTATTGATTCGTAACACCCAAATCGTGCTTCCGCTAAACAATAAATTTGGGGGTGTTACAGAAGATGTCAGCAAAAAATTGATGGAACTGGTTTGGCCGCCATCATCGTCTCACTCCTCTACCTGTTCTGCAGGTCTAAAAATATGTCGACCATCTCCGTCGATGGTGACGTCGTCGGTTCAGCTGCCTCATTTGATCGGATTTGCTCCGGCTACCGGCAAGTCATTTACCACCGACTAAGCAATCACCGCCATCTCCAATACGTCGGCTCCTTTGACTCTGTCACTACGATTGTACGTGTTTCCAGCTATATATCTCCACAAAAACCTCTCCACCACCGTCATGGTTGATTCCGGCTATAGTTGTTATCTACAATTTGTTTTGTTTTTGGTTTCATAATTCATCTTTTAAATCTGTTTTGAGTATTTTGTGACAACTCAAACAGATTATTGTAATATTAAATTTTGATTTGCAGATTTAGATTTTTTTCAAGGTTATAGTTCATGACAACATCGTAAAAGTTACGTTGCCGTTGTTTACCTCCCGTCGCAATTCCGGCTTAAAAATGTCAGAATCTTGAAAAGACAAAAAAAATAAAATAAAATTGCCTATGCTAAATTACTAAATTAACCTTGATACGTGGCAGCCTATGGACGAAACGACAATATTTGTGGTCAAAACGACGTTTGACCACCAGTGAATGTACTTTAGAGAATTATATTATTGATTCGTTTTTTTAAAAAAAAAAAACAAAAAAAAGACCCTTTTCTAAAATATTATACGCAAAATGTGGCCTTAAAAACAGAATATATATATAAACAACCGTGATATCCAGTGATTCTTTACAGCTTTTGATCCGGTGGCCATAAACTATCTGTCACAATACAACAACTCACTGATAGTATACTTTAACAAACTTTCATTTTAGCGGTTACTCTCAATTTAACTAACCATCACGTGCCAAGCACGTGCAACCAGCTTTACCAATTTTCTCCACAATTGGCTTCAAATCCCTTGGCCGGAGATCCACCTTCAGCCCATATTTCATAAACAATGTCATTGACATCTTTTGCTCAACACGGTGGCCACTCACGACGGAGAGCCGGTGCCGCAGCAACACCGCAGCCGCTATCGACTTCATTTGTAAATACGCCAAATCTTTTCCTAAACAAATTCTTGGACCTGCATTGAACGATACGAATTTGTATTGATCTTTGTTCTCGTACTTTAACCCGTCGTTTGATAACCAGCGCTCCGGTTTGAATTCCATGACATCTTCTCCCCAAATGTATTTCATTCGGCCGGTTGAGTAGATCGAGTAAGTGATCGAGGAACCGGCTGGAACGAATTTCCCGTCGGGAAGCACGTCGTTGTTAATTACATATTTTGAATCTTCTGGAACCGAGGGGTAAAGACGAAGAGTTTCAGATAATGCCGCTTTCAAGTAGAGCAATCGGTCAACTTCCTCGAATGTTAGTGGCTCATCGAGCCACTTACAAGTGTCATATCCTCGTGTCTCCACGAGGACGGTACACAATTCAGTTATAATGTTTTCTTCAACTTTAGGGTTTTTTATTACTAGCCAAAAGAACCAACTCAGCGCAACTGATGACGTGTCACGTCCAGCTAGGATGAAATTAAGTGCCACGTCTTTTAAAAATGCATCCGTGTAAGACTCTTTTTTCTTCATGAACCTAGTCAGCAAGTCATCGTGTTGGGTCCCACCGTCTATGTTAGTCAACAACTCGAGCTTGCGTGTATTAATGACATTTGTCATATACTCGTCCACGTGTCTCAAGCTTCGGCTTAAATCAACTTCCATTCCCAAGCCGAGCCATTTCTTTAGCTTCCATAGCGTTTCCGGAAAAATGAACCGTTGTAGAGAGGCTTCAGTGGCTCGGTCAAAAGCCGATGCAAAGCTGTTTTCCGGGAGGCCCGGGGATAGCGTTTGCGGGTCTTTTCCAAAAGCCAAGCCGCATATATTATCGAAAGTGAGCCGAAGCAAAACGTCTTGTAGATCGACCTGCTTCCCTTCAAGCTGAGCCCTTTCCAGTATAGGGACAAACCGAAGCTTAATGGCTCGGCTCACCCACCGAGCCATGGCTTTTCGAAGCGTGCGTGTGGTGAACTCAAGTGCAGCTGTTTTACGCTGGAACAGCCACGTGTCGCCATCCGAATTAAATATCCCATCTCCAAGTAGATCATGAAAAACAGCATGCCATGTGGGACCTTTTGGGTAATTGTCGAAATTAACCTTGAGTATATGCTCAAGGTTCCTTGGGTCGCAAGTGACCGTCACCAGACCTTGCCGCTGTGCTATAAATGGGATCGGCGTGGTACATGTTTGATACGTGCCACCACACGTGCGAAGATTATCTGCAATCCAGTCATGCATTCGATTTGCGTTTTGGATCAATCCAGGTAAGCTGCCGAATATAGGCCATACACGTGGACCGCGTAGTGACCGAACGATGGACTTGAACCATACCATATATGTTACTATAGCCAGTAAGATTAACAACACAGTTGATGAATCCATTTGATGCCGTTCACCAAATTGAGGCGCAACACAAAACTTCAATGTTCCTTGCCGGCCACACGAGATATATAACATCCACTGCACAACCTAAAAAACATGCAATGACGAACTGTTAACTAGCAAGCTAAAATTGTATAGTGTACTAATTTCAGCAAATGATAACCTCTGTTTAAGTATTATCGTGTACGATGTAAAAAGGGAAGACGTTATGTGTACCTAACAACATGTAACCATGTTACGTTCTGTTAAGTTATAAAACAGAACTTCATGTATTATTCGTAGTACGTAATTTAACTACGTGCAGTTAATTACACGAATGTCATCCTCAAACAAAAGTTAGATGGAAAACATCAAAACAGTAAATTTCGTGTGTTTACCTGATCGATCGACAGAGATTTCCGAATGAAGGAGATGAAAATGAGAAGGGAAGGGATTTATAGAAGAATATAAACAACAAGAGAGGAGGCCATTAATGATGAGAAGACCATGATTTACTATAAATCGGTATGAAATCTATAAATTGCTTAATGACTTCAAAACGAAATGTTGTTAATCGTTGTGTATAAGTAATCGATCTTGACCCAACTAATCTAACAACTTAGATTAATCGATCTTAGATGAACATAGGTGTACGTTTGATGTTTTCTCATTAAAAAGTTGAGACTCATTTGGGGAATTTATAAAGAGCCAAAGAGGTAGGAAGAAAGTACAATAAATGCCACCATAAGTTGTTGCTAGTTGCTACAGATATATCTGTAAGTGCATACATTATCAAAGTCGTATTGATTTTCTTATGATGATGTTTATTCTAGCGGTTACGTATTGAAAACCGTACGAAAATTACAAGATTACGTATTTGTTCACATATTGTAACAAAGTCACCTTTTGTACATGTTTAAATACATGCTATGAACTTATATATTAACTTCATGCGTCTTTAATAAACCTTTGTTTAATAAGTCCCTTCGGGGACATCCGATAAAATTGAAACGATACAGAGAATAAACCTTTGTTTAAATTGATTCAAGGTGACTAGAGAGGGACGTTATATTGTTTATATGGTATATGTACTTCCTTATAAAATGTTACATTTTGTTACTTCAAATGTAACAAAGTGTACAAACTTATTTTATCTAGCATTCTTGATTTAACTTGGCGTTTTAATTACATTAAACTAAAAATCAAGTATTGTACTTAAATTTTCCATTATATAAGAATAGACATTAATAGAATAGTTTCTATCATTGAACATGATGAGAGCTACGTATTTACTACAATTATTAAGTTACCTACGTGAAAAACAAAAATAACTTAATTAAAATGGTAAGTTGTGTGCTCATAAAATTCATTTGAAGTATTTATGAAGTGAAGTAAATGAGATTGGTTGACACAGTCCCTGCAATTTGTAACGCCACTTTTACATTATTTTCATAAAGTCTTCAAATCATTTACATAATTCATATGTTCTTTTTTTTTTTTTGACCGATGAAACTAGCATGAAACAACATCACCGAAATCAAAGTTTTAATGTCATCGTTGTTTTTGTTGCATATGTTGAGAAGAAAGCCGAGTCGCATCGTTGAACTATGAGTATCATTTTTAATTACTCACGAGATGAAGACCCACCGTTCGGGTTTGGTGAGCCACCAACTTAAAACTTAAATGCTAGCTATAAAAAACCTTCCTTCGTTTTCATCGATTCTATTAATAACCCTCACAATTATGTCAAGTTTGGTTTGTTCAAGCGGTCTTGATAAATCAAGATGCTGTCAGTTCAAATCTCATCTATCAGCATTTGTGTAGCTACTACATCAGCAAAAATATATTGGATAGAAGTTTCATCTACAAGATATACATTTTTCAAGTTATTCAAAGCATATATACTAACCAAATTAGGAACAATACTTCTAAGTTGCATATAGTTCGTTATCACAATACGACTCACGCAAGACCCGGATATTATATAAGAATATAAGATGCAGTATATTTAAAGATTGAATCATACTGAAATAGTTAAGAAATGAAGATCAAATATCTATGAATTAAGAGATTGGTTTAAGATCTTGAACCTTGACCACCGAATTACATTTGAGGTATACACTAAAATGAGCATCTACATGAAAATACCACCGTGGGCATATATTGCGTTCTAAAAATACAGTTTAGATATCACGCAATTTCAACACACACTCATAGAAACATTGCACGTACATTTTACAAGATTTAAATTCTAAATTCTAACGTAATGATACAATGAAGCAGCCATGTTTAATGTTAACTATGCAGCTATCATGGTCAAGCTGATATCCCACAATTCCTTAGCCAATTCTGCATCTTTAGCATACGAATTTGGCTGGGCTATGTTGCTGTCCATGAAATATTCGCCACTAACACCGATAACTTGTGGGTGTAACGCGACGTAACATGTAGTTGCTGCCCCCTAGAGAGCAAATGGATTAGAGGATATTTACATTCTTGAAGTGTTCTTCAGTTAAGATTAACGGTGGCGAAATGGGCAGGTTTAGTTGAAACGGGTTCTTATGTACAACTGCAAACATTACTGTCCAAAAGCTCTTTACCTTTCTAAAGAAATTTTATGATAGATAATTATTGTGTTACATACAACTACAAAAACAATATGATTTCATATCAATTTAACTATTTTAAAGAAACGATTTAGGAGCATGAATCATGTATAAACTGAAAACTTGATTTTGACCCATTTCATACGGGTTCCTTTACCGAATGTTTAGATGTTACCCAGTTGACCAGCTAAAGATAAAACGTAACCAAATCGACCCATTTATGATATATGTAAGTGGGTTAAAATCACCACCTACTAGTTAAGATAGATGGGTATACTTAAATAACTATCAAACCTGTGGGATGTTTTTCAGGAAGTATTTGCCAACCCAATCGACCACACCTGAATCAAGAACAATGCAAATTTTAAACAAAAGTGAGAAGGACGCGGAAATGCAAGTTGAGAAGGATTTGAGTTTTACCATCGATAATGTTGTGGTATCGTAGAAGATTAGTTGCAATACACCCAGGATGGAGAGCATTTGCGGTTATGTTCACCCCGCTTTCCTGTTTTTTGAAGTGAACTAATGTTATACTTGATAGGGAGCTATGCAGACATGGGACCCACAGAACAAAAATTAGAGAATGGAAGAAACTGGGATGGACGATCGGAGCCTAAGAAACTGATTTGATGGTCTACAAACGTCATCTTCACAAAGCACTATATTTGCTTTGCCTCGTGAAATTTGCAAAAAGATATCCCATGAGATTTTCAATATTTATATGACAACTTCTTAAGCTACACTATTTAGCCACTGGATATAAATTAGATATCCTATTGAAGCAAGAAAACTCCCATCAACCCTGCATACACTTAAATTTTCAAACACTCCTTTTAAGCTATATGTATAGTTAAACATCAGAAATACCTTAAAGCGTTTTGTTAGTTCCTTAGCATGCAGTATATTGGCGAGCTTCGACTGTCCATACGCATATACTGTGTTATAACTGCAGAGTAGAGTTCAGGCATCCATGTTCATATAACTAACGCATTGCCAAATTTTTGACATTATAAAATATATGATTACAAACAAAGCGCATTTCATTTATGTACCTTGATTCATCGTTTAATTGATCAAAATAAATTCCTTTGTACGCAAATTTGTGACCTTCTGAAGATACGTTGACTATTCTTCCTTCCCTTTTCTGTTCATGTGAAGTATTCTTCATGGTCCCGAGTAAAAGTTGTGTCAAAAGAAAATGACCTAATAATCGACACATTGATCACATCATGTAAATCTACTTGTAGCATCACATTAAGATAGAAATTCAAACCCATAAGCTATGATCCCAACATACCTAAATGGTTGGTTGCAAACTGTAGTTCGATATTATCTTTTGAAAGTGTAAATGGTGGAGCCATAACCCCTGCATTGTTACTTCCAACAATACAAAATGATAATATAAGTTACTTTCAACAGCACAGCATAAAAATCATAATACCGCTCATTTTTAAAGGGTGCATGTGCACTTTGAAAGTGAGCATTGAGGCTCAAAGAATCAGAAACAGATAATTAGGTGATTAAAGCTAGGGATAGATAGGTAAATGACTAAATGGTTAAATTTATTTTGAAAAGATGAGTTTTCTTACAACATCTCATGCAAATATGATCTTTTTATCAGTTCTTCGTGACACAAGACCTTAGAAAAAGTGCTAATTCGTACTGTAGTTCCTTACATGAGAATATTCAAAGGAAGGCCCGAAGAAATGAATTCAGCTGCAAAACTCCTTACGGATGCCAAAGAGCTAAGATCCAACTCCATTACATCAACTTTAGCAGTAGGAGTTTCATTAAGTATAGTTTCTTTGACTTTTTTACCACTTTCGGTATTTCTTACTGCCATAACTATATGTACATCATGCAATGCCAGGACTCGTGCCGTCTCATAGCCGATACCACTTGTAGCTCCTGAATATTCACAAAACAATTACGTAGCTACTTATAGAAGAGGGTATAATGTTTAACAATAAGAAAATGAATTCGTAAATAGCTGGTTTGTTCCATTAGCATAGCCTTAAATACATAGGTCTATAGGAATGGTTCGTTGTCTAAAGTCCATGTGCGCACAAAGTTCCTACTTTGACCACAAAGTCAAGGCTCACGTTTTGCTAAGAGATTGAATAATCACAAATCAGTGATCATTTATAAATGCAAAACATATTGCTTACCAAACACGATCAATTGCTAACGATACACTATCAAATTCCCCAAAACACCAAAATGGTACTTAAGCTCTTAAAAACTCATCTTTCCTAAAAAAAGTCAATATATGACTTTATAAGATCATATAAGTTACTCACAATCATCAATAGGTGACTTTGATGAACTAAAATCAAAATCTACTGGAATAACAAAACTAGTAATGTTTTGAATGTGAAACTTCAAATTCAAAACTTGGCATTTATTCTTGATACTATAAATAGTAAATTGTACACACAAACACAACCATGAGCCCATGATCCAGCAATTGAAATACAACCACAGCTCCATCTTTAACCACTACGAAATCACACAATTTCTAATCCCAAAAGAATAAAAACCCTAGCCTTCTTAACTAATTAGTTCCTTTTAGTGAAACATAAGCTCTATACCCATCAATCAATAATTTACAAAAATGAAAACTTTATAAAGACCCATAAAGGGAAATCTTGCAAATACAAGTACAAGATAGAAATGCATTGAAGATTACCTGTAACAATGGCGGTCAAACCAGTACCGTCAATTCCTTTAGTGACATCTTCAGCTGTTGATGATGCTGAAAACCCAGATGGCCCTTTTCTCCCAAAAAACCACATTTTTTGGTCTTACAATTTTGATGAAATCCAGGAAATTGAATCCAGAAACAACAAAAAAAGATAGAAATAAACAAACAGTTCTTTTGTTCTGTTTGTGTGTTTCTTTTCTTTCTTTTGTGATATTGATACGACTTTCTAGCGAAGGTTATATAAGCTACGAAATGGGGGCCTCGGCCGGGAAGGGGAGAGTTGCCGAGTGGTCAAAAGCGCCAGGTATGTTTGGTAACACATTCCTACTTTACGAAAGCTTACTTGAGTTTAAGTTTTTTTTTTTTTTTTTTTACAAGTTTAAGCTACAAGCTTTATTGGTATAAAAAATTTTGGTAGGTTATTTAAAATGAAAAAAAAAGCTAATAGAACTAGCTTATAAAAATAAGCTACAAACTTATTAAAGTATAAATTACATATATACCCCTTATATCATTATTTATCATATATTTATGTCAATTTACATCAATAAGCTCCAACTAGTATTACCAAACACTTATAAACACATAAGTTCCAGCTTCTAACTTATAATATAAGCTCCAGCTACAAGCTAATTATACCAAACACACCTATAGACTCAAAGATTTATTAATTCTAATAATGACACTTAATTAACTCGACACAGTATATAAAAAGTTTGCTACCTATCTATAACTACATATAATCCATTCTGGTATATATTTATGGGTGTTGATATTTCTACCACATTTTTTTTATAAATCCACCATAATCATGCATTGAGAGTTTGTACTGTACAAATTATACTGCACAGTTTTGGTGAATCTATCAAAAAGTGTGATGGATATATCACTACCCTTTATTTATAAAATATTTAAGAGTAAGTTTCAACACTTATTTAATTTGTCTAATTTTCATTTTATATTATATAACTTTATCACTTTCAAATTTTTTTTACTTTTTACCAATTGTATATGAGTCTCGAATTTTACATACAATAAATTACCACTATCAACTCATTTCACAGGTAATCATACGACCATTGTTGAGTCATTATTTGAACATAAATTACCACACTCCACTGCATAACGCGAGTATTACGCTAGTATTATATAAAAAATGAGTTCGTAACTTAACTCGATATAAAAATAAAAGTTTATTGTCGATTTACAACTTTAACCTATTAAAGCTCATTTTATGGTTTTTCTTGATTAATATATTAAATTTAGATAATGGTTTTCTTTTCGAGATATACATGATAATTATAGGAGGTGATATTTACTTGTTACACAATAATTGTGTTATAATGCATTTGTATTTATCGATTTTAATCTAGTGTACAGTGTTAAGTCCATGCGATCGTTTGTACGCATATATGGATGCGTACGCGGGATCCGATTACTAGCATACGAGTGCGGAATTCTCGTAAATTAATCATTGAGATTATAAACAATATGCGAACGAATACGAACTGAATAACGAATAGAAAATGAGATAAATACTTTGATAAAGATAAATCATTTATTAATAAATCAATCGATTACAATAACCTAATGATTACAGTACCAAAAGAGTATACGTCCTATGATTCAAAGGATTGAATCAACTAGACTAGCCTAGACACATACATGACTCTGACTAATGATGAAAACTGTTGCAACTAAATCATCAACTGAAACATTAAACCTAAGACCTCTATTTATACTAAAACCCTAAACCTAACTTTGATGGGCTTGGGCTTCTTCTGCGATTTCACTTTGCTGGGCTCGATCTTCGCAGCTCCATTGGCTCTGCGAACTGACTCGGTTCGCTATGCTCCTTGCGAACCCAGATCTCATCTCGCATCGCAATGCCTTACGACCTGAGATCTGTTTCGCATCGCAGTTCCACTTTGATTGTTGGCCCAGCGAACTGACTCAGTTCGCTAGCAACCTTGCGAACTGACTCGGTTCAGTTCGCAGGTTCATGTCGTGCGAACTGAACTCAGTTCGCATAGCTTGACTTTAGTTCGCGATCTATATTTTGTCGAATACTTTAAGCACATTAATATATTTAACAAATATTAATCTCGAACTAATATCTTTTATTTACAAATCGAAACCAATGTACCAACTTGATTATAATAACACAAGTCATATTACAAGCTAGATCTGTTGTCACAAAACATGTCCCAACAGACTCCCCCTTGACCAGTGGCGGATCTATAAATTATTTTTAGGGGTAGCAAACTTTTTTCACGGTTCACTTTTCTCCGGTATATGATCGTTTTACGAGTTATTTAAAGACCCACTTATTCATCTCATTAATTAATGATGGTTTGTGTCAAAGTAAATATGAACTTGAACAAAAAAGTTGTGAACGTCTTTTTAGTTTTTTGTATTTCAAAAATCTTAAAAATAGTTTCTAACTTAAATATAGTTTCTAGATAATATGATTTTTTTTATGAAATGATTTTTTCTTTCTATACATTAACTAAAAGTAACCCATATTTATAACGTATGGTATTGTATAAACATTTTGTACCTTAATCATTATGCTCATATAATAGCAATCCACGTTCATATAGTTGAAGAAACAAAAATGATTGTTATCACTAATTGAGAATGTATTGACCGGTCCTTTGGAGATAAACTATATGTATAATACCGATTCACAAGTTAAGGGGCTTTGTGACATTTTATTAAACTTGGAACCCATTTGAATAGATACTAACTTAATTGAGGGGCTAAACTAAAAATAAATATTATTATAAGATTATTTGTTATTTTGTCTTTTTCTTTGGCCTTCTTCCCTGAATAGCCAGACTGCTTTACTAATTTCTTCCATGACCACAAATTCAAGCTTTTAAAACTTCATAGATAAATCATAGTGTAGATTTATGTGGTGAGTTGAACAGGTAATCAACATTAATTAATTGAGGGGGTGCACGGTTTAAATATCAATAAATTTCACGAAAAATTATACTTCGTAGGTAAAATTCATGTGTAGCACTTGCTACTCCTTGCACCTACACAACTCCGCCCTTGCCCTTGACAATAGCTCTAGCGTCTTTATCATCAAGTTGTCTTTAGTATTTACTTGTAAATATTGCTTACCGCATAGATCTTGATCTTCTAGGCTCGATCCTGAATTGTATAGCGATGGTCAACATAATATGTCCTAACAGACTCCCCCTTGACCATTGCTCTCAATTCAGATGGACACCATAAATCATTTGTTACAAAATATGCACCAACAGATGACTCCCCCTTAATTAATGATTTCTGGTCTTCACTGGTTAGACTTGATCTTCTCGCACAACACTTGATCTTCAATCTACAGAGCTCTTGTAAATTAGATTTCTTATGTTGTACCCTAGATCACTGTCATCACCAGTAGTGTCTGACTTTGTCGTGTATCTTCATAATTTCACAAAAATACTTCAACAAAATCTCACACACATACTCTTGGAATGATCATCTTTCTTGGTCTTCAATCTTCATCTTCAATCTTCATATGATGTACCTAATCTATCATCACACCGCTATGATCTAAAATTAGATGTATAGTCAATCCAAATACCATAACTTAAGTTTATCGAAACACCATGATCTTCATTCTTTTCCACCCGAGCATGTTTGAATATTGCCTAGATAATATGTTTATTTGGTTTTAGTAAATCTCCCATTCTTCAATTTATACAATTAACTCTGTAACTTTTTAGCCTAAACATTTCCAAGAAAATTTTATTGCCTAATTTTTTTTTTTGCTCAATGATAATCATCTTACATATATTAACCGGCTATGCTGGGATTTACTTAATCTTGTATTAAGGAAATCTCAAGCCAAAATTATGTGTTCGACATATCTGCATCTTGCAAACATCATGTATTGTCAAACTTGAATTTACCGTTGACCTGTCAACCCTAAGGTTCGCAAGTCAAACCTGGTCAAAGTTATCAGTTGACTTATTGACTCTTTAACTCTATAGTTCGCAGAGTCAACCTAGTCAAACAACTCAAGTTCGCAGATTACAATTCATTAAACTTAATACGTTCATAAGAACCGATAAGTTTGCAAATTGGAACAAGTTTGCTAGTCAAACTTTGGTCAAAACAATACAGACTAGCGAACATTAATTAAATTTAAACATTAATGTATTGTGAACGAACACGATCACCGGACATTCAAGTTTATAATTAATTAATAACATAATTTACTAGACTTAACTGAACTATTAAGTTTGCGAGACTTAATTATCCATTATATCCTTAAATTATATAACCTTCGCAAGTCTAAAATAAATTGCATAATGAACCCGTCAATCCTAAAATTCTTAAGTCTAAAATGCATAGGTCATAATTTACTTGTTAATTCAAAAAAATATCAAGTCGAAAACGACATAAGCGTATAGAATCTATGTCATCATACCGCCGATATGAGATCGGAACACGTCACACGACTACTCATTGAGTCGGAAGTCTTTCAATATAATTAAACATAATTATACAAATCCGTTATTAGTTACGTATTTTACTTATTAACTAAAAAAGTCGTAAGTCAAAAACGTAATAACAAAATTAACTTGTAAACTAAAAGTTTCGCAAGTCTAATATTTACTTAAAATGTATTTAACTTGTAAAATAATTGTAATACGAAATAAGTGAAAGTATAGAGTCTATATTATTATACCGCCAATATTAAATTGGGACACGCCGCACGACTACTTAATGAGTCGGAAGACTTTCGATATAAAAAATATAACTCCATAATTCGTTTATTTATTACGTATATTACTTATAACCAAAAAGTCTCAAGTCTAAAACATTTAAAAATGTAATTTACTTGTTAACAATAAGGTCGAAAGTCTAACACATAAAGTTGTATTTAACTTGTAAACATAAAGTTCGCAAGTCTAACACATAAAGTTGTATTTAACTTGTAAACATAAAGTTCGCAAGTCTAACACAATGCACATATTTTACTTATAACCTAAAAATCTCAAGTCTAAAACGTTATAAAATGTATTTTACTTGTTATTATAAAGGTCTAAAGTCGAAAACGAATCAAAATCTAAAGATTGTAACTAAATTTTGACTTGGTCAAACTTTCAGTTCGCGGTTGACTTTTGCTGACCAATCTCAGTTTGCAAATCTTAGTTTGCAAATCTCAGTTTGCAAATCTCAGTTTGCAATTTCAGTTTGCAACTTTCAGTTTGTAACTGTAGCTGAAACCCTAACTTCAGTTCGCGAAAACGGCTGTAAACCCGAAAAACTAAATTTTAGTTCGCGAAACGGCTGTAAACCCGAAAAACGAAAAAGTTTTTGATTCTCAGCCCTAAAATTTCAATTACAGATCCAACCTGGCTTTGATACCACTGTTAAGTCCATGCGATCGTTTGTACGCATATATGGATGCGTACGCGGGATCCGATTACTAGCATACGAGTGCGGAATCCTCGTAAACTAATCATTGAGATTATAAACAATATGCGAACGAATACGAACTGGATAATGAATAGAAAATGAGATAAATACTTTGACAAAGATAAATCATTTATTAATAAATCAATCGATTACAATAACCTAATGATTACAATACCAAAAGAGTATACGTCCTATGATTCAAAGGATTGAATCAACTAGACTAGCCTAGACACATATATGACTCTGGCTAATGATGAAAACTGTTGCAACTAAATCATCAACTGAAACCTTAAACCTAAGACCTCTATTTATACTAAAACCCTAAACCTAACTTTGATGGGCTTGGGCTTCTTCTGCGATTTCACTTTGCTGGGCTCGGTCTTCGCAACTCCATTGGCTCTGCGAACTGACTCGGTTCGCTATGCTCCTTGCGAACCCAGATCTCATCTTGCATCGCAATGCCTTGTGACCTGAGATCTGTTTCGCATCGCAGTTCCACTTTGATTGTTGGCCCAGCGAACTGACTCAGTTCGCCAGCAACCTTACGAACTGACTCGGTTCAGTTCGCAGGTTCATGCCGTGCGAACTGAACTCAGTTAGCATAGCCTGACTTTAGTTCGCGATCTATATTTTGTCGAATACTTTAAGCACATTAATATATTCAACAAATATTAATCTCGAACTAATATTTTTTATTTACAAATCGAAACCAATGTACCAACTTGATTATAATAACACAAGTCATATTACAAGCTAGATCTGTTGTCACAAAACATGTCCCAATAGACTCCCTCTTGACAATAGCTCTAGCGTCTTTTTCATCAAGTTGTCTTTAGTATTTACTTGTAAATATTGCTTACCGCATAGATCTTGATCTTCTAGGCTCGATCATGAATTGTATAGCGATGGTCAACATAATATGTCATAACATACTTTTTTCTTAATACAATGTTATATTACATTGTAGAATATTATAAGACACACTTAGTTATCATGATGGGCGTATACCGAAAAAAAAAAAAAGAATGTTTAACTTTCTAATTTTATTGACTTTATATAATACTTCATTTTTCATATTTTGATTACCTCATGTATATGTTGTCAATAACATATACCATATTTCTTTTGTAAATTATGTTATAAAAAGCCAAGAGATAAAATAATTAACCTGGATTCATTGGGTTTATGTGTTTATGTTCTATGAATTGTTGAAATAAAAGCTAAAAATGTAAATGATAGAAAATATAGAACTCAATCTTTGAAATTTCTTATGTTTGTACACAAACAAATACAACTACAAAAATAACTTGATGCATACACATTACCCTCACAACCGGTTCTAGAAAAACATACAAAAACAACATCGAAACAATCATCCACGATATTCACAAGGAACATGGAAAAGACAAAAAGAATCAAAACGTGGACTATATTACATAAGAAAGAACACAAAATGTAAATGAGTAAATCACTTTGATTTGGTCAGTTCCATTCCACATTCCCATAGTTTCTTGGCCAACTCCATATCTTTGCCCTTAGCACTCGGTTTAGCCACATTGTTGTCGGCGAAATACTCACCACTAACCCCTTTCACCTTTGGGTTCAACGCCAAGTAACATGTCGTTGAAGCTCCCTGAAAACCGATATAAGTAGCATTTAATTAACCACTGACATTTGTAGTTTGTTGGTTCTGTTTGTACTGAATACAGAACCATGAAATGAATTTAGGAAAAGATGTAAAGATGCTAAAGAACAAACCTGTGGGATATTCTTTTGAAAGTGTTTGAAGAGACCATATAAGCAAACTGTGTTTAGACAATAGTAAAGATAAAAGTTAAAATCATGAACAAGAAATAGATACTTCCTTTTTTTTTTTATGAACTGATTGAAAAACATAGATATTACCTGACATAAAGCTCGAGTGACGTGAAAGATTGGTAGCAATAACTCCAGGATGCAAAGAGTTGATAGTTATGTCTACCCCTTCTTCCTGTACTCAAGGAAAAACCAATCACTTGTCACAACACTACCTAGCAACGAGCTATATCGACTAAATTAAGAACAACCGAACAAAGTTAAGATACTTTATAAATATGGAGTCTGATGGAGTACTTAACAAAAATTATTACTGTATTATTTATTTTAGTACAAGGGAAGACAATTTGTCTGTCCTGTCCTTTTTCTTGCTGATATAATCTTTTATTTATATAAATGGTGTAAATCTTCTTTTCATATGTTAAATGATTTACAACATAGTGAACATACTATGACAATCCAGAAACCACATAAATATTGTGGCTCCATTTACTGTTTCTTTATCAATTTTGATTATTACCTTAAGGCGCCTTGCTAGCTCCTTAGCGTGTAGAATATTAGCAAGCTTTGATTGTCCGTAAGCATAGAAACTATTGTAGCTGAAAGTTGAAGATGGATGTTAGGTGACTTCAAATACCATAATCGGATATAGCATATGGTAATTATAATTAAACGAATCTAGAAAAGGACAGTCCTTTTTAAGGTTATCATCTTCATTCGTCATCTAATTAACTTGTGGGACCTAAGAAATGGAAGGCAAAGACTTAAACCATTCTACATCAAGATCAAGGATGATAGAATGAGTATGATGGTGGGTGGAATGGTAGAATGAGTATGATGAAGATCAAGGAGTTAGCAAGATCTGGGAAAAAGAAGAAGAAGGCGACATCAAGATCGAACAGTTTGGGATCGGAAAGATCGAAAGGATCGAAAAGTTTGGGAAGTAATGGTGTCTCGTTATCATCTCGTGTTAAGAAAGTGTATAATTTGAAGGATATTAAAGAGTTTGGTGAGAAGGTTGGTTTTCGATGGGATACAGAAGGGAAAAAATTAAAGCAGGTGGATTCGGCCATATGTGGTCAACGATAGGTTCGGGTCCTGGTCTCAGGTCAGCCACGATTTATTTTAATGATAGTTGTTTCTTTAAATTGTAGGGGGTTATGCGATTCAGAAAGACAGGGGTGGGTAAAGGAAATTTGTGTGAGTGAAAAGCCGAGTATTTTGGGTCTACAAGAAACAAAATGTAGGTCTATGGATGATAGCTTTGTGGCGAATATGTGGGGTTCAGATGATTTTGGCTATGCTAAGATAGATGCGACAGGACAATCGGGTGGTTTATTATTAGTTTGGGACGTTGGAATGTTGGATGTTTCTGAGGTGTTTGGGGAGGAGGATTTCATTGCTATTGTAGGAAGATGGGTTGGTAAAAATCAATCGGTGGGTTTTATAAATGTGTATGGTCCGAGACAAGAATCAAAAAGAAGCGTTCTATGGCAGAAATTGGATCGAATGATGAACAGAGTGGATGGAGAATGGTGTGTTTTTGGAGATTTTAATGAAGTTCGATCGAGTGATGAGAGAAAAAATTCTCAATTTAGTCATAGAGGTGCAGAGATGTTTAATGGGTTCATCAGGGCTCAACACTTAGCGGACATCCCAATCAGAGGCAAGAAGTTCACGAGGATTAGTGATGATGGTGTTAAATTTAGCAAGTTGGATAGATTCCTAATTTCGGAAGGTTTTTCTTCTTTATGGGGCCAAATGATGTGTAATGCGTTAGACAGGAAATTTTCTGACCATTGTCCTCTAGTGTTGAAACAGGAACAAAACATGGATTTCGGGCCGAAGCCGTTTAGAGTGCTAGATGTTTGGTTGGAAGAAAAAGGTATTGAGGAAGTGATCAAGGAAGCTTGGAAGATTCCAGTTTTATCGTGCAAGCCAGATTGTGTGCTTAGAGATAGATTTAAAAATGTCAAGGGAGCTCTAAAAAATTGGAGTAAAGGCAAGAATTTGGAGTTGGACAGGGACATTGAGAGGCTGAAATCAAGTGTTAAAAAATGGGAACAGTTAGCGGAAAATAGGGTTTTATCAAATACAGAAACCGATGCTTGGATGGAAGCACGTAAAGTGTGGAATGAAAAGGAAAGAGTGAAGACCAGGATCATGAAACAGAGAGCTCGGGTAAAATGGGCAGCGGAAGGAGACGAAAACTCAAAGTATTTTCATTCGGTGGTTAGAAAAAGAAATAGGAGAGGAGCTTTGTTGGGTTTGACGGTGGATGGGATTTGGTGTGAAGACCCTAAAGTGATTAAAGTTAAAGTTAGAGAGTATTTCGAGAAGATGTTCAAAGAAGAGGATTTCGTTAGACCCGAGTTCAGAAGTAACAAATTCAAAAGGTTAACAGATATTGAAAGAAACAGTCTGGAAGTTCCATTTTCTGAAGATGAGATATGGAATGCAGTTAAAGGTTGTGGGAGTTCCAAACCGGACGGGTTTAATTTCAGATTCATTAAAAGGTATTGGAATATCATAAAAGGTGAAGTGGTTAGAGCGTTGGAGTGGTTTTGGGAGAATGAATGTATCAGCAAAGGGTGTAATTCTTCATTCGGTTCTCTTATTCCAAAGGTGAGTAATCCGATTGATCTTGGGGAATATAGACCAATTAGTTTAATTGGTTGCTTCTACAAGATAATTGCTAAAGTGTTAGCGGACAGGATGAAGCGGGTAATAGGGTCGATTATTAGTGAGGTTCAAAGTGCATTTATTGCGGGTCGGTCTATCTTGGATGGGGTTTTGGTGGCAAATGAGCTTCTGGATTGGTTAAAAAGAAAAAAGAGGAAAGCGTTGATTTTTAAAGTGGATTTTGAAAAGGCGTACGATTGTATAAATTGGGATTATCTTTTCTCTATTATGGACCAAATGGGGTTTGGGGCAAAATGGATAGGGTGGATTAGAGCATGTGTGACCTCAGCCTCTATTTCAGTTTTGGTCAACGGTTCACCGACAGAGGAATTCCGATTGGGTAGGGGCATTAGGCAGGGAGACCCGCTCTCTCCTTTCCTGTTTTTATTGGTAGCAGAGGGTCTTAATGTAGCCATGGAAGAGGCCAAAGAGGTGGGGGCCTTCAAAGGTGTAAGGTTAAGCGAAGATAGAGAGGGTTACACCGAAGTGGATATTTCTCATCTTCAATTTGCGGATGACACGATTTTCTTTGGAGAGTGGGAGGAGGAGAATGTTTTAGGCGTGTTATCGCTCCTTAAATGTTTCCAGTTGGCGTCAGGCTTAAAAGTGAATTTTAAAAAGAGTAAGTTGATGGGTAATGGAGTGGAGGAGGATTTGGTCAGTCTATGGGCTGATGTAATTGGGTGTGGGATGGGTAAAATTCCGTTTAAATATCTTGGTCTCCCGGTAGGTTTCTTGATGAATAGAGTTGCTTCATGGTCCATGGTTTTGGACAAATTCAAAAGTAGGTTCTCGAGTTGGAAAGCAAAAACGATTTCTTTCGGCGGTCGGTTGACTTTGATCAAATCGGTGCTTGGTAGTCTTCCGTTGTATTTCTTCTCCCTATTTCGGGCCCCGGTATGTGTTTTAAATTCTCTTAAGTCATTTCGTAGAAATTTCTTTTGGGGTGGGAATGGGGAGGGTCATAATAATATGTCTTGGGTTAAATGGAATTGTGCTCTTTCTTGTTATGGGAGGGGGGGGGTCTTAATATTGGTAGTCTCACGGCGGCCAATTGGGCACTTCTTGGTAAATGGTGGTGGCGATTTAAAACGGAAGGCGGGGCTTTATGGGTGAGGGTTATTTCTTCTATTTATGGGAGAGATGGAGGTTTAGGTGGTCAAAATATTAGAATAGGGGGGATGGGTAAGGTTTGGGGTAATATTATCAAGATAGGGGAGGCAATTGATGGGGTGGGGATAAACTTTTCTAATTCGTTTGGCAAAGAGATTTTTAATGGTATGAATACTTACTTTTGGAAAGATAAATGGGTGGAGGGTGGAGTGACTCTCTGTGACAAATTTGAAAGATTGTTTAGTTTGGAAAGATTTAAAGATGTGAAGGTAGGAGAAAAAGGTGAGTGGGCGGGGGACACTTGGATTTGGAAGTGGGATTGGGTGAGAGAGCCGAGAGGTAGAGGGTTGGGGGAGGTGGAGGAGCTTATCAAATTGGTTGAGGGTAGTAGGAGAGTGAAGGATGGTGAAGATAGATGGAAGTGGGCGTTGAATGGGGATGGGAGATTTTCGGGTAGTGATTTGCGAAAATGGTTAGACAAGAAGTTATTGATTGATGATAAGAGACGGAGGGAGACTTTATGGTGTAAGTTTATCCCAAAGAAGATTTGTGTGTTTATTTGGAGGCTTAGGAATAAAAGAGTTCCGGTTCGCGAGGTGTTAAATAAAATGGGTGTTGATTTGCATAGTGTGCTTTGCCCTTGTTGCTCGGAGGATATTGAAACTTTGGATCACTGTTTTCTAAATTGCTCGATGGTCAAGGCTTTATGGGAGAAGATTTTTCAATGGTGGGGTGTAAATCATGTCGAATTTAGAAGTACTGAAAGTCTAATTAATCATAAAGGTCTCGGTTCTTTCTCTAAATTTCAAAGTTCTTTGTGGGTGAGTGTGATATGGTCCACCTTGTATTTGATTTGGAGCTATAGGAATAACAAAGTTTTCAAGGGTGGTGTTGATGCAATCCCAGATTTGTTTAAAGAAATTCAATCGAGGTCATTTGGGTGGGTTACGGCTAGAGTTAAGTCAGTGAAGTTTTCTTGGAGGCAATGGCTAGATGGTCTTGAAGGTTTTGGTTAAGCTTCGGGTCGTGGAGTGCGTTTCTGAGTGTGCAGATCTCTGTCCGGATGCTGTCTGATGTGGCTATTTTCTATGTCTTCTTCTGGTTCGTGCTTGGGCCAGCTTGTGGAATGTTGCTCCTGTTTGTCTCATGTTCTCATTTTCTAGGTATTCGTGTGTGTATGTGATGCTATATTACTTCTTGTAATATAGTATTGTCTGTTTGTGTTGGTCAAGTTTTGGTTTTTGTTTGTTTTTATCAGACGTTGTATCTTGATTTTATTTTATGGTATGTCTGCCGTTTCCAAAAAAAAAAACCATTCTACATAATTTAAAATCCAAGAAAGCAAGGTATATATGGTGAAGTCGATTAGTACTCATCTCCACTATGTGGGTCTCATCTTTATATGTGATTACTTAATGGAACCCACATTTCGAAATAAAGTTAAGGAAGTGTTTTTGTACCATTTTTCATCATTTAGCTTGTCGAACACGATTCCACCTTTGTAAGTCAGCCTGTGAACTTCTGATGAAACTAAGACGATCCTTCCTTCTTGTCCACAGTTTTTTGCAGTATTTTTCATTGTATCCAACAACAGATTTGTCAAATGGAAATGCCCTGTGTTATAAGTAAACACGATTTTTTAACAAAACAGTTTATTTGAATGAAAAAAAAAAGTGTGACATAAAAAACATTAATGATCAAGTCATACCAAGATAGTTGGTTGCAAACTGACTCTCAATTCCATCTTTAGAAAGGGAAAATGGAGGAGCCATTATCCCTGCATTAGCTCTACAAAACGACATCAATGAATAATATATCAGATTTATACGGTCTAAATAATTATCATATACAAGTATAAAGATTTGATCTTACATGAGGATGTTGAGGGGAAGACCCTTGGAAATGTACTCGTTCGCGAAGTTTGTTACAGATTCTAGTGAACTTACATCAAGCTCCATGACATCAATGGTAGCAGTCGAGCAACCCTTAATTATGGTTTCCTTACATTTTGTAGCGGCTTCCACATTTCTGGCTGCCATAACTACATGTACACCGCGCAAAGCTAGGACACGCGCAGTTTCTAGTCCAATGCCACTTGTTGGCCCTGAAAACAGCTAGCTCATTATATGATGTAAATTGATATATTAAATAGCATGTTAATTTAAGATGTTTATAGATTACACACAACTATTAATGGGATATTGGTTAAACCTACAAACTTTAATTGAAGTTGAATCTTGGAGGATTTGAGGTTTAGACTGCTATAAGTCCCCATAAAAGACATTTTGAAGTTTCTCAAAGTGAATTTTTTGGTTTAGTCCATTCACATCTCATACTTGTCTCATACTTGGTAGTATAACTAAGATAAAAGATGTACCAAATTTTAATTCTTATTTTTCTAGCAAATGGACAAAATGACTAATAATGTTTCCTGTCCTTTAGGAATGATAGAGTATTTACAAGTCACTGGACCCCATCAAACAGAACCCAAGGGCACATTTTCTAATTTGGTGTCCCTTTTGGTCAAGCTAATCATACCATCTTTTTTATTCACCTTACCATTAAACTAATATATTAGTGGTATGGTGGGCGGATTAGTGTACTTTAACTCCATAATACTATCCAGAACACTATCCAGAACATTGTCCATCACGCTACAAAATTCTCAACAGCAATATTCTTCCCAGAACACTGTAATTACAAAAGCATCACACACTGTACTTTAAATACTTTCGACCTTTAATTTATTGCACAAATTTTTATGTTAAACATAAAATAAAAAAGGAAAATAAATGGTATATTTAGTTCGACCCGTTCCTTTTCTGTTATAATTTTTTCTGTAATTATCATTTCTTGAATAAAGCTTTCATCTTTTATATACAAATAAAGAAGGTGGAAAATTTGCAAACTCTAATCTTGATTAGATCAAATCACACAAGCACAAACACCACCCACATACTCACATAGCCACTTAAGACTTAAACCCATCAAAAGGATCAATATATTTATTTTTCTTTTTCAAACTTCATGTGCTGACTTCTTTTATAATGGATAGTAAACAAAAAGCCCAGATGAAATCTTGAAACAAAAATATCTAAAAGTCCCAAAAATTGTAACTTTTCGATCGACGAAAAGAAAGAGATATACCTGTAACAATAGCAGTTAGGCCATGTCCATCAATTCCTTTTGTAACATCTTCAGCTGTGTTTTTAGCTGAGAATCCAGATTTCCCTTTAAATGCAATCAACCAAGGCATGTTTACTTCTTTTTTTTCTTTCAAGAATCAGAGGAAAAGGGTGACTGAAAATTGGATATCTTTTTAGAGTTTTAGTAAGTAATATGCTGAAAGTTGTGTTAAGTTATGCCAATAAGGTATCAGTTATATACACTCAACGAATATTAGATTAACTTTTCTTGGTGTCTTGAGGGCAAGTATGTAAATATACATGCTATATTTTGAAAAATTGACAACAAGACTCTGCTGTTCTAGTTGCCAAATAAGAAGTCTTTGTTCTCCCAGTTGTTTAATCATGTGACAACTATCTTTTCTTGTGAATAAAGAAATTCTATGGGCATGAAAATTCGACATATGTTGACCATTGACTTTTCAACACTTGAGGTTTGTGATATACTGTAATTATATTAGATTTTTGTTTAACTGCACTAATGACCTATGCTGTGGAACTACTAATTAATACTCTAAGAATTTGACCCATATAAGTAACCCCTACCAAGATTATGCTATGACATCGTATCGTTCAAGCTCTTTATCTGCATAACAGCGTTTGAGTCTACTACTGATTAAAATCTAAACAGTTAAGAAACTTAAAAAGATATTACTGGTGTCAAGCAATGACTATTATCAACTAAACTGGCAATTCTACAAAACAAAAAGGAAATAGTAGGAAAGTCTTTTCAATAATTATGAGATAGTGTATATATCAGAAATATCTTACATAAATATCAAAGTTCTTTAATATTAATTAATAGATATAGAGTAAGGTTCAAATGAGTACACCAATTTTGAGTGAGAATGAGGGAACCAACATATTTCTGCCATGTGTCACTTTATTCTCTCTCATCCACACTTTATTCTCTCTCCTCCACATTTTTAAAAATTAAATATCTCACAAACGGTAAGTCGAAAAATCATGAAAATTGCACCATAAAATTCAGCGTTTTCTCCTCTTCGATTTGCCGTCCCTCAAGGCATACTTTTGACAACTTTTTTTTTTTCTCATTTTTTGGTGGGTTTCACAAATTAGTAACACAGTTGTTAGTGATTAGTTGTACATTTAATTTGTGGTTAATGTTAGGGTTTAGGGTTAGGTTTAGGGTTTAGTAGGGTTTATGGTTTAGTGTTTATAAGGGTTTAGGGTTTAGAAGGAGTTCAAGGTTTAGGGTTTAGAAAGATTTAGGGTTTAGCGTTTTGTAAAGCGTTTAGGGTTTGTGGTTTAGGGGTTAGGGTTTGAGGTTTGGGGTTTCAGGGAGAAACCCCAAACCTCAAACCCTAAACCCTAAACCCTAACCCCTAAACCACAAACCCTAAACCCTAAACGCAACACTTTAACACATGTGTTAGTAAATGTGAAACCCACCAAAAAAATGAAAAAAAAAAAACTTTTCGAAAGTATGTCTTGAGAGACGGCAAATCGAAGAGGAGAAAACGACGAATTTAATGGTGCAATTTTCATAATTTTTCGATTTGTCGTTTGTGAGATAATTGATGTTGGGGGTAAATGGGTTTTGTACATGTGGGACATTCTCTTTGTACACATGGCTTGATATCATTGGTTCCCTCATTCTCACACAAATTCCTATTCTCATTTGAACCCTACCCAATAGATATAATATATATTGATATCTAACCACCAAAAAAATTAAATTTAAATCAATAATAATAAATAAATAAAACCATAAGTTCAGTTGTATCAAAAGGAACATAATTACAAAATTTTCAGAACAGTGATATCAATAAAATTCGAAATTATATACCGGGTGATTAATACGGATTATGTTTAGTTGTCTAACTATTTAGTAAATTTTGATAATTATGTTTCTACATTTTTGATAAAATTTGCCCATCCTGACTTTAAGTCATGTTATATATACTCCATAAATGATTACAATCTTTTCAAGGTAGTCTAAATGCAATATGTGAAATTAAGTTCCAAGTTGATCTAATATTCTTATTCCAAGAAATTTGTGAGGAGCTTCCAGTTAGCAAGGGATCGAGGCGCATGATTCGTTCTCTTTGAGACTTTTGGATATTGATGGCTAGAATTCTACAGTATCATTCTGGTGCCTGCATTAGTTTTTGGGATGACTTGTAGTTTTGATGAATCAAGTAGGCATCACGTACATCATTTGCTGCAGGTAGTGTTGTGATTTACCCTCCAAGGTAAAGTAATGTTTTCGTCAAAAAAACCGTTACTATCTTTTTGTTACATTTAATTTGTGGTCATTGTTGGGCTAGTTGCATTAGCTTAATTACCATTTCTGGTACATAACAATAAAAATAGACGTTATGGGCACATGCATATACATCTAAAAGAACAAGAATATTTAAATATAGGCACATGGACATATATATTTGGGGTTGAAGGATAGATAACATACAAGTACAAAACTACTACTGTTTTTACTCCAGATTGCTATTAATCAAATCATACTGCCATTAATTTGGTGGCACCAACAATAAAGAAAGCTTCAATGATCCTACCTGTCTGCTAAGTGAATCGACTTATTCAGCTCCATCTTTTGTCAGATTAGTACATCTAAAATCAAGGTAAAATCGAAATGTCAAAATCAATGGTAACTATAAGAATTAAAAAATGGAACTGCTACTATCATATGTTATAAATAAACGAATCGATCATCTTAACATTGATTTGTTAAGCCTAATATCGTTCATTAAGTTATCCAGCTCCATCTTTTGTCGCACAAAACAACGTTTTCTCCAGTAGATACATATTTTGCACGAATCACCGCATAAGTCCTGTTCGAGGTCAAGGTCAAGGTCTTCTGCAAAATTCTATAAACTTGTTGCACAAGATAGACTTTAGTTTAGTCAATTTTTAGCTGGTTGAATAGGAACTTTCTAGAATGTATGGACATATTATAAGTTTTCTTAATTTTCAGTGTGTTTTCTAGAACAAATTCTACCTGAACCAAATAGTGTACCACTTATCATTATGTAAGCAATTTCTTTTTGTCAAGAATACTTTAAGATAGGGATATTTTCATGTATATGCTTGGAACCTTTCGTGATTACGTCAATATTCTTTAAAACTTTGATATTACGTCAATATTCTTTAAAAAACATCAAAATACACACATATATCAAAATAATTAATTTTAATAATTTTAATATGTAAAACTCTAATTACATATCAATAAACAACTGTTATGACTATTTTACCCTTCTCCTATTAATTTATTATCATCTAATATCTTTTTCTTCTTGAAGATTTAACCCTAACTAAAAAAACTCATAGCTCAAGTTTTTGGGTAAAAAAAAAATAAAACTAATTAAATTCATCTTGTTTTTTCCTTCCATTTTCTTGATTATGATTGATTAATTCAATCAAGACGTGAGCATCGAACTTTTATCGGTTTTTCTTCTTTAATAATGTTCATGTCTGGCCATTCTAAAGCAACAAATCGTATTTGTATCTCATAATTGCATTTATAAACTGATGATTGTAATCCAAGTTCGATGACAAATGTTGGTGCTTACCTCATTGTAATAATCAAGGGGGAATCTAAAGACACCCCCTGAAGTCTGGATCTACCCCCTGACCCACCATTTCGGTATACTTTTATTTAAATTTGATCCAGTTCAGTACAGAATCAGTTTCAGTTTTAGACTAAACAGAAGGCTGAGATGGGGTATACCTAAAAAATAAAATAAAAAAGGATGGGCCAGGGGGTAGGAGCAGGAAAAAAGGGTGGGCCAGGGGGTAGCTTTAATAGGCCCATCAAATCTAGTTTTATAATTTAATATATAGATTATTTTAGTTGTTATAGATTGGAACATCCATTAGTGTCTATTAATTCATGGTTGCCAGGTGCCACATGCAGGTTGTATTCGGATTGTAATATGGATCGTTTTTGATCTTGTGCTGTGAGTATTAGAGTAATTAGGTTAAATTTTTAGGAAGAAGAAGATACAGGATGAAAATGAAGTAATAGGGGAAGGGTAAAAATGTCATAATAGTTGTAAATTGATATGTAATTAGAGTTTTACATAATAAAATTATTTAAATTAGTTATTTGGATATTTGTGTGTATTTTGAGGTTTTTAAATGATATTGTGATATTAATTTTTACAATGATATTGACGTAATTACATAAGTTTTCAAGGATATATATAGATGAAATTATGGCTGTTAACGAACCGAGCAGTTAACGAGCTACTCGAGTTCGAACTCGTTTATCTCGAATTCGAGCATGATACTATTCGAACTCGAGTCGAGTTCGAACATAAAAAGACTGCTCGATTAGTTTCACGAGCCGAGCTTCAAAACAATAAAATCGGCTCGGCTCGTTCGAAAGCTCGTATAATAATCTCGAGCCGAACGAACTAATCGAGCTTGTCGAGTCGAACGAGCTAGACAAACATAACTATTATCATAATAATTATATATTTTAAAACTTAAAAGATATGATAGTAATAAGATTTTTACTTAATATTATATCTAGAAACACAAATATTGTACTAACACCATATTTATATTTATAGTGTAAATAACACATAAGTTGATTCCACATTCTCATCTATGAGACTTTGTTTTTATAGTACTCTTTTTTCTTTAACTTTGTTTATCTTCTCCTATGTGGGTCAAACTCAATATTCTTTTTGCATCCCACATTGGATGTGTGAAACATATAAGATGAGAATCTAATTACATACTTGCTTATTAGTGTTTGATGATTTGATAATAACTAATTAAACTTACACACTTCTGTAACGCCCCAAAAACATGTAAGTTTAAATGATTTAAAATACGTTTACGTTTCAGTTTTATATGTATTTAATATGTTAAATGTTTAAAGTAACGAAAAGTTTAGAATTTGGTTAGAGGATTAACCAAATAAAGAAAAGAAAGTTAGAGGGACCAAAGCGGTACAGAACTAAAGTTTAGGGGGTTAGTGTGAAAAATGTTAAAACATATCTTCCTACAACTTCAGAAAAGTTCCAGATAAAATGATATACGTATGTGTGCGTGAGATTTGGAGGGAAAACAAGAACAAAAGCAAGAAATCAGAAATTGAAGAAGGAAGTGAGTGAATTAGGATCTCTAAGTTCATATTAAGCTTCTATAAGGTATGTTTGATCTTTCTTTGAGCTTAATTTATGTTAGGGTTTAAGTTTCTATAAACCCTAGATGTGAGAAAGATCATGTATGTTAATTGTGTTGTTAAATTAGTGTTCCATGGGTGTTAGTAAGTTAGTTTCTATACTTAGTTTATGTTGAATCAGTTTAATAAATTATATTCATATGTAATTGGGTTTTTATAGTTTATGTGTATTGGAGAATTGAAGAATTAAGATGAATTGGTGATGATTATGATTATGAAAGTGATGTTTACCCAATTACATGTGATTATAAAGCCTAATTATGGAACACTAGTGGTGTATGATAGGTGTTAGTGAGTAACACCTAATTATGAGATTAAAGTTAAGTGTTATGTTAATTGATCATGCTATGTGTTTATATGTATAGGTGATCAAGCAAAAGAAGTTAGTTCAAGTTTATTGCTTAGCCAAGATAAAGGTAAGTAGATGGATATAAATGTGGAGTCAAGTAATGGGTGAGCCATTAGCTTGACGGTTTTCCAAGTAATGGATCATGACCATTAGCTTGGTATAAATGTTAACTCTTAGTAGTTAGCATGATGATGTTTAAGGATCCTTAATGTGATGATGTTTATGTTTATGTTAAAGTTTCCATTACTTACTAAGCAATTGCTTATGTGTTATGTTTAAACGTTTCAGGTGAGCCAAGTGTTAATAGAGGGGACTTGGGTAAAGGGCACGTGTGAAGCTTTTGGTGGAGCTTGTTACTTAGTTCGGTAACAAGTCTTATCTCTTTTAATCATGCTCATGATACATGTACACCCTTTTGTAAAAGTTATGACACTAGCTTATGTTTTGAAAGAATGTTAAGTCCCACTTGTGATGTTTTGTTGAAAGTTAAACTTAAAGTTAAAGTCAGACTTAGTGGTCTGATTTTATGTAAAAAGTTTGAAAGTATGTGTAATGAGAAAGTATGCTTTTGAAAGTGGAATTAGTCAAATGTTGATGTTATGGTTAAATGGTTGATGTTAGCAAGTTAGTTTGACTTAAACAAGTCCATTAAATGAAGTTTGACTAAAAGAATGGGTCAATTTGGTCAGAGACCCAATCGGGTCGTTTTGGTGTCAAAATGGGTCACCAATGGGTTTACGAGTTAAACTGAGTTAGACTTGATGAAAGTCAAATGTATTTATGTCCATAAGTCTTAAATGTGATGTTGAATAAGTGGTCGAAAGCCTAAACTCAGAAGTGGAGTCGTTTGAATTATAGTATGTCAAGATTTTTGGTTAAAATTAGCCGAAATCCAGTTAACGGGTCAAAACAAGATTTATTGTGAAATTTGAAAAAGTGGAATTGAGGAAATGTTTATATGGTTATAGTGAATGTGTGTGAAAAATTTCAGGTCCTAACTCATAACGAGTAAAAAGTTATGCATGTTTGAAGTTGGTTAAAAAAATTGAATTTTGGCTGATTTCTGAAATACACTAAGGAACGCGATCCTGAGAATTGAGCCGGATCGCGTTCGTAAGGCACAAAACTAAGGAACGCGATCCTGAGAATTGAGCCGGATCGCGTTCGCAAGGCAAAAATGGTGACAGAAAGTTTATAACTAAGGAACGCGATCCCGCCCACTTTCCCGGATCGCGTTTGATGGTAAAAACTGAAATTTTAGGTTCTAAAAGGCTCATTTCAACTAGGGAAAGTTACTAAAATTAAATTATACAAATGGAGTAGTTATGGGACATTATTAAGAGTAAAAAAAAAAAAAAAATGGTCACGTTTTCGGGGTGTTTCAAGTTGGTATCAGAGCACGGTTTAAGGGATTCAGGTATCCACCATTAGTGGGTACTTGGACTTAGACCAATTGTATTATGATGTTGAGCATGACTTAGTAAGATATGTTTATGGGTTAATGAATTGTTAATGATTCCTTACTCGAAGTGTGGCGTGCAGACTATGGATGTGTTTAATGTAATACGATAATTAGAGCGTCTGGCCAACGCAATGATTACCATATTACCTTATATGTATCCATGGAAATCACGAGACATTAGAGGATTGAATGTTAACAAGTTATTAACTGTTTGTAACAAAGTTTTTGATAAGGTAGATGTTAAATGTTTAAGTTATTATGTTAATGTGTTATGTGAACTTTCAGATAAGATGAGTAGAGAAGTAGAGACTACTGATACAGGAGGCAGTCAAGATAGGTCTCAGTCTCCTGTTCAAGATATAGATCCAATAATTGAAAAGATGAAGTCTTTCATTTCGCAAGAAATTGGTATTGCTCAGAAAGCATATATTCCTCTTCTAAAGTCAACAATTATAGAGACTGTTAGAGAGGTAGTTAGTGAAGAGTTTCAGAAACGACAAGATAAAACAGTTGGAGTTAGACAAGAAGTACCTCCTCAAGCTCCAATTGTAGAAGAAAGTAGAAAGTTCAGTTACAAAGACTTTTCAGCTTGTAATCCGCCAGATTTTGAAGGGGATTTAGACCCGATTAAATGTTATAGATGGGTTATGGAGGTTGAAGGGGCTTTTACTACTTCACGTTGCCCCGCAGATTTGAAAGTAATCTTTGCTGCTAATCTCTTGAAGGCACGTGCTAAAAATTGGTGGGAAGTTCAACGCCGTACCTTAGGGGATGAAGCTATAAATAAGATGAGTTGGGATGATTTTAAGAAGATGTTTGAGAATACCTATTCTCAAGAAGCAGATTTGAAGAGAATTCGTCGTGAGTTTCTTGCAATGGAACAAACGACTGAGTCGATTAATGAGTTAGTTGGTGTGTTTCTGGATAGAGCTCAATTCTGTCCAGATTATATGGAGAATCCAAAGCGGCTTATAGATCATTTTCATGAGGTGTTGAAGAAAGAAATCAGTCAGTTTATTCAACCTAGCCGTTGTAAGTCTTTTGAAGAAATTGTGAATGAAGCTCGTTTTCAAGAGCTAGAGTTAAAGAAAGGTGAGAAAGCTGTTGCAAAAAGAAAAGCTGAATCAAGTCCTATTCCTTCAAAGAAGTTTAAAGCTAGTGAAAGTTCTCGTCGAGAAGAGAAGAAGACAGAAAAGTCTGTACCTCCAGAATGTAAGAAATGTCACAAGAAGCATTTTGGAGTATGTAGATTTGGGTTAAATGTTTGTTATCAATGTGGTGAGGAAGGTCATTTCAGCAAGGACTGTCCTCATCCATTGAAGGTATGTTATGGATGCTACGAGCCTGGTCATGTGAAGTCAGAATGTCCAAAGTTAAAGTCTCAGTCAGCTTCTTCAGCATATCGTAAGCCATCCGATAAGAAGTCGACTGAAGTTCCAAAAGCCAGGCCTCGTTCATTCCAAATCACAGCAGAGGAAGCTAAGGGGACCCCAGATGTAGTGTCAGGTACCTTTTTAGTAAACCTAATACCTGCATATGTTCTTTTTGATTCGGGTGCCTCTAAATCTTTTGTTTCAGAAAAGTTTAGTAAAAGTTTCATGATTCCACTTTCTGACTTAGATACTCCCTTAGATGTTGAAATAGCTGATGATAGAACAATATATGTCACGAAAGTTTATAGAGGGTGTCGGTTAGAAATAAGTAATGAGCCTTTTTCCATAAATCTAATCCCTATGCAAATGGGGGAATTCGATGTTGTAATTGGTATGGATTGGTTAGCGGCTCATGATGCAATGATTCAATGTGAGCAAAAGATTGTAAGAGTTAAGTTACCATGTGGTGAATTGTTAGATATCTATGGGGAAAAGAAAGAAATGCCTATCCCGGTTTGTACCTTTGCTAAAGCTAAGCGACATCTGTCACATGGTTGTCAAGCCTTTTTGGCACATGTGATAGATGTTCAGATGCAAATTCCAAAGATTGAGGAAATTCCGGTAGTAAGAGAGTTTATTGATGTATTTCCCGATGAATTACCGGGCATTCCGCCCGATAGGCAAGTTGAATTTAAGATTGAATTGATGCCGGGTGCTACACCTATTGCTAAGACACCATATAGGCTTGCTCCAACCGAAATGCAGGAATTAATGAAACAGTTGCAAGAACTGTTAGACAAAGGTTTTATACGCCCAAGTAGTTCTCCGTGGGGAGCTCCTATTTTATTTGTGAAGAAGAAAGATGGTTCGATGAGAATGTGTATAGATTACAGAGAGTTAAACAAGGTGACTATCAAGAATAGGTACCCATTACCTAGGATTGATTACTTGTTTGACCAGTTGCAGGGTGCTAGTTATTTTTCAAAGATTGATTTACGTTCAGGTTACCATCAATTGAAGGTTAGAGAAGAAGATGTTTGTAAAACTGCCTTCAGAACAAGGTATGGACACTATGAATTTGTGGTAATGCCGTTTGGTTTGACGAATGCACCTGCAGCTTTTATGGATTTGATGAATAGAGTATGTCGTCCTATGCTTGATAAGTTTGTGATTGTGTTTATTGACGATATCTTAATCTATTCCAAATCTGCTAATGATCACGATTATCATTTAAGACAAGTGCTACAGATGTTAAGGAAAGAGAAGCTTTATGCTAAGTTCTCGAAGTGTGAGTTTTGGCTTCGAGAAGTGCAATTTCTAGGTCATGTTGTCAATAGTGAAGGTATTATGGTTGATCCAGTGAAAGTTGAAGCAGTCATGAAATGGAGTGCTCCAACAACTCCAACGGAAGTTAGAAGTTTTCTTGGATTAGCTGGCTATTACAGACGGTTTATTCAAGACTTCTCAAAGATTGCAATGCCACTTACGAAACTTACAAGAAAGAATATCAAGTTTGAATGGAATGATCAAGCAGAACAAGCTTTCCAGATTCTTAAGCAGAAACTCAGTCAAGCACCAGTCTTAGTACTCCCAGAAGGTACTGAAGACTTGGTAATTTATTGTGATGCATCGTATAGTGGTTTGGGTTGTGTTCTTATGCAACGTGGCAAAGTGATAGCATATGCTTCTAGACAGTTAAAAGAAAATGAGAAGAATTATCCAACACATGATCTGGAACTTGCTGCAGTGGTTTTTGCCTTAAAGATATGGAGGCATTATCTCTATGGTGTGAAGATTACCATTTATACAGATCACAAAAGTTTAAAGTACTTCTTCGATCAAAGAGATTTGAATATGAGACAAAGAAGGTGGTTAGATCTTGTTAAAGATTATGATTGTGAAATATTGTACCACCCGGGAAAAGCTAACATTGTAGCTGATGCTTTAAGTAGAAAGGCAGCTCATCTTGCGCTAACAGTTAAATCTCTTAGAATTACTGTTACTCCTAGCTTGTTTGATCAAATTAAAGAAGCACAGCAAAAAGCTTGGAGAGAAAAAGATATTCGATCAGAACGGATCAAAGGTCAAGTTGATAGTATTGTGGAAGATTCACGTGGGTTAAAGACACGTTATGGTAGAGTTTGGATTCCAAATTCTTGGGATTTGAAGACATTATTGTTAGATGAAGCTCATAAAACAAAGTATTCTATCCATCCTGGCGCAACAAAGATGTACCACGATTTAAGATCAGAGTATTGGTGGCCAGGTATGAAAAGAGATATTATTAAATATGTTGAACAGTGTTTAACTTGCTTACAGGTGAAGGCTGAGCATCAGAAGCCATATGGGAAGATGCAGCCTTTAGACATACCTGTTTGGAAGTGGGAACACATAACGATGGATCTTATCACCAAATTGCCAAAGACTCAGCGTCAGCATGATGCAATTTGGGTGATAGTGGATAGATTGACGAAAAGTGCATTATTTCTACCGATTAAAGAAACGATGTCTATTGAAGCTTTGGCAGATTTATATGTTAAGGAAGTAGTTGCACGTCATGGTATGCCAGTTTCTATTGTCTCGGATAGAGATAGTAGATTTACTTCAAGGTTTTGGGCCAAGTTTCAAGATGATATTGGTACACGTATTAATCTTAGCACAGCTTACCACCCGCAGACAGATGGCCAAAGTGAAAGAACGATACAGACTTTAGAAGACATGTTGCGGGCTTGTGTTATAGATTTTGGAGGTAATTGGGATGTGCATTTACCGTTAGCAGAGTTCTCCTATAATAACAGTTACCATGCAAGTATAGGTATGCCACCTTACGAGATGTTATATGGGAGAAAGTGTAGAACTCCAATATGTTGGGGTGAAGTCGGGCAAAGAGAAATGGGCAGCACGGATATAGTGCAACAGACAACAGAAAAGATTGATCAAATCAGAGAAAGGTTAAAGATTGCCCAAGATAGACAGAAGTCGTATGCCGACAAAAGAAGACGCCCATTAGAGTTTAAGGTTGGAGATATGGTTATGTTAAAAGTATCTCCATGGAAAGGTATTATCAGATTCAGGAAACGAGGTAAGTTAAGTCCTCGGTTTATTGGTCCATTTAAAATTCTTGAAAGAGTTGGAAAGGTAGCTTATCGTCTTGAGCTACCAAGTGAATTGGCAAGTATCCATAGCACTTTCCATGTTTCGTATTTAAGGAAGTGTTTAGTAGATGAGGCATCTTATGTGCCATTGGAAGAAATAGAAATCAATGATCAATTGAATTATGTTGAACAACCAATAGCTATCCTTGATGAGAAAGTCAAGAAGTTAAGAAATAAAGATATTCGGTTGTTTAGAATTCAATGGAAGCATAGAAAAGGTTCAGAGTTCACGTGGGAGCCGGAAGAAGAAATCATTGTTTATTATCCGGCTTTGTATCAAGAATGGATTGTGAGGACACAATCCTAAATAAGTAGGGGAGAGTTGTAACGCCCCAAAAACATGTAAGTTTAAATGATTTAAAATACGTTTACGTTTCAGTTTTATATGTATGTAATATGTTAAATGTTTAAAGTAACGAAAAGTTTAGAATTTGGTTAGAGGATTAACCAAATAAAGAAAAGAAAGTTAGAGGGACCAAAGCGGTACAGAACTAAAGTTTAGGGGGTTAGTGTGAAAAATGTTAAAACATATCTTCCTACAGCTTCAGAAAAGTTCCAGATAAAATGATATACGTATGTGTGCGTGAGATTTGGAGGGAAAACAAGAACAAAAGCAAGAAATCAGAAATTGAAGAAGGAAGTGAGTGAATTAGGATCTCTAAGTTCATATTAAGCTTCTATAAGGTATGTTTGATCTTTCTTTGAGCTTAATTTATGTTAGGGTTTAAGTTTCTATAAACCCTAGATGTGAGAAAGATCATGTATGTTAATTGTGTTGTTAAATTAGTGTTCCATGGGTGTTAGTAAGTTAGTTTCTATACTTAGTTTATGTTGAATCAGTTTAATAAATTATATTCATATGTAATTGGGTTTTTATAGTTTATGTGTATTGGAGAATTGAAGAATTAAGATGAATTGGTGATGATTATGATTATGAAAGTGATGTTTACCCAATTACATGTGATTATAAAGCCTAATTATGGAACACTAGTGGTGTATGATAGGTGTTAGTGAGTAACACCTAGTTATGAGATTAAAGTTAAGTGTTATGTTAATTGATCATGCTATGTGTTTATATGTATAGGTGATCAAGCAAAAGAAGTTAGTTCAAGTTTATTGCTTAGCCAAGATAAAGGTAAGTAGATGGATATAAATGTGGAGTCAAGTAATGGGTGAGCCATTAGCTTGACGGTTTTCCAAGTAATGGATCATGACCATTAGCTTGGTATAAATGTTAACTCTTAGTAGTTAGCATGATGATGTTTAAGGATCCTTAATGTGATGATGTTTATGTTTATGTTAAAGTTTCCATTACTTACTAAGCAATTGCTTATGTGTTATGTTTAAACGTTTCAGGTGAGCCAAGTGTTAATAGAGGGGACTTGGGTAAAGGGCACGTGTGAAGCTTTTGATGGAGCTTGTTACTTAGTTCGGTAACAAGTCTTATCTCTTTTAATCATGCTCATGATACATGTACACCCTTTTGTAAAAGTTATGACACTAGCTTATGTTTTGAAAGAATGTTAAGTCCCACTTGTGATGTTTTGTTGAAAGTTAAACTTAAAGTTAAAGTCAGACTTAGTGGTCTGATTTTATGTAAAAAGTTTGAAAGTATGTGTAATGAGAAAGTATGCTTTTGAAAGTGGAATTAGTCAAATGTTGATGTTATGGTTAAATGGTTGATGTTAGCAAGTTAGTTTGACTTAAACAAGTCCATTAAATGAAGTTTGACTAAAAGAATGGGTCAATTTGGTCAGAGACCCAATCGGGTCGTTTTGGTGTCAAAATGGGTCACCAATGGGTTTACGAGTTAAACTGAGTTAGACTTGATGAAAGTCAAATGTATTTATGTCCATAAGTCTTAAATGTGATGTTGAATAAGTGGTCGAAAGCCTAAACTCATAAGTGGAGTCGTTTGAATTATAGTATGTCAAGATTTTTGGTTAAAATTAGCCGAAATCCAGTTAACGGGTCAAAACAAGATTTATTGTGAAATTTGAAAAAGTGGAATTGAGGAAATGTTTATATGGTTATAGTGAATGTGTGTGAAAAATTTCAGGTCCTAACTCATAACGAGTAAAAAGTTATGCATGTTTGAAGTTGGTTAAAAAAATTGAATTTTGACTGATTTCTGAAATACACTAAGGAACGCGATCCTGAGAATTGAGCCGGATCGCGTTCGTAAGGCAAAAAACTAAGGAACGCGATCCTGAGAATTGAGCCGGATCGCGTTCGCAAGGCAAAAATGGTGACAGAAAGTTTATAACTAAGGAACGCGATCCCGCCCACTTTCCCGGATCGCGTTTGATGGTAAAAACTGAAATTTTAGGTTCTAAAAGGCTCATTTCAACTAGGGAAAGTTACTAAAATTAAATTATACAAATGGAGTAGTTATGGGACATTATTAAGAGTAAAAAAAAAAAAAAAATGGTCACGTTTTCGGGGTGTTTCAACTTCAAAGTTAATTAAGTGTAAATATATTTCACAAACTTTATTTCAAGCCTTATAAAATAGTTAGTATACTTTTTATAGAGCTTATTTGAGCTTATATACGAGTCTATCGAGCTTGAGCTTCTAAACAAACATTTTGAGCTCAAATAACTAGTTTTTTTTTTCTTCTGTAAATTGTCAAAAACTTAAACGAGTATCGAGTTCAAGCCCGAACATTAATTTATTATTCGAGCTCGAACTCGAATATGGTTATAAAAAATTAATCGAATTCGAATCGAACTCGAACATGATTATTTTTCAAACGAGTCGAGTCAAGCATCAGGATATTCGAATCGACTCGATTCGTCAACAGCCCTAGATGAAATTATCCCTTAAAAAGTTATGTAAAACATGATGATTGATATGCATGCCAATGAAATAACAATAATAATGGAAGTCATCATCGTGAAAGTAGTTTCCTTAAAATGGATCACAATGATTGTTTGACTAGCAACTAGGGGTATTCAAATTCGGATATCTGAAATTTAGGATAGTGGATATCATTATCCGATATCCAAATTTGAAATTTCGGATATCCAAACTCGGATATCTGAATATTCGAAAATTATAGAAATTCATTTTTAAATCCTTCAAAATTTCACATTATGTAATTAAATCTTAAGTTATTGAGTTTATATATTGAAAATGTGAAATATTAGAACACATAATATTATTATTTATCAATATTCAACTACAATGATCTATTAATCTAATATACTTTTCATAGAATTAGAGGGAAAAAAATATTTTTTTGTTTTTTCAGATATCGAATATCCGAACTATCCGAAATTTTTGAAAAGAGATATCCGGATCCGAAATTCGGGTATCCGAAATTTTGGATGTCCCAATTTTTCGGATATTCGGATATTCGGGTAACGGATTCGGATACGGATATTTTTGAACACCCCTACTAGCAACGTTCTTTTTCTTCGAGAAAATATTTTGTTAGAGGTCTTCTTGAAAGTAGTTTCTCTGTTCGACTTTGAAAATAGAAATGACTATTTACACTTTACCTTGTTATATTTAGCTAATAATGTAATTGAGTATTGTTGTTTTTGCTGTGTAGTTGATGTTAGAGCATTTTCAATGTGTGCACTATCTGTACCTTTTTGCACTAAAATATTGCAAATGTGTAAAAAACTCGCCCCAACGTTAGCACTAAACACTGCACTATTTTAGTTTAGTGTTAAATAGTGTTTAGTGTTGCACCAAATTTAGTGTTGCACTAAACACTATTCACATTTAATAATAATAGTTATAATATGTAAAATATTTTTATATGATGTATTAGTTATATATTTTTCATTAATATTTTTAAAATTACTAATTATAATGTTTTCTATTATATTTATCAAAGACACTTCATAATTTTCATTGAAAATTCATTTATATTTTCGAAATTTTTAAATATAATGATCGCTATTACATCTCTTATTATACTTTAATAGTCATATAAAAGTTTTAATATTATATGGTTGAATTGTGTATTTTAAATTAATTAAAAATGATTTAGTGTAAAGATTTAGTGCATCACATTGAAGCAATTTTTTTTAATGCAAACATATTCTCTAAAAATTCTATTTTTGCATTAAAATAGTGCAATTTGATGCACTAAAATGGTGCATACATTGGAGATGCTTTTAGTAGTAAACATTGTTTTGATGTAAATTCAAATTTCTAGAAAACACACGGTTGTTACACCAAATATGACGTGTTGCATGACGTGTTGTGATTCATTACACCTAAGAAAAAATTAATTATAAATAATTATTTTGGTTGTTCATGATTATTATATAGTCTACAATCTAAATTATACGTTAACCAACGAAAGCGTGTAATCAGAGGAGCATGCTTATTCTGTTATGCAATATTAATTAATAATTAATTATTGTATTGTATATTGTATATGTATATGTGTATTTTAATGGTGAGTGTGGTTGACATTGTGTTCGGTGTTCAGCTTAGTGTTCAATTGAATACTGAAACTTAATTCGAGAACGATTTTTAGGGGAGTGGTTAAATGTTCAACTCGGTGTTCAAATGGGTCCACAAAAATGTGTTTAACCAATCAAATAAAAGGAAAAGGGAAAAGAAAAAAGAAAAAGAAAAAAAATAACTTGAACATCGCTAGCTTCACCGTGCAAATTCCGACGCTGATGATGAACACCGGTGATGAACGCCGGAGGGGAGTGGTGAACGGCGAGCTCCGACGTTCACCACTATGAACGGTGAAGTTGATGACCTCCACTCCCTTTGCTCTAAGGACCTATAACAATGGTGTTTTGATAATGTTTGCTAATTAAGTGACACACGTTAAAATGCACTTAATTAACTCATAATTTTTTTAATTGTCATAATTTGCAATTAATAATGCATAAAAAAGGTAAATATTATATTGAATTAACGAGTACCAAATTCAAATCTTAATATATCTGAAAAAATTTTAACTTCATTAAATACACGTTATAAGTACAATACACGTTATAAGTACTAGATGGAGGTCTAATTTATGATGTTTTCCCTTTTGCCTCTGATCGGAAGCCTTATTAATAAAATTATCTTGGCCTTAAAAAAAGAAAAAAAAGTTATAGTGTACACAGGATACGTTAGAAAAAACCGATACTTAAGTAGCTTTACGAAGTTGGATGGAATACATTATACTCATTTCTATACCTCTTAAATTTGAATGTAGCTTATTTACAATTCGTAACCAAGCAAATATCTTTTTGACCAAATATATACGAGTATTTTGCAAAATACTACGAGTAATTATTATTATTATTTACTATATTTAAATTTCGAATCATGCATCCTAATCCTAAAAAAATATCTTTGGTGGCCCAATGGCCAACTGGACCATGATTCTAACGTTCATAATTGATCCAGAAGACCAGAAGTGTTTTATACTATGTCCGTATTTGAATATTTTAATTGTTCTTTGATCTTAAGTTAATGTTTTGTGAATTGTGATCATTGAAAAGCTTTGTAATAATTGGAATATGAGCTTTAACAAATAAAAAAATGCTTGGGACCAATATTCCAGATTTCCAGGTTTATATATATATAGGATTAGGATCTAGGGATAATGATTTTAAAGTGGAGAAGAGGGAGAAACATTTCTGACCACCAGATTTGGTAATCAATGGATGAGATCAACAAATGGCACAATTGTAATTTTTATTTAATAACTTTATACCTACAAGGGCAAAATAGTACTATTAGTTGATTCAAAATAGGAAATAAACCATATTTATGTTTCTTGTATAACCGTCCCATAAAGATAGCACCATAGATGGAAGATTCTTTTTTTCATTTTCAAATCTTTCACATTTTCCTTTCCTCTTTCCATGTTCAAGAAAAAAAAATCGTAAACCCCAATATTATAAAGTCGTCAATTTTAAGGAACAAAATAGAGGTGTTGAATCAAGGTTATTAAAGAACTAATTTGATGAATCGAAACCGGTGATTCAATCTTTCTTTGTGTGTGATTCATCTCAATACGCATTGTTATTGGTTGCGAGTTGTGATTGTGATTCGATAACAATACTTTCAAACAATAATTCCTACATTGAGAGGGTTAGTAAATTTGATAATGGTGAGATCAAAAAACGGTGAATCAAGCAATTAAAATTAAAGGTAATGTAAACAAGTTTTGTTGTTAGAGATGACCAATTTGAAAATTAATTTGAATCATACTTGTGAATCATAACTGATTATTAATGAATTATACTTTTTACCTAGAATTCTAGAGTTTGAGAGGAACTTTTTAGAAGGTAATGTGGATCATACTTTGGAGTTTTGGAATCATAGTTAATTATTGAAAAGGTCTGTGAAGTTGAGGATGAAGAATGTGAATCATAATTGTTTTTTTATTGAGTTGTACTTGTTACTTAGAATTCTAGAGTTTGAGACAAAGATTTTTAAGTTTAATGTGCATCATACTTATGATTTTTTGAGTCATAGTTTATTATTGAAAGAGTCATGTGCAAGTAGAGGATAAAGGAATGTGAGTCATAATTGTTTGTTGTGGAATCATCAATATAAGTGTATAAGGATCTCAAAATGTGTGAACTGGTACGATAGTTTTGTGAATCATTTCAGTATATCCATAAATTATCCATATAATAACATACGTAAAGTGAGAATGCGCCAATATAAAAATGTGAATCATACTTGTAAAAATGTGAATCATACTTGTAAAAATGTGAATCAATGTATAAGGTCGAATCACGTATAGCTATGAAAATCTGAATCATATATATGAAAAATGTGAATCATACTTGTTAAAAATGTGAATCATAGATATGAAATCTGAATCATAGATATGAATATGTGAATCATTGTCTTGGAAGTGTATATCAACGACATACGGCTAGTTTATATTTGAGTACTGAAAATTCTAAAGTAATACTATACATAAAAACATGAGAAAACTTGAACTAAGTAAATATGTGAATCAATGTTTCAAATTGATTGTTCAATGATTATGAGTTAGCCAAAGACTCTTACTCAAATTTAACACGATATATCTTGTCGAAGTCTATCAAACTAACAAATTTTTTGATGGTATAGCTAGTAATATTATGTAAGAACCCATTATGTAACTATAGTAAACTTGAGAATCTTCTTCCATCTTATCTTCATTATTTGTTTATTTCCGAGTCTTCAATCCAACAGTAAGTATTTGATTACGGCACAATATAAAATTTGGTTATATATTAATTTGATTGATTTTATGCTGGTGAACATTTTTAAATGTCATATGTGATTAATTGCATATGACATATTTTAATCTGATGTTGAGTATTGTTTTCGATAAGAATTCAATTTTTTTTTTAAAAAATTGTGATCATATTATTCTTTGGGTATTCTATCTAATTTAATTTGAATAATAATTTTGTTCATTAGTGGATTACCCTCAAGAGATGAGAACGGATGAGATTTGAAAATCTGTAAATTCAAATAAAATTGCTCCTTGTTGATAGGAAACTGCCGTTTACATAATTAAGTAGCCCTCAAACCCGTGTATACACACGGGACATTGAATGCCTATTTTATTTTTATAATTACAAAGATAATGTATATGATAGAAAAACAGATCATGATAGATTTCGTATATGATAAGGATTTCAATAGAAACAGTTATATTATATTTTTTTTCATGAATTCTTTTAATGTTATGATTGTAAGGTTAGACTATGATGCATGTTTGCTTGTTGTCTTAGCTGAATCAATATTATAATTTGAATTGTTTAACAATTATATTTTAAGTTATACATGGATTCTTTTGATATGATGATTGTAAGTTTAGGCTACGATGCATGTTTTCTTGCTGTCTTAGCTTAATTAATATCATAATTTGAATTGTTTGAGAACATGTGAGGATTTTTTCCAAACGATTTTATGACTTTTGTCAATATATAAAATTTTAATATTATAAGTTAGATAATTTTTAAAATAAGATTGTAGTATAATAATAAATAATTGTAATGTATTAGGGATGTCTCTGAAATTTGGATGTAACACACGGGCATATAATTTGTATTTGATTTTTATGATTAGGAAAGTAAGTGGAAATAATAAAACTTGTTGTATTAATATATATATATATTTATGTTTATATTATGATTTTGATATTGATATAAACATCACAATCATTAAAAGATTTACAAATTTACCATTGAATAAATATTAGGGAGGAACAATAGGAGTTGAAAGTAGATGTCATTGATTGTCTTTATTTTTTGTATTATGTAAAGCAAAATAGTAGAATTAATTGTTGTTTGAATTCGTTAAATTCATTTATTTGTTTTATTTAATTTATTAAATTAAAAAAAATCAAATCAAATCAAATAATAATAATAAAATGGGTTTTGCTAACGTGTGCCCCCGTGGCACACGTTAAGCCGTATTTAATGAATTTGAAATTTTCTTAAATATCAGAATTTATAATTAATATATGTATAAAAAGGTATATATTAAATTGAATTAATGAGTATTAAATGTAAATGATAATATTTAAGGTAATTTAGAGTTCATTAAATGCGGCTTAACGTGTGCCACGGGGGCACACGTTAGCAAAACCCTAATAAAATAATAGACACTGAATTTTTAGTAGTTAGTTGTCGTAAATGACGAAAGGACTTGAATTCGTTAATTCGTTTTTTTGTTTTAATTTAATTAATTAAATAATAATAACAATAAAATAATAATAATAGATACTAAATTCTGATTGGTTAATTGACTTCAATTTTGAAATTGGATGACATAACCCCGCTTCCTATATAATAGTCATAATGTATTACGAATACCTATTGATATGATAATAGTCCTAATGTATTACGAATACCTATTTGGATAAAGTTATCATAATTAATTTTTTTTATATAATAAATAATTAATGATTTATGATGTCACTAAATCCTATAATTTAGCTAATTGGACAAAATTGAGTAATTCTATTGGTTGATTAAATTTTTGATGACATCATGAGTTGTTTCTTATATATAATTTAAGATTTAATTAATAATCAATAAAAATGAAAATGTCAATCCTACCCTTTATTAGAGGTCAAATGAAAATAATGATTAGGATTCCTTCTCCCTCTTCTCTCCCTAATTTTCCTTCTTTTTTGATCCCCTTACTATATATATATATATATATATATATATATATATATATATATATATATATATATATATATATATATATATATATATATATATATATATATATATATATATATATATATATATATATATATATATATATATATGTAGGGTTCAAATGAGAATAGGAATTTGTGTTAGAATGAGGGAACAAATGATATAAAGCCATGTGTACAAAGAGAATGTTCCACATTTACAAAACTTATTTACCCCCAAAATCAATTATCTCACAAACGACAAATCCAAAAATTATGAAAAAAAAATGGAAGAAAAAAAAAAGTTGCCGAAAGTATGCCTTGAGGGATGACAAATCGAAGAGGAGAAAACGCTGAATTTTATGGTGCAATTTTTATGATTTTTCGACTTACCGTTTGTGAGATATTTAATTTTTAAAAATGTGGAGGAGATAGAATAAAGTGACACATGACAAAAATATATTGGTTCCTTCATTCTCACTCAAAATTGATGTACTCATTTGAACCTTACTCTATACATCATATATTATATATTCAGGATTATTATTTGTCGGTGTATATCTCCTTTACCCGAGTATTAGTATTATAAATTTAATTAACCTCCTTTTGCTAAAAAAAGGCTCAACAAGCTTTTCATACAATTGGGCCAATTGTTATGTTGTAGAGCTTGGCTCTTGAAAAGTTGAAACTTGAAAGTAGATGAGTACTATTTTCATATTTTGTGTAACATTCAACCTTATGTTATGACCTTGTGTAATTCGGATGCCCAGGTGACTTAAAGCAATGGTGCCGATAATGCTAAGACACAATAACATCGATGATAGTATCGCGTTGAACACAACTATTATGAAGATTGTTTGTTATACAAATTACTCCTTGAACATATCAAGGGTGTCGAAAATTCGACCTCTCGGCTCCCACCATAATTAGCATAGTCTTACCTTCAACTGAAATGCTTCAAAACAATTTTGTTAAATTACTCCGTACTTAATGGGGTTTACGGATTAATTCATTATCCGCAGATGTTTGGACCATCACTATATTAGTTTTGCTTTGCAAGTTGTAAAACTTGCAACAGAGTCATAGATGGAGCATATATGGGCCGGGCCTTGAGTTGAGTTTAAGATCCCATCCCATGTGTGATTAAATGGTCCAAAATTGATCTATACTCACGGACTCACCTACCCTGTGGGCTGTGGTTATGGGACTTTATGGCCTTATGGGTTATTATTTTGATTTTGAGTGACAATTTCATGGTTTTTAGAATAATAGATTTATTTAAATCTTAAAAAAGGATTTGCCCCAAAATAATTTGGATCAAATGACTTCTGTATCAGTACAAAGTAAAAACTGAAATACAGAAATATAATGCGGAATATATTTAAAGATAAGACAATAAGACTTATAAACAAGCACACTTTTTATTAAATGAGAAGTGAGAGAGAAGTGTATAAACTTCGATGATCTAAAACAAAGGAAATGACTTAATTTATAGAGGAGCATCACCTCGCAGGGGAGCATCAAACTCTATAATTGAACATAATGGAAGACAGCTCACAAATGCATTATTGAATGCATTATTATAAGAAAACAAACTACTTTGCACACATATTCAAATTATTATTGAAGATGGCCGACACTAATAAATTAAAGCACTAATAAAGTACTCCACCACGCTTTCGTCTTCTTACAAGCAGGAGCGTCGTATATTATTATCAGGTGGGGGCCATTCTTTGTCCACTAGCCATAATGCGTCATTCCATACGTCATTACGTAATAATTTACCCTCTCTGTTGCTTTTGGGCTTAGATGTTGATGCGGCCCAACTTGTTGCGTAGGGTTTCAATCTCAGTGAGTAATCTTCGGGCTTCTTGGTTTTGCCTTTTAACCTCGGGCCAGTGATCGCCCCAGTGGTTATCTCTTGTTGCTTTTGCAACACAGACTTGGGCTTTGAAGTCCAGAACTGCTTGGAGGTTTCGCATTGCTGAGACTGTTTCTTTAGCTGCTCCTCGTTCCAATTGTTGTGCCACTCCAGTGAGTATGTTTGCTTCTATGTTTGCTTCTTTGTCGGCCATCTTCAATAATAATTTGAATATGTGTGCAAAGTAGTTTGTTTTCTTATAATAATGCATTCAATAATGCATTTGTGAGCTGTCTTCCATTATGTTCAATTATAGAGTTTGATGCTCCCATGCGAGGTGATGCTCCTCTATAAATTAAGTCATTTCTTTTGTTTTAGATCATCGAAGTTTATACACTTCTCTCTCACTTCTCATTTAATAAAAGGTGTGCTTGTTTATAAGTCTTATTGTCTTATCTTTAAATATATTCCGCATTATATTTCTGTATTTCAGTTTTTACTTTGTACTGATACAGAAGTCATTTGATCCAAATTATTTTGGGGCAAATCTTTTTGGTATCAGAGCTTATAAACAAAGTTTTATTTAGCTCTATGGAAGGCTAAGCCTCCTACTCAGGGTTAACGGAAGGGTTACAATTATACTAGTTTAATATTGCTTGTTTAAATATAATTAAGAATTTTAAAACAACCACTTATTTTTTTTAGGCAAATTTATTCCCTTATCCCCGTGAAAAATATCCCCTTATATCCCCTTTCAAAAGGTCAAGTACCAATTAAGAAGCCTAAGAAGGGTGTGAAGGGAAAGCTGAGAAAGGGATTGGTATTAAGGGATTGGTATCCATTAATGGGAGTGGTAAGGGGTTAGTAAATTAGTTTTATGAAAAACAGGTAAAAGTTTTCTTATGTCTGATCGTTTTGAGCAAGCAATAAAGGATTGGTATGATTATTCCCGTACCGCTAACCTTGAATTTTTAGATCTATCTGAAAATCAAAAACCAGCACTTTCTGATATTAATAACAACATCTCTTGTGTTTACGATAAATTGTTTTTATTTGCAAAAGTTTCTATTAAAAGTTTTCATCAAATAAGTCAAAATCTTGAAAATTTGAGTCACCGACTTGAGAAGTGCGAAGAAAACCAGAGAAAAAAACCCCAGATTGAAATCACAAAAAGCTTCAAACAAATCTCAACCGAAATCCAAGAAGTCAAACCCCTCACCAAGAAACAAGTCCTAAACCTTGTAAGTGAAATTTCACAACAACCAAAGTTAGTTGAAAAACAAGCGTTGAAGCTATCTGAGGATCTTAACCACAAGATTCAGAAGGTAGAACATCTTTTACAAGAAGTAAAATCCCTAATTGGTTGATGAGCCTAGCTAATCAGAAAGCTAGCTCAGAATACCAGGAAGCGGTAAAGGCGACAGAGGAAATAGAATCACCAGCACTTGGGTTTGTAAAACCATCAGATTACAAATCCCCAGTTACTCTTTAGAATTCTGCAATTATAAAACAGAACAACACACTCATATATCTTCTAACTAAACAAGCTCAAAAGTTTGGAGAATTTGAGGAAAAGTTTGAAAGATTAAGGCAAGGAATAGAGGCCTTAGGGAAGCGAACGGCAGAACCATCTAACCTAGAAGATTCAATCGGAAGTCTTACAAAAAGGTTAGACAGCTTATCAATTAACGGAAAAACTCCAGCAAAAGCAAAGCAAGGACCAATCTACGTATTCAAAGACCCAGCAAAAATATTCAAAGAAGAATACGAGAAAGAAACTCAAAAGAAGAAATGGGTTCAAAGCAGGGGCGCAGTGTCCTGAGTAGGTCATCTACTACTCAAACCCAGACAGATCTCCCTACCCAAGAAGATCAAATTCGTGGGTACAGACAAATGGCCAGAAATCATTACAATTTCAATAGAAGTCTAAGAAGAACATTTGGAAGAAGTTATAATCAAAGTCTTGAATCTGTCCTCAGTCCTGAAAGGCAATTGGAAATTTCAAGGCAAAGGAGAGCAGAATTGGTACCAGCAGAAATCCTGTATGGAAGCAATAGGCAAACAGTCAGACACCAAGTCTATCAACATTACTCAGAACAAAGAATACTCTGTTTAAATGAAACACAGATAGACTTAAGACTCTGCAACACTCAAAGCCATCAGCGGCTTAGAGAAACAGGCATGCAACATGTCCACCTTGGAATGTTCATGATAAGACTTCATGCACTGCACAGAAGAGGAGCAGGAACAACTGCTTTGGTAGTTCTAAGAGATACACGATGGGGAGATGATCGTCAGATCATTGGAACCATGGAAGTTGATCTATCAGCAGGAACCCAACTCATATACATGGTACCCGATATGGTACTAAGTATAGATGATTTTCATAATCATATTCAGGTAGCAATACAAACTCATGGTTATGATGAATGGCAAGGAGGAGAAAGTAACCTTATGATAACGGTCAGCTTAGTTGGAAGAATCTCAAATACAAGTTACACTGGTTTTGAATACAGTGTAGAAAATGTTGTAGATCATCTTGCAACAAACTGAATCACGGCAATTCCTGGAGAAAGAAGAAACATTGAAGATTTGGAAGGTAGAAGTTGGAACCTCAGACCGGCATCAATCACAACCGTTAGAATCCCAACAAGAGTAGAAGTTAACCAAAGACTGGATAGATCTACCAGTCTCAGGTTCAGATCATATCACAACAATCCTCAACCACCAAGATTTTCTGTCGATACGCTAGACAGGGAAATCCATGATAATGGAAATTTAACAGAAGATGAGGAACAATTTGTTGGCATATGCAGACAAGAAGAAGTAACTCATACCCCTTTTGATGTATGCTTCTGCACAGAATGCCTAGAAGAAGCACATAAATTAGAAGAAGAACCTTTAAATAACATCAAAAAAGGAAACAAGCCAAAGAAAAAGCAACGACGAAAACGAGAAAAATGGTCAACTTTGGGTGAATATTCAGGCAAATGGGACTATTACGTTAGTTATGATGCGCCTGAAGAAACTACACCAATCGACCAAATTGTTGCCATGGGATGGGATGATTGTGAAGACGATTTATGGAAAGATAACCTTGAACAAGGAAAGGTTATTATCAAAGAAGAAGACATGGAGTTATCGGAAGAAGACGAGATGCAAGAAAAGTTGGAAATGCTACAACTTGTATCATTCCCCGAAAAACAGGAGGAACAGGTACACCACCAGATTTTCCATACAACAGAAGAAGATGACGGAAGCAATCTGGACTACCCAAAGGTCAGAGAATTTAAAGAGTTCATTCAAAAAATTGAACAAGAACATAAACATCAAGCGTTCCCCTCAACATCTGATGCAACAAGTGGTGTTTACAACACACCACCAGAGCCAATAATGGGTCCCTCAGTATATCCTCCCGCAAGAGGATCGGCACAAAATGTATACACTCCAAGTTACCAATTTGGAAATGGAGGTAACCACTTCAAAGGAGAATATGGAAGACACTACAATTCCCAATGGACGCTACCTCCAGCAATGTTAAGTACTGGAGCAATGCTTGTACTACCATCAGACCCAGGCTATGGCCAAATGTAATCTCAAGATGGGAATCAATAACCATCAATAGGTTAAATGATACCACTTGGACAGATAACCAGGCGAAGCTAACTTTCGTTGAAAACCTTCTCGGAGAAAATGAAAAGAAGATGTGGCAGTAGTGGAGAACAACTTATCCAGAAGCTTACGCCTCATTGGAAGCTATGGCTGATGACCCTCAGAATGTAACCTCTCAAATAAGGCAAATAATTCTCATGGAAGATCCATATAGAGGTTCAACTGAAGAGCAGGATAGAGCTTATAGAGATCTGGAAAGACTTACGTGTGAAAACACAAGAGATCTCTGGAAATTTCTAAATGAATTCAGAATCTTGGCATGCAAATCAGGGAGACTATTCTTTCCGGCAACAACTGATAAGTTTTTCACAAAGTTACCACCAGTGCTTTCCAAAAAGATTGAAAAAGCATTTAAAAACAAGTATCCTGGATTAACTGCAGGAATACTACCTGCAATTAAGTTCACACATACTTATATCACGGAGAAGCAGCTCTACAAAAGGAATTAAGGGACTTATCCCTTTGTTCTGCCATACCAATTCCTGGCTACTACAAATCAGGAAAGAAGTATGGTGTGCGAAAATCAAAGAGCTATAAAGGAAAACCTCATAAATCACACATCAAAGTATTCAAAAGAAAGTACAAGGATGACCGAGGAAGAGTTGGCAAATGCAAGTGTTATATTTGCGGAAGAGAAGGACATTTTGCTAGATATTGCAAGAGTCAAACTGGAAATATGGCAAGGCGAGCTGTAATTGATAATCTTGATCTCAAAGAAGATTGGGATATAGTTTCAGCTGATGTTAGTGATCAGGATACTATTTATAGTATCTCTGAAGGAGAAAGAGGAGCAACTCTAATGAATATTAGTGCGATGATAGAAGAATCCCCTCTGGAAGAAAACATATTTATCCTAACACAGGAAGAAGAAGAGGAGTATTGTTTCATGTTTCATCCAGAAAGTCAAGAAGATATTCACAGAAGAGTTCAAGAAGCAGGTTCATGGAGACCAGATAAAGAGCTTCCAGAACAAAGCAAGAATTGTGTTCATATGTGACAGGAAAATAAAATGACAAATTATACTTTCTGCCATTTCTGTGGAATTTCTACCACGGATATGTCCAGGTTACACTGCCCAAAGTGTAAACTGACTTCATGTGCACTTTGTGCTCCATATTACCTGAAGAAAACGGTGTCAGTAAAAAGAAATAAAGGACCAAAAAACATACAGAAGGAAAGTCAGATAGATCCCATGTGGAAAATGCTCATCCAAAAAGATGAAGAGTGGAAACAAGCAATAATGGGCTCAGCAAAAGAAGCGGCAGAATGGAGAATTAGAGAACAAGAATTAAAGAGCCTATTGGAAGAAGAAAGGGAAAGGCCCAAATGGAAAAGGAAGACTGGGCCAAAGAAAGGAAAATACTGATGGACGACTTAAGTGAAGTGCTAAAGGTCACTGAGTCCATGAAAGCCCAAATCCAGCACCAAACCATGGAGCAATCAGAATGGAAAAAGTCAGTTGAAGCCCAATGGGAAGCCCAAAAGGTAAACATGGAAATTCAAATCAAAAGGCTACAGCAAGAAAATGAAGAGCTAAAAGAAAAACAGAAGTTTGATTTTGACGAAGAATTTCCTCCAATAAGAAACCAACATGGAAAGGCTTTAATTGAAGATGAAGTTCATACTACCATGAAAATAGAAGGGGGTGCTGAGCAGCAGAAAATAAAGAAGATCAACAATCAGCTTTACAACGTCGAGGTAGAATTTGATATACCTGGCATCAGGTTATTCAAAGTGAAAGCTATTATTGATACTGGAGCAACATCATGTTGCATCAACAAAATATCAGTTCCAAAAGAAGCATATGAAGAAATGAACAGGATCATTTACTTTAATGGCATGAACTCAAAACAAACATCAAATCTGAAGATAAAAGCAGGAAACTTCAGGATAGAAGGAAATAAGTTCCGAATACCATTAATATACGTCCTGGAAATGAGAACAGGAGACGGTATTGACATGTTAATTGGAACAAATTTCACAAGATCCATGAATGAAGGAATAAGGATTGAAGGAGATGAGGTAACATTGTACAAAAAGGTTACCAGGATAAAGACAACACCGATAACAGAGGTAGCTGCAACAGCATTGGAAGAATTGGAAATTGATGAAGAATTCTATCAAGAATTACAAGAAACGGTTTTCTTTTCAAAAGAAGATGAAGCAAAGATAAAAGAAAGGTTTAAACCTATCCTCAGGAATCTTGAAGAACAAGGGTATATTGGAGAAGAACCCTTGAAGCATTGGAAGAAAAATGGTGAAACTTGCAAACTTGATATCATAAACCCTGATATCACAATACAAGATAAACCATTAAAGCATGTTACTCCAGCATTAGCGGCATCTTTTCAAAAACACATAGATGCGCTACTCAAACTAGGAGTAATCAGGCCAAGCAAAAGCAGACATCGAACAATGGCCATGATTGTCAATTCAGGAACAACAATTGATCCAGTTACTGGTAAAGAAACAAAGGGAAAAGAGAGAATGGTGTTTAATTACAAAACTTTGAATGATAACACCTACAAAGACCAGTACTCACTCCCTGGAATCAATACACTCCTGAAAAAGATAGGGAATGCCAAGGTATTTTCAAAATTTGATCTTAAGTCAGGATTTCATCAAGTAGCCATGGCAGAAGAATCAATACCCTGGACAGCATTCCTAGTACCAGGAGGACTTTATGAATGGTTGGTAATGCCATTCGGATTAAAGAACGCGCCTGCAGTGTTTCAAAGGAAAATGGATAAATGCTTCAGAGGGACTGAAGAATTTATCGCAGTATACATCGATGATATCCTAGTGTTTTCAAAGAATGAAGCGAATCATGAAAAACATCTAAAAGTGATGCTCGGAATTTGCCAAGAAAAGGGGTTAATTCTTTCTCCCACAAAAATGAATATAGCTGTAACTGAAGTGGAATTTCTCGGGGCAATAATTGGAAACAATAAAATCAAACTGCAGCCACATATTTTCAAAAGAATATGTGATTTTGATGAAGAAAAGCTCAAAACAAAGGCAGGCTTAAGGTCATTCTTGGGAATATTAAATTATGCTAGGAATTACATTCCAAAGCTTAGTTTATTACTGGGCCCCCTTTATGAGAAAACCAACCCTCACGGAGACAAAAGAATGAAACCATCTGACTATGCTATAGTTAGAAAGATCAAGGAGCAGGTCCAAGCGTTACCAGATTTACAAATACCACCGGAACAATCATACATAATCATTGAAACAGATGGATGTATGGAAGGTTGGGGTGGAATTTGCAAGTGGAAGAAAAAGAAAAATGATCCCAAGAAGGAAGAAAAGATTTGTGCTTACGCCAGTGGAAAGTTCAAAGTTGTACAATCAACAATTGACGCAGAGATTAATGCTTGCATTAATTCCTTGGAAAAGCTGAAGATAAACTATCTTGATAAAAAGGAGATTACATTAAGGACAGATTGCCAAGCTATTATTAGTTTTTACAATAAAACTAATAGTAACAAAGCATCTCGGGTTCGATGGCTCAAATTTGCTGATGTCATAACCGGAACAGGAGTCAAGATCAATATCGAACATATTGATGGAAAGCAAAATGTTCTTGCTGATGCACTATCACGATTGGTTAACCTTTGTTTTGCAGGATGTACAGAACTGGAAACAGAAGTACTGATGAAGAGTCTAGCAGTAGCAGAAGGATTGTTAGAAGCTGTGCAGTCAAGGAACGAGAAGAATGGTTACGAGCAAATAATCCAGATTTCAGACCACTGCCAAAAATTTATCAAGGAACATTCTCATCCCAAGAACCAGGAGTTCTCTATAGGCAATATCAAATCAAAGCAAACACAACACCAATATCCGACAAAGAAGCAAACATACTCACTGGAGTGGCACAACAATTGGAACGAGGAGCAGCTAAAGAAACAGTCTCAGCAATGCGAAACCTCCAAGCAGTTCTGGACTTCAAAGCCCAAGTCTGTGTTGCAAAAGCAACAAGAGATAACCACTGGGGCGATCACTGGCCCGAGGTTAAAAGGCAAAACCAAGAAGCCCGAAGATTACTCACTGAGATTGAAACCCTACGCAACAAGTTGGGCCGCATCAACATCTAAGCCCAAAAGCAACAGAGAGGGTAAATTATTACGTAATGACGTATGGAATGACGCATTATGGCTAGTGGACAAAGAATGGCCCCCACCTGATAATAATATACGACGCTCCTGCTTGTAAGAAGACGAAAGCGTGGTGGAGTACTTTATTAGTGCTTTACTTTATTAGTGTCGGCCATCTTCAATAATAATTTGAATATGTGTGCAAAGTAGTTTGTTTTCTTATAATAATGCATTCAATAATGCATTTGTGAGCTGTCTTCCATTATGTTCAATTATAGAGTTTGATGCTCCCCTGCGAGGTGATGCTCCTCTATAAATTAAGTCATTTCCTTTGTTTTAGATCATCGAAGTTTATACACTTCTCTCTCACTTCTCATTTAATAAAAGGTGTGCTTGTTTATAAGTCTTATTGTCTTATCTTTAAATATATTCCGCATTATATTTCTGTATTTCAGTTTTTACTTTGTACTGATACAGAAGTCATTTGATCCAAATTATTTTGGGGCAAATCCTTTTTTAAGATTTAAATAAATCTATTATTCTAAAAACCATGAAATTGTCACTCAAAATCAAAATAATAACCCATAAGGCCATAAAGTCCCATAACCACAGCCCACAGGGTAGGTGAGTCCGTGAGTATAGATCAATTTTGGACCATTTAATCACACATGGGATGGGATCTTAAACTCAACTCAAGGCCCGACCCATATATGCTCCATCTATGACTCTGTTGCAAGTTTTGCAACTTGCAAAGCAAAACTAATATAGTGATGGTCCAAACATCTGCGGATAATGAATTAATCCGTAAACCCCATTAAGTATGGAGTAATTTAACAAAATTGTTTTGAAGCATTTCAGTTGAAGGTAAGACTATGCTAATTATGGTGGGAGCCGAGAGGTCGAATTTTCGACACCCTTGATATGTTCAAGGAGTAATTTGTATAACAAACAATCTTCATAATAGTTGTGTTCAACGCGATACTATCATCGATGTTATTGTGTCTTAGCATTATCGGCACCATTGCTTTAAGTCACCTGGGCATCCGAATTACACAAGGTCATAACATAAGGTTGAATGTTACACAAAATATGAAAATAGTACTCATCTACTTTCAAGTTTCAACTTTTCAAGAGCCAAGCTCTACAACATAACAATTGGCCCAATTGTATGAAAAGCTTGTTGAGCCTTTTTTTAGCAAAAGGAGGTTAATTAAATTTATAATACTAATACTCGGGTAAAGGAGATATACACCGACAAATAATAATAGATTTATTTAAATCTTAAAAAAGGATTTGCCCCAAAATAATTTGGATCAAATGACTTCTGTATCAGTACAAAGTAAAAATTGAAATACAGAAATATAATGCGGAATATATTTAAAGATAAGACAATAAGACTTATAAACAAGCACACCTTTTATTAAATGAGAAGTGAGAGAGAAGTGTATAAACTTCGATGATCTAAAACAAAGGAAATGACTTAATTTATAGAGGAGCATCACCTCGCAGGGGAGCATCAAACTCTATAATTGAACATAATGGAAGACAGCTCACAAATGCATTATTGAATGCATTATTATAAGAAAACAAACTACTTTGCACACATATTCAAATTATTATTGAAGATGGCCGACACTAATAAAGTAAAGCACTAATAAAGTACTCCACCACGCTTTCGTCTTCTTACAAGCAGGAGCGTCGTATATTATTATCAGGTGGGGGCCATTCTTTGTCCACTAGCCATAATGCGTCATTCCATACGTCATTACGTAATAATTTACCCTCTCTGTTGCTTTTGGGCTTAGATGTTGATGCGGCCCAACTTGTTGCGTAGGGTTTCAATCTCAGTGAGTAATCTTCGGGCTTCTTGGTTTTGCCTTTTAACCTCGGGCCAGTGATCGCCCCAGTGGTTATCTCTTGTTGCTTTTGCAACACAGACTTGGGCTTTGAAGTCCAGAACTGCTTGGAGGTTTCGCATTGCTGAGACTGTTTCTTTAGCTGCTCCTCGTTCCAATTGTTGTGCCACTCCAGTGAGTATGTTTGCTTCTTTGTCGGATATTGGTGTTGTGTTTGCTTTGATTTGATATTGCCTATAGAGAACTCCTGGTTCTTGGGATGAGAATGTTCCTTGATAAATTTTTGGCAGTGGTCTGAAATCTGGATTATTTGCTCGTAACCATTCTTCTCGTTCCTTGACTGCACAGCTTCTAACAATCCTTCTGCTACTGCTAGACTCTTCATCAGTACTTCTGTTTCCAGTTCTGTACATCCTGCAAAACAAAGGTTAACCAATCGTGATAGTGCATCAGCAAGAACATTTTGCTTTCCATCAATATGTTCGATATTGATCTTGACTCCTGTTCCGGTTATGACGTCAGCAAATTTGAGCCATCGAACCCGAGATGCTTTGTTACTATTAGTTTTATTGTAAAAACTAATAATAGCTTGGCAATCTGTCCTTAATGTAATCTCCTTTTTATCAAGATAGTATATCTTCAGCTTTTCCAAGGAATTAATGCAAGCATTAATCTCTGCGTCAATTGTTGATTGTACAACTTTGAACTTTCCACTGGCGTAAGCACAAATCTTTTCTTCCTTCTTGGGATCATTTTTCTAATTCTTCCACTTGCAAATTCCACCCCAACCTTCCATACATCCATCTGTTTCAATGATTATGTATGATTGTTCCGGTGGTATTTGTAAATCTGGTAACGCTTGGACCTGCTCCTTGATCTTTCTAACTATAGCATAGTCAGATGGTTTCATTCTTTTGTCTCCGTGAGGGTTGGTTTTCTCATAAAGGGGGCCCAGTAATAAACTAAGCTTTGGAATGTAATTCCTAGCATAATTTAATATTCCCAAGAATGACCTTAAGCCTGCCTTTGTTTTGAGCTTTTCTTCATCAAAATCACATATTCTTTTGATAATATGTGACTGCAGTTTGATTTTATTGTTTCCAATTATTGCCCCGAGAAATTTGACTTCAGTTACAGCTATCTTCATTTTTGTGGGAGAAAGAATTAACCCCTTTTCTTGGCAAATTCCGAGCATCACTTTTAGATGTTTTACTAGGATATCATCGATGTATACTGCGATAAATTCTTCAGTCCCTCTGAAGCATTTATCCATTTTCCTTTGAAACACTGCAGGCGCGTTCTTTAATCCGAATGGCATTACCAACCATTCATAAAGTCCTCCTGGTACTAGGAATGCTGTCCAGGGTATTGATTCTTCTGCCATGGCTACTTGATGAAATCCTGACTTAAGATCAAATTTTGAAAATACCTTGGCATTCCCTATCTTTTTCAGGAGTGTATTGATTCCAGGGAGTGAGTACTGGTCTTTGTAGGTGTTATCATTCAAAGTTTTGTAATTAAACACCATTCTCTCTTTTCCCTTTGTTTCTTTACCAGTAACTGGATCAATTGTTGTTCCTGAATTGACAATCATGGCCATTGTTCGATGTCTGCTTTTGCTTGGCCTGATTACTCCTAGTTTGAGTAGCGCATCTATGTGTTTTTGAAAAGATGCCGCCAATGCTGGAGTAACATGCTTTAATGGTTTATCTTGTATTGTGATATCAGGGTTTATGATATCAAGTTTGCAAGTTTCACCATTTTTCTTCCAATGCTTCAAGGGTTCTTCTCCAATATACCCTTGTTCTTCAAGATTCCTGAGGATAGGTTTAAACCTTTCTTTTATCTTTGCTTCATCTTCTTTTGAAAAGAAAACCGTTTCTTGTAATTCTTGATAGAATTCTTCATCAATTTCCAATTCTTCCAATGCTGTTGCAGCTACCTCTGTTATCGGTGTTGTCTTTATCCTGGTAACCTTTTTGTACAGTGTTACCTCATCTCCTTCAATCCTTATTCCTCCATTCATGGATCTTGTGAAATTTGTTCCAATTAACATGTCAATACCGTCTCCTGTTCTCATTTCCAGGACGTATATTAATGGTATTCGGAACTTATTTCCTTCTATCCTGAAGTTTCCTGCTTTTATCTTCAGATTTGATGTTTGTCTTGAGTTCAGGCCATTAAAGTAAATGATCCTGTTCATTTCTTCATATGCTTCTTTTGGAACTGATATTTTGTTGATTGTTGATACATGATTGTGTGTCTGTCAGTTGGTCTATCGAGTTGTAAGTGTCGTTAGTTAGTTTTAATAGAAAAGTCATTTTCTGTATATGCGACACTTAAGTTTAGTATTAGGCGACACTTATCTTAGTGACGCATAGCGACACTTAGGTAAGTGACGCAAGAGGGCGGCGACATGCGGCACTTCCCAAGTGACGCATGTCTGCCGAATTTGTTTTAGTATTTAAGCAAACCTACGGGTTTTCGGCTAGGGTTGACGAAACCCTAGCACCATTTGTCGACTAAGCATACTTCTAAACAGTTCCAATACATTCAAGAAGCTAATAAACTAGTTTTACTTTGATTGATTCATTGTTTCGGTTTAAGTTTATTACGCGTTTGTGTAATTGTTTGTTTCCGCCAATCAATTACTTTCGATCATCACTTAGATCCAACATCAGGGGCACTTTCAACTGGTATCAGAGCCTCGGAGTTGATTTGATCGAAGTGTGTACGAGTATTGGAGAGTTTTCGGTTTGATTTTGTGAAGATCGTTGATATTCTAGCAAGATTAGGATCGATTTGGTGTTATTACTGTGTTTTGAGTAAAGATTTACAGGTTTCGTACGATTGGGACTCAAGAATTTTCGTTAGGTTTACGAAAATTCGATTTTTGGGATTTTTGGGCGTTCACAGCCGTTTCTGCGTCACTCGAAGCGTCACTTCGACACTTTGTGCGGCACTTCGAGCGACACTTCTGTAAGCAGCAATTAGGGTTTTAACGTCACTTAAGGATTATACGTCACTTACCTTAGTGACGCCTACTGTTCATTCCGACACTTAATTGCATCATTTGATACGGCACTTGTTTGTCATCCGTCACTTACAGTTAGTGACGCATTACCACTCTAAGTCACTTACAGCGTCACTTACCTTAGTGACGCCTGTCATTGCTAAGCGACCCTCAAGTCTGTCACTTGAGTCAGTCACTTCTTTGGTTATACGACACTAATCTCTAGTGTCGTTTTGTTTGTTTATCCGTCACTCGATAGCGTCACTTATCAAGTGCCGCTACACTTTGCGACACTAAGGTGCGTCACTTACTAAGTGACGCCTTCATCACTAATCAGCTTCCTAGTTTTTGTTTTAAGTTGTTTTTACAGGTATATTACAATGTCTGATAAGGAAGATATTAGAGGAATTAGAGAGATGCTCAGACAGAGCAATGATATTGGCTCTAGCAATAAACCTCCGTTCTTTGGACCAGATTTGGATTATGTTTACTGGAGAGATAGATATGAACAGTATATAGATTTCCACTGTCCTGAACTTTGGGGACCGTTAAAAGAACGCTATGTTGCTCCAGTGGCTGAAGGGAATTATCGTGGTGTTCCTCCAGCTAAAACATACAATGCTATGTCACCTCAAGAGAAGAAAGAGTATGAAACTGAAAGAAAGGCTCATTCTTCCATTTGTATGTGTTTGCCTAAGGAGGTTATGAGACTCTTTAAATCTCATGACACAACTTATGATTTGTGGAAGGCAATTGAAACAAGATGCGGAGGAAATGAAAAATACAAGGAGGCCAAGCTAGAGTTAATCAAAAAGCAGTATGATCTATTTGACATGATTCCTAATGAGCTGACTTCGAGTCTATTCACCCGATACTCACATCTGGTTAGTGAGTTAAATGAAGGAGGATACAATCTCCCTGCACTTGAGGTAAACAAGAAGTTGCTGGATGTGTTGCCAAGTGCTTAGGATGTGAAGGTCCAATTTTTAAAGGAAAATCCAGAACTACAAAGGATGACTTTGGATCAATTGATAGGTATTCTACAAGCTCATGCAATGGAATTGAAGAAGAAAGAATGCAAGTCAGGTGGATCTGTACAGAATTCCACAACTGGTGGTGGTGGACTAGTCAATTCTGGCAAGAGTTATGGTGGAATCGCATTTATAACGGATACCAATTCATCTTCTGCTTCTTCTGGAGGTCAACATTCAGCTTATCTTTCTGGTACATCTCAAGGAAATCAACAACAGGCTCAAGTCTCACCAGCAATACAAGAGCAAGCTGCTATTTATACAGCTTTTCTGAGCTCTTACAAAGATTTGGTTACTCAACCAAACACAACTTTGGAGCTGATCAAGGAGGATTATGCACAACTAGATGAAGATGATCTAGAACAAATGGACTTGAATTGGAACATTGCCATGATAACAAGAAGAGTTCAAAAATTCTTGCAACGGACTGGACGCAAGAGTTTGGAAGGCAATGGGAAGTCAGGATTTGGTTTTGATAAAAGCAAGGTCCGTTGTTACAACTGCCAGAATTTGGGCCATTTCGCTAGAGAATGCGAGAAACCCAAGATGCCACCGTCGGGTCTTACTAAACCTGATCCTCCAAAAACGAAAGAAGAGGTCAAGACATTAGCTGTGGACAATGCTTTGGTGGTTTTTGAGCCAACTACTCATGACTGGAATGCGGAGGCAGCAAAGTTTCAACAGTGTCTAATGGCTCATATTACACCTGAGGTACTAAATGAATCACCTGAACCTTTAAATTGTATCTCATGCATTAATCTAACTGAATCTCTAGAGGCTTTTCAAAAGGACAACCAAGAGTTGCGAGATAAAGTTGCAAAACTTAATGAGTCAAATAAGTTTTTGAAAGAAAATGAAAAACTCTATGAAAAACATATTGAAGCTCATAAGTTAGATACTCAAACTTATAAGGCAAAAGTTTTTAGTCAACAGGATGCAATTAAAAGTTATCTTACTGAAATTGAACTGTTAAACAAAGAACTTTCTGACTTAAAAAGTGAGTATGGTAATTATCAAGATAAAGTTTTAGGTTCAACTTCTGCGACAATGATTTTTAATGAAATTGTTAGCAACCATAAGCAAGATAGGAAAAGTAAAGGAGGAAAAGGAATAGGTTTTGTTGAAATAGCACCTCCTACTACATATACTCCTTTACCTGTTAAGGAAGGCTTTGATGAGATTCCAGTTGATTATGCTAAGTTATTAGGTATCAAGGGTAAAATGGCTAAAACTAACAAACAGGAGAAGGAGAAAACCACGAGGCCAGAGTATCCCACTCCTAAGTTTGTTAAGCCAATGAATGAATCTTCTGTTAGTGTTGAGAAAATTGTTGAGCAAAATAATGAATCTCTAGTTTGTTTTGAGGAGATCGTTGAGATTGAGGATATTACGGATCAGGAGTATCCTGAAGTTAAGAAAGTTGAAGTTAAATCTGAAAAAGCAGTTTTAAAAGTTGAATCAGAAATTAAGGTTCAACCAAATAAAGGAAAAGCCAAGGTTTTAAACTCGAAACAACAAACTTTACAGTCACCTGTAAAGATTTTGCAACGAAAAACAGTAAATGAAAAGGTTTCGTATGATAAACCTTCAACTTCAACCTCTCAACCAAAGCAAACATTTTCTAAGACATGTACTCAATGTTCATGTTCTAGAAATGTTTCTCCACCTCCTGTGGTAATTCCTCAGCCTCAACCGTTAGTTGAGACTCGTTCTTGTTTCTACTGCAAGAGACAAGGACATTTGATCCGTGACTGTCCCAAGCTGTCAAATCAGCGCTATGGGAGAGAGATGCCTAGGACATCTGTTTATAGAAATTCCTTTTCAAAATCTCCACTTAGGCGTTACTCAAACTCTCCCAAGCCTGTTCTGAAGCCAAGTAATGTTGAGCAAAAACCTTTGCCAATTCAAAAGCCCAACATTACTTCTAATATCAATTCCGAACCTTCCAAAGTTTGGAAACGAAAAGAGTCTGATGTTGACTCTTCAGTCGTCAACAATAACACACCAGATAAAAATTCTAATTTGTTTAAAGATAAAATACTATCTGACGTGCTTATTGTTGATGACCATGGAAGACCTAAGTCTGTAAAGGCTTAGGTCTCCGTTTCTCACTAATCTCTTTCTTTGATGTGTTGCAGCAGTCAGAACGTGTGAAAGATAGTTTATGGTATATGGATAGTGGCTGCTCGCGACACATGACTGGCGATGTGTCTCTTCTGACGGATATTAAACCATACTCGGGAGGATAAGTTGCTTTCGCGGGAGATTCAGGAGGAACTATTTCGGGAAAGGGAACGCTAACAATTGGAAAAGTTAGCTTTGAGAATGTGAATTATGTGGCAGAACTGACTCACAACTTGCTGAGCGTATCACAAGTTTGTGACAAGGACTACACCACGTCATTCACAAAGACTGAATGTGTGATATTGAAGCCTGGGTATGTCATTCCTGAGGAATGGATATTGATGCGTGCACCTAGAAAGAATGACACCTATGTGATGAATATGAGAACTGTGGAGACTACTAGTGACTATACTTGTCTCCTTTCAAAGGCTTCTGAAAAGGAATCACTCCTTTGGCACAGACGAATGGGACATATTCATTTCCGAAAAATGAATTTTCTGATTAATAATGATCTAGTGAGGGGAGTTCCAAAACAGTCATTTGCTTTAAAAGATGATTGCATTTCTTGTCACAAAGGAAAACTCCACAAAAAGTCCCACAAGTCTAAGGTTGTGAATTCTATTTCTGCTCCGTTGGAACTACTGCATATGGATCTGTTCGGTCCAGTTTCAACAAAGAGTATTGGTGGTCGGTCTTACTGCTTGGTAGTTACTGATGACTACTCAAGGTTTTCCTGGGTTTATTTCTTGACCACAAAGGGGGAGACTCCTGATATTCTGGTGTATTTGTTGGATAAGTTGGCAAATCTATGCAACTTAAAGGTGAAAAGGATTCGAAGCGACAATGGAACTGAATTCAAGAACTCAACTCTTGAATTGTTTTGTGCTACAAGAGGTATTGAGCATCAATTTAGTGCTCCGAGGACTCCACAACAGAATGGAGTTGCCGAAAGAAAGAACAGGACAATCATCGAGACAGCTCGGACTATGTTAGCTGACTCCAAGTTACCAATCATCTTCTGGGCTGAGGCAGTTAATACTGCCTGTTATGTTCTCAACAGAGTGCTCACGGTGAAGAAAAAGAACAAGACGTGTTACGAACTTTTTAATAACCGTAAGCCAAACCTTCAGTTTTTAGAACCATTTGGGTGTCCATGCATGATCATGAATACAAAAGATAAGATCTCTAAATTTGGTGATAAAGCTGTTGAAGGGATTTTTCTTGGATATTCAGTCAACTCTCCTAACAAAAGAGTCTTCAACAAATCAACGAATCAGATTGAGGAACATTTTGAGGTAAAATGTTTAAGGTATACGGAACCTCCTCAAGGAATAGGTCCGGATTGGTTTTTCAATTATGGAAATCTCTTTAACTCTTTCAATATTCCAGATGAAGATGACACGGAAGAGTTAGTTTCCATACTTCATGGGCTTGATCTGTCTCAAGATACACCAGTTACACCATCCTACCCATCTCCTAATGCAACACCCGAACCACCACCAACTAATACTACACCACTACCAACACCCACACCACCACCAACAACACCTAATCCAACATCTACTTCTCAAGTTACACCTTCGAAATATGCTCCTTCTACCTCTAAAACAGTGTATAACTACACCAAGGATCTTCCTTATGATCCAAACATGCCATCATTAGAGGAAGGAGGAGAGGATGAGGTAGATGATGAGGGAGAGGAAGCAGACAATATGAATCATTCTCATTTATTTTCTCAAGGAGATGAAGATGATGATGCTTCTCCGAATATTTCTGCAACTGAGGGAGATCTGAACAACCTGGAATAGAATCTTGTGCCAGATCAAATTCCAGTTACTCGGATACATAAGGATCACCCCATTGATAATATCATTGGTGACCCTCATGCTCCCATTCAAACAAGACATCAAGCGAAGCAGACTGATACTGAACAACTTTCGAGTTTGGTAGCTAATATTAATTCATGTTATCTTTCGCAAAATGAACCTAAAAAGGTTGAAGAGGCCTTAAAAGATCCATCCTGGATCGAGGCCATGCAAGAGGAACTACAGCAATTTGAAAAGTTGCAAGTTTGGGAAGTAGTTCCATTACCAAAGGGTGCCCACTTGACTGGCACTCGTTGGGTTTTTCGTAATAAGATGGATGATAGGGGCGTTGTAATTCGTAATAAAGCATGTCTAGTAGTTCAAGGCTTCAGCCAAATTGAGGGCTTGGACTATGATGATGAATTTGCCCCTGTTGCTCGATTGGAATCCATACGCATTTTTCTGGCATACGCGTCCTTCAAGGGATTTCGGGTCAATCAACTGGATGTGAAAAGTGTGTTTCTGTATGGAAAGATTGACAACGATGTGTATGTTAAGCAGCCTCCTGGTTTTGAAGACCCTGCGCATCCTGAATACGTCTGTAAATTGAACAAGGCGTTGTATGGTCTTCACCAAGCACCGAGACTTTGGTATGAGAGGCTAACTACACATCTGATTAAGCATGGTTTTGTGAGAGGGAACATCGATAGCACGCTATTTATTCTTCGTGAACAATCAGAGGATAGGGAAGATATGCTACTTGTGCAGGTTTACGTGGACGATATTATCTCCGGTTCTACTAATGAGGCAATGTGCAAGAACTTTGAGAAAATCATGAAGTCTGAGTTTGAGATGAGCGCGATGGGGGAGCTCACATTCTTTTTAGGTGTACAAGTTGAACAGCTTGCAAAAGGTATTTATATACATCAGTCAAAATATGTCAATGACATGTTGACTAGGTATGACCTGCTCACTTGTAAAACCTATGGGACTCCCATCGAGCTTAATCACAATCTTAAACTTGCTGAGGAAGATGAAGATTGCAAGGAGAGGGACTATCGTTCAATGATAGGCTCTCTTATGTATTTGACTGCCTCTAGACCGGACATTGTATTTGCCGTGTCGATTTGCTCGCGCTATCAGGCTAAACCAAAGGTGTCACATATGAAGGCAGTGAAGCGAATTTTTGGTTACCTCAGAGCTCGACCTACTCTTGGTCTTTGGTATTCAAATGAGAAGACTTTCGCTCTCACAGCCTATTCAAATTCGGATCATCGAGGTTGCAGTATTGATAAGAAGTCTACAACTGGTGGTTGTCAATTTCTGGGATCGCGTTTGGTTTCGTGGCAGTGCAAAAAGCAGACTACAGTCTCTCTTTCTACAGCAGAGGCTGAGTATGTTGCTGCCGCTAGCTGCTATGCCCAAGTTCTCTGGATTCAGCACCAATTACGTGATTACGGGTTACTTCTTACTATGACTCCTATTCACATAGATAACACTGCTGCTATATCTATCACACGCAATCCCGTACAGCACTCTAAGACAAAACATATTGAACTTAGGTTCCACTTCATACGGGATTGCTATGAAAAACACTTGATAGACCTGGTTCACATAGACACCCTTAAACAAAATGCCGACCTATTCACCAAAGCCTTTTCACGTGCTCGATTTGATGAACTGGTCAACATGATCGGTTTAAGATTCTTTGGGTCTAAAAAGTAATGTGTGACTTGGATAGTTAACTTTATTTGCTTTTATGTGTGTCAAAAAAAAAAAAAAAAAAAAAATTAGCAACAGCTACTCTTTATACTCTTTAGTATTAAAGAAAACGCGAGGTTGCAACATTTTAAAATAGACGTTGAGTTGTGTCTGTAAACAACTTGGGATATGATAGTACATTGGATGACATACACAAAATGGAATTTTAAGGTTTATCTTGGATGTGTCAGTAGGTTTATCTGACACACTTAAAACAGTTTTTATCTAAATTATCTTCATCATACGATGTATTGGTAGACATGATACACACCGGTCTCTGAGAAATTAAGAAGTAATTAAAATACATGTCTATGATCCTATGGTAAACACCTTGTGATGTACGACTCTAAGTCTTAATTCCTTAGCATAGCTTGACATACTTCTATTTTTGGATTGTTTATTTGAGATCTTTTGGGGGAGTATGCTGATTGTTTCCTCTGTTGTACGTAAGTGCAGACCTGGTCTCAATTCAGCTTACTCTCAAAACTAAGCAAACATGAGTCAATGCACTTGCAAAGTCTTAAATTTAAGGTACTAAACAAGGTCGCCACAAATTTGGTTTGACTGCGTTTGGTTTTGCTTATACCTGAATCAAGTTATGTTGCTCTGTTGTACGCAAGTACAGACCTGTCACCGCTGGCTTGATTCTTAAAATTGATTCTCTTATATTCTTTTTGAATTTGGAAACTATGTTCATGTCTAAGTTATATGGGTATATCTATGGTGGGGACCATGGTGTAATATTCATGCTAACAATAAAAGGTTAACTCACAGACACGGATGTAACATGTTTAAGTGGACAAACAATACCAATAATTGTCTTGAAATAATTTCTATAAAAGGTGTTTTAAATGTGTCAAGTAAATTTAAAGTGGACAAATATACTGATGATCGAAATAACACTTACTATTCCTAATAATTGCATGTTATTCCGATATGATCCCTAACCAGACTAAATCAACTCCGTCACCAAAAAGAATGTATTTAGTTTGGCTTTGTATTTGTAAGTTTGTGTTTATTTTCCTTTTAATTTTATTTTTTAACCAAGTCACATTTACTGTCAAATTGAGCACTACGCAAAAGATCGACAAAATTTTTAAAAATTTTCAAAAAAAAATGTCGATATGTGTCACTTCATAAGTGACGCTAATAGTGACGCTATAAGTGACGCTTTAAGAGTCGTTCTAAGTGACGCAGATTAGGGTTTTGGTATAAATAGTTCTGTATCCGGCACTTATTTTCACCACAAACACTATTTAATACGCGTCACTTCCACTGCTCTTGCGTCACTTCCCTTTCGTTGCGTCACTTCGACTGTTTGGTCTTTTCGATTGATCCGTGGATTTTGAAGCGTTTGGTGTGCAATCGCCCTCCGTTACCTTGTTCCTCTCATTCATACGCATCATTAGGTACTCTTTGTATCATCTATCTTTGCGTATTCATGATTTAATCGCCGATTGAAGTTTCGGGTTTTTAGGGTTTATGCAATCACGATGATTGGGGTTCGATATGTTATTGTTTTGTGATAATAAACGGTGTGTTTTACTCGTTTTCAATTGCCGCACCGTTTGGTTAACTCGTTTTCAAAAAACCCCAATTTAGGTTCGTCGTGATTTCTGGGCTTGAACAGTGACACGATGATCTTCATCGTTGCGTCACTTCAAGCGTCACTTCCTTGAGTGACGCTAAATGGTAATTTAACAGGATAAGCGTTACTTCCTTAAGTGACGCCATTAAACGTCACTTTGCTGAGTGACGCCTTTATGCGTCACTAAGTGACGCCTAACACCGTCACTTCCTTTAGTAACGCTATCAGTGCCGCTATGACTATCCGTCACTTTCTAAATGACGTATACCCGACACTTGTTAACTGACGCAATTAATGACATGGCAACGTCACTTACACCAGTGACGCATTGAATGCGTCACTTACCTCAAGTGACGCATCACTTGATTTTCTGATTTTAGTGCGACACTCTCTGAGTGTCATTACTTCTCTATGCGTCACTCTGTAAGTGACGCTAAAATCAGAGGTTTTTTTTTATTCTTTGCGTGAGCTTATTCTGTAACGAAATTTCTGGTTATCTTTGTATTTTAGCTTACAGATGGAAGCTCTAAGAGATTATTATCGTCGCACCAACTCCAGGCACAACATCGTTGCATTCTTGGATTCAACGCACAAGAACTCGTTGCCTTTTCGGCCGATGATCGAGTTTCTTAGACGTTCACGGATGCATCATGCTATTACCGCTACGGTACCAGTGTATATGAATCAAATCGAGGAATTTTATGATCACGCATTTATCAGAACAGAGAATGACACTCCGAGAATTGTGTCAACTATATTTGGACGTGAGATTCAGATTACACAGGAGTCAGTTCGCCGTGTTTTGCAGTTTCCTGATGCGAACAATATGCCGACTGCTTTTGAGACCGCGTTTATCTATGGGGGTCTTCAGAGAATGGGTTATCCGGCAGATCAACTTGTGGACTTTAGGAAACAGTATCTCTGCAGGGTTTGGAGATACTTGGCTCACATTGTTATTGTCTGTTTATCTCCACGAAAGGGTGGATACGATGCTGCGAGTCATACGACTCTGTCTTTGATGCTGGCGTTGGTATACAACAAACCGTACAACTTTAGTGGTTATATTTTTGGGAATATGGTAGAGAATGTTCGAGCTGGAAAGGATAAGTGGTTATTATATCCTCGTTTTGTTCAGCTTTTGTTAAACGACTTGGATTTGAGAATTGATCCGGATCTGAGGTCGTTATTGGTGCAAACACCAATGTTATTGCGAGTTTTCAATGATTGCAAGCTTCCACCAAAGGATTCTCAGGTATTGCCTGATCGTGAGCTGTTTGGGCACGTAGTGAATGAAAACTACGTTGCGCCACCTGGGGATGGTTATGAGGATGTTGTTGCTCCTCCGGTCAATGAAGCAGATTTAGTTGATGCTGTTGTGGCTCAAGACCTGGAGGATATTGAGCAAGTTGAAGAGGTTCCAGCTGAGGAATCTGATGGTGGTCCTACACCACCTGATTCTCCAGGTGATGTACCACCTCAGGATGCATTGGATGGAATACAGTTGGCTGATCCTAGACGCTTCAAGCGTATTTTGAGAAGGATTTCTGCAGGGCGTGTTCATGTACCGCCTAATCTTGGAAAGCGACCAGCTGGGTCTTCTCCGTCTTATGCTGATCTACCATTGAGAAGACGCCAGCGAACGGGAATAAGTATTCAAGAACCGGGTCAGCAAGCTCAACAACAACCGCCGCATGCGATGCTTCAGCAGTTACTTGATCAGATAACTCAGATGAATAAGCATTTTGATGATCAGGCTGCCGTGATTGAAGCTCAAGCTGCTCAAATTAAAGATTTGGAGATCAAGGCAGCTCATGTGCAGGAATTGCAGCTAGAATTGAAGGATGTGAAGTCTAGGTTATTAGAATTGGAATCGGTTACTATTGTTTCGGGGGAGGAAGGTCAGAGAACCTTAGAAACAAATGTAACCCCTCCCACTGAAACCGAAAATGTAAATCCAGATTCTATTAATGAAAACATTGCTCTGGATTATTTCGTTGATGTTCCAGGACAACCGAGACCCATTTCGGTTGATTATTCGAATGTTAATCTCACATACATTCAAAGTTTGATAAATCCGGGTGGTGAAGAAGATAGATCAGTCGATCCGGATGATATAGAGATGGATGCTGAGGTTCCAGGGTCAGACGAAGAATATTTGGATAATCCTCATCAGGAACCAGCACCTGAGCGAGAATCGGAACCAGTTCAGAAACAACCGGCTCAACCATATGATTTCGATGCACCGATCATTGAGTCTGATGATTCTGATGATGACCAAGAACCTCAAACAGATATTACTCAGGAACAACCAACTGTAGAATCTGTTCCTGAACAAGTGCAACCGTCTACATCTTCAGAGCGCCCAATGTTTCGAAAGCTCAAGCCTGAATTGAAGATTTGCAAAGCATATCAGGTTCGAGGTGATTTGACAGGATTGATCAGAAGTTGGAAGTTTGATGAAGTCAACTTTCTGATTCTTATTAAGCGAAGAGATGGAGTACAGTATTTCCGGCCAAGATTTAACTGTATTAGCACGTTGCCAAAGGAGGAATTAAATCGTCTTGCTCAGCTGAACATCGTTAACCACACTGATGATTTTCGTGGTAACATGTTTCAGAAGATTCTCAGAAGAGATATTTACAGCAAGAAGTATTTGTGGGTTAGACCAGAGCTGGGAGTTCGTTATTCATACAAGAAAAAGTTGGATTCAAGAACTCAGCAACCGATTGTGAAGTATCATTATCCTCCAGCTGCTAGTCAGAAAACTGTGCCATTGCAGTCTTTACCACTTGATTTTTTGAAAAGATTACGATATTGGTGGTTTGACTCCGTTACTCAAGAAGCAGTTATTGAATATCTTTCAGTTGAAGATCCAGTGATTGAGAAGGGTAATTGGAGTTTATCTGCAAAGTATGGAAAAACTCTTCGTGTTTTTGATCCGATCAGCCTTATCAATTTGACGAAGAAAGATTTGAAAGCTCTTCACAAAAGCAAGATGGAGTATCATCGTTTTGATCAAGAAGAAGCTTCAAAGTTCGAGAAGGTGGTCGAGATTTGCGTTCGAGTGGGTATTCATGCTGGTGGAGTATTTCCACCAGGTTGGGTTTAAACTGAAGATGTTTTGAAGACCAAGCTGAAGACACGGGGGAGTTTATTGATACATGATTGTGTGTCTGTCAGTTGGTCTATCGAGTTGTAAGTGTCGTTAGTTAGTTTTAATAGAAAAGTCATTTTCTGTATATGCGACACTTAAGTTTAGTATTAGGCGACACTTATCTTAGTGACGCATAGCGACACTTAGGTAAGTGACGCAAGAGGGCGGCGACATGCGACACTTCCCAAGTGACGCATGTCTGCCGAATTTGTTTTAGTATTTAAGCAAACCTACGGGTTTTCGGCTAGGGTTGACGAAACCCTAGCACCATTTGTCGACTAAGCATGCTTGTAAACAGTTCCAATACATTCAAGAAGCTAATAAACTAGTTTTACTTTGATTGATTCATTGTTTCGGTTTAAGTTTATTACGCGTTTGTGTAATTGTTTGTTTCCGCCAATCAATTACTTTCGATCATCACTTAGATCCAACATCAGGGGCACTTTCATTGATGCAGCATGATGTTGCTCCAGTATCAATAATAGCTTTCACTTTGAATAACCTGATGCCAGGTATATCAAATTCTACCTCAACGTTGTAAAGCTGATTGTTGATCTTCTTTATTTTCTGCTGCTCAGCACCCCCTTCTATTTTCATGGTAGTATGAACTTCATCTTCAATTAAAGCCTTTCCATGTTGGTTTCTTATTGGAGGAAATTCTTCGTCAAAATCAAACTTCTGTTTTTCTTTTAGCTCTTCATTTTCTTGCTGTAGCCTTTTGATTTGAATTTCCATGTTTACCTTTTGGGCTTCCCATTGGGCTTCAACTGACTTTTTCCATTCTGATTGCTCCATGGTTTGGTGCTGGATTTGGGCTTTCATGGACTCAGTGACCTTTAGCACTTCACTTAAGTCGTCCATCAGTATTTTCCTTTCTTTGGCCCAGTCTTCCTTTTCCATTTGGGCCTTTCCCTTTCTTCTTCCAATAGGCTCTTTAATTCTTGTTCTCTAATTCTCCATTCTGCCGCTTCTTTTGCTGAGCCCATTATTGCTTGTTTCCACTCTTCATCTTTTTGGATGAGCATTTTCCACATGGGATCTATCTGACTTTCCTTCTGTATGTTTTCTGGTCCTTTATTTCTTTTTACTGACACCGTTTTCTTCAGGTAATATGGAGCACAAAGTGCACATGAAGTCAGTTTACACTTTGGGCAGTGTAACCTGGACATATCCGTGGTAGAAATTCCACAGAAATGGCAGAAAGTATAATTTGTCATTTCATTTTCCTGCCACATATGAACACAATTCTTGCTTTGTTCTGGAAGCTCTTTATCTGGTCTCCATGAACCTGCTTCTTGAACTCTTATGTGAATATCTTCTTGACTTTCTGGATGAAACATGAAACAATACTCCTCTTCTTCTTCTTCCTGTGTTAGGATAAATATGTTTTCTTCCAGAGGGGATTCTTCTATCATCGCACTAATATTCATTAGAGTTGCTCCTCCTTCTCCTTCAGAGATACTATAAATAGTATCCTGATCACTAACATCAGCTGAAACTATATCCCAATCTTCTTTGAGATCAAGATTATCAATTACAGCTCGCCTTGCCATATTTCCAGTTTGACTCTTGCAATCTCTAGCAAAATGTCATTCTCTTCCGCAAATATAACACTTGCATTTGCCAACTCTTCCTCGGTCATCCTTGTACTTTCTTTTGAATACTTTGATGTGTGATTTTTGAGGTTTTCCTTTATAGCTCTTTGATTTTTGCACACCATACTTCTTTCCTGATTTGTAGTAGCCAGGAATTGGTATGGCAGAACAAAGGGATAAGTCCCTTAATTCCTTTTGTAGAGCTGCTTCAGTACACATCTCCGTGATATAAGTATGTGTGAACTTAATTGCAGGTAGTATTCCTGCAGTTAATCCAGGATACTTGTTTTTAAATGCTTCTTCAATCTTTTTGGAAAACACTGGTGGTAACTTTGTGAAAAACTTATCAGTTGTTGCCGGAAAGAATAGTCTCCCTGATTTGCATGCCAAGATTCTGAATTCATTTAGAAATTTCCAGAGATCTCTTGTGTTTTCACACGTAAGTCTTTCCAGATCTCTATAAGCTCTATCATGCTCTTCAGTTGAACCTCTATATGGATCTTCCATGAGAATTATTTGCCTTATTTGAGAGGTTACATTCTGAGGGTCATCAGCCATAGCTTCCAATGAGGCGTAAGCTTCTGGATAAGTTGTTCTCCACTGCTGCCACATCTTCTTTTCATTTTCTCCGAGAAGGTTTTCAACGAAAGTTAGCTTCGCCTGGTTATCTGTCCAAGTGGTATCATTTAACCTATTGATGGTTATTGATTCCCATCTTGAGATTACATCTGGCCATAAGCCTGGGTCTGATGGTAGTACAAGCATTGCTCCAGTACTTAACATTGCTGGAGGTAGCGTCCATTGGGAATTGTAGTGTCTTCCGTATTCTCCTTTGAAGTGGTTACCTCCATTTCCAAATTGGTAACTTGGAGTGTATACATTTTGTGCCGATCCTCTTGCGGGAGGATATACTGAGGGACCCATTATTGGCTCTGGTGGTGTGTTGTAAACACCACTTGTTGCATCAGATGTTGAGGGGAACGCTTGATGTTTATGTTCTTGTTCAATTTTTTGAATGAACTCTTTAAATTCTATGACCTTTGGGTAGTCCAGATTGCTTCCGTCATCTTCTTCTGTTGTATGGAAAATCTGGTGGTGTACCTGTTCCTCCTGTTTTTCGGGGAATGATACAAGTTGTAGCATTTCCAACTTTTCTTGCATCTCGTCTTCTTCCGATAACTCCATGTCTTCTTCTTTGATAATAACCTTTCCTTGTTCAAGGTTATTGTAACACCCTGAATTGGGCCCAGTAGAATCAGGTATTTATTTAAATTTAAATTCGTACATTAAATTGTTTGAATATGTTTGATTTTGAAATAAATAGTTAAATAAGTCTCAGGAGATATTGTGACTAGTAAGATATTATTTGTTTTAAATAATTTTAGACGACGGTAAAAGAAAATAATTTTCTCGCAATTGGTATATAGGTTCCAGACAATAGATCAAAAGGTGATATAATATTGTACTGAAAGTTAAATGGGGCGGTTTTAATAAAAAGGGGAGGCCGATCTTTTTTTCCCCAATTCCTCATTTTCACCTAGTCTTAACCTAACTCAAAATTTAACTCAAACCCTTATCAAATCAAAAGCTTAAATCAAATCGATTGAAGAATGGAAGCTTAAATTCTTGTTAAGATCATCATCCTCATCTTCATAGTGTTCTCCATCTTGTAAGTTATTGTTTGATATGTATATGATGAGTTTTAGGTATAATTATTGATTATTATGATTGAAGCTTGATGAGTTAAATTAGTGTTTGCATATTGAATTGATGATGATGATTGAACTTCTTTCACTTGATTAAGTGATCAAAACATAAGTGTTCTTGAGTTTTTAGTTTGAATGGAAATAGTTAGGTTATAAGTGATTTTGATGTTTGAATATGAATTGTTGTTAGAATCTAGTGTGTATTATGTTACTAGATGTTATTGTATATTGAAAGTGGAAAAAATCTGAGTTACAAGTTGAGTTTTGGTCGATTTTGGGTTTTTGGTACGACTTGATGAAGTGCAGGAAATCTGCATTTTCGTGCAGGTCTTCAATGGGAATCCGGACGGATTCATGGGAATCCGGACGTATTCCCGGGAATACAGCGTATTCCCTGGCGTATTCATGAACGTATTCCTTAATTTAAGTTCTGAATTGGAAATTGATCGGGAATACGGCGTATTCATCTGAATCCGGCCGGATTCAAATGAATACGGACGTATTCCAGGGAATCCGGGCGGATTCCCACTGCAGATCAATACATTGTCTTTTTACTAATTATGATTATATATCTATATATGTAGTGTATCTATTCAATAATACATGTTTGATTCGTAAGTTATGAGTAGGTGAAGTGATTGTTTCCTTAACAATGTGCATTATATTAAGTTACTAATTCGAGTGTTTTAATATGATTTCAGACAAGTCGAAGACTCGGTGAATTAGTCAACTGAGTAGTGGAAGTTAAAGTGGGCAGGTGAGTGGACTTTGATCTCTCCCTATGTTTGGTGATCATTTATGTGGTTACTTCAAGTGTTATTTGTGCATTCTTGTGTTAAGGCATATTGTGAATTAGAAGCAAGTGTTAAGAAACCTTTTGGTGATTGTGTTAAAGAGGTCAATCTTGTTGGACGTTTTGCTACAGGTTAGTCAACACGAGAGTTGTGAACATGTGTTGTGAATGGAGCTTGTGTTGACTAAAGGTAGCAAACCGTTATCGGTTAACCACTGTATTGGCCTGCAGTTGGCGTAAGTGTCGCTTGGTGGGCCACCGCGGCTGAGGGTGCCACAAGGGCCACCGATCCTCTAGTGATGTTGAGTCAATGTGTTAATTGTTGTAGACTCATAGTGTTAAACTAAGTGTAGTGTTAGTGATGAGTTAACTCACTTAGCTTCGTGCTAATCCCTCGTTGTTTACTCCTTGCAGGTTAATATATTTTGTTAAGGGCGGGTCTCGGAATAAATTGAAGGAGTGTTCGACAATGATGAAACTCTGATGATTTTTTTGTAATACTTTAAATGTTTTGTTAAAGTAACGCCCACCCAATTTGTGTAGTTATATAACGAAATACTTATGTAAAGGATTATGTATATTTGGATAATCCAGGGTTATATATATATATATATATATATATATATATATATATATATATATGGGATATTGCTTCCGCTATGTTTTAAAAAAAAAATATATGTGTTCAAAATTAGGGGCGTTATAAGTTGGTATCAGAGGTTAGGTTTGGGCGAATTGAACAACTTAGAGTGTTCAATCCCAAATCTAGTGTCGAGTTGTCAAACATTTCGGGTTGTGGGATTAGCTATAGTGTGAAATGTGTTAGTATGTTAGTGCTAACAATTAACAAGTGTTGAGATATGTTGTGATGACAGATGGTAGAAAATGAGCAACCACCCCGTACTCTTTATAATGTCTCGACTGTTCACTCCGCTCCAGAAGACGAGGATCATAATGGTACTTCGAATCCGGTAAATACAGAAGTTGAAACTAGTCAAGAGTATATATTAAGATTAGAGAACCGGGTAGTAGAACTTGAGAGAGAACGTGCAGGGTCATCTCAACGGTCCATTCCTATTTATTCGCATGTTGCTACTACGACTCCTCCCATTACTGCTTCTACTCGGATTCCGGTCACTTTTCCTCATGTTTCACAACAACAGCAGTAGGGTTATGATTTTCAGTCATCAATGCCGTTTCCTTCATTTGGATCGACTGGTTATCAGGCACATTTATTTCCACCATTTCAGGTGCCGAAGAAAGGATGTTCTCTCAAAACCTTTATGTCTAGTAAACCATCATCTTACATTGGAAGTCCTGATCCTACTGTTACCTTAGACTGGTTGCGTGATGTGGAAAGAAAGTTAGAGGTTTGTCACTGTGATGAGGAAGACAAAGTTCCCTATACTGTCCAATTGTTGAAAGGTGAAGCTATGTCGTGGTGGGATTCGATTACTGCTCATTTTACTCCACAACAAAAGAGTTCTATTAGGTGGCAGGATTTTCATGCCGAAGTATGCAAACAGTTCTGTTCGGAATATAATCTTGATCGTGTCAGACAGGAATTCATGGATTTACGAAAGACTGATGAGATGTCAATCGATGAGCTTATCCGACAATTCTCTGAGAAATTAAGATTTGTACAACAGTGGGTCCCGACTGAAAGAAATAAAATTAGCCACTTTGTTAAAACCTTACCTCCAGATTATCGTACCACTGTGCGATTGGCTAGTAGTATTTCTCAGGCTTTTGAGTGGGCACGATCCGTTGATAGTGACGTTGTGGCTAGGAGGTTGCAAAATAAAGAAAAGTATGCATAGAAACCGAAGAGTGATTCTTCCGGTAGGGGAAAACAGAAATGGCAACCTTCTCAATCGAACAAGAAAACTAGTTATGGTGGTGTTCCTATGGATAATTCGTATTGTGCAAGATGTCGATCAAAACATACCGGACCTTGTTCTATTCGGACGTCCAGGTGTATGAAATGTGGGGTGTTGGGTCATAATGCGATTGATTGTACTTATCCAAATAATGTGTGTTGGACATGTCATAAAGAAGGACATAGAGCGGGTGATTGTCCTGATGCAAGGAAGCAGGGTACGGGTGCGGCTAGAGGTTCCTCATCTTCTGGCCAGAAAAGGAAGATTCCACCATCTGCTACGGGTCGAGCTTTCCAGATGACCGTGGATGATGCTGTGCTTACTGATGATGTGATTACTGGTACTTTCCTTGTTAACTCTGTACCAGCTCGTGTATTATTTGATTCTGGAGCAAATTGCTCGTTCATATCAGTGCAATTTTGTGATAAACTGAAATTAATGCCCACTGTGATTTCTAATCCCTTAGAAGTTGAGGTAGCTGATGGTAAGACAGTTCCTGTTACCACATCGGTAACCGGAGCTAGTATATTAATAGAGGATCATGAATTTCCAGTTTCTTTCCTATTGATGCAAATCCCTAGTTTTGATGTGGTTCTTGGTATGGACTGGCTGAGTCAAAACAAAGCCGACATCTCTTGTCATAAAAAGTTGATAAAAATCCCAGTTTCAAATCTATCATATGTTGTGGCGCGTGGGGAACGTGTAAAGGGTAGTATTCCGGTAATATCCATGATGAAGGCTAGGAAGTCTTTATTTAAGGGTTGTGAATCCTTTGTGGCCTATGTTGTAGATGTCAAAGTAGAAAAGAAATCCATTTCCGATATTCGGGTGGTTTCTGAATATTCGGACGTGTTTCCGGATGAATTGCCTGGCCTTCCCCCTGTAAGAGATGTAGAATACCAAATTGACTTAATTCCTGGTTCGTCTCCTGTAGCAAGGGCTCCTTATAGATTAGCTCCTTCCGAAATCCGTGAAATGATGGGGCAAATTCAGGAATTGTTAGATAAGGGATTTATTAGGCCAAGTTCATCGCCGTGGGGTGCTCCGGTGTTGTTTGTGAAGAAGAAAGATGGTACTCTCCGTATGTGCATTGATTATCGAGAATTAAATAAGAGGACGGTGAAGAACAAATACCCGTTGCCCAGAATTGATGAATTGTTTGATCAATTACAAGGATCCTCATATTTTTCGAAAATTGATTTGAGATCGGGATATCATCAAGTCCGAGTTCGTGAGGAAGATATTCCTAAAACCGCTTTTCGCATGAGGTATGGTCACTATGAGTTTTTGGTTATGCCGTTCGGGTTAACGAATGCTCCTGCAATCTTTATGGATTTAATGAATCGGGTGTGTCGTCCCTATCTTGATCAGTTTGTGATTGTGTTTATCGACGATATTTTGATTTATTCCAAGTCTGAAGCGGATCATGAAATGCATCTGAAATTGATACTTGAAACTTTGAAAAGAGAGCAGCTTTATGCAAAGTTTTCGAAATGTGAGTTTTGGTTACGTGAGGTGCAGTTTTTGGGGCATATCATTTGCAAAGACGGGGTTAGAGTGGATCCATCTAAAGTGAAAGCTGTTATGAATTGGAATGCGCCTAAGTCTCCGTCAGAAATTAAGAGTTTCCTTGGATTAGCAGGATACTACAGAAAGTTTATCAAAGATTTTTCTAAGATTGCGAGCTCATTGACTAAGTTAACTCGGAAGGATGTGAAATTTCAGTGGACCGAACAACAAGAGGCAGCTTTTCAGACATTAAAGCAATTATTGTGTCAAGCCCCGGTTTTGGCGTTACCTGATGGGTCGGATGATTTCATTGTATATTGTGATGCATCGCATTCCGGATTAGGTGGTGTTTTAATGCAAAGAGATCGTGTAATTGCGTATGCTTCTAGACAGCTTAAACCACATGAAAAGAATTATCTGACACATGATTTAGAGCTTGCGGCTGTAATTTTTGCCTTGAAGATTTGGAGACATTACTTGTATGGTACGAAATGTGTAATTTGCACGGATCATAAAAGCCTTCAGTACATGTTTTCGCAAAAAGAGTTGAATATGCGTCAGAGGCGGTGGTTAGAATTGATTAAAGATTATGATTGCGAGATCCGTTATCACCCGGGTAAAGCTAATGTGGTTGCGGATGCATTGAGTCGAAATATATCTAGTGACAAGATTTGTTTCATGCGATTAGAGGTGTCCTCTGATTTGATTTCTCAGCTTAGAGTCGCACAGATTGAAGCTTTATTGGATGTTAATTTGAAATCCGAGATCATGTTGAAACGAAAGGATTTGTTAGTTAATGATTCACGTGGGTTGAAAACTTTTCAGTCTCTGGTTTGGGTCCCGTTAATTGGTGGACTTCGTGAGTTGATTTTGATGGAGGTTCATAAATCAAGACTATCTATTCATCCCGGTAGTACGAAAATGTATAACGATTTGAAACCTCTTTATTGGTGGCCAACAATGAAAACGGATGTAGCCAGATTTGTGGAATCATGTCATATTTGTTCCCAAGTAAAAGTCGAGCATCAAAAGCCTTATGGTTCGTTGAAACAATTGGAGATACCTGAGTGGAAATGGGAACACATCACTATGGATTTTGTCACCAAGTTACCACGTACGCAGAAAGGCAACGATATGATTTGGGTTGTTGTTGATCGTTTAACTAAAAGCGCCCATTTTCTTGCGACCAGTGAAACCGCTTCTTTGACCCGTTTGGCTCAATTGTATATTAATGAGATTGTATCGAGGCACGGAATACCATTATCTATTGTGTCAGATCGAGATTCCAGGTTTGTGTCAGGCTTTTGGCAGAATCTTCAGAAAGAGTTAGGTACTCGAGTTAATCTTAGTACCGCATATCATCCTCAGACAGATGGACAGTCAGAAAGAACCATTCAGACTCTCGAGGATATGTTGAGGGCGTGTATTTTGGAGTATGGGGGTTCGTGGGATTCTCATCTACCTTTGGTGGAATTTGCGTATAATAATTCGTATCATTCAAGTATTGGTATGCCGCCATATGAAATGCTTTACGGACGTCGTTGTCGAACACCGACTTGTTGGTTAGAGGCGGGAGAGAAACAGTTTGCGGGTCCTGATATTGTCCAGATTACGTGTAACACCCGCATAATTAGGATAATTAGTTATGCCAAATTGTTTGTAACTAGTTGTAATTAGTTTGTAATAGGACTAATTACAGGCTCTATTAGTATATATATATATAAGGTGATTTATATATATATGTGCATACTTACGCGATTTGGATTAATCGTACGCATTAACCGGACGGAGTCCGACACAGTTATTTGGACGTTGGTGACAGAAATTTACTTAAATAATGAGAAAGTATCTTGTTGTATAAAATACGCAACTGAACGGCCATTATTTACATATTATCGCGACGACATTTTAAATAATGCAACAAAACGTAATAAACGCGAATTAATAATTTAAATACTTCGACAAATGTTTTTATCATTAATTTCAAGGTATTTTTATTTAAATACTCCAATTATATTTTAAAAATATAAACTTTTGGTTAAATATTAAAAACAAGTGATTAAACGATTAGGACACGGAGTCAACACTGTATTTTTGGGAGTACTTCCCCCTCCTCCCTTGATGGATCAGCCATCAACCCCACCTCCACCCCAAATTCCTCTTTCATTTTCATTTTTACCAAACACACACAAACCATAAACTCTCTCAACTCAAATCACACCCAAATTTTCGGAATCAAATCTCGACCACGAAAATTACATATTTGGAATCACCATCACGAGTGGAGCAAGAATATCAAGACCGTTTTCATCATTTCATCCTCCATCTAGCTCGATTTGCAAAATTAAGAAATTTCTAAATCTTAGATCTACTCAATTTGGTGTAATGTTTTGATGTTTTGATGTGTACACAACATAGTTATAACCTAATACATGAAGAAAACACGTTTTTATAGCTCAAAAATGGGTTAGATTTGCGTTTTTGATCGGAAATGTTCGAAACCCGAAAGTTTCTGGGTTGGTGTTCATCATTGCGACGTCGTGGGCGACGTCGCACAAATACTCAACGTTGCATATAGCGACGCCAGCCTTTACGTCGCATTAATTTGTGAGGTCGCATATAGCGACGCAGACTCTAACGTCGCAGACTCAAACAACGTCGCACTTAGCGACGACCCATATTACGTCGCATTAATCTGCGAATGTCACACTTAGCGACGTCGTACTCAACGTCGCAATCCTTGCCTGCGACGTCGCACCCAACGTCGCAGAAATCAGAATTTTTAAAGAGATTTTCACTAAAACTATGTAGAAAATGTGCATTTTTCCCTCCGAGCTGACTCGGCAGCTCGACCCCGACCAGGGGCTCTGCCCCTTGGACCCCGCCAAGGGGTTGCCACCCCTTGGAACCCCGCAACCGGGGGCGCTGCCCCCGGACCCCCGTCGTTTCAGTACAAAATGTTTCAAACGCAATGATAATACTTTGACTATTACTAATAAAAACCGTCACCAATGGGCCAAACATGTTTTCTAACAAACGAACAATTACAAACATACGGATAAACACTGGATATACTAGTTGTGTACAACCAAACGAAACGTCTCGTGAGACGCATACTTACATAACTTCATATGATTAGGCATTTGAAGGTTACGGGTTCGGAGAACCTACTTGCTATAATTACTACTTGCTATTTGCTACAGCTTATTTCAAGACTCAGGTGAGTCTTACGGCCCCACTTTTACTGTTTTATCGTATTGGGGGAGAAACATGCTACTACTTTTCCTTGAACACAAGTACTAAAACTGTTTACTATACCAAACGGAATTGCATGAGTTGTTTACTATTTACAGAAGTCTCTCCATCATATATCGTTAGTTATGGACTTAAGCGCGAACACTAGTTAATGGATCCATTAGGGAAATGACCCTCCCCACCCGGGGCAGTAGCGCTGCCACGTACTGATTTACACGTAGAAACGGGTGACTACTTATTTCGTTACTTATGCTTGCTCAGTTACTAGCATGTCACGGGAGCAACTTATTACTTACGGGTTAAGCTTCGATTATGAGCCTCATGGCAACGGTATAAACTTACTTATTTACATTTGCTGGATTGCAAATACTGGTTTTACGATTGCTGGATTGCAATTGCTGATTTTACGCCTGCGGGCATTACTAATGAAATCTCGTGTTCAAAGCTGATATTACTTACAAACCTGTGAGATTCACCAACCTTTGGTTGACACTTTTTAGCATGTTTTCTCAGGTACCCGGATGGAGTAGGATTACTCCAGGATTTAACTAGAGTCGCATGATTTCAACACAACTGCATTAACGGAGATTCTTAGCATTATCTTTTGTATATTACGATTATGTAATAGAATCTCCCGCTATACGCGTGGACCCTAGGGGAAACTACATTTTTGTATACGAAAACACTAAGTTTTCAAACATTATATCTATGGAATGTAACTAATTTACAAACGTTGCATATAGATGTCGTTTGCTTTATCTTTGTGCTGTGATATTTGATTAGTAACACCCCAAACTATGCTTCCGCAAAACAGTGAATTTCGGGGGTGTTACAGATTGGTATCAGAGCCTAAGGTTATAGTGAACTAGGTTGCATTTAGTGGGCCTAGACTATGACCATTAGGCAGTATTCCCTTACTAGGCATGATTGGTTCAGGAATTACAGCATACGACTTTAATTTAACATAGCCTGATCAACTATGTACAATTAAGGAAAGATGATGTGAGGTCTGAAATGGTTATGTTGAACAGGAATACGTTAGTTGACTCTGACCACGAGAGAACTGGACCATTACTTGATACGTGCTCGACACTAGGCTGGATATTATATACTTATATATATATTAGCCTCGTCTTACTTACACTCTGCCACAGGAATGGCAAACACACCACCCAATTTGTCATGCTCTCATCCACAAGGATCTCGAAACCCACAATTATCTTATCCTTCTTTCCTTGTCCTTTTCTTGTCAGCATCATGCCTCCTCGCCGATAAGTCACCCTCAGTGAAGCCGAAATTGCGGGTCTGATTGCCCGTAGTGTAGCCTAAGCCTTAGCTACCCGAACACCAACTCCTGGTAGCGAAGATACAGCTAACAATGGACCACAACCCAAACCCTGTTCTTACAAAGACTTCCAGAACTGCAAACCCCTAAACTTTGCAGGTACTGAGGGAGCTATCGGTCTAGTACGCTGGATCGAGAAAGTTGAGTCTGTATTTCTGATCTGCAACTGTGCGGAGGGAGACAAGGTTAAGTTCTCCGTTAGTACTTTTACTGACACCGTACTCACCTGGTGGAACACTTATGCCCAGACTGTGAGTGTTGGTACTGCTTACCAACTCCCGTGGGAGGAGTTGAAGGAGATGTTGAGGGGCGAGTACTGCCCCAGGGATGAATTGAAACAGCTGGAAATGGAATTCTGGAACCACAAGATGCAGGGTGATGACATCACCGGATACACCAACCGTTTCCACCAACTGGCACTTCTGTGCCCAACCATGGTCGATCCTGAGTACAAGAGGATCGAGAAATTCGTTGATGGACTTCCCGAGAGACTCCAAGACCTGGTGACTTCATCCAAACCGGGCACTATTCAGAGCGCCATCCGTATGGCCCATGAACTAACGGCAAATTCTGTCCGCCGTGGCACAACTTCAACCCCATCAGCAAAAAACAAACGCAAGTGGGAAGGAAACCCCAACTCATCCAACCAAACCTCCAACAAAAAGCCTGAGTTCGTTAAGGCTTATTCATCTGGAACTTCGGAGAAGAAAGGGTACAGCGGGAGCAGACCCTACTGTCCCAAATGCAACCGCCATCATGACGGTTCTTGCCCTTGCTCCAACTGCAAGCGGTTCAGGCATTTAGCCAAAGATTGACGAACCAACATTTCTACCCCCAACACCAATGCACCAAAGGCCTGCTTTGGGTGCGGAAATTCAGGGCATTTCAAGAAAGATTGCCCAAAGCTGAAAAATAACAACAATCCTGCTCGCGGTAGAGCATTCGTTATCAAGACTGGGGAAGCCAGACAAGACCCGAATGTCGTGACGGGTACGTTCCTTCTCAACGACCTTACTGCTTCTGTATTATTTGATACCGGTGCCGATAGAAGCTTCATTTCTGAGAAATTTAGCCCTTTACTTGATATAACTCCCACTGCCTTAGATACTAAATACATTGTTGAATTAGCTAACGGCAAACTGATTGAGACTGATAGCATCATACACAACTGTACACTTAACCTCACGAACGAAACGTTTCCCATTGATTTAATCCCTGTCGAGATCGGCAGCTTCGATATTATTGTCGGTATGGATTGGTTGTCCAAGCACCGAGCTGAAATCATCTGTCATGACAAACTCGTTCGCATACCTCTTGTCTCAAGTGGAACCTTAGTCCTACAAGGGGAGACCGGCAGACGGAATCTGAATATTGTCTCCTGTCTGAAAACTAGAAAATATCTACGAAAAGGGTATCAAGCCATCCTCGCACATGTAACGGAGAAGAAGTCGGAGGAGAAGCGACTTGAGGATGTTCCAATCGTGCGGGATTTCCCGGAAGTCTTTCCTGAAGACTTGTCCGGACTTCCGCCACCTAGACAAATCGAATTCCAAATCGAACTTGTGCCAGGAGCTGCACCGGTGGCACGAGCCCCATACCGTTTAGCACCATCCGAAATGCAGGAGTTGTCTAACCAACTACAGGAACTCCTGGACAGAGGATTTATTCGACCAAGTTCCTCGCCTTGGGGAGCTCCGGTCTTATTCGTGAAAAAGAAAGATGGATCTTTCCGCATGTGTATCGACTACCGAGAGCTGAATAAGCTAACCATAAAGAATCGGTACCCACTTCCTAGAATCGATGACCTATTTGACCAACTCCAGGGATCGAGTGTTTACTCAAAGATTGATCTACGGTCAGGTTATCATCAACTCCGAGTCCGCGACAATGATATTCCAAAGACAGCCTTCCGAACTCGTTATGGGCATTACGAATTCCAAGTGATGCCATTCGGGCTGACCAACGCACCGGCCGTATTCATGGACCTTATGAATCGGGTGTGCAAGCCATATCTTGACAAATTCGTCATCGTGTTCATCGATGATATCCTGATTTACTCTCGCAATGAGCAGGAGCATGCTCAACATCTGAAAACCATTCTAGGACTTCTTAAACACGAAGAGTTATATGCCAAATTCTCTAAGTGTGAGTTCTGGATTCGAACCGTTCAATTCCTCGGGCACGTGATTGATAGCCAAGGAATTCATGTTGATCCCGCCAAGATTGAAGCAATCAAGGGCTGGGAGTCACCGACCACTCCAACCGAAGTGAGACAATTCTTAGGTCTTGCTGGTTACTACCGCCGATTCATCGAAAACTTTTCAAGAATAGCTATTCCCCTAACCTCACTGACTCATAAAGATAAGAAGTTCGATTGGACCGATAAACAAGAGTCAGCCTTCCAGCTATTGAAAAACAAACTTTGCAGTGCACCAATCTTGTCCTTACCCGAGGGCACCGACGATTTCGTGGTTTACTGCGACGCTTCACACCAAGGACTTGGTTGTGTGCTAATGCAACAGGAAAAAGTCATTGCCTATGCCTCACGACAACTAAAAATCCACGAGAAAAACTATACGACCCACGACCTCGAGTTAGGTGCTGTGGTCTTCGCATTGAAAATCTGGAGACATTACCTCTACGGCACGAAAAGCACTATCTTTACCGATCACAAAAGTCTCCAACACATATTTGATCAGAAAGATCTAAACATGAGGCAACGTCGCTGGGTTGAGTTACTTAGTGACTATGACTGCGAAATCAAATACCATCCGGGCAAGGCTAACGTAGTTGCCGATGCCTTAAGCCGAAAAGAACGAGTGAAACCCCTTCGAGTCCGAGCACTTTCTATGACAATTCATAACGAGCTCCCTACTCAAATCCTTACCGCCCAACTCGAAGCACTCAACGATGAAAACTTGAAAAATGAAGCCTTGCGAGGCTTGGATAAACAATTCGAAATCAAACCCGATGGAACTCGATACTTCTCTAACCGGGTGTGGTTACCCAAATTCGGAAACTTGCGAGATTTGGTGATGGCTGAAGCTCACAAATCTCGATACTCTATACATCCTGGTTCTGACAAGATGTATCACGACATCAAAGGGTTGTATTGGTGGCCTAACATGAAAGCTGACATTGCCTTGTATGTCAGTAAATGCCTAACCTGTTCCAAAGTCAAGGCCGAACACCAAAGACCCTCGGGGTTGCTCAAACAACCTGAAATTCCTCAATGGAAATGGGAACAGATTACCATGGACTTCATTACCAAACTACCAAAAACTTCTAGTGGTTGCGATACTATTTGGGTGATCGTGGACCGTCTCACGAAATCTGCTCATTTTCTGGCCATCAAGGAAACCGACAATATGGAGCGTCTGACTCGCATCTACGTCAAAGAAATCATCTCGCGACACGGTGTACCTATCTCGATCATCTCGGATAGGGACAGCCGTTTTACTTCTAACTTTTGGCAATCACTACAGAAATCTCTGGGTACTCGTCTGGATATGAGTACTGCTTATCACCCGCAAACCGATGGCCAAAGCGAGCGAACTATTCAAACACTGGAGGATATGCTACGAGCCTGTGTAGTTGACTTCGGTACTTCTTGGGAAAATCACTTACCGTTGTGCGAGTTCTCGTACAACAACAGTTACCATACCAGCATTAAGGCTGCACCCTTCGAGGCACTTTACGGGCGTAAGTGCCGATTGCCTATCTGTTGGACTGAGTTAGGAGAATCCCAACTCACGGGTCCAGAAATCATTCAGGAAACTACTGAGAAAATCATCGGTATTCAAAACCGGCTGAAAGCCGCACGTGATCGTCAGAAAAGCTATGCTGACGTGAGACGCAAACACCTTGAGTTCCAGGTAGGGGACAAGGTACTTCTCAAAGTAGCACCGTGGAAAGGTGTCATTCGATTCGGAAAGCGAGGCAAACTAAATCCTAGATACATCGGACCATTCGAAATCCTGGAAATGATTGGTCCAGTGGCATACCGCCTGCAACTTCCTACTGAACTTAGCAGCGTTCACAACACATTCCACATTTCTAACCTGAAGAAATGTCTGTCTGACGAGACACTGATTATACCGCTCGACGAAATCCAAATCGATGATAAACTTCATTTTGTCGAGGAACCTATGGAAATCATGGACCAAGAGGTCAAGCAATTGAAACAGAGTCGTATTCCCATTGTAAAAGTCAGGTGGAATTCTAGGCGTGGCCCTGAGTTCACCTGGGAACGGGAAGATCAAATGCGACAGAAATACCCACATCTCTTCCCAGATAACGCACCGTCCGTGCACTCGAGTTAATTTCGGGACGAAATTTCTTTAACAAGGGGAGAATGTAACACCCGCATAATTAGGATAATTAGTTATGCCAAATTGTTTGTAACTAGTTGTAATTAGTATGTAATAGAACTAATTACAGGCTCTATTAGTATATATATATATAAGGTGATTTATATATATATGTGCATACTTACGCGATTTGGATTAATCGTACGCATTAACCGGACGGAGTCCGACACAGTTATTTGGACGTTGGTGACAGAAATTTACTTAAATAATGAGAAAGTATCTTGTTGTATAAAATACGCAACTGAATGGCCATTATTTACATATTATCGCGACGACATTTTAAATAATGCAACAAAACGTAATAAACGCGAATTAATAATTTAAATACTTCGACAAATGTTTTTATCATTAATTTCAAGGTATTTTTATTTAAATACTCCAATTATATTTTAAAAATATAAACTTTTGGTTAAATATTAAAAACAAGTGATTAAACGATTAGGACACGGAGTCAACACTGTATTTTTGGGAGTACTTCCCCCTCCTCCCTTGATGGATCAGCCATCAACCCCACCTCCACCCCAAATTCCTCTTTCATTTTCATTTTTACCAAACACACACAAACCATAAACTCTCTCAACTCAAATCACACCCAAATTTTCGGAATCAAATCTCGACCACGAAAATTACATATTTGGAATCACCATCACGAGTGGAGCAAGAATATCAAGACCGTTTTCATCATTTCATCCTCCATCTAGCTCGATTTGCAAAAGTAAGAAATTTCTAAATCTTAGATCTACTCAATTTGGTGTAATGTTTTGATGTTTTGATGTGTACACAACATAGTTATAACCTAATACATGAAGAAAACACGTTTTTATAGCTCAAAAATGGGTTAGATTTGCGTTTTTGATCGGAAATGTTCGAAACCCGAAAGTTTCTGGGTTGGTGTTCATCATTGCGACGTCGTGGGCGACGTCGCACAAATACTCAACGTTGCATATAGCGACGCCAGCCTTTACGTCGCATTAATTTGTGAGGTCGCATATAGCGACGCAGACTCTAACGTCGCAGACTCAAACAACGTCGCACTTAGCGACGACCCATATTACGTCGCATTAATCTGCGAATGTCACACTTAGCGACGTCGTACTCAACGTCGCAATCCTTGCCTGCGACGTCGCACCCAACGTCGCAGAAATCAGAATTTTTAAAGAGATTTTCACTAAAACTATGTAGAAAATGTGCATTTTTCCCTCCGAGCTGACTCGGCAGCTCGACCCCGACCAGGGGCTCTGCCCCTTGGACCCCGCCAAGGGGTTGCCACCCCTTGGAACCCCGCAACCGGGGGCGCTGCCCCCGGACCCCCGTCGTTTCAGTACAAAATGTTTCAAACGCAATGATAATACTTTGACTATTACTAATAAAAACCGTCACCAATGGGCCAAACATGTTTTCTAACAAACGAACAATTACAAACATACGGATAAACACTGGATATACTAGTTGTGTACAACCAAACGAAACGTCTCGTGAGACGCATACTTACATAACTTCATATGATTAGGCATTTGAAGGTTACGGGTTCGGAGAACCTACTTGCTATAATTACTACTTGCTATTTGCTACAGCTTATTTCAAGACTCAGGTGAGTCTTACGGCCCCACTTTTACTGTTTTATCGTATTGGGGGAGAAACATGCTACTACTTTTCCTTGAACACAAGTACTAAAACTGTTTACTATACCAAACGGAATTGCATGAGTTGTTTACTATTTACAGAAGTCTCTCCATCATATATCGTTAGTTATGGACTTAAGCGCGAACACTAGTTAATGGATCCATTAGGGAAATGACCCTCCCCACCCGGGGCAGTAGCGCTGCCACGTACTGATTTACACGTAGAAACGGGTGACTACTTATTTCGTTACTTATGCTTGCTCAGTTACTAGCATGTCACGGGAGCAACTTATTACTTACGGGTTAAGCTTCGATTATGAGCCTCATGGCAACGGTATAAACTTACTTATTTACATTTGCTGGATTGCAAATACTGGTTTTACGATTGCTGGATTGCAATTGCTGATTTTACGCCTGCGGGCATTACTAATGAAATCTCGTGTTCAAAGCTGATATTACTTACAAACCTGTGAGATTCACCAACCTTTGGTTGACACTTTTTAGCATGTTTTCTCAGGTACCCGGATGGAGTAGGATTACTCCAGGATTTAACTAGAGTCGCATGATTTCAACACAACTGCATTAACGGAGATTCTTAGCATTATCTTTTGTATATTACGATTATGTAATAGAATCTCCCGCTATACGCGTGGACCCTAGGGGAAACTACATTTTTGTATACGAAAACACTAAGTTTTCAAACATTATATCTATGGAATGTAACTAATTTACAAACGTTGCATATAGATGTCGTTTGCTTTATCTTTGTGCTGTGATATTTGATTAGTAACACCCCAAACTATGCTTCCGCAAAACAGTGAATTTCGGGGGTGTTACAGATTGGTATCAGAGCCTAAGGTTATAGTGAACTAGGTTGCATTTAGTGGGCCTAGACTATGACCATTAGGCAGTATTCCCTTACTAGGCATGATTGGTTCAGGAATTACAGCATACGACTTTAATTTAACATAGCCTGATCAACTATGTACAATTAAGGAAAGATGATGTGAGGTCTGAAATGGTTATGTTGAACAGGAATACGTTAGTTGACTCTGACCACGAGAGAACTGGACCATTACTTGATACGTGCTCGACACTAGGCTGGATATTATATACTTATATATATATTAGCCTCGTCTTACTTACACTCTGCCACAGGAATGGCAAACACACCACCCAATTTGTCATGCTCTCATCCACAAGGATCTCGAAACCCACAATTATCTTATCCTTCTTTCCTTGTCCTTTTCTTGTCAGCATCATGCCTCCTCGCCGATAAGTCACCCTCAGTGAAGCCGAAATTGCGGGTCTGATTGCCCGTAGTGTAGCCTAAGCCTTAGCTACCCGAACACCAACTCCTGGTAGCGAAGATACAGCTAACAATGGACCACAACCCAAACCCTGTTCTTACAAAGACTTCCAGAACTGCAAACCCCTAAACTTTGCAGGTACTGAGGGAGCTATCGGTCTAGTACGCTGGATCGAGAAAGTTGAGTCTGTATTTCTGATCTGCAACTGTGCGGAGGGAGACAAGGTTAAGTTCTCCGTTAGTACTTTTACTGACACCGTACTCACCTGGTGGAACACTTATGCCCAGACTGTGAGTGTTGGTACTGCTTACCAACTCCCGTGGGAGGAGTTGAAGGAGATGTTGAGGGGCGAGTACTGCCCCAGGGATGAATTGAAACAGCTGGAAATGGAATTCTGGAACCACAAGATGCAGGGTGATGACATCACCGGATACACCAACCGTTTCCACCAACTGGCACTTCTGTGCCCAACCATGGTCGATCCTGAGTACAAGAGGATCGAGAAATTCGTTGATGGACTTCCCGAGAGACTCCAAGACCTGGTGACTTCATCCAAACCGGGCACTATTCAGAGCGCCATCCGTATGGCCCATGAACTAACGGCAAATTCTGTCCGCCGTGGCACAACTTCAACCCCATCAGCAAACAACAAACGCAAGTGGGAAGGAAACCCCAACTCATCCAACCAAACCTCCAACAAAAAGCCTGAGTTCGTTAAGGCTTATTCATCTGGAACTTCGGAGAAGAAAGGGTACAGCGGGAGCAGACCCTACTGTCCCAAATGCAACCGCCATCATGACGGTTCTTGCCCTTGCTCCAACTGCAAGCGGTTCAGGCATTTAGCCAAAGATTGCCGAACCAACATTTCTACCCCCAACACCAATGCACCAAAGGCCTGCTTTGGGTGCGGAAATTCAGGGCATTTCAAGAAAGATTGCCCAAAGCTGAAAAATAACAACAATCCTGCTCGCGGTAGAGCATTCGTTATCAAGACTGGGGAAGCCAGACAAGACCCGAATGTCGTGACGGGTACGTTCCTTCTCAACGACCTTACTGCTTCTGTATTATTTGATACCGGTGCCGATAGAAGCTTCATTTCTGAGAAATTTAGCCCTTTACTTGATATAACTCCCACTGCCTTAGATACTAAATACATTGTTGAATTAGCTAACGGCAAACTGATTGAGACTGATAGCATCATACACAACTGTACACTTAACCTCACGAACGAAACGTTTCCCATTGATTTAATCCCTGTCGAGATCGGCAGCTTCGATATTATTGTCGGTATGGATTGGTTGTCCAAGCACCGAGCTGAAATCATCTGTCATGACAAACTCGTTCGCATACCTCTTGTCTCAAGTGGAACCTTAGTCCTACAAGGGGAGACCGGCAGACGGAATCTGAATATTGTCTCCTGTCTGAAAACTAGAAAATATCTACGAAAAGGGTATCAAGCCATCCTCGCACATGTAACGGAGAAGAAGTCGGAGGAGAAGCGACTTGAGGATGTTCCAATCGTGCGGGATTTCCCGGAAGTCTTTCCTGAAGACTTGTCCGGACTTCCGCCACCTAGACAAATCGAATTCCAAATCGAACTTGTGCCAGGAGCTGCACCGGTGGCACGAGCCCCATACCGTTTAGCACCATCCGAAATGCAGGAGTTGTCTAACCAACTACAGGAACTCCTGGACAGAGGATTTATTCGACCAAGTTCCTCGCCTTGGGGAGCTCCGGTCTTATTCGTGAAAAAGAAAGATGGATCTTTCCGCATGTGTATCGACTACCGAGAGCTGAATAAGCTAACCATAAAGAATCGGTACCCACTTCCTAGAATCGATGACCTATTTGACCAACTCCAGGGATCGAGTGTTTACTCAAAGATTGATCTACGGTCAGGTTATCATCAACTCCGAGTCCGCGACAATGATATTCCAAAGACAGCCTTCCGAACTCGTTATGGGCATTACGAATTCCAAGTGATGCCATTCGGGCTGACCAACGCACCGGCCGTATTCATGGACCTTATGAATCGGGTGTGCAAGCCATATCTTGACAAATTCGTCATCGTGTTCATCGATGATATCCTGATTTACTCTCGCAATGAGCAGGAGCATGCTCAACATCTGAAAACCATTCTAGGACTTCTTAAACACGAAGAGTTATATGCCAAATTCTCTAAGTGTGAGTTCTGGATTCGAACCGTTCAATTCCTCGGGCACGTGATTGATAGCCAAGGAATTCATGTTGATCCCGCCAAGATTGAAGCAATCAAGGGCTGGGAGTCACCGACCACTCCAACCGAAGTGAGACAATTCTTAGGTCTTGCTGGTTACTACCGCCGATTCATCGAAAACTTTTCAAGAATAGCTATTCCCCTAACCTCACTGACTCATAAAGATAAGAAGTTCGATTGGACCGATAAACAAGAGTCAGCCTTCCAGCTATTGAAAAACAAACTTTGCAGTGCACCAATCTTGTCCTTACCCGAGGGCACCGACGATTTCGTGGTTTACTGCGACGCTTCACACCAAGGACTTGGTTGTGTGCTAATGCAACAGGAAAAAGTCATTGCCTATGCCTCACGACAACTAAAAATCCACGAGAAAAACTATACGACCCACGACCTCGAGTTAGGTGCTGTGGTCTTCGCATTGAAAATCTGGAGACATTACCTCTACGGCACGAAAAGCACTATCTTTACCGATCACAAAAGTCTCCAACACATATTTGATCAGAAAGATCTAAACATGAGGCAACGTCGCTGGGTTGAGTTACTTAGTGACTATGACTGCGAAATCAAATACCATCCGGGCAAGGCTAACGTAGTTGCCGATGCCTTAAGCCGAAAAGAACGAGTGAAACCCCTTCGAGTCCGAGCACTTTCTATGACAATTCATAACGAGCTCCCTACTCAAATCCTTACCGCCCAACTCGAAGCACTCAACGATGAAAACTTGAAAAATGAAGCCTTGCGAGGCTTGGATAAACAATTCGAAATCAAACCCGATGGAACTCGATACTTCTCTAACCGGGTGTGGTTACCCAAATTCGGAAACTTGCGAGATTTGGTGATGGCTGAAGCTCACAAATCTCGATACTCTATACATCCTGGTTCTGACAAGATGTATCACGACATCAAAGGGTTGTATTGGTGGCCTAACATGAAAGCTGACATTGCCTTGTATGTCAGTAAATGCCTAACCTGTTCCAAAGTCAAGGCCGAACACCAAAGACCCTCGGGGTTGCTCAAACAACCTGAAATTCCTCAATGGAAATGGGAACAGATTACCATGGACTTCATTACCAAACTACCAAAAACTTCTAGTGGTTGCGATACTATTTGGGTGATCGTGGACCGTCTCACGAAATCTGCTCATTTTCTGGCCATCAAGGAAACCGACAATATGGAGCGTCTGACTCGCATCTACGTCAAAGAAATCATCTCGCGACACGGTGTACCTATCTCGATCATCTCGGATAGGGACAGCCGTTTTACTTCTAACTTTTGGCAATCACTACAGAAATCTCTGGGTACTCGTCTGGATATGAGTACTGCTTATCACCCGCAAACCGATGGCCAAAGCGAGCGAACTATTCAAACACTGGAGGATATGCTACGAGCCTGTGTAGTTGACTTCGGTACTTCTTGGGAAAATCACTTACCGTTGTGCGAGTTCTCGTACAACAACAGTTACCATACCAGCATTAAGGCTGCACCCTTCGAGGCACTTTACGGGCGTAAGTGCCGATTGCCTATCTGTTGGACTGAGTTAGGAGAATCCCAACTCACGGGTCCAGAAATCATTCAGGAAACTACTGAGAAAATCATCGGTATTCAAAACCGGCTGAAAGCCGCACGTGATCGTCAGAAAAGCTATGCTGACGTGAGACGCAAACACCTTGAGTTCCAGGTAGGGGACAAGGTACTTCTCAAAGTAGCACCGTGGAAAGGTGTCATTCGATTCGGAAAGCGAGGCAAACTAAATCCTAGATACATCGGACCATTCGAAATCCTGGAAATGATTGGTCCAGTGGCATACCGCCTGCAACTTCCTACTGAACTTAGCAGCGTTCACAACACATTCCACATTTCTAACCTGAAGAAATGTCTGTCTGACGAGACACTGATTATACCGCTCGACGAAATCCAAATCGATGATAAACTTCATTTTGTCGAGGAACCTATGGAAATCATGGACCAAGAGGTCAAGCAATTGAAACAGAGTCGTATTCCCATTGTAAAAGTCAGGTGGAATTCTAGGCGTGGCCCTGAGTTCACCTGGGAACGGGAAGATCAAATGCGACAGAAATACCCACATCTCTTCCCAGATAACGCACCGTCCGTGCACTCGAGTTAATTTCGGGACGAAATTTCTTTAACAAGGGGAGAATGTAACACCCGCATAATTAGGATAATTAGTTATGCCAAATTGTTTGTAACTAGTTGTAATTAGTATGTAATAGAACTAATTACAGGCTCTATTAGTATATATATATATAAGGTGATTTATATATATATGTGCATACTTACGCGATTTGGATTAATCGTACGCATTAACCGGACGGAGTCCGACACAGTTATTTGGACGTTGGTGACAGAAATTTACTTAAATAATGAGAAAGTATCTTGTTGTATAAAATACGCAACTGAATGGCCATTATTTACATATTATCGCGACGACATTTTAAATAATGCAACAAAACGTAATAAACGCGAATTAATAATTTAAATACTTCGACAAATGTTTTTATCATTAATTTCAAGGTATTTTTATTTAAATACTCCAATTATATTTTAAAAATATAAACTTTTGGTTAAATATTAAAAACAAGTGATTAAACGATTAGGACACGGAGTCAACACTGTATTTTTGGGAGTACTTCCCCCTCCTCCCTTGATGGATCAGCCATCAACCCCACCTCCACCCCAAATTCCTCTTTCATTTTCATTTTTACCAAACACACACAAACCATAAACTCTCTCAACTCAAATCACACCCAAATTTTCGGAATCAAATCTCGACCACGAAAATTACATATTTGGAATCACCATCACGAGTGGAGCAAGAATATCAAGACCGTTTTCATCATTTCATCCTCCATCTAGCTCGATTTGCAAAAGTAAGAAATTTCTAAATCTTAGATCTACTCAATTTGGTGTAATGTTTTGATGTTTTGATGTGTACACAACATAGTTATAACCTAATACATGAAGAAAACACGTTTTTATAGCTCAAAAATGGGTTAGATTTGCGTTTTTGATCGGAAATGTTCGAAACCCGAAAGTTTCTGGGTTGGTGTTCATCATTGCGACGTCGTGGGCGACGTCGCACAAATACTCAACGTTGCATATAGCGACGCCAGCCTTTACGTCGCATTAATTTGTGAGGTCGCATATAGCGACGCAGACTCTAACGTCGCAGACTCAAACAACGTCGCACTTAGCGACGACCCATATTACGTCGCATTAATCTGCGAATGTCACACTTAGCGACGTCGTACTCAACGTCGCAATCCTTGCCTGCGACGTCGCACCCAACGTCGCAGAAATCAGAATTTTTAAAGAGATTTTCACTAAAACTATGTAGAAAATGTGCATTTTTCCCTCCGAGCTGACTCGGCAGCTCGACCCCGACCAGGGGCTCTGCCCCTTGGACCCCGCCAAGGGGTTGCCACCCCTTGGAACCCCGCAACCGGGGGCGCTGCCCCCGGACCCCCGTCGTTTCAGTACAAAATGTTTCAAACGCAATGATAATACTTTGACTATTACTAATAAAAACCGTCACCAATGGGCCAAACATGTTTTCTAACAAACGAACAATTACAAACATACGGATAAACACTGGATATACTAGTTGTGTACAATCAAACAAAACGTCTCGTGAGACGCATACTTACATAACTTCATATGATTAGGCATTTGAAAGTTACGGGTTCGGAGAACCTACTTGCTATAATTACTACTTGCTATTTGCTACAGCTTATTTCAAGACTCAGGTGAGTCTTACGGCCCCACTTTTACTGTTTTATCGTATTGGGGGAGAAACATGCTACTACTTTTCCTTGAACACAAGTACTAAAACTGTTTACTATACCAAACGGAATTGCATGAGTTGTTTACTATTTACAGAAGTCTCTCCATCATATATCGTTAGTTATGGACTTAAGCGCGAACACTAGTTAATGGATCCATTAGGGAAATGACCCTCCCCACCCGGGGCAGTAGCGCTGCCACGTACTGATTTACACGTAGAAACGGGTGACTACTTATTTCGTTACTTATGCTTGCTCAGTTACTAGCATGTCACGGGAGCAACTTATTACTTACGGGTTAAGCTTCGATTATGAGCCTCATGGCAACGGTATAAACTTACTTATTTACATTTGCTGGATTGCAAATACTGGTTTTACGATTGCTGGATTGCAATTGCTGATTTTACGCCTGCGGGCATTACTAATGAAATCTCGTGTTCAAAGCTGATATTACTTACAAACCTGTGAGATTCACCAACCTTTGGTTGACACTTTTTAGCATGTTTTCTCAGGTACCCGGATGGAGTAGGATTACTCCAGGATTTAACTAGAGTCGCATGATTTCAACACAACTGCATTAACGGAGATTCTTAGCATTATCTTTTGTATATTACGATTATGTAATAGAATCTCCCGCTATACGCGTGAACCCTAGGGGAAACTACATTTTTGTATACGAAAACACTAAGTTTTCAAACATTATATCTATGGAATGTAACTAATTTACAAACGTTGCATATAGATGTCGTTTGCTTTATCTTTGTGCTGTGATATTTGATTAGTAACACCCCAAACTATGCTTCCGCAAAACAGTGAATTTCGGGGGTGTTACATTACGGCTGATAAAGTTGCTATAGTTCGCGAGAAATTGAAAGTCGCCAGAGATAGACAGAAACAGTATGCTGATCCGCGTCGTCGACCAGTTAACTTTGTCGAAGGAGAATTGGTTTATTTAAAAGTGTCACCTTGGAAGGGCGTGATTCGTTTTGGTAAACGTGGAAAATTGGCTCCGAGATTCAAAGGTCCATTCAAAATTCGTCAAGTAGTTAATGACCAAACAGTTGCTTTAGACCTCCCTTCTGAATTAAGTGGTATTCACGACACCTTTAATGTTTGCTATTTGCGGAAATGTAATGTGGAGGATCCAACCCAAATCCTTCCGTTACAAGATCTTAGAGTTGACCAAGGTCAGAAATTAGTAGAAGAGCCCATTGAGTTAGTTGATAGAAAAGTGACTAAATTACGCAAGAAGGAGATACCTATGGTTCTAGTGAAATGGAAACATAGTTTGGGAGAAAATCTTACTTGGGAGACCGAGTCGGGTATGAGGACTCGTTATCCTAGTTTATTCGAGTCTAGTTAGATTTCGGGGACGAAATCTTTTAAGGAGGGAAGATTTGTAACACCCTGAATTGGGCCCAGTAGAATCAGGTATTTATTTAAATTTAAATACGTACATTAAATTGTTTGAATATGTTTGATTTTGAAATAAATAGTTAAATAAGTCTCAGGAGATATTGTGACTAGTAAGATATTATTTGTTTTAAATAATTTTAGACGACGGTAAAAGAAAATAATTTTCTCGCAATTGGTATATAGGTTCCAGACAATAGATCAAAAGGTGATATAATATTGTACTGAAAGTTAAATGGGGCGGTTTTAATAAAAAGGGGAGGCCGATCTTTTTTTCCCCAATTCCTCATTTTCACCTAGTCTTAACCTAACTCAAAATTTAACTCAAACCCTTATCAAATCAAAAGCTTAAATCAAATCGATTGAAGAATGGAAGCTTAAATTCTTGTTAAGATCATCATCCTCATCTTCATAGTGTTCTCCATCTTGTAAGTTATTGTTTGATATGTATATGATGAGTTTTAGGTATAATTATTGATTATTATGATTGAAGCTTGATGAGTTAAATTAGTGTTTGCATATTGAATTGATGATGATGATTGAACTTCTTTCACTTGATTAAGTGATCAAAACATAAGTGTTCTTGAGTTTTTAGTTTGAATGGAAATAGTTAGGTTATAAGTGATTTTGATGTTTGAATATGAATTGTTGTTAGAATCTAGTGTGTATTATGTTACTAGATGTTATTGTATATTGAAAGTGGAAAAAATCTGAGTTACAAGTTGAGTTTTGGTCGATTTTGGGTTTTTGGTACGACTTGATGAAGTGCAGGAAATCTGCATTTTCGTGCAGGTCTTCAATGGGAATCCGGACGGATTCATGGGAATCCGGACGTATTCCCGGGAATACAGCGTATTCCCTGGCGTATTCATGAACGTATTCCTTAATTTAAGTTCTGAATTGGAAATTGATCGGGAATACGGCGTATTCATCTGAATCCGGCCGGATTCAAATGAATACGGACGTATTCCAGGGAATCCGGGCGGATTCCCACTGCAGATCAATACATTGTCTTTTTACTAATTATGATTATATATCTATATATGTAGTGTATCTATTAAATAATACATGTTTGATTCGTAAGTTATGAGTAGGTGAAGTGATTGTTTCCTTAACAATGTGCATTATATTAAGTTACTAATTCGAGTGTTTTAATATGATTTCAGACAAGTCGAAGACTCAGTGAATTAGTCAACTGAGTAGTGGAAGTTAAAGTGGGCAGGTGAGTGGACTTTGATCTCTCCCTATGTTTGGTGATCATTTATGTGGTTACTTCAAGTGTTATTTGTGCATTCTTGTGTTAAGGCATATTGTGAATTAGAAGCAAGTGTTAAGAAACCTTTTGGTGATTGTGTTAAAGAGGTCAATCTTGTTGGACGTTTTGCTACAGGTTAGTCAACACGAGAGTTGTGAACATGTGTTGTGAATGGAGCTTGTGTTGACTAAAGGTAGCAAACCGTTATCGGTTAACCACTGTATTGGCCTGCAGTTGGCGTAAGTGTCGCTTGGTGGGCTACCGCGGCTGAGGGTGCCACAAGGGCCACCGATCCTCTAGTGATGTTGAGTCAATGTGTTAATTGTTGTAGACTCATAGTGTTAAACTAAGTGTAGTGTTAGTGATGAGTTAACTCACTTAGCTTCGTGCTAATCCCTCGTTGTTTACTCCTTGCAGGTTAATATATTTTGTTAAGGGCGGGTCTCGGAGTAAATTGAAGGAGTGTTCGACAATGATGAAACTCTGATGATTTTTTTGTAATACTTTAAATGTTTTGTTAAAGTAACGCCCACCCAATTTGTGTAGTTATATAACGAAATACTTATGTAAAGGATTATGTATATTTGGATAATCCAGGGTTATATATATATATATATATATATATATATATATATGGGATATTGCTTCCGCTATGTTTTAAAATATATATATATATATATATATATATATATATATATATATATATATATATATATATATATATATATATATGTGTGTTCAAAATTAGGGGCGTTATAGTTATCTTTCCATAAATCGTCTTCACAATCATCACATCCCATGGCAACAATTTGGTCGATTGGTGTAGTTTCTTCAGGCGCATCATAACTAACGTAATAGTCCCATTTGCCTGAATATTCACCCAAAGTTGACCATTTTTCTCGTTTTCGTCGTTGCTTTTTCTTTGGCTTGTTTCCTTTTTTGATGTTATTTAAAGGTTCTTCTTCTAATTTATGTGCTTCTTCTAGGCATTCTGTGCAGAAGCATACATCAAAAGGGGTATGAGTTACTTCTTCTTGTCTGCATATGCCAACAAATTGTTCCTCATCTTCTGTTAAATTTCCATTATCATGGATTTCCCTGTCTAGCGTATCGACAGAAAATCTTGGTGGTTGAGGATTGTTGTGATATGATCTGAACCTGAGACTGGTAGATCTATCCAGTCTTTGGTTAACTTCTACTCTTGTTGGGATTCTAACGGTTGTGATTGATGCCGGTCTGAGGTTCCAACTTCTACCTTCCAAATCTTCAATGTTTCTTCTTTCTCCAGGAATTGCCGTGATTCCGTTTGTTGCAAGATGATCTACAACATTTTCTACACTGTATTCAAAACCAGTGTAACTTGTATTTGAGACTCTTCCAACTAAGATGACTGTTATCAGAAGGTTACTTTCTCCTCCTTGCCATTCATCATAACCATGAGTTTGTATTGCTACCTAAATATGATTATGAAAATCATCTATACTTAGTACCATATCGGGTAACATGTATATGAGTTGGGTTCCTGCTGATAGATCAACTTCCATGGTTCCAATGATCTGACGATCATCTCCCCATCGTGTATCTCTTAGAACTACCAAAGCAGTTGTTCATGCTCCTCTTCTGTGCAGTGCATGAAGTCTTATCATGAACATTCCAAGGTGGACATGTTGCATGCCTGTTTCTCTAAGCCGCTGATGGCTTTGAGTGTTGCAGAGTCTTAAGTCTATCTGTGTTTCATTTACACAGAGTATTCTTTGTTCTGAGTAATGTTGATAGACTTGGTGTCTGACTGTTTGCCTATTGCTTCCATACAGGATTTCTGCTGGTACCAATTCTGCTCTCCTTTGCCTTGAAATTTCCAATTGCCTTTCAGGACTGAGGACAGATTCAAGACTTTGATTATAACTTCTTCCAAATGTTCTTCTTAGACTTCTATTGAAATTGTAATGATTTCTGGCCATTTGTCTGTACCCACGAATTTGATCTTCTTGGGTAGGGAGATCTGTCTGGGTTTGAGTAGTAGATGACCTACTCAGGACACTGCGCCCCTGCCTTAAACTCATTTCTTCTTTTGAGTTTCTTTCTCGTATTCTTCTTTGAATATTTTTGCTGGGTCTTTGAATACGTAGATTGGTCCTTGCTTTGCTTTTGCTGGAGTTTTTCCGTTAATTGATAAGCTGTCTAACCTTTTTGTAAGACTTCCGATTGAATCTTCTAGGTTAAATGGTTCTGCCGTTCGCTTCCCTAAGGCCTCTATTCCTTGCCTTAATCTTTCAAACTTTTCCTCAAATTCTCCAATCTTTTGAGCTTGTTTAGTTAGGAGATATATGAGTGTGTTGTTCTGTTTTATAATTGCAGAATTCTGAAGAGTAGCTGGGGATTTGTAATCTGATGGTTTTACAAACCCAAGTGCTGGTGATTCTATTTCCTCTGTCGCATTTACCGCTTCCTGGTATTCTGAGCTAGCTTTCTGATTAGCTAGGCTCATCAACCAATTAGGGATTTTACTTCTTGTAAAAGATGTTCTACCTTCTGAATCTTGTGGTTAAGATCCTCAGATAGCTTCAACGCTTGTTTTTCAACTAACTTTGGTTGTTGTGAAATTTCACTTACAAGGTTTAGGACTTGTTTCTTGGTGAGGGGTTTGACTTCTTGGATTTCGGTTGAGATTTGTTTGAAGCTTTTTGTGATTTCAATCTGGGTTTTTCTCTGGTTTTCTTCGCACTTCTCAAGTTGGTGACTCAAATTTTCAAGATTTTGACTTATTTGATGAAAACTTTTAATAGAAACTTTTGCAAATAAAAACAATTTATCGTAAACACAAAAGATGTTGTTATGAATATCAGAAAGTGCTGGTTTTTGATTTTCAGATAGATCTAAAAATTCAAGGTTAGCGGTACAGGAATAATCATACCAATCCTTTATTGCTTGCTCAAAACGATCAGACATAAGAAAACTTTTACCTGTTTTTCATAAAACTAATTTACCAACCCCTTACCACTCCCATTAATGGATACCAATCCCTTAATACCAATCCCTTTCTCAGCTTTCCCTTCACACCCTTCTTAGGCTTCTTAATTGGTACTTGACCTTTTGAAAGGGGATATAAGGGGATATTTTTCACGGGGATAAGGGAATAAATTTGCCTAAAAAAAATAAGTGGTTGTTTTAAAATGCTTAATTATATTTAAACAAGCAATATTAAACTAGTATAATTGTAACCCTTCCGTTAACCCTGAGTAGGAGGCTTAGCCTTCCATAGAGCTAAATAAAACTTTGTTTATAAGCTTTGATACCAAAAGGATTTGCCCCAAAATAATTTGGATCAAATGACTTCTGTATCAGTACAAAGTAAAAATTGAAATACAGAAATATAATGCGGAATATATTTAAAGATAAGACAATAAGACTTATAAACAAGCACACCTTTTATTAAATGAGAAGCGAGAGAGAAGTGTATAAACTTCGATGATCTAAAACAAAGGAAATGACTTAATTTATAGAGGAGCATCACCTCGCAGGGGAGCATCAAACTCTATAATTGAACATAATGGAAGACAGCTCACAAATGCATTATTGAATGCATTATTATAAGAAAACAAACTACTTTGCACACATATTCAAATTATTATTGAAGATGGCCGACACTAATAAAGTAAAGCACTAATAAAGTACATGTTTGGTTGTAGGTTCAAGCCTTCTAACACATTTTTAATTGTTGGGACGTTGGGTCATGTTATCTTATAAAAAGTTCTATAAATAGATAAGAGTGTCAATCAATTCTATACGATCAAAAACGTTTGGACCAGAGTTACCAAAACTATGTTTTGACCAGATAACTTGTTGGTTTTGGATTTTAGGATAATGGTTAACATAGATTAAAGAACATCAATCAGAACTACAATTTTATGGTTACAAGACGAGTACTTATAACGTTAAAGCAATTTTACCCCTACAAATCCAAGGAACGTGTACTTGGGTTTTTGGCGAATCACTTCCTATCATACAACGAAACAAATAACAACACACTAGCATACCTTATGAATACCGGATGATGTGGTAATTAGCTGATTGTACTTACCTGAGTATTCAAAGATATCAGGAAACTTCGGAGTAAAAATTATTTCGTATACTAAAATGATTGATTAGCAACATGAGCTAAATATATGAAGTTTCAGTATGTTCAAGCATTGCATGATTCAAGCCTTGTCAAAAATTTATTAGGCATTCGCGATTGTTCCAGTCAGTGCATGTGAATCAACATTACTTATCATCTTAATTTCTCCTTTATAAAGTACCACCAACATAACCCATTTTCTTATCCCATCACAACCTTTTCTTTGGAGAATGTCTAAAGGAAAATCAATAACTAACATTGTCTTGTTTTAGATGACATGGGAGCTATATACACATGGTTTGATACAAGAACTGGTAACCATCCGTTTTATAATTGGTTCAAATTGAAACTGAAACCGAAACGAAAACATGCTCTAGAAGCAATTCTCAAACAATAAATAGTTCCATTCATAGAAAAGAGTTGATAAACAAAGCATGAAAGAGCTTAGATACAAATAACATCCATTTTAGGACCATAATTTACACACAATTCACATAACTAGATCTTATAATAATTTAAGATCTGCTCTTGAAGGGAATAGCCCTGATGACAACTGTATGGTACACAGCAGCAAGTGCAGCTCCAATGAAGGGACCAACCCAGAAGATCCACTGCAAATTTCACAAAAACACATTTACCCACTTAGCACATTAAAATTAAAAGCAGATTTCTACTTTCAAAATGTGAACTTGATAATCTTTATATGTAAAACTGAGACTTGAAATGATAAACTTACGTGGTCGTCCCATGCATGGTCCTTGTTGTAGATAATTGCGGCTCCAAGACTTCTTGCAGGGTTAATACCAGTTCCAGTGATGGGGATGGTGGCTAAGTGAACCAAGAACACTGCGAACCCGATTGGGAGAGGGGCCAAAATCTGCAAATATTTCACAAATTAGATTCAACCACACAATGGTCTGGGCGAAACCCATATGGGTATGGTCCGGGTAATGGACCGGTCATGGGTCCTAGTTGTCAAAATTAGGCTGCCACTACTCCCACTAGCTCCTAGTGTAATTTTACAGTTGTACCCTTATTCGCTTTATCTTTAACTATATTTATAGTGAATTTAAAAAATATTTAGTTCCACTTTAAGCTATACAGAATAATAAATCATGACCAAGCAAAGCACTACTGCACTAAAAAACATAAAGAGAAATGCTTTGCACATGAGACCATCATCATCATCATCACTAACATGCCAAAAGACACCAAACAAGATAGAGACTTAAAGCTACTTGCCAAACTTTTAAAGATTCTCCCAACAATAAAAAAACAACTTAAAGGATAGTTTGGTCATTATCCAAAAAAATAATTGAGTATTCTTTAAAACATTGAAAAAAATTTGAGCCTTATCCCCAAAACCACTTTGTTTTGTAGTTATATTTCTTTCAACATCAAATTGATCACCAAGGAAAATTAAAGTTTTCTTACCACAATCAAATTTGGACACATAAAAGCTCAATTTTTTCAAGATCAAAGTGGTCACCAAGAAAAACAACTACATTTTAGGACCACGATCAAATTAGGATGCCACAAAAACAAAAAAAACATTCTAGCCAAACACAAAATTTCACAATCCCTGTCCAGACACGCCATTTTTGTACGTTAAAGTTACTTACTTGTCCGAGATATTGATTCTGATCCACATAATTTTTAAACGGTATTTAGGACTTGAAAACAATTTTTAAACGGTATTTAAGACATGAAAAACTATCAAAATAATTATGAGTATATGAAATAGTATACATACAGGAACATGTGAGTCTCTAGCACTTCTCTTGGCATCAGTGGCTGAAAACACAGTGTAAACTAGGACAAAAGTACCAACAATCTCAGCACCAAGACCACTACCCTTGGTGTAACCATGGGCTACAGAATTGGCTCCACCACCCAAAGCAGTGAAGGTGTTTTTGCCCTCAAAACCCTTGATCACACCTGCACCACATATGGCTCCAAGACACTGCATAACCATGTAGAACACTGCCCTGGTCAAAGATAGCTTTCTTGCCAACAACAGACCAAAGGTCACAGCAGGGTTAATGTGTCCTCCTGTTTTACACCAACAAATAGCACATGTAACAGAAAAAGATTAGTACCCATACATATCAAGCAAATTTCTGGTCAAAGTTAACGAGGGTTTGCAGAAAATACAACAATATTGCAACATTAAGAACAGAAGTATGAAACTTATGTAGAAAATAATATTTATATTAAAATTTTAGTTTAAAATTCATGAAACTTCAATTATAAGTACACTCTTTTCTAAATAAATTGATAACTGAGACTTTTAGTCCAATAGATATATAATTTCTTCTACCCAAAGGCCAAAACAACAAGAACCCATGTATTAAGCAACTTCATGGTTAATAGAAAAAGTAGTAGTACTTGAAACCAAGAACAAAGGCTGGACTTAAAAGTTAAAATAACATTTAATATATTAAAAATCAAGTGTAAATTCTAAGAAAACCTAATCTTGAACTTAAAGCCCTAAAGAAATAGGGTTTCCTCTTAATGTCTTACTAATTTTTTACAGAATAATATGCATACAAACAGATCTAGAGTAACAGGCCCTAAAGAAAGGTTATCAAAGTTAAAATTTCATGAAAAACACTAAAAATAAAATATATAAATACTTGTAACAGATAGATGTATGTATATACCTGAGATACCAGCAGTACAGTAGACAAGGGCAAAGATCATACCCCCAAAAGCCCAAGCAATACCTTGAATACCAACAGTACCACATTTGGTTGGAGATTTGACCACACCCATAACAGTCAACACAGTGATGTACAAGAACAAGAAAGTGGCTATGAATTCAGCAATACCAGCTCTGTAAAAAGACCATGAAGATAACTCTCCAGGCTCAAACAAAGGTGCTGGTGGTGGTTCTTTGTAATCTTTATCAGTCTGAGCTGATGTTCCAATTGGTTGTCTTTCTGAGTACTTGTTTGCTCCTAACTTAACATCTTCTTCCTTACCTTCCATTGTTGCTCACTATGGTTTACTCACACTCTCACACTTTGCGTGTCTATAGGTGGTTTGGGTGCTATCAAGTGGTGAAGATAATGGATGGTGTTTAAGTGATTTTATAGGTGAGATGTCAAGTCATCTTTTTTTAGCTTCAAGAAATACCATAGGGGTTTGGTGAATGGTTATTGTCATTTTGTCAGTTATTTTATCATGTGAAAATACAAATGTTTTTGTTACTTTCTTCTTTCTTTCAAAATAGTCTTTTTGTAACAACAATAGTAATTGAAATAGGATAAGGTCTCGGGTTCAAGCTCGGATGTTCCTATAAGTCTATAACTATAACAGTTGAATGAGTCAGGTATAACCCAAATTATAGTTGTACAACTGATTGTGAGTCCGTTTGAGTTGTCAGTTATCTACATTTTACTACAAATATAGATGATTATTGTCAAAGCAGCAGGGTTGGATTAGTGGCTGAGTCTCTTGCCTCTGAACAAGAGGTCAGGGGGTCGAATCCCATCCTAGACGGTATTGGACCCTAACCCGCGGAAGGCGGTATGGGATGTTCCTTTCCTTTTTATAGATGATTATTGTCACTTTGTAGGGCATTTATAACGTGAAATGACAAATGTTTTTGTTTTTACTATTTTTAATCTAAATAGTCCTTATGTGAAAAAGTAAAATTGTACATTTTAATGGGCTCTCTATTGAGTATATGTTTATTAACATTTGTAAATTTGTTAATGTTTTATATCGATAAGAATTTAGAGTGTGTGTGATTTATAAAAATGATAAATGAGCTTCATTAACTAGCTTTTTTAAAAAAAAAAAGTTATCAAACATGTCAATTAAACCATAATAATCTAAATTCATTAGGTATTAGGTTTAGCAATTTATTCTCATTTTAATTTACTTAATATGTTGGCAAAATCTTTTGTTGGCCATATACTTAATCACCAGTGTTTTGAAAACCGGTTTTTTTTTGCGAACCGGAATCCCATCCGATCCCGGTTTAATCCGGTCTGACCGCCCCTTTGTCCGGTTGAACCGGTAATATTACACTATATACATTGAATCGGTTTGATGGCCGATTCCGGTTCAACCCGATCCGACCGGCCGGTTTGAACTGGTTTTTCAAACATTGTTAATCACTATTATTAAATAAATTAAATGAGTTTTAATAAGATTTATGAGAAATCCTTAATAACTAAAGCACAACGATCTAATAGTTATTTTATGTTGTAGGAATATAGTAGTATCAATTCTCTATAAGTTATTGATTACGAAAATTGATTGATTGTATAAGCATTATGCTTGAAATATACTACTATGCTGTCTTAATCTTATATGGACTTATAAAAAACATTTTAATTAATTAAATCATTCGTTCATGATGATTATTAATTTATTATTATCAATATATTATGAAGCCTATTTTAGTAATTACAGGGGGAAATCAGTTTAATTTTTGTTAGAAAAATACATATGAACATAATAAAATGGTAAAAATAGGTACCACAAATTAAGCCTACATCAATTGTTTTTAAAAACTATACCACATTCATCCCGATATAATTGTCCATGTATCTTTTTGGGATATTTAAAATTTTCAGATCGAAAATAATTGTATACTTTCAATTTCAACCAATCAAAAAATGTTGAAGTGAATACTAATAATAAATACACAGTATAACAATTGCACTTGTTTTAAACTGTGTACAAATAAACAAAATATTTGAGTGTTTATTATTGTGTAGATGATTTATTTATTATTTTTTTATTTACTCGTATATCATAATTGTAAAAAGTAGAAAATTTATTTGTTGAAAAACATGTGACGCATGTAACGGCTATCTAAATAACATGTTTTTCTTTTTCGAAATTTCTGGAAATTGTGGTCTCGAATTGGAGTGGTTGACAGCTCACTTAGTGGAGATGCCCCGGTGGTATTGGGCCCGTATCTCATGAACCTATGGTGCCCCCACTGAGGCCCCAAGTACACCGCATTCCCAATTAGCCCCTTCCCTTTTCTTTTTTAATCATTTGTGTTTTGTGGTGGACCGGGTCATATTTTTATATATGGGCATGTAATCATGTATTGTCGTCTCTCACTGTCTCAATTTATTTGTATATCTTTTCATTTTCGTATGTCCCAAAATAATTATCCTCTTTCAAAATCAGTCAATTAAAATATTTAAAAAAGATAAAGATGAAATCTTATTGATGGTCAATAGTAATAAATGCGTTTTTCTTAAACAGTGTGTTTCTTGTCTATTGACAATAATTTTTGGACGGAGGGATTAACATTATTTTCTTTCAAAATATGTCAAATAATAATCGGGCTTTGTAATACTACTAATAAAGTAGCCAAGTTTAACTTATGTTAACGATATCAGTTGGTCCCTATTTGAGTCTTCAATGTGTAAATCAAACACTCATATTAATTTTGCTACAAAAATTCGTCTCACGTTCATAAAAAAATAATAAAAAGTGTCATATATTGCAATTCATAGCACAAACTTGGATTTTTCTATGTTATAAATGATAGAACGATAGCCCTAAGGGCTAAGGGTGATAAACATGGTGGCTGTCTCAGGTGTGATGAATATGAGACTAATGCCTCTAATAATATGAATTGTTAATTATTTTTTGTTACGTAGAAAAATTGAAATGATAAATACGACGAAGATCAAAATATAAATGGAGTGTTAGTGGTGTAATTGAGCCCCCGACTCGACTAAAAAATTCGAATCTCGAATCTCAATTCAATTAATTAACAGTATTTTCTAGCCCGGCTAAACTCGATTATCAGCATCAAAAAATGTACTAGTAGAATTTATTTATTGGTAGTATTACTTTACTCGAGTCAAAGTTTATTAGAAATTACAGTAAACATGTTAGCTTACATATAAATCAACAGTGGATATGTAAAATGGTAGAACCTTTCGAGTCAAGTAGCGTAATACTTGAACTCGTAGCGTAATACTTGAACTCGACTCAAAAGCCTACCAGAATAGCTCAAGCTCGACTTGTACCGTGTCGATTTAAGTACATTTCTAGTGGCTCTCGAGTAGGTCGGGCGTTGACTCGACTCAGTTACACCTAACTAAACGGGATTACTTTGGAATACCTTCGCATTTGAAGGGGTGGTACGTAACTCTAAAATAAAAGAAACATGAAAAACGTTAAAAGATTAAAAAGGTTCTACGTCCAAGCAAATAATTCCAACCGTCCAAACCACTACAAACTGAACACGTGGCACACATTTCACAAAATTAACAATATTATTTAGAGGTCTAATGCATCATCAAACAGCACCGCCCAAGCAACCGCCCCACAAAAACATTTTGGTCACGAATTAGGCGCAGCCACAAATTCCACGTCATCATCGCTGTTTTCATTAATATTACACGTGGCAAATATCCACAGGCTGGTAAGTGGTAACAGCATTAGTTTGCATTTTCATAAGATATGAAAAGATATCTTAATGGTTTGTTATTTCATCCATGTTTATTTTATTTTAATCTAGTTGTATCCAATCAAATTTGCAGAAAAATGTTTGTTAATGATTGGTTGGTTAATGCTATTAAGTATTAACAAACTGATGGCTCAATTATTATAGAGTGCCAAGATAATATAAATACTCCGTAATTCTTTTACTCCCTCCGTCCGAATATTATAGTCCATGTTTTCATTTTTGGACGTCCCAAATTAATTGTCCACTTCCAAAAATAGATTGTAAAGTTTGGTCGTGCTTTCCATATTTTTTAATTTTTTTTTAGAAAAAGCAATGGAACTTATTTTTAATATTATATAGCTATTTACAAATTGAAATACTAGAACTCAACATACACTTATGCATGTGCAAACTTGACCATTCTAACACACAACTAGCCGCTACTTGCCCATTTTTAAATTCACCAATATTGAAAAAAGAACAGAAGCAGTAGCCATCCAACTCCAGCCTTACGAATGCAGCTTCTGAAGGAGAATCACACAATGATTACATCCAACTCCAGCCTTACGAATGATCTATTACATGTGAATACAAAATTAATAACATGAACCCAATCTTCACAGTGGCTATATTCCGGTTAAACCCAAAATATTAGTCTGTTTCACATCAGTGCAGATCCCACAGCTTTCGGATCGTTGATCCATGTGTCCCACTGAATCTGTACATCCTTTAATCTTGGCTTCATCCACTCGAACGATCTAACTTGAACTTCCTGAAACAAACCCGCTCCTCGCAATGTTTTCTTCCCAAATACTTTTGCATTCCAAATAACTAAATAAGGTACATGGTAATCCACAAAGTACCCTCCTACGATTCCGTAACCAGTTTTCTATTACTAACGGTATGTACCGAATCAAACAAGGACCCAATATCAAGCATATTCCCGCAACCAATAGTCCACCATCGAAATACTTAATTGAAGTTATTATCATATTACCCTTAATTGTAGTTATTATTAAACATTTTGTAACACCCTCAAATTTCGGGTTGCGGAAGCAATCGGGTCGGGTGTTACCAAATCAAGTATCACAGCATAAGATACATAATGAACGACTCTAAATGAGACGTTTGAAAATAGTTATTACATTTTCCAAAATAAAATGTATACAAGTTGTGAGTTCGCAAAATAATTTCAATACATAATTTGTAATACAAAAGTTATGCAGAGAAATCCCGTTGTTTGAAAATATGCGACTCGAGCTAGCATAATCTTGTAGCAATCCTAATCCTGCTGGGAACCTGAGAACACGTGCTAAAACAGGTCAGCTATAAGGCTGGTGAGTTCATAGGATTTGTTAATTGAAACATGAAGTATAAAACCTTGTATGTTTTGAAAAGTTGTTAAAAATCTACGATTTTGATATGTATTAAGTCGAAGTTGTAACACGAATGTGTATACATCTAACGGGGTAATCCATACCTAATTGATAGTGTTCAGTACCTAAGTACATGAAGAAAACGGGCATTCTATGCCTAGATACCTATCTGGTATAAGTAAGTCTGTAAACACGAGGCACTACGTGCCTAAGTACTATCGAGTGAGCGTGTGACTATGTCATATCGTGGGTGTGGCAATCCATGCCTTGATACCTATCAGGTATTAGTAAATCAATTAATTGTGTGGCGAAACTTGCCTGAGTATATTCCGAGTAATTGTATGACCGCGTCATATGATAACAAGTAATGTACTGGTATGCCTACCTGGCACAGCGTATAGTATCCAGTATCATAAATGTGTAGTCCCGCAGAACTATAATCGAGTACTTAGTCAAGTACTGAGTTAACGGCCTCGCGTAAAAAACTCACCGACCCGTTAACTAATGTGTGTGGATCACGAGCATAAGCTCGCCCATCCATCGATTGTATCGCTTTACCGCGATATCGAACTTGTGCCCACTGCAATACCGTGGCATCGTTTTGTGTCACTGCAATACCGTGACATCGTTTTGGTGCCTATCTGGCATCCGTCCGCATTGCTCGCAAACAACGTATGTAATTGAGCCGGCAGTACTACGACATGCCCGACTAGATAATTGAGCCGACAGTTCAACGACATATCCGACTGATGTAATTGAGAGCCGACAGTACCACGACATGCCCGACTAGATTGTTTGTATTTATATGAGTGCATGCATATCTATATACGTAACTAAATTGTAGCTGGCACTAAGTACTCGAGATGGAATACAAGTATGTGTATATATATATATATATATATATATATATATATATATATATATATATAAGTCGAATTAGTAAGCACCTTAAATTGTATATCATGTAGCACATGATATTGATTAATTGTAGCTAAGTATGTATACACAGTACTTAACCATTTGTTGTATCACAATGAGCCTAGGTATGACTAATCATCACCTAGTTGTTTATATTAATATAAGGATTCTATACTCACGTATATCACAATTGTACACTCCTAGCATCAGCCTAGCAATTACATAGGGATCCTGGTTTGTACGGGCAGATTAGTTCCTAAAGGGAAAATAATCCTGTGGAAGTCTAATCGTTGTACAGTGTAAGTAGAACTAACCAGTTCAAATGTAGTTGATAGTATTGTCCCGCGACAATATGGTCAATGTATAATTGTAACTTAAGCAAGTTATATAACGGTAATTGTTTTCCAACAATCTAGCAGTGTATGTTTGTAACCTATCTAGGTTATGTATTGATGTTGTTCCAAAACAATATAATGGGTGTAATTCCTAAGTATTACACATTTGTATTACATACAGTAATATAAATAATTGTGAATTATAAAAGTTTATTTGTATAATTCGAAAACAGTTATTGAGCATGTGTTTCACCCCGAAAACAGTAAAACAGTTGAAATAGTGGGGCTATGAAACTCACCTGTGAGTTGTCGGAGATCCTAAGATACGCGTGTCTTATGAATGGTAACCTCCTAGTGTCCTAAACACGTGAGGTCATATAAGTATGAGACAAATTAGTTTGTCTAACCGAGTTGTGTAATTATTTATTTGTTGTTCAAGGTGGGAAATTGTGCACGGGGGTCCGGGGGCAGCGCCCCTGGTAGCGGGGTCCAAGGGGTGGCAACCCCTGGCGGGGTCCAAGGGGCAGAGCCCCTGGTTGGGGTCGAGCTTTATTAAAAACGCACCCGAAATACAAATTCGGAGTAAAATCAAGTGGTAAAATTTGGTCTCGACACTTAGTGAAAAACATAGGTTTTTAAGTTTCTGTGACCTGCGACGTTAGTGTAACACCTGCCTAATTAGGATAATTAATTATGTCTAATTATCTGTAACTAGTTGTAATTAGTATGTAATAGGACTAATTACAGACTCTATTTGTATATATAAGGTGAATTATATATATGTGTGTACTTACGCGATTTGGATAAATCGTACAAATTAACCGGACGGAGTCCGACACAGTTTACTTGAACGTTGGTGAAACATTTTATTCAAATAACGCGATCATTTCCAAATATTATTTTAACAATATTTCAAGTGTATATTATATCGTACAAATAAACGTCTACACGACTAAAATAGTTAACGCTAAATTTAAAAACAAAAATAAACGAATTTATTTGAAGGTTTGACAAAATAATTCAATTAAATTATTAAACAAAGATTCGAAATTTAAAATGGATAAATAACGCGTAAAATAAATATTTAACGCTTAAATGACGGGGAAAACGAACACCGCACGGAGCACGGAGCGGGGTCTGTGAGGTGAGGCTTTCACCTACACCCCACCACCACTCACTTTTCCCTTTCATTTTCACTTAAACACACACACAAACCCAAAAAACCCTCTCAAATTCCCATCAAATTTCGGATCTACAAACCATCCAACCAAACTTACATTTTCGGAATCACCATCACGAAAGGAACAAGATTAACAAAAGCCGCACCATCAAATTCTTCCTCGTTTGGTCTCGATTTGCATTTGTAAGAATTTCTCAAATTTTTAGATTTAATCATTTTGGTGTAATGTGTTGATGAAATAATGTGTACACAACTTAGTTATAACCTAAACAACAAAGGAAACACGATTTTACAGCCTAAAAATATGTTAGATTTGTGATTTGAATCGGAAAAACGCGTCAGTTGCTGGGTTTCTGGGCTGGTGTTCATCTTTGTGACACAACGCTTGTGTCGCAAGTTGTGTCGCATAAATCCGTTTGTGTCGTATTTTGTTTCGTAGCTTATGTCGTACAATGTGTCGTACCCTTGTGTCATAAACCTTATACGACACAACCCTTATGTCGCTGTTGAATCAGCATCGCAAGCTTTTGCGACACAACCACTGTGTCGCAGAGCTCTTGTGTCGCATTCCTATGCGACACAACCCTTGTGTCGCATACAAATCCTTGTGTCGCAAAAAACAGAAAAACTTGGAAATTTTGAAGGATTTTCACTATAGAAAAGTCAAAGTTACTGTAGCAAAGTCAAATTTTACTGTAGCAATTCACTGTAGCACATTTACGGTAGCAAAGTCAACATTTTAAAATTCTTATTACAAACCGTAACCAACGGGCCAAACCTGTCTTCTCAAAACAAACAATTACAAACATACGGACAAACATTGGATATACTAGTTGTGTACAACTAAACGAAACGTCTCGCGAGACACATACTTACATAACTTCATATGTTTAGGCATTTGAAGGTTACGGGTTCGGAGAACCGACTTGCTTTACTTACTACTTGTTATTTGCTATTGATTACTACAAGACTCAGGTGAGTCTTACGGCCCCACTTTTACTGTTTTATCTTATAGGGGGAGAAACATGCTACTATTTTTCCTTGAACACAAGTACTAAAACTGTTTACTATACCAAACAGAATTGCATGAGTTGTTTACTATTTACAGAAGTCTCTCCATCATATATCGTTAGTTATGGACTTAAGCGCGAACACTAGTTAATGGATCCATTAGGGAAATGACCCTCCCCGCCCGGGGTAGTAGCGCTACCATGAACCGTACTGTATAAACGGGCGACTATTATTCGTTACATATGCTTGCTCAGTTACGAGCATGTCACGGGAGCAAATTATTACTTACGGGTTAAGCTTCGATTATGAGCATCATGGCAACGGTATAACTTACTTACTTACATTTGCTGGATTGCAAATACTGGTTTTACATTTGCTGGATTGCAAATACTGATATTACGCCTACGGGCACTACTAATGAAATCTTGTGTTCAAAACTGATATTGCTTACAAACCTGTGAGATTCACCAACATTGGTGTTGACCTTTTTAGCATGTTTTCTCAGGTACCCGGACGGAGTAGGATTACTCCAGGACTTTAGCTAGAGTCGCATGATTTCAACACAACTGCATTAACGGAGATTCTTAGCATTATCTTTTGTATATTTCGATTATGTAATAGAATCTCCCGCTATACGCGTGGACTCTAGAAAAATACATTTTTGTATACGAAAACACTAAGTTTTCAAACATTATATCTATGGAATGTAACAAATTTACAAACGTTGCATATAGATGTCGTTTGCTTTATCTTTGTGCTGTGATATTTGATTAGTAGCACCCCAAAACTTGCTTCCGCTAAACAGTGATATTGGGGGTGTTACAGTTAGGTACGACGTCAGATGCGACGTAGGGTCTTGCGTCGCTACGTGCGACGTTCGCAATTTAATGCGACATTGGGGCTTACATCGCAACATGCGACATTGGAATGGTTTGTGACGTTTGTTTTTGGTCCCTGCGACATAACGGACTGTTCGCCGGAGTTTGAGTCGGAAACGAGTTTTCCGGCTCCCGTTGAGTCCGATTCTTTTACCCAACCCATATTAGAGTATTTTAAGCTTATCTAAACCGCAAAAAAGCAAAATAACAAAGATTATAGAGATTTCGAGAATTGTCGGAAACTTACAAATCCGCGCGAGGAGAATCCAAAAAGATAAGATTGTAGATCGTTGCGTGGTTATCGTTTTTCCCTAAATGAGCTTCGAGATTGGAGGTCGTTTGACGGTAGTTTTTGGCGGATTATGGTGGCGGTGGTGTGGTGGTGGGTTGTAGAGAGAAAAAGAGATGAGAGGAAATGAGAGAAGAGAGAGAGAGAGTGAGGAGGTGGAAATGAGGAGGAAGAGGGGTGTTTCTCCCTTTTTGATTGACTCGGTGGGGACACTGTCTCCCAAAACGCAGTACAAAATACCCGTGTTTTTGTATTCAATTGTAAAATAAATTTAATATTTTGACTTTATAATTCTATTTATATGTTTCGAAATGCTTTTGATATATTTTTGGGACCAAAGTTTTTATAACTTTATTTCGCGCGTGCTAGTTTATTTTTGGTTATATATATATATATATATATATATATATATATATATATATATTTATAAAATTCTTGGAATACTAGGGATCTGAGGCGTACTAAATACGATTATTTGAAGTTTAAATTTGGCGTGAAATTTGCCTTTTTGACCAAGTGTTACACATTTTTCACAAAGCAGTAATTAATTAGTTAAGAGTAAAACTGTCATTCTACAAAAAGTAAGAAAAAGAAAGTAGTAATGATTATGTTTTTATTAAACTGCGTATTTTTTGTCGGGTGACAATAATTTTGAAACGGAGGGAGTAGTTTATTTCAATCCACGTCATAATTTAGTAGTAAGCTCTATTATTAGCTCTATTTCTCTCTCTCTCTCTCTCTCTCTCTCTCTCTATATATATATATATATATATATATATATATATATATATATATACTCCGATATATAGTGGGAGGATCCAGGGAAAGCTCTTTTTTAGGGGAAGGGGTGAAGTGTAATATTCATCGGGAAGCTCTTTTTTGGAGGAAGTGAGGAAGTGTAATATTCACCACGAAGCATATTAAATTCGTTAATACATTTGTCAAAAATTAAAAAGTGAAAATTAATAAATATTGAACACAATCGATGCTATGAATTTTAAACTTCCTTGATAAATTCTTTTTGTAGGTTATAACATCAATTGATGAATTTTATATCCAAAATCATTAATATTCGTCGTGGTGAATGTTAACTTAACATTCATCACGATGAATGTTAAAATTAAGTTTATATTATTTTTTAACATTTATCATGATGAATGTTAAGTGAACATTCACCACGATGAAAATTAACGTTTTATTAAATAAATATTCATAAACTAATGTTATGACTTAAAATTGAATTTCATCTGTGAATATATTCTTCATGGCATCGATTTTGATTACTATATACTAGTAAAATTAATTTTATCTATGATATCTGTATGAAAGTTAAGATGGTCCGTGATGAATATTACACTTCTCTACTTCCACCCAAAAAATGTTTCCCTCTTGAACCCTCCCATATATATATATATTTACAAATAGTCTCTCACGAGGCTTGAACCCACAACCATTAAGTTGAAAGGTTTTCATATACCGCTAGGTCATAGGCCCTTTGGTTCTATTTCTATATTTAGTCAAGAATCTTTAAAAAATAGTCTATGATCACTAATCATATGAAATAAAGATAAGTATCTAGACCGATCAGCATTGTCAGTTATCAACATTTTTACAAGAACGATATGCATAAGTCATTGACGACGTATAAAGTGTAACAACCCCAAAATTAGGATCAATTTAAAATTTTCCTAATTACGTGATTATTACTTGTATATAATATGAAATAGGATTATATACGTTATTTACTTTATATATATATATGGATGGAATATATATATATACGCGTATACGATTCGTACATATCGTATGAAACTACAATTGTACAAACTTACGGACATTGGTAAAACAAATATTAAATAATGTTAAATTATTTAATTACCTTGACTACTACTTTATATTATGTTTATAATATAACGAAAACGTACGTTTTAACCCAAACATTACCGAACTCTCCGAAAACTCGACCAACCGACAAAACAAAACAAAGTTACATTTTATAACTTAAAAACAAAGTATTTTATTAAAATGCTTCAACTAAATTATCGGATATTATTTCGTATTTAAAACGTATATTTAATCGCGTATAAAATGATTTTTACGTTTAAACGACCGGGGAAATGAACACCGCACGGAACGCGTACGCGAGGGAACAAAAATTGGTGAGATCCACACTTGGTGGACCCCACCAAAACCGGCCAAGACATGGGGCACCACCCCCATGCCCCTTTGATCACAAACATAACCAAACCCACCCTCTCACTCAATCTCTCTCAACTCTCTCTCTCTACCCTCATCTCTCTCTCTATCTCGGTCACTCTCTCTCTCAAGAAAACACCCACAAAACGAGCTTGAATCACAAAATGGAAAGGAGCAACAACGATCACCGCAACGAGGGCTACAACTTCATCTTTTCGGTTTCGCGATTCGACAACTTTGTAAGTTTTCCGGCGACCCGAAACTTTTCCGATTACTTTTATTTTGCTAGATTATTGTTCCCCTAGCTTAGTAATGTCCAAATACGTAACTTAAACTCGTTTTTGAACATTTTTACGAAAATGTCGGTTTTGGTCATTTTAAAGAAAACGACGCCACAAACATTAAAAACCACTACCAATAGTTATTATGGACTTATTACAACATATTAAAGCTAGTATAAAAGTTCTAGACCCAACGGAAACCGGAAAATACGTTTTCGGAAACTAAATTTCCGAACAGACCTCTTGTGTCGCATCAGACCGAAATTTCATGCGACACAACACTATGTCGCATGTTATGTCGCACGTTATGTCGCAATGTATGCGACACAACGCTTATGTCGCATTATATGTCGTACCATCTACGACACAAAGTTTACCTATCGCTTGATTGCGACACAACGACTATGTCGTATCATTGTGTCGTACCCTTGTCTGCGACACAACCATTGTGTCGCATAAACACTAAATCAGAAACAAATCCATACGACACAGACCTTATGTCGCATACGGTCTGCGACACAAGCCTTGTGTCGCAGAAAGCCCAGATCAGAAAACAAAATATATTATAAGTGTTGGAATCACTTTTCAACTACTAAATCAAATACGATGCTACTTATACCTGAAAATACTATACTTTTGAAAGTATACAACAACACTTGAATACGAACAAGACTATACTAAACTAACGTGAGATTTCACTCACACACGCGTACGAGATTACACTTGGAAATACTTAGGAGATTACACTCCAACGAACTTACACTTGTACATTACACGGGATTACATCCGATACGAACTTACAAGTTCACTCACTAGTTACGTGCTGGATTACACGTTAACTGATACGAACATACACTCCAATACTTACGAGGTTTCACTCGTACCCTTTGGGGTTTAAGCCCATTGGAACTTACGCTAACGATACATGTTGTAATACAAACAAACTATCATACGTGTATACTTTACAACTGTACAACTACTATGAATACATAATAATAATGGATGGAATTATTATTATACACCGATAACAAACGGACAGTACAACTTTTATACAAACTACGATTTACAAACGATTACAAACTTACAAACAAACTAATGGACATTAACTAGTTTGGGAACAACTAGCATGGATACTTTACAAGTATTCCATTTACTTACTAAACCTTATGCGTATTAGGACGCTAAGGGTTGCTAGTTCGGGATACTACTTGCTTACTTACTGCATTGTCTGCCAGACTCAGGTGAGTCTTACAGCCCCTACTTTACTGTTTTTACTCAGGGGTGAGATGCATTACTGTTTTACATGAACACACAAAACTTACTTGCTGCCATGATGTACTTACTGTATGAGATTACGAATATGCCAACTGCATGAGTTTACGACTAATCCAATGAAATCCTCCTGAACCATAGTTGTTAGTTATGTGATAAGCGCGAGTTTTAGTATATGGATCCATATGGGACTGACAATCCCCGCCCGGGGTAGCAAGCACTACCACGAACCGTTCCTGTAGAAACGGGCGTTTCTTACTCGTTCCGTATGAATGTTTTGGATTACATTCATGAGGGGGTACCTATATTTACTGTACGTTAAGCTTCAACTATGGTGGCTCATGGCAATTGTATCAAACGGTTAGCATAACCTGCAACCACCCACTTATTAAAACTTAAGTAAACGATGAGCATAACCTGTGATCGTTACTTACTGGCTGGCTATGATTTACAAATACTACTTGTGTGTTCAACTGTTTACTTACTTACAAACCTGTGAGATTCACCAACCTTTTTGGTTGACCGTTTTAGTAATGCTTCTCAGGTACACAGCATCAGTAGGGATGCCCCGCAGGATAAGCCTTCTTAGCTCGAGTCGCATGCATTTACAAGCTTGGAGATTTACATACATTACTTTTGTACTTACTGTTATGTATTAGAATCTCTAGGATTTTACTTGAACTCGAGCTTGTATTTTGAAACTATTTATGTATTAATGTAATAACTTTTCGAACGTCTCATTTAGAGTCGTTCACTGTATCCTTTGTGCTTGTGATTATTGATTAGTAACACCCAAAACGTCGCTTCCGCAAACTGTTAAATTTGGGGGTGTTACAGATTGGTATCAGAGCCTAAGGTTATAGTGAACTAGGTTGCATTTAGTGGGCCTAGACTATGACCGTTAGGCAGTATTCCTCATTAGGTATAACTGGTTCAGGAATTACAGCATACAAGTTTAATTTAACATAGCCTGATCAACTATGTACAATTAAATGAAGATGATGTGAGTTCTGAAAGGGGTTATGTTGAACCGGAATGCATTAGCTGACTCTGACCTCGAGAGAACCGGGACTTTTACGTGATTGTGCTAGACACGAACTAGGCGGTTATGTGATATATATATATATATATACATAGGCCTCTTTCCCCGATACGATACTCTCTCGACTACTACGAAATTAATATTCCTTAACATTTCATCGAACAAACGACAACTCGATTCTAGTCGTTTCACTTTTACTCAACCTTTATGAATTCACAAATACCAACATACTTCCGAAGGCCTCGACTATCTACTACTCTCTAGGCTATTATATACTGAAGGTATAGGAATAGGCCTTGTCCGATGATACCTTGTTTACCGCCCACACAATTTTAACTGACAAACATAGCTACTGCAACATCCTTCGATATGAAGATCGAGACCTTGTTTTCAATTGCCATCCCTATCTAATTCTACGTTTATAACATTCTACAATGTACACTACTGTACCGTTAGGTGTAACCTAATAAAACCATTTTCAGCTCAATTTTCGTCAGATTTCAAATTATACAACCGACTTTTACTATCAAAATTTTATAACAAATGTATTTTTATCAAACTTGTTACAAAATTTCTCACAAAAATGTTTTATAAAATTTTCAAAAACATCAAAACCGTATAAACTTATTTATAGTACACAACTTTAAACAACCTTCAAACTTTGGCATATTTTCTCTAAACTTACTAAAACCATCACAATCATAATTCTTGTTCAAACCTTCACATGTTCTTTATTTATTGTTTCAAGGAACATGCCTCCTCGACGACAAATCACTCTTACTGAAGCCGAAGTAGCGGGTATAATTGCCCGTAGTGTGGCTCAAGCTCTAGCTACCCGGACTTCAGCCCCTGGTAGCGAAGATACCGCTAATACTGGACCACAACCCAAAACCTGCACCTACAAGGACTTCCAAAACTGCAAACCCTTGAGCTTTGCAGGTACTGAAGGAGCGATCGGTCTGATTCGCTGGACCGAGAAAATCGAATCAGTATTCCTCATCTGCAACTGCAAGGAAGAGGATAAAGTTAAGTTCGCCACCAGTACCTTTTCTGACACCGCCCTTACCTGGTGGAACACTTATGCTCAGACTGTGAGCGTTGCTGAGGCTTACAAACTACAGTGGGATGAACTGAAGATTATGCTGAGGGGCGAGTACTGCCCAAGAGATGAGCTGAAACAATTGGAAGTAGAATTCTGGAATCACAAGATGCAGGGTGATGACATCACCGGTTACACCAACCGCTTTCACCAGCTGGCACTTTTGTGCCCAACCATGGTTGATCCTGAATACAAAAGGATTGAAAAGTACGTTGATGGACTTCCCGAACGACTTCAAGATTTAGTAACTTCGTCCAAACCGGGAACTATTCAGAGCGCCATTCGTATGGCTCATGAGTTAACGGAAAATTCTGTCCGCCGTGGCTCGACTTCAACCCCGTCTGCGAATAACAAACGTAAATGGGAAGTAAGTCCCCACTCATCCAACTCGACTTCTGACAAAAAGCTTGCAATCGTCAACGTCAATGACTCAAAGGCTTACAAGGGGAGCAAGCCTTACTGCTCCAAATGTAGCCGCCATCATAACGGCTCCTGTCCCTGCACTAAGTGCAAGAAATTCGGACACCTGGCCCAAGACTGCCGAACCAACCCCACTGGTACTGATACTTCCGCACCCAAGACCTGCTATGAGTGCAACGGTACCGGGCACTTCAGGAAGGATTGCCCTAAGCTGAAACCCCGAACCAACAATACAAGGAGTAGAGCTTATGTAATCAATGCTAGGGAGGATGACCCAAATCCGAGACTCTGTGATTTACTCAACCCGGGTACGCTTATTCTTTGACTACCCGAATCTGTTTTCTCATAAATCTCTCGCTCAATGACTTATGTATAACTGTATTTTATTCTGTGTGTTTTCTTTGATCCTAAGTACACAATAGGATTAGGAAACGACCGACTACTTAAATCCCGACAACACAATTTGCCTTACACTTTAGATACAGTAACCCAAACTCCCTTCCCAATTATCTCACACTGGTTGAGACCGGGAACTCGTATGCTATTCGTTACTTTAAACAGATAAATTAATATAACTTCACTTACTTGAGGCAAATTCTTAAATAGAACACGTATTTCGTAGGAAATGACAACTCACTCCGTCAACAACCCTACACTGCAAAATGAACTGCTCAGTGAGGAACCGAAAATGTTTCCTTACCTCCTCGAACTCGAGTGTGATACAGAACACTCCGCTGAATCAGCAGTAGCACCTGCCCCTCCTGCTGCTCTAACTGCTGCAAAAGCATCAGTTAATGTAACCTTGACTACTGAATCAGTCAACCACCTTAACCAAACTATTGAATCGCTGCAAAAACAACTTACTGAAGCACGGGAAGACATTGATGACCTAGGACGAATTGCTTTCCAAAATGACATACGTATGCGTGAGTACGAGCTACGTTTGAGAGCTTTAGAAAACCCTACTTCACCACCAACTTCACAAAGTACTCCTACTGAAGAGGATACCGACACTGACTGTACGTCACCTCCAGCAAAAAGGGTGAAGATTTCTCCCTTCAACTCTGCAGGAAACTACTTGGGAAAGAAACCTTACTGTTCTAAGTGCACTCGGCATCATGAAGGACCGTGTACCTTACCTATCGGTCGATGCAAGTCCTACCCTAAGAATACTAACTCCCCCAAGGCGAAACTCTGCTTCAACTGTGGGAGTGCTGGCCATCTCAAGGCCAAATGCCCACTACCTCCCGGCAACAAAATTTAGGGTACATTACCACTTAACGATTTCTTGATTTCAAACACTGTAGGACCTACCCTACAACTGTAGGCTGCTAGTACACATTGTAGCTACCTGACTAGTATAGAACTACCGATTACTACTTCGAACAAATTTCGGGACGAAATTTTATTAACAAGGGGAGAATGTAACAACCCCAAAATTAGGATCAATTTAAAATTTTCCTAATTACGTGATTATTACTTGTATATAATATGAAATAGGATTATATACGTTATTTACTTTATATATATATATGGATGGAATATATATATATATACGCGTATACGATTCGTACATATCGTATGAAACTACAATTGTACAAACTTGCGGACATTGGTAAAACAAATATCAAATAATGTTAAATTATTTAATTACCTTGACTACTACTTTATATTATGTTTATAATATAACGAAAACGTACGTTTTAACCCAAACATTACCGAACTCTCCGAAAACTCGACCAACCGACAAAACAAAACAAAGTTACATTTTATAACTTAAAAACAAAGTATTTTATTAAAATGCTTCAACTAAATTATCGGATATTATTTCGTATTTAAAACGTATATTTAATCGCGTATAAAATAATTTTTACGTTTAAACGACCGGGGAAACGAACACCGCACGGAACGCGTACGCGAGGGAACAAAAATTGGTGAGATCCACACTTGGTGGACCCCACCAAAACCGGCCAAGACATGGGGCACCACCCCCATGCCCCTTTGATCACAAACATAACCAAACCCACCCTCTCACTCAATCTCTCTCAACTCTCTCTCTCTACCCTCATCTCTCTCTCTATCTCGGTCACTCTCTCTCTCAAGAAAACACCCACAAAACGAGCTTGAATCACAAAACGGAAAGGAGCAACAACGATCACCGCAACGAGGGCTACAACTTCATCTTTTTGGTTTCGCGATTCGACAACTTTGTAAGTTTTCCGGCGACCCGAAACTTTTCCGATTACTTTTATTTTGCTAGATTATTGTTCCCCTAGCTTAGTAATGTCCAAATACGTAACTTAAACTCGTTTTTGAACATTTTTACGAAAATGTCGGTTTTGGTCATTTTAAAGAAAACGACGCCACAAACATTAAAAACCACTACCAATAGTTATTATGGACTTATTACAACATATTAAAGCTAGTATAAAAGTTCTAGACCCAACGGAAACCGGAAAATACGTTTTCGGAAACTAAATTTCCGAACAGACCTCTTGTGTCGCATCAGACCGAAATTTCATGCGACACAACACTATGTCGCACGTTATGTCGCACGTTATGTCGCAATGTATGCGACACAACGCTTATGTCGCATTATATGTCGTACCATCTACGACACAAAGTTTACCTATCGCTTGATTGCGACACAACGACTATGTCGTATCATTGTGTCGTACCCTTGTCTGCGACACAACCATTGTGTCGCATAAACACTAAATCAGAAACAAATCCATACGACACAGACCTTATGTCGCATACGGTCTGCGACACAAGCCTTGTGTCGCAGAAAGCCCAGATCAGAAAACAAAATATATTCTAAGTGTTGGAATCACTTTTCAACTACTAAATCAAATACGATGCTACTTATACCTGAAAATACTATACTTTTGAAAGTATACAACAACACTTGAATACGAACAAGACTATACTAAACTAACGTGAGATTTCACTCACACACGCGTACGAGATTACACTTGGAAATACTTAGGAGATTACACTCCAACGAACTTACACTTGTACATTACACGGGATTACATCCGATACGAACTTACAAGTTCACTCACTAGTTACGTGCTGGATTACACGTTAACTGATACGAACATACACTCCAATACTTACGAGGTTTCACTCGTACCCTTTGGGGTTTAAGCCCATTGGAACTTACGCTAACGATATATGTTGTAATACAAACAAACGATCATACGTGTATACTTTACAACTGTACAACTACTATGAATACATAATAATAATGGATGGAATTATTATTATACACCGATAACAAACGGACAGTACAACTTTTATACAAACTACGATTTACAAACGATTACAAACTTACAAACAAACTAATTATAACACCCGCTAAATACAAGGACATTTTTTTTTTTTTTTTAAACATATCGGAAGCGCATGATTAATAGAAACCAGTGGATTACATACATACATTTCAAATAGCAATCCACTTATATACAAACCTTTAAAACTAGATTATTCTAATCATTACACACATTAAGTTTAGGTGTTATAGAAATGCCAATGTGTTGTTAAATCATTAACGTATTATCCATTTCAGAGTGAGCCTGTCAAACATTCCATTCCATATGTACTTCTTGCCCACCCACATACAGAAGTAAACCTGCAAGAAGTAATGAGGGGTTAGCACGAAGCTAAGTGAATAGATCCCAAGCTATCAATCTAACTCAGCTTAACACATGCCTATAACCAAGCAATGCACAAGCAACATAGAAGGATCGGTGGTCCTTGAGGTACCCTCATGCCGCGGTGGTTCCCCAAGTAACACTTAAAACCAACTGACGGCCAAATCAGAGGTTAAACCGATAGTTTGGTACTATTACTACACACGACGCAATTTCAGTGTCCAACACATGTACAAGGCACTTGCGAAGTCCTAGTAATAGTATCCAAACCCAACACATTAGTTGACCCCCACCAAATCAAATAGTCCACAACTATCATAGCACAATGGACGCCAATAATCAATCAAGGTTTAGCCAACATGCCAATATAATATTAATGCAATCAATGCAATAAACCAAGTTTACCCGTTGTAACCATGTTGTTACAACTAACTTAGACAGAAAGTCCAAGATCCACTCACCGACAATCATAGTCGTCCACTCAGTAGTCTAATGTCACTGAGTCTTCTCCACATCTGAGAATACAATAACACAACACAAGTTAGTCACTTGTTTCAATGTGAAATATCATCACATAATCGTAATAAAATCTAAACAACTAAATCAAATAATTACCTACTTATAATCATTCAACACAATTCAATCCAAGATTAAATATAACCAATTTAACATCATTAGTTCACCATTACTATTAAATTATGAACATGGAATCACATCACTCCATTAATCCACCTCAAATATGGTCAATTACATAATCAAGCCATTAATCTCATATTTTGAGAATTTCACAATCTATCTCATTTATTATTTCATTAATCACTCACGATCATTATCATGATCATCTTAGCCTCAATGGATAACAACTTCATATACAATTCTTATTATTATCAATCAATATGATTAACACCTAATCATCACATTTTCACCAAATTCCACTTGAATTATAATTCACACAACTTGTGTAATTCACTATTAAGTTAGATTAAAGCTACTAATCCTCTTAATAACACATATTAACACCATTTCAACTAATATCAAACTTTAGTTATGATTAATACCATTAACCCATCAAAACCCCATGAATTCATCAAATCATATTATCACCTTCTTCATTTCGAACTTAGGGTTTACATTATAATCCTCATTTAATCATCAACTAACAAGAATTTAATCACTACAACTCTAAATTTTCGGATTATAATCAATAACCCATCAAAATAACCAAAAACCTAAGAATCACCAAAATTCTATAATCTTAAGCTTGAATCTAGTTAGTAATCAACAATAACATGTTTAACTAACAACAATTTCATAAAACAAACACTTAATTTCGGATTAAACTCACTAATTAGTAAAAACCCCAAAAACCCCAATTCTAGGTTATGAAAAATGAAGAACATATGATCATACCTTGTTCTTGATGATCATGGAAGCTTGAATCCGAATTTACAAGCTCCAATTTGGTGTATTCTTCATGATTTTGTGGATTTAGGGTTATGTGTGTGTGTGTGTGTTCATACGTACATATGTATGTGTGGAGGGAAATAAAAAACCGACCCAATCCATATAATCCATTATAACTAGTCAAATTTCATTCCCCGTACTTATTATTGTCTGGAACTTAAAAACCATTTGCGGGGAAATACAATTTTATTTTACCGTCAACTAAATAAATTTAAAACAGTTAATAATTTACTAGTCACAAAAAGTCATATAACTGTTTGACCTATTATTTTCAATTATCACAAGATATTAATTATTTAGAACATAATTAAATAATTCAATAAATAAAGAAATTACAATTTCAACTAGGCCCAAAACGAGGATGTTACAAATCTCTCCCCCTTAAAGAGATTTCGTCCTCGAAATCTAATCATTCTTAATTAATCTAGGGAATTTAATCACCTCATACCTCGTGTGAAGTTTGGTTCACACCTTATTTCCAATTCCCTAACTACATAATTATTTATCACTAAGTGCACATAAGGTATATGTACATTTAAATTACTTATGCATATCATCTCTATGTGTATCTTAATCACTAATCACACATACACAAAATATGTATACATTTAATCCACTTTAAGATATATGTTTTCAACTTAATTACACATGCACATATCCAAATGTACATGCTTCAATTTCTCATTTCAGCACATATAATGTACCTAATCTTATCTTCATATACACAATGAACATTTTAAAACAAGTTATCACTTAACATAAGTAAATCACTTAACTAAGTAAAGTAATATACTCTCATAACCAGAATCTAGCGACATGCTAGATCTTAAAAATCGGTATATGAATTCTATCTTTTTCAATAACGAAAACAGTGGTTATTGAAACCACAATACACATATCATCAATGAAATTCAATTTTCAATTATAATTAGCATACACGCTAATATCCACATATCACTGAGGTACATAAAACCCATTTTTTATTAAAATATCTCGGAATCATGTAACACTAACCACGTATTGATAAGCAAAGTAGAGGTCAAATCCTATGGTTACTACCATAATCATATAATTACACAATCACTTAGCACCAAATCATATTGGATACATGCTAAGTCTCGTTTAATGGGTACTTTGCTATACTAGCACACGTACCACATTAACAAAATGTGCTAATCATCAACACATTTTCAACAATATTCACATATTTAATCCAATTTAGCCGATCTCTACTTAACTTTTCTCATCACATAACTTTTCAAATTACAATTTACTACTTTATCCAATCATTAGATAAGCAAAAATACGAAAGATTATATGTAATTCGCACATAATTATAATAAGATTATCAATCCAACAAGTAAACTCTTATTTTCCTGACTATTTTACTTTTTCCCTACAATAGGCTATCCAACTATGGTAGTCTTTACCAAGCTTTAATTATCATCACCTAATAACCACTTATACGTTTTAACAAGTAATGGAAACAGTCCAAAATTCTTCCTTTATAATGATATCACATTAATCAATAGTTTTAGTAGTTTACTACTACCTCAATTTTAGTCAATCAATAACTATTTCATAACCGCAGGTCAACCTATATCATCCGTTATTTTAAAATCATTTAGCTTCATTGGGTACTTAATAACCTCAACAACTCCATGTGAAATGGCATAATACAAATACGTTGGCCAGACGTCGTCATATTATGTCATTCACACTTCATTCTCAGGTCACTTCATACCGTTAATCTTCAAAGTGATTAATCTTTAATTTCATATATATCATTAACAATGATATCACTTTAACAACAAGTACAAAATCAGATATTAACTTGTTACCTATTCCACATATTCCTTGGAATGTAAGACTAATCATATAGTCAGGTGGATATAATCAACACAGACATTTAACATCATTTTTTTTTTTTCACCATCTCATTAACACAGGTGTAATGTCTAACACAACCACCTCCATCAACACTTTTAGTACATAGCACAATTTTAAGCACTAGTATAGCAATTAATACTAATAGTGCATTCATAAGGTTTAATACTAACTATATTATCACTATTATGTGAAATTCTTAACATATTGTCATCAATCCATACTTCTTCAGTTTAGTTACAATTGTGCATTTCCTGTTCGATTATCATATAGATACAAGCTCATGTACTTAACTCACAATTCTTAAAATGCTCACTTCAATCAATTTCTAATATATCACATGATTCATTTACTTTATTGTATTTCAAATAATTCATATAACATGATTCACATAATCAATATCTATTTACCCTAACAAGGAACAAGCAACCATACCCTTACTGGTATACTATACAGTTAAATAAACTGTCTACAAACAACTCCTACACAAAGAACCATATAGGCCTCTTAAAACAACTTTTAATATTACATATAGTCACAGGAATGATCCCTGGGCTCAAAGAAACAAAAGTCCAATACAAATCATAAGCTAAAAGTCCGAAATAATGTCCGAAAAACACTAAAACGCGATTTTCGGGCCCCAAACGACCCCGAAGTGCCGAAAACTGACAGGGCTCATGGCAACGCGATGAGCTTTGACCGTTGGCCCGTTTTTAAGTGGACATGTAAATTTCGTCTTAATCGGACACCGAAATTTCTTAACGGAATTTCTACGTCCAACGTTACGTCGAACGTCGGAATTTACGAATTTTCATATTAAATTCACATAATATAACACATAATACAAGAAATGTCTCAAATACAGGGGAATCCGCCGGATTCTGGGGAATCCGCTCGGATTGAAGGGAATACGGCCGGATTCCGGGGAATCCGCCGGATTCAAGGCCAAATTTTGGGACAGAACCATTTTTAAGGAATCCGGTCAAGGAATCCGTCCGGATTCATGGGAATCCGTCCGGATTCAAGGGAATCCGTCCGGATTCAACCTGCTGCAACAAGTCTGAAATTTTAGTGCAAAAATACGAAACTCAAACGCGCATAACTCCTAAACCGTAAGGAGTTAGACTCTGAAATTTTGCAGGCACCTTCATATAATCAAAATGCAACTTTCCATTTTTTCACTTTTTCAAATTACACGTTTTACGAGAAAACGGACATATAACCAATTTTAGGCCATTTTGGACCATTTTGGTTGACACGCTATATTCCAAACGGCATACTTTCAGGGTTCCACCCTTTGCCAACATGTTTCTACATATATTTGTGACGTGTGGGCACTTTCAACACCCTCATATACTTGTCCTATCTTGTTTTAACTCATTGACCCGTTTAGGGGTTCAAATGGGCAAATTTTACCAAACAACCACATTGACTATCCAAAACACTTTCACGCACTTTGTTACTATACTTATGACTTAAAGTCACTTTAACATTCATTATTTTCGAACCAACATGCATTTTAACCATTTGACCATTAACCGACCCATTTGGGTACTTTAACAACCCATTTGGGTTTCAACCCATATAACCACTATTCAAACAGTCAATTCACACTTTCTTGACTATTCCAAGTCAAACAAAACCATTTTCAATATTGGTATTATGCTATAACTCTAAAACACCAATCCACATTAAAATCATCATTTTTAAATCAATTTCAACAAATTTTCCAATTTCATAATCACTTTAACTTTTCACAACTTGTCAACACACATTTGGACTCGTTGACCACTTTGACTTTCTATCTTAACACTTTCAATACAAAGATCATAATTCAACCCAATTATGATCAATACTAAACACATAAAATCTAGTCACATTCAACTTGACTTTACCAAGTCAAAACACATATTCTAACAACTAGACTCTTTCTAATTCACATAACAACACGACTCGAAACCTATTAATGGAGAATACCAACATCCCATTAATTTCATCATATCAAGTCACATCAATTCAGTTTATCATTTATCAAATAATTCCCTAGCAAGGATCTATAATCACACCTTGCATTTATCAACTTATTAACAAGCGTTATTCACCAATAATTCAATTTACTTTACTAAAGAATCATATCATAGTAAAGCAAACAGTCAAAGCTTATTAAAATTCATCAAGCTTATCAGAAATTACCTGGCACATCTAGGCCCACGAGTATTGAGGAATCATTGAGAATACCAGACGGTTCCTCATGTTCCTCCGTCTCTGCATCCAAAACAACACTCTTGGAACTTGTTATAGGTTAGTACATATTCAATAACCACATTTTCATACAATTACTAACCCCATCCCTGGAATGTTTGACTTAACACATCATATAGATTTGGGATTGAACATAACCAATGTCCAATTCACCCAAACCTATGCTCTGATACCAATTTATAACACCCGCTAAATACAAGGACATTTTTTTTTTTTTTTAAACATATCGGAAGCGCATGATTAATAGAAACCAGTGGATTACATACATACATTTCAAATAGCAATCCACTTATATACAAACCTTTAAAACTAGATTATTCTAATCATTACACACATTAAGTTTAGGTGTTATAGAAATGCCAATGTGTTGTTAAATCATTAACGTATTATCCATTTCAGAGTGAGCCTGTCAAACATTCCATTCCATATGTACTTCTTGCCCACCCACATACAGAAGTAAACCTGCAAGAAGTAATGAGGGGTTAGCACGAAGCTAAGTGAATAGATCCCAAGCTATCAATCTAACTCAGCTTAACACATGCCTATAACCAAGCAATGCACAAGCAACATAGAAGGATCGGTGGTCCTTGAGGTACCCTCATGCCGCGGTGGTTCCCCAAGTAACACTTAAAACCAACTGACGGCCAAATCAGAGGTTAAACCGATAGTTTGGTACTATTACTACACACGACGCAATTTCAGTGTCCAACACATGTACAAGGCACTTGCGAAGTCCTAGTAATAGTATCCAAACCCAACACATTAGTTGACCCCCACCAAATCAAATAGTCCACAACTATCATAGCACAATGGACGCCAATAATCAATCAAGGTTTAGCCAACATGCCAATATAATATTAATGCAATCAATGCAATAAACCAAGTTTACCCGTTGTAACCATGTTGTTACAACTAACTTAGACAGAAAGTCCAAGATCCACTCACCGACAATCATAGTCGTCCACTCAGTAGTCTAATGTCACTGAGTCTTCTCCACATCTGAGAATACAATAACACAACACAAGTTAGTCACTTGTTTCAATGTGAAATATCATCACATAATCGTAATAAAATCTAAACAACTAAATCAAATAATTACCTACTTATAATCATTCAACACAATTCAATCCAAGATTAAATATAACCAATTTAACATCATTAGTTCACCATTACTATTAAATTATGAACATGGAATCACATCACTCCATTAATCCACCTCAAATATGGTCAATTACATAATCAAGCCATTAATCTCATATTTTGAGAATTTCACAATCTATCTCATTTATTATTTCATTAATCACTCACGATCATTATCATGATCATCTTAGCCTCAATGGATAACAACTTCATATACAATTCTTATTATTATCAATCAATATGATTAACACCTAATCATCACATTTTCACCAAATTCCACTTGAATTATAATTCACACAACTTGTGTAATTCACTATTAAGTTAGATTAAAGCTACTAATCCTCTTAATAACACATATTAACACCATTTCAACTAATATCAAACTTTAGTTATGATTAATACCATTAACCCATCAAAACCCCATGAATTCATCAAATCATATTATCACCTTCTTCATTTCTAACTTAGGGTTTACATTATAATCCTCATTTAATCATCAACTAACAAGAATTTAATCACTACAACTCTAAATTTTCGGATTATAATCAATAACCCATCAAAATAACCAAAAACCTAAGAATCACCAAAATTCTATAATCTTAAGCTTGAATCTAGTTAGTAATCAACAATAACATGTTTAACTAACAACAATTTCATAAAACAAACACTTAATTTCGGATTAAACTCACTAATTAGTAAAAACCCCAAAAACCCCAATTCTAAGTTATGAAAAATGAAGAACATATGATCATACCTTGTTCTTGATGATCATGGAAGCTTGAATCCAAATTTACAAGCTCCAATTTGGTGTATTCTTCATGATTTTGTGGATTTAGGGTTATGTGTGTGTGTGTGTGTTCATACGTACATATGTATGTGTGGAGGGAAATAAAAAACCGACCCAATCCATATAATCCATTATAACTAGTCAAATTTCATTCCCCGTACTTATTATTGTCTGGAACTTAAAAACCATTTGCGGGGAAATACAATTTTATTTTACCGTCAACTAAATAAATTTAAAACAGTTAATAATTTACTAGTCACAAAAAGTCATATAACTGTTTGACCTATTATTTTCAATTATCACAAGATATTAATTATTTAGAACATAATTAAATAATTCAATAAATAAAGAAATTACAATTTCAACTAGGCCCAAAACGAGGATGTTACACTAATGGACATTAACTAGTTTGGGAACAACTAGCGTGGATACTTTACAAGTATTCCATTTACTTACTAAACCTTATGCGTATTAGGACGCTAAGGGTTGCTAGTTCGGGATACTACTTGCTTACTTACTGCATTGTCTGCCAGACTCAGGTGAGTCTTACAGCCCCTACTTTACTGTTTTTACTCAGGGGTGAGATGCATTACTGTTTTACATGAACACACAAAACTTACTTGCTGCCATGATGTACTTACTGTATGAGATTACGAATATGCCAACTGCATGAGTTTACGACTAATCCAATGAAATCCTCCTGAACCATAGTTGTTAGTTATGTGATAAGCGCGAGTTTTAGTATATGGATCCATATGGGACTGACAATCCCCGCCCGGGGTAGCAAGCACTACCACGAACCGTTCCTGTAGAAACGGGCGTTTCTTACTCGTTCCGTATGAATGTTTTGGATTACATTCATGAGGGGGTACCTATATTTACTGTACGTTAAGCTTCAACTATGGTGGCTCATGGCAATTGTATCAAACGGTTAGCATAACCTGCAACCACCCACTTATTAAAACTTAAGTAAACGATGAGCATAACCTGTGATCGTTACTTACTGGCTGGCTATGATTTACAAATACTACTTGTGTGTTCAACTGTTTACTTACTTACAAACCTGTGAGATTCACCAACCTTTTTGGTTGACCGTTTTAGTAATGCTTCTCAGGTACACAGCATCAGTAGGAATGCCCCGCAGGATAAGCCTTCTTAGCTCGAGTCGCATGCATTTACAAGCTTGGAGATTTACATACATTACTTTTGTACTTACTGTTATGTATTAGAATCTCTAGGATTTTACTTGAACTCGAGCTTGTATTTTGAAACTATTTATGTATTAATGTAATAACTTTTCGAACGTCTCATTTAGAGTCGTTCACTGTATCCTTTGTGCTTGTGATTATTGATTAGTAACACCCAAAACGTCGCTTCCGCAAACTGTTAAATTTGGGGGTGTTACATAAAGCATTGCAGCGAACCATTTACAATTCATTTGAAGTCTACTCTATTTCGACGAGTCAGTTTTGTGTTTTATCCGTGGCTTTAATTAATTGACAAATAACACCATCAAAATCAAAATATTGATATCGAGCAAGTGGTTGAAGCACAAGGTAAGCCACAGTATGTGAAAGTCTCATATCAAAAATCCAAATAATTGAAAACAATTTAAATCCAATATTAGAGTACAACTTAGGTTAGGTAAATATGATTCAACCTGATTGTAATCCATCTAGCAACCATCGTGATAACTTATGTTAGGTCAATATGATTCAACCCGATTGTAGTCCATATAGCTACCATACTTATCACTAAGCAATGATAAATGTCACGCAAGTTGTTATTATAAGGGTCGTTGAGTCAATCTGTAGTGTATGTTTAAGTGCATTGTCCTTCCACAACAGTATGTATTTTATTGCACTTTTTGAGTCAATTCTCGCTACCATACCAAACCCTCCCTTTATTCGGTTAGCGTCTTTCACTTGATGAATCACGCCTTTACCAGCTCAATATATTTATCAATAGATTCGCAAGCAAGCTAACACGGGGGCGAGGTTGAAGGGATGCAGGGAAGGAATGGGAAATCGTCAAATGTATCTTGCTTTTATCGAACATTTTCTTACAAATTATTGTAATTAGTAAGATGGAACGTAAGTGATAAAGTTCTCTTTCTTTACGCGTGTAGTTCATGTAATATATCACATCCTCATTTTGTAACTAAAATTTTATGTCTCTCTTTTAAGTGTAGCATATCACAATCCTAGTACTAAGGGCCTGTTTCTTTTGCACTTAATGATCTGTTTCCAAATAGCATTGAATACAAAGAGAGAAATTCTTGTTTCTTTTCCACTTAACCTAGCTAGGATGTCTGTTTACTAAGGACAGAAAAAAAAGAACCCCCTTCCCAAACAGAGCAACCACTTGACATTATGTACCCCTTTTTTTCTCTCTTTACTGTCTTCTTCCTTCACTTATTAGAGCACACGGAGTGGTGACGGTTTAAACACAGTGTTCTGAGTGAGAATTTTATGATGAGGATTTTGTGGAGTGGTAACAATATTCTGGACAGTGTTCTGGAGTTTTTTGTTGTAACACCCCCAGATTTAATGATTTGCGGAAGCATACTTGGGTGTTACTAATCAATATACAAAGCACAAGATATACAACAAACGACCTCTAAATGAGACGTTGTAAAACAGTTTCGTTTCCATATGATTTAAATGTTTGAAAACTTAATGTTTTCGTATACAAAATAACTCTCTAGAGTCCGCGCGTATATCGGGAGATTCTATTACATAATCAAAATATACAAAAGATAATGCTAAGAATCTCCGTTAATGCAGTTGTGTTGAAATCATGCGACTTTAGCTATGTCCGGGAGTAATCCTACTCCGTAAGTGTACTTGAGAATACATGCTAAAAGGGTCAACACGAATGTGGGTGAATCTCACAGGTTTGTATGTAATAATAGTTTTTGAACACAAGATTTCATCAGTAGTGCCCGTAGGCGTAAATCAAGTAATTGCAATCCAGCAAATGTAAAGTAAGTAAGTTATACCGTTGCCATGAGGCTCATAATCGAAGCTTAACCCGTAAGTAATAAGTTTCTCCCGTGACATGCTCGTAACTGAGCAAGCATAAGTAACGAATAATAGTCGCCCGTTTATACAGAACGGTTCGTGGTAGCGCTACTACCCTGGGCGAGGAGGGTCATTTCCCTAATGGATCCATTAACTAGTGTTCGCGCTTAAGTCCATAACTAACGATATATGATGGAGAGACTTCTGTAAAAGTAAGTACTCATGCAATCCCGTATAGTAAAATGAGTAGTTTCGTACTTGTGTCCAATAAAAGTAAGCAATGTATCTCACCCCGTATGTAAAACAGTAAAAGTGGGGTTGTAAGACTCACCTGAGTCGAGTAGTAAGCAGTAGCAACCAGTGGGTAGTGTGTAGGTTCTCCGAACCCGTAACCTTTAAATGCCTAAACATATAAAGTTAAGTAAGTAGATGTCCCGCAAGACCATCTAGGCTAGTTGTCTACACAACTCGTTATGTCCAACGTTGGTTCGTTATCGTTTGTTCTTAGAAAAACATGGTTGGCCCGTTGGTGACGGTTTGTATTAGTGATTCCAAAGTGTTACTCTTGAAAAATATGTCTCAATTTGTTTATAATGTCGTATCGTAATAAGGTTTTGAAGTTGTTTAAGTTCGACACTTAGTGTGAAATGTATTTACAAACTCTAAGTGACGGGGGTCCGGGGGCAGCGCCCCTGGTAGCGGGGTCCAAGGGGCAGAGCCCCTGGTTGGGGTCGAGCTGCCAAGTCAGCTTGGAAAATTTTTATTCATACTACTTTCCTTTAGTGAAAACGTATCCGAAATTTGAATTTGGAGTAAAATTAGGTGGTAAAATTTTGGTTCCGACACTTAGTAAAAATCTGAGTTTTCAGGGTTCTGTTTTATGCGACGTTGGGTGCGATGTCGCAGGTCCTGACTGCGACGTTGAGTATGACGTCGCTATGTGCGACTTTCGCAATTTAATGCGACGCTGTGGGTGGCGTCGCTATGTGCGACGTTGTGATTGGTATTGCGACGTTGCAACTGACGTCGCAATTGGGCCAAACCAGATGCGACGTCGGAGCCTGTTCGGATTCCGGTGGCCGGAAAGTCGGTCGTGAGGCTTCCGTTTGGTCCAAATCTTTTACCCAACTCATTTTTGGACATTTTGAGCATGTATAAACAACAAACAAGTAAAAATGAGTAAAAACGGAGAGTTTCGGGTTTTGTCGAAAACTTACAAAGTGCCGAAACGAAATTCCGGAAAGATAGAAGTGTAGATCGTTGCGTGATGGTCGTTATTCTCTAATTGGATTTGCGATTTGAGATCGTTTTGTGGTGTGATTTAAGGATTTAAGGTGGTGGTTTGATGTGGTGTTTTTTAGAGAAAAAGGAAAGAAGAAAAGATAGAGAGAGAGAGTGTATTTGGGAAATGGGGTGGGGATTTGATCCCCTAACCCTATTTGGGCCGGTTTATGGTGGGGTTCACCATGTGTGGACTCCGCCAATTTTTGCTCTGTGTAGTCGTGCTCCGTGCGGTGTTCGTTTTCCCGATTGTTTAGTTGTTTAATTAATTTTAGTTACTTTTAAATATACGTTTCAAAATGCGAATAAATTCCCGATAATTTGGTTGAAGTATTTTATCAAAATACTCTATGTTGTAGTTATAAATTATAACTTTAACTAGTCTTGTTTTGTCGCGCGTGTTTATATTTTAAATCAAGTAAATTGTTATTTATACGATACGGTTTAAACTGGAATATTATAAAAATAATATTCTTGACATATAATAGTTTCATTAAATAATGTTATGTTATTTGATTAAATTGTTCACCAACGTCCGTATTTAATTGAACCAAATTACATTTGATTTAAACTTGTACGATTTAATCAAATCGTATAATTTGTATATATATTCATCAATATATTTTGATACATTAATTAGCCTAACACAGAACTAATTACATGTATTAACATAGGATTAGACACTAATCACTAGTCCTAATTGGGCGGGTGTTACATTTGTAGAGTTTTTTTTTTTTTTTTTTAAGTGACCGATTAATACTGAAAAAAAAAAAAAACAAAAAAGTATTAAAATATTGAGGACATCGTTTGGATCAGCGTTTGGCAGAAGATTTTGACGCAAAAACGCCGTCGAGAACGCTGTCGAGAACGCTGTCATGGAGTGGGAGTACGCTGTTTTACAGTGTTCTTGACGAAGAATTTTGATGAGTACGTTGCCATTCCGTGTGCTCTTAAACAACCCCATTCCTGATTTTTATCACCCTTACACTATCGTGGTTCTGGCAGCCTGTGCGTCACTCCGTCACCGTTGTTCATGCCGTCACTACCATCGTCATTCACGTCGTTGTCGGCGTTTGGGGTGTCACTGTCTTCTACGTCATCGCCATTTGGGTATCATTGTCGTTTGCGCAGTCGCCGTTCGGGAAGCCACCGGTGTTCACATCGTCGCCGGTCCCTGTCATCATAGAAGCCACCGGTTTAGAGTTTTCAGTATTATAATAACAACAACACGTGAAAGGGTATTCGATTGAAAACGGATGAAAAATGATAGAGAAGAAGGATAACAAGTATGAGAGTTACGAGAGTGACAGAATCACCAATTCACCATTGATTGTAACGATTGACTATGGTTGGATTGCTCGAAGCCATTCCAGTTGACGTTCAATTTCTTGCATTTAAATAAACTATCGAAATTTTCTATTATAATCTTGAGTCTCTTATTTATTGGTTTATTGAAATAGGTAACAAGTTTATTTGATTGTGAAGATAAATAAGAATAAATTCATTTTGGAGGTTACGAAGTGATAATGTTGAATTTTGTGTTAATTGTAAAAGAAAAATAAAAATCTGTGTGTTCCATTTTTGGTTGAAATATTAATGATATGCTGTTTTTTTTTTAAATTATTCATAATTTACATTCAAAAAGCTATAAAAAATAACTTTTAACATTAATTCAGATATAAAGGTAAAATGGTCAATTATGATATTAAGATCGTTCATTCAGAACAAAAAGTAAACAACATTTTTAAAAAAACTGCACTTGTTATAAACAGACATACATCCACAAACAAACTATGTATCCAAACAGCACTTATTATTAAAAGAAAGTAAACAGCCCCTAATACTACTACTAAACTAGCAGTACTAGGAATAAAGGAAATACAAAACACTTTCCGGCAAACATTAACACACAACATTCAAGCAATGGTAAGTTGGTAACTAACTACTAGCTTCGTTGAAAATTTTCCTTTAACAGGGTAATTTGAAGGGTACCCTGATCCCGTACCATATTTCAATGGTACGCGTTCGCCTCACCTGTAAGGAGCATCAACACCGGGCAAATAACATGTCCACAAATCAACCACATATGCTGAGGCACATATTCGAATTCCTGACCTATATGTCACACATATGGAGTCCGGACATTTGCGGTGATAGTAGTACTTGGACATCGCCCACTGATCACATTATTTGGAAACATTAAGGTTTTTGTTATATTGTATAAATTCTTAATTATGATTATGAGAGATGAGATCATTAGAGTACAAGAATTATTGAAAGAATGGAAGTACAAATGATATTGTACCATGTGTACAAAGAGAATGTTCCACATGTACAAAACTCATTTACCCCCAAACTTAAATATCTCACAAACGACAAATCAAAAAATTATGAAAATTGCACCATTAAATTCAGCGTTTTATCCTCTTCGATTTGCCGTCACTCAAGGCATACTTTCGACGAGTTTTTTTTTTTTTAATTTTTTGGTGGGTTTCGCATTTTACTAACACATGTGTTAAAGTGTTGCGTTTAGGGTTTGAGGTTTGGGGTTTCTCCCCCGAAACCCCAAACCTCAAACCCTAAACCCTAAACCCCAAACCATAAACCCTACTAAACCCTAAACCATAAACCCTACTAAACCCTAAACACTGCTAAACCCTAAACCCTAAACCCAATATATAAATTAAATGTTCAACCAAATATTAACATTAATTTGTGAAACCTATCAAAAAACGAGACGAAAAAAAACTCGTCGAAAGTATGCCTTGAGGGACGGCAAATCGAAGAGGATAAAACGCTGAATGATAATGGTGTAATTTTCATAATTTTTCGATTAGTCGTTTGTGAGATATTGAAGTTTGGGGGTAAATGAGTTTTGTACATGTGGAATATCCTCTCTGTACACATAGCATAATTTGATTGGTATTTTCATTCTTTCAATAATTCTTGTAATTCAATGAATTTTTCTCTTTGATTATGATTGTCCATTATGCGAGATGTTCTATTGGCCCTAACCTATGAGCCATTTAGTAAGTAGAAGGCCTAATAACAATCTGATAGAGACCGATTCGAGATGGTCAATCTCCCAAGAATAACTAACGAGACTAAGAGACTACTTCGAGACAAATTTTCTTTCTTCCTTAATTTCAAAGACAACGTACAATATTTATAATGGAAGATAAAAGCTGCTAGATGGATACTACTACATGATTCCATGATCTCATGCAAGACCATGACTACCACTAATAAATAACCAACTAATTGACTATTTCAAACATTAAACATAAACAATATTAATCGCTAATATTGAACTTAAAAGAAATAATTAAACTATGGAAGTGGTTGAGCACGTATCACAATCCCTCGCCATAAGACCAATATTAAGTTATTAACCAACAAATGTGAACCAAAATCAAACCAAAAATGGGTTTTTAGTGTTTTTTAGCTGAACTGGTGAACTTGAACTTAAGTTTACAAAATGCTTTCGGAGTCATTTCATTTGAAGCTTTTAAAAAGTAGTACGAGTACTACGTAAAAAATTAGGGAACTAATATGAATTTTAGATCCATTTAAAAAGGAATGACGATTTAAACTTAAACGAATTATAATCAAGTGTGATTTAAAAAACGTAATCACATATCATGTGTGATTATAATTGATTTCAGCCACCGATTTGTAATCGTCTCAGATTACTCACTTATTCTCTACTCTAATAAAAGAAGTTTGAGTTTTAAAAGTCAGATTAAAAAAAGGCCACAAAGGCAAACCACGATGGCACGATGGGATCATTAGTCACCAACCACCTTTCAAGATCACAAAACACCATCAAAAATTCAAAACTATAAAAACAGACCAAAACTATCCAAACTCAAATCTTGTTTTCTACACACAACGTAAAAACAAGCAAAAAGCTCACAAAATTTAATCTTAAGAACTCAATCTCTGTGCTAATTCGGGTAAAGGTTGCGAAAGCTGCTTGAACCAAGGTGATTTGGCAATGTATGGCCCGATAATCCTGATGTGTATCTTATTCCTCCTCCATTCATCATCATTGTACCTAGAAGACTACTATCATGTGCTAATCCTTGAACAACTCTATTTGGTATCCCAAAATTGTTAGAATTATCAAATCTTTGATGATGGTTTAATCCAACTGGATATCCATTTCCAATGTACGAAGATTCAGTACTGTTGTGCCCAAAGCTAATCCCAGAATAGTTGCCCCTTTCTAAGTTCAAACTTGTGTCATTTGATCTTGAGTTTGATAGAACCAATGGTACAGTCATATAAGAAGAAGTAACAATCTGATCTGGGGTGTTTTTAAAGATCGGTTTTTTAGCAGAAGAATCAATCAAGATTGAGTTTTTAGAAGACGGGTCCTTTGTGTTTTCGTTCTCAACCTGTTCTTGAGGGAGGTCTGGACCTTTTGAGGCTGCTAACTCGTTTTTCTGCTTTGGCTTTGTTGGTTTTCTTGCACGAGGTTTTTGGTTTAGTTTCTTGGAGGGAATACTCTCACTTCTCTTTTTCTTCGTTGACCTCGAAGATGGTTTTGAATTCAAGAGTTGATCCATTTCTTTTCTCATTTTTGTAAACATGGTTTCTCTTGCAACCCGAAGATCATCCATGATTGACTTGGTAAAGATCCTAAAATCATCATAAATCGTCATTTGGTTTATCAACTTGCTCTTCTTCTTTTTACTACTATTCCCTACTTTCTTTATACTCGAAGCAGCACGAGAATCTTTCTTTGGTTTGCTCTTCACTTCTTTCTTGTTCTTCTTGTTCTCCTTTTTGGGTGCTACTTTACGAGTTCTTTTTGTCTTTTTCTCGACTTCAACATGTTGATTCTCGGTTTCACTAACACGATCATTGTCAGGAGAAACCAAATTTGGTACTAATTCTTGACTTCCCCTTATATCAGGATTTGATTTTGAATCATCACTTGAAGAATCGGCATTCCTTCTAAATCCCCAAATTTGTTCGAATTTATGATTTTCGTTCATTTTCTCAATTTAGCTACTTCGTAATCAAAGCTTTTATGACAAATAATGATTGATCTGTGTGCGTAGTTAACTTTCTATAAATATATGTTTTTGTAACAGATGTATCTTAGACAACATCATGCACCATTACAGAACTTCCATTAGAGCTTGAGCCAGCCTTCGATCAGCAAACCATTCTCAAATGGACTAATTTCTGATTAATAACAAAATAAAAATAAACTCATCATCATCTACACTTCCACCCCTAAAAACAAACAGCTTTCAATTTGGCAATTTAAACAAATTAGTTTACATGTGACAAAAACACAGTTTTGTTGTTGCAGCCCAAAGTGTATATTTCGATATACTAATATACTAATGATCAACCTTTTCCTTCAAATTTTAACATACTTTATAGGTGAATACACAGATTTTAGAAGGAATTGAAGAGCAACAATTTGAAAATTTTCAGCATTTTGAAGTAGATCACTCACATTCAATCTGCATAAAAATAGGGACAGTTTGACCTATTTTAAGTCCGAAATTTGCTAAAGAGGGAAACTTGAAGTGAGCACAACAGCGTAATTTACCCAAAAGAAGGGAATCAAATGTTGGAACCTTCGAAATTTATCTAATTTTTATACTAAAAATCATCAAATCATAAACCCCAACAAAACCCTTTGAATAATCAACCCAATTTGCATAAAAGCATTACAACGAAAGCAATATATTCTAGATTAACCGACCATCCTCAAACTGAAATAGCAATAAACAAATAACATAAAAAAAAAGTCAGTAAAAGTGCAAGATATGAACTTTACCTTCATACAAAAAGTATGAGCAATTGATGATGTCTCATTCATGAAACCACTTTGCATGTCTATTTCTGCATCATTTCCTTGAAGATAATTGATCTTTAGGGGTTTGTTTTTATGGGTTTTGTAAGGATTTTTTTGTAGTGAGGTAATTTGTTGTCCTATATATATTGATTTTTGAAGAAAGTATACACAAAGGTGAGTCAATATGTTTCCTGAAATGGGGTGGTTTGGCAGAAAATGAACCTACGGAGTATTTTATATAAATAAATGTTTTAAAAAATATTATTACACGTTTAATGAAAAAAATAGTGTAGAACTCCATGTATGATGCATTGCTACTCACTCCGTCTCATTTTTATTATTCTGTTTTGACTTTGAAGTTTTTCTTTTCCAACTTTGACTTTAAATATTTTTGTTTGTTAGATGAAAATTATACCCAACAAAAATACATTTAAAACTCAATCTATTTATATATTTTGCATCAACTATTATATAACACAAACAATTTAAGGTCAAAGTTAATAAAGAAAGACTTAAAAAGTCAAAACATAACAATAAAAATAGAACGGGGGATATAAGTTATGTTTCAAGACTAAGGCCATTGAAGGTTCTAAACAAAAGAATGTTAATCAATAAAATGAGGCTATATAACACAAAGTAAAATTATGGTTAGTATAAAATTAACTAGAGTTTTTTTAATAACCCAATCTTCTTAGACATAATCGAGTCCATTTTTTTTATTATGTATCTATTCATTTATTAACAATCAAACTATATATCAAACAAATACATGTATTAGACCAAAGCTGATTATAATTGATTAAAACCTAAGCTGATTATATATAACGCTAACGTAATGTAAGCTCGAAATCTATGACTATAGTAAATTATGCCACGTATGATATTAGACCACGTATAGTACAATCTTGTTTATTTGGTCTGGATAGGCATGTTGAGGCCTAAGAAACATTGTAAAACAGAGCTATTTAACCGATAAACTTTACAGGAGGCATCGTCATCTTTTATCAAGAAAATATCCTTGTATCATGAAATTAGAGCGAATATAAACGTATATATAAGCTTGTTTGGTACCTCGTTTAAGGATCGTTTATTAAACACTCATATCTATATAACATATATGAACATATACTTGATTCGATTTGAAGTTTTGCAGTAACTGTTGGTTTGAACTTTACTTTTTTGATAGTATTCGTTTGCTTGGTAAAGTAAACATAATGATACGATATTGACATTTCCTATTTTGTTTTCAAGATAAATAACGAGGATCAATGAATGCTTTTCTATGTATGTTATGAATTGATACGACGATTGTCACTGTTTTCTTAAATTTGATTTAAAAGTGTAAACCATATATACTTTATGGTCTTTCAAGTGTTAGAAACTTAGAACGACACTTATAAAACTTCTGTACACCTTGTCACGATCCATGATGTTACAAATATCATTATTCGTATGTTACTAGTTAACGATCTATCATTCTTATGTTAACATCAAATTCAAAGGAAAATTTCGTTCATACAAATACCTGTGTGTAGTTTACATCAAATTCTTATGTTTGCATTCGCTTTATGCAGAAACATTGTAGTGCTAAAGATTGAAGCTCTTTATTAGATAAATCAGGAATCAGAATAAATAAGTCTGGGTGGTGTAGTCGGTTATCACGCTAGTCTCACACACTAGAGGTCCCCGGTTCGAACCCGGGCTCAGACATTTTTTGTTGTGCATGTGATGTGGTGCTTTAAAGTCTGAATCTACAGTTATACGAAGTATATGGTATAACTTTGACAAATCATGAAAGGGAGAAGATTAAAAAATCTTAAAAAACTAATGAAACTGAAAAAGTGAAAATTTATGATAAAGCTGATTATTTAATATTTTTTTTTAATTTAATACATTAGTACATAGGAAATTAACAAAGTCTACAAGTGAATGGATGAATATCATTATTCTAGAGTTACCAAAATTTCCTCTAAAACTATTGAAGTCCTTGATGATTCAGAGACTTTTCTGGAACAAATTTCAAAATCCCACTTCATATCTGCTGCTACCAATCTCCCATAAATTACCCCCAAAAAATACTAGTACTACAGTTTACTGACTAGTCACTACATATACATCTCATATCATGTCCTGTGAATTATACCTATAAACCTAAACCCAAACTTTGACCTCTCTGTGTTGACTTCTCATGTTTGACCAACATGATTAAAATGAAAAAAAAATTGAACATTTTTGGAGAATGAAGACACCCTTTTGACATCATGCCCGAGACATTGGAGAAAATGGTGGATTGACTAAAAAGGAAGGCGGGATTTCGTTCTTGGATGGTTTCTTTTTGTCCTCCTCTGCTACAATCTCAATCAAATGTTTGACTTCGTCCTCAACAAAGACTCTCATGGAATCACATTGCAACATTTCTCTATCATTATCGTGAGCAACAACTATCGACGTTTCAGTACTGTGCAAGATAGCAACACAAATGGAGAACGCCTGCAGTGAGGTCAATTGGGCGTGGAAGTCAACTGCATACTGTCCCTCGTCCGTCATTTTCATTGTTAATGAAGGTATATTCGCTTTAGTTCCCTGTTCCACGGTATGATTATTAACAACATGCAGGGTCAAAAACACATTTGCAATTAAAACTAGTATTGCAGCCCCGCAAAAGTCAAAAATATTGTTTTCAAGATTCAAATTTGAAATCTTTTTAGGTATATGCCAATTCCATAAAATTCAGTATGATTACTTGATTTTAACATATATAATAAAGTTCTTCATGGAATTTTAATGAGATTAGAAATACTCCTTTTTTTTTAATTTCAGTGTGATAACTATATTTATGCAAGTTGAAATCAGACACAAGAATCTTCTACTCTAAAAGACTAAAACTAATGGTCATTTGCTAATGATTTTCAACAATAGAGTATTTGGAATATGGAAGCTTTACCTTTAGGAAGAGTTTGACCGGCTGCTTAAATATATCATCTTGCTTGATATTCAGGTTGCCAAGAACAATAAGAGGGCACCCCATATCCCATCCACCACAGTCACAACCACCACCTAATCTCCATCTATCAAGTAGCGGTGAGGACCCACGGCTCTCATCACTTGGTGAACCATGGTTCCCTGAAGGGATCACCACATTCACTTTTGCTGGTTCATTCTTATCTATCTTCATTTGACAAAACTCAAACAAATCACCATTTTTCATATCCGTTTGGTTGCATTTCAAGCTCTCTCTTTTCTCAGATGGAAATTGTATCACAATGGCTGCTGTTTCAAGGTCTGGATGCAAATTTGTTAGAGATTTCTGGTCAGCATTGACCTTTGACTGTTCCGTTGACTCGCGAGTTCCTTCAGAAGAAGCAGATTGTCTTGGAATTGAAAGATCATACATTACAAACTCGGTAACCATGGAGTTATCAAAAGCTCCTGCATTAACTAATTCTGTACATAAATAACAGGAAACTTGCATCTGGCCAACTGTTGTAAGATCTTTATTGTTGATCTTTCTTTTATGTTGAGCATTGTGAAATGTATAGACCCAATTGCAGCCATTTCCCACTTTCTTCGTTTTCGCCACTAAAACATCATTCGGATTCTTTACTAAGAACTCAAAATAAGGCAATTGATTCTTGCTGCCAAGCTTCAAAACCCCGTTTAAATGAGCAGGTGAAGAACAAGAAGAAGATGATGATGTAATTGAACTACACGAATCTTCATTGAGAGAGTTAGAATCATAAATCGTATTAGAGATATCATGTATCAACGCTTTTCTTAAAGTAGTGTTTTGACCATTTTGAGATTTTGACTTCACAAACGGGTCAAACATCTTTTTGAAAGGGGTGAAACGAGTCTTGGGAGTATTAGTTTTGGACGAATAATTTTTTAATCTGGTAGGGGAATGAGGTAGTTCCAATCTAGACGATAAAGATTTATGTGAAGCGGTAGAAACAAAAGGTTGATCTTTCACTTTGTTGATCGAATTTGAAGACATTTCCAAGAATGAACTCGAATCCCCATCATCATTTTTTAATTTGGTAGGGGAATGAGGTTGTTCTAATCTAGAAGATAAAGATTTATGCAAAGGGGTAGAAACAAAAGATTGATCTTCTACTTTGTTGATCGAATTTAAAGACATTTCTGAGAATGAACTCGAACTTACTTTTGAACCACATAAGGAAGCAAATATTTCAATGGGCAAGAGACCATCACTTGTTGAAAATTCAATCTTTTTTCTTCCTTCAGTTTCTTGCTCACTAATCTTACTCATTTTACCTACTTCATTGGAACTTTGATATACAGAACCCCTTTTGAGCGCTTCATTGACTCTAAATCTAGTTGATCGAACTTCTCGACACGATGCACTACGGTATCGATTTAAGCGTATTTCCCTAAATTCCTTGTTTTGACTCAACAAGATTTCATTTATGCATTTGGGTTTTTTTCTAACCTTTTTCTTTTCGGCCATAGAATGTAGAACTGTTTTAGGACTTCCATCTACCACACAATACTTCTCAAAATCCAGCTCTATATCTTGACCCATGTATAGATTCACAATCTACAATAAGACAAACAAATAAAAAGATATTTAGATACCGGTAATCATCATCTTAAAAATCTAAAGCCAAGAGTAGTTAGTTGCAACAATCACATAATCACGCAATGCTATTCCACTTTTAAGCGTCAAAGGCATGCGTCAACTCCAAAATGCTAAAACAAATGTTATTGGTTTGGGTTGGGTTGGTTGAATCTAAAAAGTCCTAGAAATGTGACTATAACTCTATATGCCTACAAGACCCAAAAAAGTTGAAGAAGATAGCACCATTTTGGTTTGGACAATCTGTAATTACTAAGAATATTTATTATGAAACAAGAAAAAATTAAACAACAGCAGAATCATAAAGAGTATTTACCCATTTTCCTAATTTGGAGGATGAATCGGTACTTGGCTACTTGCTAAAATCTCAAAGCACACAAATCAATCTATGTACACTCAAAGCTAAAGCATAGAGAACATATACTAGATGGCAGGCACAACATATTTAAACAATGCATGTGGCTTTAGTAGTTGGAAAGTGATACCTAAGAATAATAATAGTAATTTTTAAAGATTTCAGAACCCTAATTTACATTCTAACAAACATAAACCCCACCTCATTCAAAAACCACCTTATTAAGTAAGAACTCTCTCTTGGGACAAAGTATCTAACATGTGAAAGACATAATAATACTATTATCAATAACAATAAAGAAACATAAATGATCAAAAAGTAGATATCTTTATACTTACTCTTGCATTTCAAGCCAAACAAAGCACAAATTGTTAATGGAAATTGCAGTGCCCCACCAGTTACCAGATCTCAATGAAGTAATTCCAAAGCATTCAAAGCACAAGCATCCCTCAAAGTAACTAAAAATCATAGCCTTTTAATTTCTTGAGCTCAATCTTTAGAAAATAACAAAGCCCCAACATATAAGATGATCATATCTTCAAACTTTTTATCAAATTATCAAACTTTGTAGCACACCCATTTGCAAAAACTCAATCAAGATCCCAAAAGAACAAGTATTTAGTGAAAATAAAAACTGGGTAGGTGGTAAAAAATGTGAAAAACAGAAATGAAAAAATAAATGGTTGCAAATTAATCAAACAACAGAAAAGGCACAAAAAGAGTATTGTTGAGTGATGACAGAGTAAAAGAGTTGCTGTTACCAACTGTTAATTTCACACTTCTTTACTCAATCTCTCTCTAGTTATTATTGTATATATATATGCAGAAGATGTATTACGGAGTATTATATGTATATGCACATACACATGTGTGCACCTGTGTATCACAGTTTTTCATAGTTTAGTTAAATGATATAATAAGAGTGAGAGTGAGATGATGCCATGCTTTGTGGTTATGTCCGCCAAAAGTACCGTGTTTCCTTTTGACTCAAAATTCATCATGCTGCAACTTTATAACTTTGGCTACATGCTCCATTCATTACCCTTAGAAATTAAGAACTATGCAAATGACCCCTTATAAATTTGGATAGGGAGTGATATATGATATTTGGTTAAGTATATCTTTATGGTTATCAGTTAATTAATACTTGTGATAATTTGTTAGGTTAAGTTAAGTTTTAGAAGCTTAGAGGTTGGTGTGAGCTAATGAGCTGGAGTCGAAGCTTATTAACTTATAAGCAATGAAAATTGAACTTATCAATCTCTTTGCGTCTAAAAGTATAAAATAGGTTTACCTATATAGGGTACTTTTTTATACATCGTCAATTTCAAACAAAACTAGCTACTAATACTTTTGAAAATTGATATACTTTTTAGATACCGTTATCAATAAGAGAAACAAAATACACAGAACAAACAACTCATCTTTTTGCCATGACCTTTAGTTGAATATTATAAACTTACACATCGTTAAAGCTAAGTTTTTTTTAAATTTTTTCCTAAGTCTTTACAAGTCTACAAGTGAAAACAATGGGATTATCTATATACCTTATTATACATCATAAATTTTATCAGTTAAACGGCTAAAATTAACGAATTGGATTGTATTACGTATTATAATTATAATAACAATGATATGAACAATATAATTGATGATGATCAAATAGTCGAAACAACTAAGTTACTAGTGTGTTAAAAATATGTACACGGACTGGTTTCTTTGATACTTGTTGGCATTTGTGGTTTCTCTTGATTCCAAGGTCTCAAGTTCAATAATCAGTGTTGTATTTATAAGATAAAAAAAAACACACAAATCACCTAAAGCTGTTAAAACTTAATTTAACCTAACAGAATATCATAATTCATAACTATCGTACCCATGCAAACCAGCAAATGGTTGATAATCTATAAAACTATGATATAATGTAGAAATATTGATAGTATATGTATTTTAGATTATCAATATGTAATTGATAGTATATACATGGATCATGGATAGGTCTAATATATAAAAAAAATTATCAAAATATACCAAAAATAGTTTTTTTTTTTTTTTTGAACAAATACCAAAAATAGTTGAATATGGGGCAAAACAATATTTATTTATTATTGACAACATTAAGATTTCTTATTGATGGATATGGAAATGCTTTATTTGTAAGTTATATATTATGGATTATAGAAAGGGAAAAAGGTTTACAAAGTTAACTAAGACAACGGTTTATTTGGGGAATAAATTGACAATATTGTTACTTTGAGGGTTTGATTTTGAAACATTATAAGCAATTGAGGCAAGTTTGAATTCTTCATTTGCAAATTTAAGAGAAAATTGCATTGGTCGTCCATGTGATTTACACAAAATAGCACTGGTAGTCCCTCGCAGTTTTTTTTGTACTGGTCGTCCATGTGGTTGCTAATTGTTGCACTGGTAGTCCATGTGGTTACTCTCCGTTAGTTTTCTCCGTTAAAAGGACCAGCTATGTAATTTTTTTTCGTTATCGTTAACGATGATTTGTTTTCTCGTTAAAAGGACTAGCACTGTAAATTTTTTTTCCAAATTTCAAGTTTATTTAAATTTAATATTTTTTTAATTGTATTTAGTTAATTTAATTTTAGAATAATTTAATCAATTTAATTTAATTATTTTAATCAACCTTTTTTAGTGTTAATTATTTTATTTTTTACAATTAAAATGATCACTTTAAATATTTCTTTATTCAAATTTTTTTAAGTATCTCGATCTATATAAACCTACTAAAAATATAATATTTTAAAAATATGATAGTTTATACTCTAAATTTTGCATATCATCGTCGATTTCATGACTCCGCATAAACAATTCTACATGCCACATATATATTGTTAACAGTTTTGTATACTATGAACGTATTCAAATTGCACATTATCAACATGTAACATTTTTAGTGGGTTTATATAGATCGGGACAAAAAAAAAAAAAAAAAAAAAACTAGAATAAAGAAATATTTAAGTTAACCATTTTAATTGTAAAAAGTAAAATAATTATCACTAAAAAGGTTGATTAAAATAATTAAACTAAATTGATTAGATTATTTTAAAAATAAATTAACTAAATACAATTAAAAATAATATAAAATTTAAATAAACTTGAAATTTGAAAAAACAATTACACGGCTAGTCCTTTTAACGAGAAAACTAACGGTCGTTAGCGATAAGGAAAAAAATTACATACCTGGTCCTTAACGGAGAAAACTAACAGAGAGTAACCACAGGGACTACCAGTGCAACAACTAGCAACCACAGGGACAACCAATGCAAAAAAAAAAAAACTGCGAGGGACTACCAGTGCTATTTTGTGTAAACCACAGAGACTACCAATGCAATTTTCTCTAAATTTAATTGCTCCCTTCAATAAGGCTATTGTAATACCCCAGTTTTCAAGGTATGACTTTATTAAATAAAAATAAGTTTTAATAGCTTAGTTTTACAGTATTATTTTAGCGTACAATAAAATATACATCTTTTTAATTTTAGATCTCTAAATAATGAGATATAATAGAAAACGTAAACTAGTTGTTCAGTTCCAGACTGTGTAGTATAGAAATTAAAAGAATTTAGACAACTCCTACGTGCCTTATTCCAGTAACTTCAAAAACATTTCCAGAACCTTACGTGAAGAACCAAAAATCGCAGGAGGCTAAAATCCAACAAGAAATCAGTTTTTCAATCTCAAATTCAAGCTCAAATCATCAAAAGTATCATCCTCCATCATCTCTAGATCTTTGTAAGTTGTTCTTTCTCTTTAAGAACCCTAGAAATTGGGTTTTCATGGGTTTTAGTAAATTGGTATGATTTAATCCGAATTTAGGGTTGGTAATTGACTAGTTAGTGTTAGTATAACATATAAATAATGATTAGAATCCTAATTTCATATTATAAATGATAGGTTATGATTAGTGTTCATGAGGTTTATGAGATTTTTCATGAATCATATGTTTTAGTTTATAGCATGATTTTGATATGTTACTAGAATCAAGTAGTGATTAGAAAGTAGTTAAATTCATAATAAAGTTATGATTTTGATCATGATAAGTAAATTAGTTAGTTTGGTTAAAGTGAAATTAGTAAATCTCAAGTGGGGGAGAAAGAAATAGATGATTAGTAATTGAAAGTGTGGATTAGTTGTTGATTATGTGCCATATGTATATGTGATAGGTGCTAAAGAAGAATTATCATCATTTGATCATCTTGTTTTAAATTGTGCTACAAACCAAGGTGAGTTTATGAAATGAATAGATCATAATTATGTTATTAACTTGTTGTTATGATATGATTGTGATGAAAGTGGATAATTAGAATGGTTAATGAGAATTAGCCATACATTTGATTAGAATAGCTAACCAAGGTTAGCTTTAGTTGATTAGTAGCTAACTTATGTTAGCTAAAGTATTGATTAGAAATGTGGCCATATGATTAGATTTGTGAAAGTGGAGTTGCAAGAAAAGGGAAGTAATTTCTTTACCTTGCTTATTAATTGTTTTATTTAATAATGCATTATAATGATTAGTTTTCATATTCTCACTAAGCAAATTGCTTAATTAGTCTAGTTATGTTGTAGGTACAAGTGAAAGTGGAAGGGGTAAAGATATTGCAAAAGGGTAGAAGTGGAGTGCTAGCTTGTTGTAAGTTACACAAGCTTTCTTTTTAAATTGTCGTTTTGAAACCTTGAAAGATCGCCCAAACAATGTTTTGACATGTTTTGGTTGTAAAAGTAATAGCTAGATAGATTATGTTGTAAAAGTGTAAAATTGTGAATGACTAGTAAATATGGTTTTATATTGTGTAAAGTTGAAAGTTGTAGTAGAAATGATATTTTGGTTAGGTACATATTGAAAGTTTTAAAGAAAGTCAAACGTGGTATTAGTCAATTTTGAAGGGCGTTTAGTCATTGAATGGGTTAAATTAGCTCTTTTGGATCAGCGGGTCACAATGGGTCAAAACGGGTCTTAATAACACCTATGAACCAAAGTGAGTTAGATAAAGATTTGAAGCATAGGGAATAGCCTCACAACTTTGTTTTGATGATAGAAACGTGTGTTTAAAAGTTCAGTTCCTAAGTCTCTATGGGTTGAGATTTGGTATACTCACAAAAAGTGATTATTTAGCCGAAAATGACCTATGAGTCCAAATCCCGGAATATTGAGAATTTTGAGAAAGTGTGAAAATATAAAGTTTCATTTTGACTATAGTAAAGTGCCTGCAAAGTTTCATGTTTTAATTCTTTGTTGTTTGTAAGTTATGCGCATTCAAAGTTCGGCTTTTGGTATTAAATGGTGCAGGTTCAGGTCTTAGCTGCAGGACATGGGAATACGATCGTATTCCCATGAATACGATCGGATTCCCGGGAATACGGCGTATTCCGAGACCGTATTCCCTTAAATTGGTTATGTCCCGAAATTGTGCAAAAAAGGGTCGAGGAATACGATCGTATTCCCCAGAATACGATCGTATTCCCAGTGTTTCAGGAAAGTCAAAATTTTTGTTTGAGCTTATTGTTTGATAATGCAATAGTAGATAATAATTGGAATATTGGGACCGTTATAAGTTAGTAATAGCTACATAAGAACGAAAAAAAAAAAATGTTCAGATTTTCAGGGCGTTTCAGCTATGCTTTTAGGACATTAACATATATATAGAAACCTTGTTAAAAGACCTAGTTACCCTCTTAAATGTAGTTTATAGTTTTTGACAAGGGGTAGTTTTGTCATTTTTAAAACCTTATTAACCCCCATCCCCTATCAATCATCAATGTATTAAAATTGAAGGGTGACAGTATGTGACACTGTGACCCATCTCATTATAGCTTTGTTTTTAGTTAAAATTTTAATTTATTAATTACATATTTATATTTAACAATTTTCGTGTTGCCTTTGATACAATAGTGATATAACAGTTCAAGAGTGTTTGGTAAATATATATTCTAGTTTTGGGTTTTAGTTATTTTTACGTTACAATGATTAGATTACATGAAGTAGCTAAAAATAGAACACCTTTGACCTGTTGAACAAAAATAAGAAATCATATATAGTAATTTCTTAATTTTCGGAGTGTTTGTCAAAACTAGCTGGAGCTAAAAGCTTATAGCTGTAGCTGGTAGTTGGAACTTATGTGTTTACAAGTGTTTAGTAAAATTAGCTGGAGTTTATTGATGTAAATTGACATAAAAGAGCAAAAAATATATGCTAAATAATGATATAAGGGGTATTTATGTAATTTCTCCTTTCATAAGTTTGAAGCTTATTACTTCAATTAGCTTAATTTTTCATAGTTTATTTTCTCAATAAGCTCGTAAAGTTTTGTCTGTCAAACGATGCTAGATGCTTAAGCTTATAAAAAAGATAAACTTAAAATCGTATAAGCTCCAAGAAGCTCACCCTTTATGTCTTGAACAAAAATAATTCTTTGGTTTCAATATCATGCAGTTTGTGACTCCGATTAGGAGGTTTTATTCTATATTTATTGTTGTGTAACAAATTAAAGTTTATATTAACTTTTGTAACTTTTAAGTACGAGATTCAAATAGCATTTAGTCATTAAACATGGTTTAACAACTTAAATATTTTATAAATTTGGGAATCCAGAGCACTAGTTATAAAGTTTAAACACAATTGAACTACTTAAATGCCACAAGATGTGTTATTATAGGGTAAATGACAAAAGTCGGCAACGAACTGCCACTAAATATTACAAGTATGCAACCTACCCAATTTAATGTTCGGGTATGCAACAAACCGGGAAATTTTGTGCTCGGATCTTTGTCAAGTTTATTTTTACCTTTTGAAGTTTGAGAAAGCTGACTAGGCATACAATCAGCTGCCACATTGATTTTGTTTTTCCACGTGTAATGGCAGTTCATAATGAACACATGTGAACGAACTCCGGCAGATTACTCGCGTTTTCTGGTGACGTAGGCCGGCACGCACCTACAACCACCGTTGACCAAATAATGGCAGATGACGGTGGCCGGTGTGGGTGGGACTACGGTGGTGATGATGATGATTTAAAGCATCAACGATGATATAGATTTTTTGTGTTGTTAAAAGTCGAACCATCTATCTCTTCTATTTCATTCATTATTATCAGCTTCTTCATAATGAACACATGTGAACGAACTCCGGCCGATTACTCGCGTTTTTCGGTGACGTAGGCCGGCACGCACCTGCAACTCTGTAACACCCCTGAAATTCACTGTTTTGCGGAAGCATAGTTTGGGGTGTTACTAATCAAATATCACAGCACAAAGATAAAGTAAACGACATCTATATGCAACGTTTGTAAATTAGTTACATTCCATAGATATATTGTTTGAAAACTTAGTGTTTTCGTATACAAATATGTAGTTTCCCTAGAGTCCGCGCGTGTAGCGGAAGATTCTATTACATAATCAAAATATACAAAGATAATGCTAAGAATCTCCGTGAATGCAGTTGTGTTGAAATCATGCGACTCTAGCTAAAATCCTGGAGTAATCCTACTCCATCCGAGTACCTGAGAAAACATGCTAAAAAGTGTCAACCAAAAGGTTGGTGAATCTCACAGGTTTGTAAGTAATATTAGCTTTGAACACGAGATTTCATCAGTAATGCCCGCAGGCGTAAAGTCAGCAATTTCAATCCAGAAATCATAAAACCAGTATTTGCAATCCAGCAAATGTAATTAAATAAGTTTATACCGTTGCCATGAGGCTCATAATCGAAGCTTAACCCGTAAGTAATAAGTTTGCTCCCGTGACATGCTCGTAAATGAGCAAGCATCAGTAACGAATAATTAGTCACCCGTTTCTACGTGTAAATCGGTACGTGGCAGCGCTACTGCCCCGGGCGGGGAGGGTCATTTCCCTAATGGATCCATTAACTAGTGTTCGCGCTTAAGTCCATAACTAACGATATATGATGGAGAGACTTCTGTAAATAGTAAACAACTCATGCAATTTCGTTTGGTATAGTAAGCAGTTTAGTACTTGTGTTCAAGAAAAATCAGTAGCATGTATCTCCCCCAATAAGATAAAACAGTAAAAGTGGGGCCGTAAGACTCACCTGAGTCTTGTAGTAATCAGTTGCAATTAGCAAGTAGTAAGTAAAGCAAGTAGGTTCTCTGAACCCGTAACCTTCAAATGCCTAATCATATGAAGTTATGTAAGTATGCGTCTCACGAGACGTTTCGTTTAGTTGTACACAACTAATATATCCAGTGTTTGTCCGTATGTTTGTAATTGTTTGTTTGTTGGAAAACATGTTTGGCCCGTTGGTGACGGTTTGTAGCAAAAATTCTAAAATGTTGACTTTGCTACAGTAAATGTGCTACAGTGAATTGCTACAGTAAAATTTGACTTTTTGCTACAGTACTTTGACTTTTCTATAGTGAAAATCCTTTAAAATTTCCAAGTTTTCTGTTTTCTGCGACATAAGCTGCGACACAAGGATTTGTATGCGACACAAGGGTTGTGTCGCATGAAGGATGCGACACAATAGCTCTGCGACACAGTGGTTGTGTCGCAAAAAGCTTGCGATGCTAATTCAATAGCGACAGAACGGTTGTGTCGTATTAAATACGACATAGTATGCGACATAGAGTGCGACACAATATTGTGTCGCAAAGGTTACAACACTAAAGGATTGGTACGACACAAGATGCGACATAAACGGGTTTATGCGACACAGCATGCGACACAAGGCTTGTGTCGCATGTATGAACACCAGCCCAGAAACTTTCGGGTTTCAAGAATTTTTGACCAAAAACGCAAATCTAACCCATTTTTGAGCTATAAAATCGTGTATTCTTCATGTATTAGGTTATATCTAAGTTGTGTACACATCAAAACATCAAAACATTACACCAAATTGAATAGATCTAAGATTTTAGGAATTTCTTACTTTTGCAAATCGAGCTAAATGGAGGATGAGATGATGAAAACGGTCTTGATATTCTTGCTCCACTCGTGATGGTGATTCCGAATATGTAAATTTCGTGTGTCGGTTTGTATTCCGAAAATTTAGTGTAGATTGGAGTTGAGAGAGTTTTTGAGGTGTGTGTGTTTTTAGTGATAATGAAAATGAAAAAGAGAAGTGGGTGGGGGTTGGAGTTGGCTGATCCAAAGGAGGAAGGAGGGGAAAACGCTCCCTAAAACTCAGTGTTTACTCCGTGTCCTAAGCGTTTAATCCTTTGTTTTTAGTATTTTAACCAAACCGTTATATTTAAAAATGTAACTGGAATATTTAAATAAAAACACTTTGAAATTAATAATAAAAACATTTGTCGCAGTATTTAAATTATGAATTCGCGTTTATTACGTTTTATTGCATTATTTAAAATGTCGTCGCGATAACATATAAATAGTGTTCGTCCGGTTGCGTATTTTATATAACAAAATACGTTCTCATTATTTAAGTAAATTTCTGTCACCAACGTCCAAGTAAACTGTGTCGGACTCCGTCCGGTTAATTCGCACGATTTATCCAAATCGCGTAAGTACACACACATATATATAAATCACTTTATATATATATACAAATAGAGCCTGCAATTAGTCCTATTACATACTAATTACATCTAGTTACAATTAATTAGGCATAATTAATTATCCTAATTATGCAGGTGTTACATTCTCCCCTTGTTAAAGAAATTTCGTCCCGAAATTAGCTTGAGTGCACGGACGGTGCGTTATCTGGGAAAAGATGTGGGTATTTCTGTCGTATTTGGTCTTCCCGTTCCCAGGTGAACTCAGGGCCGCGCCTAGAATTCCACCTGACCTTTACGATGGGAATACGACTCTGTTTCAATCGTTTGACCTCACGGTCCATGATTTCCATAGGTTCCTCGAACAAAATGAAGTTTATCATCGATTTGAATTTCGTCGAGCGGTATAATCAGTGTCTCGTCAGACAGACATTTCTTCAAGTTAGAAATGTGGAATGTGTTGTGTACGCTGCTAAGTTCAGCAGAAAGTTGCAGGCGGTATGCCACTAGACCAATCATTTCCAGGATTTCGAATGGTCCGATGTATCTAGGATTTAGTTTACCTCGCTTTCCGAATCGAATGACACCCTTCCACGGTGCCACTTTGAGAAGTACCTTGTCCCCTACCTGGAACTCAAGGTGTTTGCGTCTCACGTCAGCATAGCTTTTCTGACGATCACGTGCGGCTTTCAACCGGTTTTGAATACCAACGATTTTCTCAGTAGTTTCTTGAATGATATCTGGACCCGTGAGTTGGGAATCTCCTAACTCAGTCCAACAGATAGGTGATCGGCATTTACGCCCGTAAAGTGCCTCGAAGGGTGCAGCCTTTATGCTGGTATGGTAACTGTTGTTGTACGAGAACTCGCACAACGGTAAGTGATTTTCCCAAGAAGTACCGAAGTCAACTACGCAGGCTCGTAGCATATCCTCCAGTGTTTGAATAGTTCGCTCGCTTTGGCCATCGGTTTGCGGGTGATAAGCAGTACTCATATCCAGACGAGTACCAAGAGATTTTTGTAGCGATTGCCAAAAGTTAGAAGTAAAACGGCTGTCCCTATCCGAGATGATCGAGATAGGTACACCGTGTCGCGAGATGATTTCTTTGACATAGATGCGAGTCAGACGCTCCATCTTGTTGGTTTCCTTGATGGCCAGAAAATGAGCAGATTTCGTGAGACGGTCCACGATCACCCAAATCGTATCGCAACCACTCGAAGTTTTCGGTAGTTTGGTGATGAAGTCCATGGAAATCTGTTCCCATTTCCACTGAGGAATTTCAGGTTGTTGGAGCAACCCCGAGGGTCTTTGGTGTTCGGCCTTGACTTTGGAACAGGTTAGGCATTTACTGACGTACAAGGCAATGTCAGCTTTCATGTTAGGCTACCAATACAACCCTTTGACGTCATGATACATCTTATCAGAACCAGGATGTATAGAGTATCGAGATTTGTGAGCTTCAGCCATCACCAAATCTCGCAAGTTTCCGAATTTGGGTAACCACACCCGGTTAGAGAAGTATCGAGTTCCATCGGGTTTGATTTCGAATTGTTTATCCAAGCCTCGCAAGGCTTCATTTTTCAAGTTTTCATCGTTGAGTGCTTCAAGTTGAGCGGTAAGGATTTTAGCAGGAAGCTCGTTACGAATTGTCATAGAAAGTGCTCGGACTCGAAGGGGTTTCACTCGTTCTTTTCGGCTTAAGGCATCGGCAACTACGTTAGCCTTGCCCGGATGGTATTTGATCTCGCAGTCGTAGTCACTAAGTAACTCAACCCAGCGACGTTGTCTCATGTTTAGATCTTTCTGATCGAATATGTGTTGGAGACTTTTGTGATCGGTAAAGATGGTGCTTTTCGTACCGTAGAGATAATGTCTCCAGATTTTCAATGCGAAGACCACAGCACCTAACTCGAGGTCGTGGGTCGTATAGTTTTTCTCGTGGATTTTTAGTTGTCGTGAGGCATAGGCAATGACTTTTTCCCGTTGCATCAACACACAACCAAGTCCTTGGTGTGAGGCGTCGCAGTAAACTACGAAATCGTCGGTGCCCTCGGGTAAGGACAAGATCGGTGCACTGCAAAGTTTGTTTTTCAATAGTTGGAAAGCTGACTCTTGTTTATCAGTCCAATCGAACTTCTTATCTTTCTGAGTCAGTGTGGTTAAAGGAACAGCTATTCTTGAAAAGTTTTCGATGAATCGGCGGTAATAACCAGCAAGACCTAAGAATTGTCTCACTTCGGTTGGAGTGGTCGGTGACTCCCAGCCCTTGATTGCTTCAATCTTGGCGGGATCAACATGAATTCCCTGGCTGTCAATCACGTGCCCGAGGAATTGAACGGTTCGAATCCAGAACTCACACTTAGAGAATTTGGCATATAACTCTTCGTGTTTCAGAAGTCCTAGAATGGTTTTCAGATGTTGAGCATGTTCCTGCTCGTTGCGAGAGTAAATCAGGATATCATCGATGAACACAATGACGAATTTGTCAAGATATGGTTTGCACACCCGATTCATAAGGTCCATGAATACGGCCGGTGCGTTGGTCAACCCGAATGGCATCACTTGGAATTCGTAATGCCCATAACGAGTTCGGAAAGCTGTCTTTGGGATATCATTGTCACGGACTCGGAGTTGATGATAACCCGACCGTAGATCAATCTTTGAGTAAACACTCGATCCCTGGAGTTGGTCAAACAGGTCATCGATTCTAGGAAGTGGGATTCTTTATGGTTAGCTTATTCAGCTCTCGGTAGTCGATACACATGCGGAAATATCCAACTTTCTTTTTCACGAATAAGACCGGAGCTCCCCAAGGCGAGGAACTTGGTCGAATGAATCCTCTGTCCAGGAGTTCCTGTAGTTGGTTAGACAACTCCTGCATTTCGGATGGTGCTAAACGGTAAGGGGCTCGTGCCACGGGTGCAGCTCCAGGCACAAGTTCGATTTGAAATTCAACTTGTCTAGGTGGCGGAAGTCCGGGCAAGTCTTCAGGAAAGACTTCCGGGAAATCCCGCACGATCGGAACATCCTCAAGTCGCTTCTCCTCCGACTTCTTCTCCGTTACATGTGCGAGGATGGCTTGATACCCTTTTCGTAGATATTTTCTCGTTTTCAGACAGGATACAATATTCAGATTCCGTCTACCGGTCTCCCCTTGTAGGACTAAGGTTCCACCGGAGACAAGAGGTATGCGAACGAGTTTGTCATGACAGATGATTTCAGCTCGGTGCCTGGATAACCAATCCATACCGACAATAATATCGAAGCTGCCGATCTCGACAGGGATTAAATCAATGGAAAACGTTTCGTTCGTGAGGTTAAGTGTACAGTTGTGTATGATGCTATCAGTCTCAATCAGTTTGCCGTTAGCTAATTCTACAATGTATTTAGCATCTAAGGCAGTGGGAGTTATGTCAAGTAAAGGGCTAAATTTCTCAGAAATGAAGCTTCTATCGGCACCGGTATCAAATAACACAGAAGCAGTAAGGTCGTTGAGAAGGAACGTACCCGTCACGACATTCGGGTCTTGTCTGGCTTCCCCAGCCTTGATAACGAAAGATCTGCCGCGAGCAGGGTTGTTGTTGTTTTTCAGCTTTGGGCAATCTTTCTTGAAGTGCCCTGAATTTCCGCACCCAAAGCAGGCCTTTGGTGCATTGGTGTTGGGGGTAGAAATGTTGGTTCGGCAATCCTTGGCTAGATGCCCGAACCGTTTGCAGTTGGAGCAAGGGCAAGAACCGTCATGATGACGGCTGCATTTGGAACAGTAAGGCTTGTTCCCGCTGTACCCTTTCTTTTCCGAAGTCCCCGATGAATAAGCCTTAATGTACTCAGGCTTTTTGTTGGAGGTTTGGTTGGATGAGTTGGGGTTACCTTCCCACTTGCGTTTGTTGTTTGCAGATGGGGTTGAAGTTGTGCCACGGCGGACAGAATTTGCCGTTAGTTCATGGGCTACGGATGGCGCTCTGAATAGTACCCGGTTTGGATGAAGTCACCAGGTCCTGTAGTCTCTCGGGAAGTCCATCAACGAATTTCTCGATCCTCTTGTACTCAGGATCGACCATGGTTGGGCACAGAAGTGCCAGTTGGTGGAAACGGTTGGTATAACCGGTGATGTCATCACCCTGCATCTTGTGGTTCCAGAATTCCATTTCCAGCTGTTTCAATTCATCCCTGGGGCAGTACTCGCCCCTCAACATCTCCTTCAACTCCTCCCACGGGAGTTTGTAAGCATTAGCAACACCCACAGTCTGGGCATAGGTGTTCCACCAGGTGAGTGCGGTGTCAGTAAAAGTACTAACGGAGAACTTAACTTTGTCTCCTTCCGCACAGTTGCAGATCAGAAATACGGATTCGACTTTCTCGATCCAGCGTACTAGACCGATAGCTCCCTCAGTACCTGCAAAGTTTAGAGGTTTGCAGTTCTGAAAGTCTTTGTATGAACAGGGTTTAGCAGTAGGGATTTCAGCGGCATCGCTGTTCCTCGTGGAATTTGGTGGAGTATTCCGAGCCAAGGCTTCAGTAACAGCCTGGGTTATAAGGGAGGTAATCTGGGCATCGGTGTATGGTCTTGTCTTTGGCGGCATGATTCTTCAATAAAAGAAATGAAGATACATGAGATTTTGTAGGAACTTGTAATTGTCACAGATGTACATGTATAAAAGCAGTAATACATAACATCAACATGGAAAAATGACAATTATTATGAGTTGAAATATCAAGGAATATTTGATGGATAATGCGAGTTCAAAGGTTACATCCTACAGAGATATTACAAAAGGTGTCGGGAATTGTTACATCCGACTAGTTTATAGAGTAGCGCTAGATAGTCATTAGATTACGAGATAGATTACAAGACAAAGACTACACTAGTCTTCATGTAGATTAATTGGTTCCATCAGCGCGACAAGGCGGTCCACGGTTTCTGCTAGTCGGTTGGTTTGCCTGGCGTTGTCTTCCACCAAGGCCAGTCGTTGTGCTAGTGTTCGAGAGTGATCCTCAGTCTCCTGTGAACGCTGTTCACATTCCTCTAGTCGGTTTCGTACAAGTTCATCCGCACCTAATTCGGCGGTCATTGAATCCTGAATTATGCTTACAGAGAGGTTGGTATCCTCTTGTTCTCGCTGGAGTTGGGATATGTGATCAAGTGCTTGGCGAAGCAGGTTGGTCATTCGGTGTTGTTCCCGTTCAAGACTTTCGAGTCTTTGCTCCTGACGGCGGAATTAGGTAGCCAATACTAGCAACGTGAGATGTGCCGAGTTCTGAGAGTTATGTACAGGATAAGGGCTGTTTCGAGGCGACCTTGTGTTCCTCCTGGCTACTCGTGGGTTCCGTGACCCATGTGAGTGAGAGTGTGACGGATTAGGTGGTGTGTTTGCCATTCCTGTGGCAGAATGTAAGTAAGACGAGGCTAATATATATACATGTATCATATCCAGCCTATTGTCTAGCACGTATCAAGTAATGGTCCGGTTCTCTCGTGGTCAGAGTCAGCTAACGCATTCCTGTTCAACATAACCATTTCAGACCTAGCATCATCTTTCCTTAATTGTACATAGTTGATCAGGCTATGTTAAATTAAAGTCATATGATGTAATTCCTGAACCAATCATGCCTAGTAAGGAAATACTGCCTAACGGTCATAGTCTAGGCCCACTAAATGCAACCTAGTTCACTATAACCTTAGGCTCTGATACCAATCTGTAACACCCCCGAAATTCACTGTTTTGCGGAAGCATAGTTTGGGGTGTTACTAATCAAATATCACAGCACAAAGATAAAGTAAACGACATCTATATGCAACGTTTGTAAATTAGTTACATTCTATAGATATATTGTTTGAAAACTTAGTGTTTTCGTATACAAATATGTAGTTTCCCTAGAGTCCGCGCGTGTAGCGGGAGATTCTATTACATAATCAAAATATACAAAGATAATGCTAAGAATCTCCGTGAATGCAGTTGTGTTGAAATCATGCGACTCTAGCTAAAATCCTGGAGTAATCCTACTCCATCCGAGTACCTGAGAAAACATGCTAAAAAGTGTCAACCAAAAGGTTGGTGAATCTCACAGGTTTGTAAGTAATATTAGCTTTGAACACGAGATTTCATCAGTAATGCCCGCAGGCGTAAAGTCAGCAATTTCAATCCAGAAATCGTAAAACCAGTATTTGCAATCCAGCAAATGTAATTAAGTAAGTTTATGCCGTTGCCATGAGGCTCATAATCGAAGCTTAACCCGTAAGTAATAAGTTTGCTCCCGTGACATGCTCGTAAATGAGCAAGCATCAGTAACGAATAATTAGTCACCCGTTTCTACGTGTAAATCGGTATGTGGCAGCGCTACTGCCTCGGGCGGGGAGGGTCATTTCCCTAATGGATCCATTAACTAGTGTTCGCTCTTAAGTCCATAACTAACGATATATGATGGAGAGACTTCTGTAAATAGTAAACAACTCATGCAATTTCGTTTGGTATAGTAAGCAGTTTAGTACTTGTGTTCAAGAAAAATCAGTAGCATGTATCTCCCCCAATAAGATAAAACAGTAAAAGTGGGGCCGTAAGACTCACCTGAGTCTTGTAGTAATCAGTTGCAATTAGCAAGTAGTAAGTAAAGCAAGTAGGTTCTCTGAACCCGTAACCTTCAAATGCCTAATCATATGAAGTTATATAAGTATGCGTCTCACGAGACGTTTCGTTTAGTTGTACACAACTAATATATTCAGTGTTTGTCCGTATGTTTGTAATTGTTTGTTTGTTGGAAAACATGTTTGGCCCGTTGGTGACGGTTTGTGGCAAAAATTCTAAAATGTTGACTTTGCTACAGTAAATGTGCTACAGTGAATTGCTACATTAAAATTTGACTTTTTGCTACAGTAACTTTGACTTTTCTATAGTGAAAATCCTTTAAAATTTCCAAGTTTTCTGTTTTCTGCGACATAAGCTGCGACACAAGGATTTGTATGCGACACAAGGGTTGTGTCGCATGAAGGATGCGACACAATAGCTCTGCGACACAGTGGTTGTGTCGCAAAAAGCTTGCGATGCTAATTCAATAGCGACAGAACGGTTGTGTCGTATTAAATACGACATAGTATGCGACATAGAGTGCGACACAATATTGTGTCGCAAAGGTTACAACACTAAAGGATTGGTACGACACAAGATGCGACATAAACGGGTTTATGCGACACAGCATGCGACACAAGGCTTGTGTCGCATGTATGAACACCAGCCCAGAAACTTTCGGGTTTCAAGAATTTTTGACCAAAAACGCAAATCTAACCCATTTTTGAGCTATAAAATCGTGTATTCTTCATGTATTAGGTTATATCTAAGTTGTGTACACATCAAAACATCAAAACATTACACCAAATTGAATAGATCTAAGATTTTAGGAATTTCTTACTTTTGCAAATCGAGCTAAATGGAGGATGAGATGATGAAAACGGTCTTGATATTCTTGCTCCACTCGTGATGGTGATTCCGAATATGTAAATTTCGTGTGTCGGTTTGTATTCCGAAAATTTAGTGTAGATTGGAGTTGAGAGAGTTTTTGAGGTGTGTGTGTTTTTAGTGATAATGAAAATGAAAAAGAGAAGTGGGTGGGGGTTGGAGTTGGCTGATCCAAAGGAGGAAGGAGGGGAAAACGCTCCCTAAAACTCAGTGTTTACTCCGTGTCCTAAGCGTTTAATCCTTTGTTTTTAGTATTTTAACCAAACCGTTATATTTAAAAATGTAACTGGAATATTTAAATAAAAACACTTTGAAATTAATAATAAAAACATTTGTCGCAGTATTTAAATTATGAATTCGCGTTTATTACGTTTTATTGCATTATTTAAAATGTCGTCGCGATAACATATAAATAGTGTTCGTTCGGTTGCGTATTTTATATAACAAAATACGTTCTCATTATTTAAGTAAATTTCTGTCACCAACGTCCAAGTAAACTGTGTCGGACTCCGTCCGGTTAATTCGCACGATTTATCCAAATCGCGTAAGTACACACACATATATATAAATCACTTTATATATATATATACAAATAGAGCCTGCAATTAGTCCTATTACATACTAATTACATCTAGTTACAATTAATTAGGCATAATTAATTATCCTAATTATGCAGGTGTTACAAACTCGCTGGTCGGAGATCCCTTTGACCATTCAGCGGCGGCTTCAGAGTTGCAAAACAAAGAAACGGACCTGCAAGTCGTTTCATATCCCCCACCACGACCATTGTACGATCTGTTTCCGGCCGCCATAATCGATAAGGGGTGAGAGGTATACTAAATGTCCTTACTATCAACTGTTGATAACAAACATCCCCTCCACCCTGCGAGAACCCGTAGCCAACGTGTTATTACTTTACAGTGGTATTTTTAACACATCATGATCAACTGCTTCGATGAGTATATTGTCGAACGGAAAAACCAAGCATTTAACAAGATTAACAGATTAAACACTAAATTTTATGAATTTTTAACAAAATTCAAAGAAAAGGAAAACCCATATTTGAAGAATTTATAAAACATCAACCGGAAAAAACCTATTGTATAATCATACCGGTGGTCAAGCGCAGAAAATTATTACCGGAGTGAGAAATATTGTGAATCGGAGATGGAGGAATGAACTACCAGTTATTTTTGTTATCTGTTTCGATTTATTCTTTAACATATTTGCGATTCAGTCTGATGTCGTGTATATATACATGACTGGCCTAATTATGGCAGAGGGTTTTGGAGGAACTCCACCTCATATTTATATTACATAATAAATGATATATATCCACGTCAGTTTTTATTGTCCACGTCACATTTATTACGAAAATAAAAATTGTAAAAAATGGAAGTTGACCGGTCAAACCGGTAACAAGTTACCATATTACTCACCTAAGTACATGTTTAGCCGGTTTGTTGCATACCCGAACATTAAATTGGGTATGTTGCATACTTGGAATATTTTGTGGCAGTTCGTTGCCAACTTTTGTCATTTACCCGTTATTATATTGTTACTTAATTATATATTTTGATTAATATTCGAACTTGATGTAAAATGACTCATGACTTTCGAGTTGATTATAAATCGCTAACTATTATTTTTTATATTTTTTGGTAAAACATAAAGAACCTTTGATACATTTAGTTGATAGAAAAAAAAATGAAACATTCATATGTTACTGGTGAATTTCACTTGACGTTCAGGTTGCATTTAGTTCATGTGATTCAACGGAATTCGATGGAATTGAAATCTCAATTTCATTCCATAAGGGTGTGTTTATAAGAATGAATTGATTTGAAAGTCATCAAATTTCTTTACTCAAAGGATTTTATATTACTTGAAATTCCAATTCCTTTAATGAATTATGATTTCACCAAAAATATTTCGCGAATCAAACGCAATATTAGTTTCAAAAACACAGGTATAACATGCATCTGTGCATATTTTTTTCTTTTTCTTTTTTTGAAAATCAATGATTTATCAAGAAACCCGTTAAGCTTAATAATATTAACCTTTTATTATTTGTAAGTTAATTAACTAAAAATATTACTTTTGCCTAAAGTATTATGCAAAACCGAGATAGAAAAATACCTACTCCCTCCGTCTCGAATTTATTGTCCACTTTTCCATTTTGGGATGTCCCAAATTTATTGTCTAGTTGTACCTTTCAGCCAATCAAAACATTGGAATGTGGTTAGAGATTAAATTTTATTGATTGTAGGGTACAATCAATACACTTTTCTTAAAACGTGTGTTTTCGTCGTGAGACAATAAAATTGGGACGGAGGAAGTAGTATTTTATATTTTTAAGTAACAAATCTAAATAATAAATAATCGGCGGTTAAACATATCTCCATCACGATATTTTAGCCCTAAAATAGTGAAATAAACATTACCTTCATCTTCAATCGTTGCCGATAAAGGTTTACTCGTCGTTCTGTTTGCTGGTAAGCATCATAAACACCATCAAAGTATTCAATTGGTCAACTTTTGTTTATATATACTCGTTTGATTTAACCCTAATTAAGTAACCTAATTGATTGAAATTTGCTGCCATTGTTAGCTTCTTCCTGTATATATAGCTGAAATATTTGTTCCTTTAATTGTGTTTTAGGTTTTTGGATTACCTAGGAGATAGTGTTATTGTTTGCCTTACGCTGTATCAAAACTCAATAACCTGATAAGCTGATTTTGAGTGTTTGGTGAACCCCAAATCCCCAATCATAAAGGTCAATAACCTGATAATCAGTTTCAAATAAGTAAAACTCAAACAGCTTAAATAAGCTGATAACTGCATAAGCCGTAAGCTTTTTCGGTTATGCAATACCAAAGCACCAGGTATTTGCAAATGTGTTTATTTTTTATTTATCTATGTGGTTATATTTGCTAAGTGATCAGCATCAATCTTGTTTTCTTATATCCATGTCCCAAACGACACGTGAAGTTTTCATATGTTTCTTTGTGCAGTTGTTTAGTCTTAGCTTTCTTTGTGCTCAAATGTATCATCCTTGACTGATGCTATATGTATGTAACTATGTATGTTTTCAGATACTTTTTGAGCTTAATATTCAACCTTCTGCATATTATGATAGTAACATGTGAATAAAAATGATATAATCGTTACTATGTTTCTTAGTTATTCTCTAGTTTAGTAGCTTGTAACTGTTTCTGGTGCATGTTAAGATTCACCATTCTAAAGTAAATTATTAGCAGTTGTTTGCCGACTTCACTTAAAGACGGCAGTTGAAGAATGGGCAAGAAAGGATCATCGGGCAAGAAAGCTCCTACTGCAACTGGTGGGCCTCAAATGTCAGTTACAATGAGAGAAGCCTCAATGGGGAAGAAACGCACCAATACTAAGTCTTCGTTAAAGTTACAACATATAAAGAACCTTGCAGTTTGGGCCAGTCATGATGCCGCCATACCTTCACTGGGTGCCTTTTTTGGCCACCATCTTGCTGCTTCTTCTGAGGCATTGGCAATACCAGTTGACCCATCACTGTTTACTTGTCAAAGGCAATCGCTCTCTCTCTCTCTCTCTCTCTCTCTCTCTCTACACACAAACACACACATAATATCAAATAATAGTATGTTAGATCAATATTAGTATTAGGTGACTAAAGCATGACCCATGCTAATTTTTAGGTTATTCTGAGCATTAAGCACTTGAAGAAGCCTACCTGCAAGTGAATTAACTACACTTGAGGTGGCTGGATGGGGCTCGGGCGAGTTGTGCAACATTTTAATAAGGATTATGTTGACTGCAAACTCTTTTTAGGCACAAAGAGAGAACTATATAATCTGTGTACACTATGACTAAAATACTATATTATACCAAGAATAATATACTTTATTTGAAGAAAGTGAGTTATGAGGTTTTATGCATTCCATATACCCTTTGTGAGACTTTCGACCCATACGAACCATCAAGGATAAAACGAGTGTGTATTACCCAATGCCACTTCATACAAGTATACAACAGTATATGTATAATCTGGTTGACTATTGTAGTCGCTTGACTTGTCTTTAGCTTTCCAAGCCACCGCCCCAAAAAGCTCTCTACCATCTGTCGTTTACCCTGACCTGTAAAAGGGAATTTGGTCATATCAAATGTTTCATACTTGTCACGTAAGCAGGTTCCCATGAATGTCAACTTAGTTTACGAAATGGGTGAATTTTACCTGAATTTTCTAGCTATAGAGCTCAATTTTGCAAATTTTGGGTTTTTTATGTGATTTTTGCACGCGTCATAGCTGTTCCATTATATTTAGAGATTTAGGGTGCGTTTGTTTCGCAGAATGTTTTTGATGGAATTGGAATCCGTGGAAGGAATTGGAATTTGAAGGAATTGGAATATAAAAGAATTGGAATTTGCATAAACAGCATTGTGTTTGGTTGGCAAAAATTTATCGATGGAATTGAAATTTATATAATATAAAATGACAAAATTAGCCTTTACTATTTTACATATTGTTTATATTTCTTTCATTCTTAAAGATTCTTTTATAAACTTAATCGATCTTTAAAACTTGTATTTTTTTTTAAATCAAGTCATACACCTATCTTTCTTTTTTATTATATAAAACGCATATCTAATTTATCTTGTAAATTGTTTTGGATCTGAACTATATCACTACCTGCTAATCTGCTATATCCATTCTAAAATAATTTAATTAAATTGAAGCCCACGATCCATTACCTTGGATGAAATTATGAAACAAAGATGAGATCAATATCCCTAGGCCCTAGCTGCTAAAATAAACCACTTCCACGGGATCTACTATTTTCTTAGCTGCTAAAATCAAAAACGAAAAGAAAAACTAATTCTTGAAGAAGATAGATTCAACCCAAAACCTTCAAAAAACCTAAATCGAAGAAGAAGAAAGGAAATGGATATGGTGCAAAGGTCCGACGGTATTAGGAGGATGCAGCGGCGGTGTTAGCAGGGTGCAGCGGCGATGTTAGCGGCGGTGCGTTGGCGGTGAAGCGGTGGCTTTAGCGGCGGTGGTGTTAGCGATGCGACGAAAGTGCGACTGTGGTTCCGGTAGTAACGTCCGAGTGACTGTGAAGATGGGATTGAAGAAGGAGGGAAAAGTGGCCGGAAATCGGAGGTGACCGGTGATGGCTGGAAGGTTGGGGTTGAAGAAGCAGTTGAATGAATGAATGATTCAAGAGAAATACAGTGGAAATAATAATAGGCATTTAATTTTGAAGGGTTAATTGGTAAAAATGAAAACATTCCATCGGTTGTTATACTTTCCTTCAAGATAGTGATGGAATCTTGAATTCCTTTAGTTAAATGAATTTGAAGGAAAGTTTTTGAATTCCAATTCCATTTCTTTCTCAGCCAAACACACCATGGATGGAATTCAAATTCCAATTCCATTGAATTCCAACGAATTATGTGAAACAAACATGGCCTTAATAGCACACTTTATTGTTATTATTTTATATTAGTATATGCTAATGACGATCCAATTCTTTTGCAGATGTGAATCTATACTTCATCCTGGCTACAATTGTACCATCCGAATTGAGAAAAACAAAAAAAATGCTCGACGCAAAGGCAAGAAAACTACTTGCTATCCTCAGAACAATATTGTATACACTTGCCATTTTTGCTCACACCGGAATATGAAAAGAGGTACCCCGAGAAATACAAGTCAACCAATGGTAAAAGCACAACCAAAGGTCAAAGCACAACCAAAGGTTAAAGCACATCCAATGTCAACCAATCGCAATACCAGTATTGCAGTTTCTTCTTCTGATATGACTAAAGATAACACCAACATTATAGCAGCTCCACTGGGGCCCACAGCAGACGACTCTAGCAGGGGAAAAAAAAGTATTGTGGAGATAAACGGAATATTGAAGGTAAAAAATGATTCCGCAGATGTAAGTACTATAGCAGCTCCACTGGGGTCCACAGCAGATGATCCTGGCATGGGCAAAATGGGTGTTGTAGAGATAGGTGAAATGTTGAAGGTCAAAGACAACTCTGCAGATATGAATAACTTAGGAATTCCACTAGTGTCTGCAACAGAGGACCCCAACAAGGGCAAAATGGGTATAGTCGAGATACGTGAAACGTTGAATTTCAATGAGGACTCTGCAGATGTAAACACTATAGCAGCTCCACTGGGGCCCACAGCAGACGACCCTGACAGCAGTGATAGTGTCAATATGGGAATTGTAGAGGTAAGTGAAACGTTGAGACTCAAAGACGACTCAGCAGATATAATTGTTACAGCAGCTCCATTGGAGTCCACAGCAGACAACCCCGACAGGGGCAATATGGGTATTGTAGAGTTGAGTAAAACGTCTAAAATTACAGACGTCTCTGCCGATATAAACACTATGGTAGCTCTGCTAGGGTCCGCAACAGACGACCCTGAGAGAGGCAAAATGGGTATTGTAGAGATAAGTGAAACGTTGAAGGCCAACGGCGATACATATCCTATAACAGATGACCCTAGGCACAAAATGGGTGTATTAGAGATAAGTGATACAATGGAGGTAAAAAGCAACCCTGCTGAATCTAGTCCGGCTACTCCATTGACCAGGCCAGCATTGACTTTACTGGAGTCAAAGATGAAGAAGAGGAATCGTTCAGGGGCTAAGAAAAAAGGGGCATCTGAAAGTCGTTCAGAAGCTTCAAATGCAGACAAATCAGTGAGCACATCTAAGAGAAAGCGAAAAAAATCTTGGACTAGCCTGAAGGAGATTGCTGAGAGAGATGAAAATGATAGAAGGAAGAGGTTGATGAATGTTACAGTCCCATTTTCTATTCAGTGAAAATTTTGATGTTTGCTTGATAATGAGGTAGACATGTTCGCGAAAGTTCTAGAAAATATATGCTTATAAGCATTCAATTTTGCTCTTACTATCTGTTCAATGAGTTATAGGCAAACAAATTTGATTTATGGCAATTGGCAAGAGTTCTTCAAAAACAGTGAGTGAGAACAATATTTAAAGCAGAAACTAATTTGATTGTAGTAGATGAAATGTAAGTTAACAACTTTGTTTTCACATTCATCTTCCAAACCCAGTATTGTTGCAGTAGATTTTCTCTTCCAAATCTTAAAGATAGTATTGATCAATCCGAGGTAGTTATGTCACATTATCATGAAACTAGTTATTGTGATTTCAAATCATAATAATTAGTTGTTCGGTGTTTAGGATTGTATATTTGCATATGTGCAAAGAGTAATAGTGAAAAATGAAACAAACTCGATACAACTTGAGAGCTTTATGAACTGATTACTTTAACTTTCGAAGTCAATCTCGATGTCATCTAGGTTCGGATCGAGTCAATTTGAATATTGTTCAAATACAATCATGTCGATACTATAGGATATTATCCATGCCTTTGATATACTCAAGAGTAAACTTCCACTCTGAGAATCAATTGGACCACCTCAAAAGTTTTCTTAGGGAGCATTTTGGGTTTGAATTGAAGCATGTGGGTAAAATTGAAAATTTTAAAGTACAATTGAAATTCGTGCTCAATAAAGTACAATTGAAATTTTTCTGTTTCTCTTTTAACTGCAAGAATTTCTTTAAACGTGGAATGATATTGTTGCTCTAATGGTTTAAACATGCCACTTCTGTAGTTGCATATGAATCTGGCATTATTGTTGTCTTGAACAGGTAAGACCGTCTGTCTCGAAAACCAAAGTTTCTATCGAATGTGAATACAACAAATTACTCATCAAGTCATTCAGATATTGACTCGACTCGACTCAATTATAACTAATAGTCATACATTTTATATAATATTTGGTATCAAACAGTACTGATGATAATAGAAAATTATCCAAACTGTAACTAAAGTAACTGCATCAAAATATTAAAGAAATACTGATTATGTACATTTTATTTTAAAATGTTCAAATAGTACATAAACTTTGTTGCTATTTTTCATAATTTACAAGATGACATACTTGTAAGACGGCTCCCGACGGTTGAACTGTTGGGACGTCGGTTTTTACCGACGGTGCCAACGGTTCAACTGTTGGGCCGTCGGTTGAGGGCGTCGGTGGATGCCGTCGGAATTAACTAAAGTAACTGCAACAAAATATTAAAGAAATATTGATTATGTACATTTTATTTTAAAATGTTCAAATAGTACATAAACTTTGTTGCTACTTTTCATAATTTACAAGATGACATACTTGTAAGACAGCTCCCGACGGTTGAACTGTTGGGACGTCGGTTTTTACCGACGGTGCCAATGGTTCAACTGTTGGGCCGTCGGTTGAAGGCGTCGGTGGATGCCGTCGGAATTTCGACGGGAACGGAAGTGAGAAGCGTAGGCCTGTGTTGTTTTTTGCTTCAATTTCGTTTTTATTTTCCTTTTTTCTTTCACTTTTGTTGATTTTGTTTCGGATTTAAAAAAAAATGGAAGAAAAGGAAGTTGCAGAGGAAGAAGAAGACGCTGGTGATGTTAGCCTTTTAGGTTTGAAAATAGGGCTTAAAATTTAATTTGGAAATGGGCTCATTTAAATTTGAAAATGAGCTTTTAAATGGTTTTTTTCATAAAATAAATGGACATTAAATGGCTTATCAAATAAATGGGTTTTATTTTTTTTAATTACTTTAATGTTTTCTTTTTAATTAATTTAATGTTTTTATTTTTAACTAGTATTTTTTATTTTTTTTAAATTTTAACTATTTATTTTGTACTTTAAATAATTAAATTAAATAATGTGTGAGGTCCAGAAAATACAGAAGTTATTAAATTTTAGTAATGAAATGTTCAATTTGTATCAGTTTTGTGAACCGTTGACGTGACGCTGCTCAACACGAACATTAGTGGTCTTTGACAATAATTTTGAAATGGCAATAAAACATTTCCCACCAATAATAGAAAAAATCCCCCTTCTTAAAACTTCCATCACACAGTTCTCCGGCGCCGATGACCCCCAATCAGTCTCTCTTCTCCGGCAAGCAAGGCGACTCTTTACCACCACCACCACCACCAGCCGAAGTTAAGGAATCGATGAGGAAACGGAAACTGATTGTTATTGAAGACGACGAAGAAGAAAAAGAAGTTGACCTACCAAACACCGATGACGAAATCGAAGAAGAAGACAACGATGAAGAAATCGAAATCGATGTGCAACCGATTGGAAATGTAATTAGGGTTTCTGGTGAAGGAAAATCGATAAGGAATCATTTCTTAGGGTTTCAAGCTGACGACATTTCTTACAACCTCGTAAGCCATTATTTACTCTATTTTTTTAAGTTATTTTACCTGAGAATATAAAAATTAGAACCACGAAAATATTGATAATTGTGATAACTACAAAATTAGCATATGTTAATTTAAATATGAGTAAATAGGAATATAATATGCTATCTATGATTAGTTATAGGATAGTTTTATAAAAGAAGATAAAAAAGTCTTACTAAACTTCCCTCACATTAATATTCTGCTAGACATTGATGAACAACTTGTTATGTTGATGAACTTGCAGGAGGATACTGTGCTTGTGAGTCCGCAAGGGAGTAGTAGCTTCAACGTCAAGCCCTCGGTCGCTATAATTAAGGTGTCTCACTACTAAACCACATTTATCTTTTTCTAAAATCTTTCATTTCCAGAGATACACAAAGAGTCAAAGATATTGGTTACTCGTAATAAAAATCAATTCTTGTAGATGCAAAACTATCTGAATGTTGTTGAATTTGTGTTATTATCGGCAGTTTGTTTTGCATCATGTGTAATGGTTAATGTGGTGATCATCAAGTTGGAGTTTGCATGAAAAATCTGACCCGTCTACTTATGAATGCGTCGATCTAGTGTTTGTTTGTATGTCTAATGGGTTAAAGTTGCTAAAGTAAACATTATTAATGCATAAAGCCTTGGAAATCCTTCTACCTACAGTTATATAGATTAATGCAAAGTTGAATTAATATGAGTTTTGTGATCATGTTTAACACATTAATTGTTTTAGGCTTTTCTTAGAAATCTTGGACAATATTGTTTCAGGCCAACCTAAACTTGTGCACATCCAACCCATCATGTGTTTTATCGTAGCATTCTCATTTTGTGGTCTAAGTAAAACACACATGATACTTTTTTTCTTCAATTTTGTTCATTTGGACATCAGTATCTTGTTTGTCTATGTAAACCAGGATGTAACTGCAGCACAAGATGGGAGCATTACTGTGACAGGGCAGAGGTTTTATCGGCCTGAGCTAGCAGAACTGGAAAACGGAGAAAACTTGAAAACGAGTGAAGCAAGAGAACTTTTCTATAGTTTTGATAAGGATGAGTTCCCAGCTGAAGCCATCATGCACAAATGTGTGGTACATTTTGTTCCACCAAACAAGAAGATCCCAAGTGCTAAAGACCATCCTGGTTTCATTGTTCGAAAGGTCTACAAATTGACATCTAAGAGACTCAATGGGCTATTGGACACAAATTATGCAGCTTGTCAACAAAATGAAATAAATGTGCTCATCAAGAAAACATTTGATCGGATCCCGAATTGGGGATAATAGATCAGATTATGAGCTAAAAAACCAGTTTCATCTGAATGGAGCCTCTGAAGTTGGAAGTTATGTGTTCCCACAAAATTTGCTTAGAGTATATACTATCTCACCTATTTGTCTTTAAGATTTCGTTGTGGATTATGTTCTTAGAAGTTTCGTCTATGTTATCAATTTGAAAATGAGTAGAGTGCAAAACTTGATGTTGATTAACCAAAGAAAAGTTTTGAACTGAAAGTGGCTTATATTTTAATTCTAATTGGTTCAAATAAAATTTACCCAAGTATACATGTGGTTCATGGTCTGGTTTGGTAGATGTCATATGGTCTTGTAAGCAAAAGATTTGGAAAGTGTCAATCTGGTCAGATGCATAAGCAAACAATTTAGTTGGTTTCAAAGATGGTCGCATATGAAAAGTATTCCAGTTTCAATTTAGAATCGCATGAAGTAACTTCGGGAATTGTCTTATTTAGTAAAACTCGATGCTCATTCTAATCGGAACTTTCTTATTAGAATTTAGCATACTAAGTATACATATAAACTTCGAAAAAACCCAAAGTAACCCGTATTGGTCTTGGATGAAACTGTACTGATTCACCAATAACTCAACAGGCTAGTTTTGGCCTATGATTGTTATCTGACATCAATTTTGAGTGTATTCTAACCATATATGTTTAATATATCTTACACCACCAATGTGTTGTAACAAGTCAAATTTCGACCTATCTAAGTCTGATATTTTTATTTATTTTCTTTTTAAAAACTTAAAAAGTAATTTTGCCTTCCGCTTGCTTCCATAAAGATTCTAATCATTCTATGCGAAGTTCTGGATCAGAACCTTATAAATGTAAGTTGAATCTTCTCAAATTACAGTAGAAAAAGTGATAAGCAAAAGAACTGAGGTACGACTCAACTGTCTGTCAAAATAAAGAAAGTATAACTAGATGTTTCCTACCATTGCTGAAAAATTTCCCAAGCCCACATGTGATCTCTCAAGGATGCCGCTTCCCTTTTGGCTCTTAAATGTCCGCAGCAAGAAAATTATCAGATAATGTCACCTGCAAAAGAACATCAAATGCCAGATTGCTTACCAAAGTGCATGATATTGAAAATAAACAAATTAAATGTTAAAAGCGTTGACGATGTTGCGAATCGAAAATTCTTTCCATTCTTTACTTATTCTATCTTCTTTGTCGATTATGGTTCAAAAGTTGATTTAGATGGTGGTCAAAAATATAAAAAATATGAATACCATGGTCCTTTCACGATTTTCAGATACGAAACGACAATTACCTTCTGGCCCAATTTAAAAGGAGGAAGACCCTTGTAAGGGCATGTATTGCACCGGAATGCATCACCTAAACCACACTGCATTTCAACAAGAAACAATTGTTATCAGATACAGAAGAATGATAACTGCTCTAGATAAAACAGTTATATCAGGCCACGCTTTGTCCAAGACTAAATTGGACAAATATCCACTTCACAAATGCAGCCTAATTAGGCAAACTAGTTCAGCCTTGGACCAGTTTTTAACTAAGACCAGAAGTGGCTATTATGATCAATGTGGGTTTTATTTTATTATTTTTTTTGGAATGGCTTTGATCAATTTACTTATGAATGGTCGATTGGGGTTGTGTTTAATTTCTAACGGGTCAAACAAGTAAAAACAGAAAATAGCTTATAAGGATATAGGAATTATAGATCAAACACCCAAAGTGTATTTTTAATACACTAAAGATAAATGCTACTAGATCAGTTTTTCAAAAAAGTTAAATTGATAATGTAACAAGAGAACATACACTGCCGCAGGATGACTGTGGGTTTTCAAGCTGGTCCATGGTGACTCCCAACTTTTCTACTTTCTCCTCTTGTTCAGCACGTCCGCAAACACAGTTCTTGCATGCTTTCCTTGTACTTCCAACTTCACAATCTCCAACTGCAAAAATACAATATAGCTTGCAATTAGAAACAAACGACAAGTGAGTGTCAGAGTACATCTATTGTCATTTGAAGGCTAAGTTGTGCTGGATATCGAGTTTGATTTGGACTTTCAACTGGTCGCTTTGCAGGTCCAACCATGTAAGAACGGTGAGTATGGGTTTTCTCAACTTATCCTTTTAATGTTCGGTTTTCTTCATATAAAGAATAATGATCGTTCTAAATTTATGACACATCAGAAATTCCTAGCAATGCTATTGGATAATTTGTACAACCATGAGAATTCCATGTTCAGAACATTCTAGTGAGTATATATATATATCAAGCCATAACCCCTCCACCCACGAACATTGCAACATTTTCTTCTTTTCGACAAAGTGTCAATCAAGATTACCTCTTTGTTTATCAATCATTATAAATAATGATTAACATTTATTTTGTCCACAGCATCTCTTAACTAGATTAACTACTAAAGGGTTCCGTAATACAGAGGCCAAGATAAACTGATATATTGACAATTGGAGAGTGACGACACTGATGTTGGTCCACCAGGTTACCTATTTTAGTTATTACTGGCAAAAGTGTATACTAGATATGTCAGTAACAAGCAAACATTTAATTTCATACGTGCTCGTTAATCAACTAATATCGAAATTACTTGATCTTATGGCCTTACCAGGAGGGAGCTCGGGCTTCTTTAAATCTTCTTCAGATAGGAGACTATCCTCATCAATAAGATCCATATCATTATTTATCTGGACTTTTGGTAAGCTATTCACCGGCTTCTTCAGAGAAAAAGATGAACCTATCTTCCAAGAAGGCTTCTTTCCCTTGACCTGTTGATAAGATGAAACAAACTCATTTACACCACCGAGGAAGCAGAAGCCATTTTGAAAGAAGCTATTCAGGAACAGAGGGAACGTTTTATACTTCAGGAACAAGCATCCTAAACAAATTGAGCACCCTTTTCAAAATCAAATTTTTTTCAATAAAGTTAAAATAAAAAGGGTACTCAAGCGTTTCGGATTCAAATCATTCAAAATTTATTTTTTGATATCGAAATCTAAAAAAATATCTGGAAAAAAATTGCGTCCAATAGGATTTGAACCTATACTAAAGGTTTAGAAGACCTCTGTCCTATCCATTAGACAATGGACGCCTTTCATTGCGATTTTTGGGTATTTTTACTTTCGGATCTTTTATTTGAAAAAAAAATCTGTAAGAAATTTTTTTGAATTGTATATTCAATTTTATTATAAATGATATTGATATGATATATTTAAATTGATTTATTAGAGTCTATATAGAGTATTTTATAATTATAGTAAGATAATAGAAAGATATCCATTTCGGAGCATTTGACCATTTCCCGACTCCCTAGTGTAAGAAGGCAGCTACAATGTAATTGTGGGTCCCGTTTGATTATTGTCTAAAGAGTACGATGGCAGACACATATTGGAGAATGGAGGAAAGTGGTGATAATCGCAAATTCTTTCTACAAGAGAGGGTAAATGGGTGGCGGTTGGGTTAGGTAGGGTCCAACAAGTACTTTTTGGTATGGGACTATGGGTCACATGTCAGGTTGGTTTGACCTACAACACTTTCTGTCCAAAAACTACCTTCTTGAAATAATTAGTGTGTCAATTGTCAAATAATCTATTTTGTTAAAAAAAAAGAATTTGGGGGGGGGGGGGGGGGGGGGGGGGGGGGGGCATCATAATATTTAAACTTGAGTCCTTTAGTGGCTGTCAACTCATTTTCTTTTTAGGTAAATGGGTCAAAATTGCCATATATACTTTATATATATCTTTTTGGAGTTCTGCTTACCCCAAAGGACTGAAGACCTTCAGATAACACCTCTGCCATCCGAACAACCTCAATATCCGAAAATCCTGCAACTAATAGCTTGCGCTCAAGGGAGGACGTAGTCTGCAAAACGGTTAAAAAGATCAATGCTGAAAACCCAGGTGTAATTTCACTATGAGAAGACAAATGTTTACATTCTCTTTGAATCCATCTAAAGTTTGGTGAACAAATATTTCTCCACCAGGCTTCAACACCCGTGAAAATTCCTGAAACAACTTGTCACTCGGGAAACCTTCTGACCTACCCATGGTTATGATAAAATCCACAGACGATGGATCCATTGGCAAAGAACCTTTTACACATTAACAAAAACTATGAGACAGCTTAAAGATGTAACTGAATATAAGCTCCATAAGAATAAGATTAGTTCAAATTATCGAAGTTACAAGTTTACTGAAAAGTAAAGACAGAAAGGTACTTAGTGATGAAGCTTGAGTGATGATAAGAGGATTAATCTTTTCAACTGCATCCTTCTTGACCATTCTTACAGCATTTAGTACTTCATGGAGTGGCATCACCACATTCTCTATGAGTGCTAATACAGTACCTTCCACCCCATGTGTCCCCTACATATTTGATAAGGAAAGTCAAAATATCAAATTCTCTGTATATATATTTGAATCACTCTTAGAAATTATATCATAGTACACTAGTTTGAACATTGTACCAAACGAATAGAAAATTTACATGATTCATATATGGAATACTAGGAACACAAAAATCGTGCGGAAAGCGCACTAATTTCAACTAGCCATGACTTTTGAGCTGACCGGAATTACATGACCTACAACATGTGAACCGAAGGGCCTTGAAATGCACATGTGTTTGTCCCACAGATAAACCCATTCCCAATTTCAACTTTCTCGCCGGTGTTAGAATTCTACTCTTTTTCTTTCATTTTGTCTTTAGTGAAAGTCTTGTGATATCAAAGATTTATTTCGATCATGAGCTATCTTAGATTTGCTAATTTCGGTACTTTAGGTATGATTTTAATTATGACATTGTGAACAACAGGGACCCATTCTGTTAATTGCTTCTCTGCCTCAGCTCTAACAAACTGGTTTTTCTTTCTCACATAATTATATTACTTGAACAATGCTCAAAATTCAACAATCATAAACAATGCTCTGCAAAATCAATTCATCCTTAATATCAATAATTATATTCATCAGGTCTCGATTTAGTACTTCTAAACCCTAACCGAGGCTCAAACACATAATATGAACTATGAAGACAGTAGAGTAAAATTACAAGCGAAAACGGATTAATGATTGTATTGATTGCTGTTAAAGCATATAATTCAAACATATATATGATGATATTAAAGTCGTAACTCACCATTTATCAGTATTGAAATAGCTTCTGTTAAGCTGAGCAGTACGGAGATAGCGGAGAATTGATCTGTGAGATTATAGATATAGGTATGAGTACAGATGTTATGTATACTGTTATAAATAAAGTGTAATTAATAGTAGTCTTACCGGAAAATGAATATTGACAGCGGCGGTGACTGACGGAAATCGGAGATTTTCGGGAGGAAAAAGATAACCGCTTCTGAATTTGTACGCTACCGAGGCGTAAATTATGGAGGGCTTAATATGTAAAATACACATATTTGACGGACCAAAGTCGTATGTTTGACTTGCTCAAAATAGAATAAAATAGAATATTTAAATACTACATTTCATTTAATATTTAACAAGTGCAAAAAAATGACAGGTAAGGGTCCATAGCTCAGTGGTAGAGCATTTGACTGCAGATCAAGAGGTCACCGGTTCGAACCCGGTTGGGCCCTTTTTAGCTTTTTTTTTTCTTCTCTTCGGGCATGTATCGTCTTCTTTCAACATTTGGATTTGGTTTAATTTCTTGATTTAATTGCATGTTAAGTGTTAATTACTTTTTGCTGTAACCTTGTAAGTTTCTTTGGATGTCTTTCATCCTTAAACGTTAGATGTAACATAGTTTTTAAAGAAACTCCATATCTATAATCTATAATCTATACTACTATATAATACATTTAACACTCTCTCTCCTCAAAAAATTTTAAGACTAAGTAAAGTGGGTCTCACTTACTACTTATTCTTCACTAACTACAATTTTCATTAATCAAATATTATATATACCCACTAAAGTCTTTTTTGATTGGTTAAATATCAAAGTGAACACTTATAGTGGAACATTCCAAAATAGTAATGTGAACATTTTAAATGGGACGGACGAAGTACAATATGTTTTTATTATAAAACATTCATTTGCACCTCCACCCACCGTCACTACTTTCACCGCTGCATTGCATGGGTATAATGCTAGTTACATACAAAGAGTTATCAGTTTGTTGAGTCTTAAATCTTAATTAAAAATTAAAATGACTTATTTGCCCTTATTAATTATTAATTACTCCAACTTATTTTTGGTGGGTATTCAAAACATTACCTTTTCCAAAGCCATCATATTTTTTCCTTAATTAAAACAACCAATTAGAGTAGACATCTTATTATTCAAGATTTAAAACATGAAACATATTACTCCTTCCGTCCCAAAACAACGAATCACGGGTAGAAAGATATGTTGTATTGATTTTGAAAATTAAATGTTCACAATAAACTTCTTTTTTTACCGACGTATTGTGCGAGTTTTTTTTATTACCGCCGCATTGCGCGGGTTTGCTGCTAGTAGGATCTAAATACGGTTTTCTTCTCAGCATCTTCAATGACATTTTTGTAGATTACAATTTCTTATATTTAGTCACACACTAAATGTCTGCTAAACAAATAACACAGAAGTTTAAGTACGTCACTTTTGAATAATATCAGGTTTGTTCAAATGGAATATACACTTTTAGTAATTCACTTCTGACTTCTATAAGAAAATGTAATTAAAGGTAGAACAGGAAACTTGCTAAAGTAATCAAAGAAAACAGTGTACATTTTATTTGCAACCCTACGTTTTCAGCGTTGCAAAAACGGATTGAGTCACCTTAATATGCTTCAAATTTTGTACGCGATAAAACGGATTGAGTCACCTTAATATGCTTCAAATTTTGTACGCGATATTTCGACTTCAAAAGTTAAAAGCAGAAAAAAAGAGAAAAAAGTTCAACTCAAATAAATAATCCATTTCAATCCACCAAAGATTTTGTATTAACATGAAGATGAAGAAGAAGAAAAAAGGGCATTACTTACCTTCTGAAACAAGGGTAAACATGTCATTACACCACCCCAAAGTATAACTCAAGACAAAATAACCAACCAATATTACCAAAAAGTATAGCAAAAAATGCTTCATAAAACAAACAAATCAAACCCTTTTCTGCCATTTAAACTTTATCATTCTGCATGCATATGATCAGGATTCAGCTTTGATACCAACCCTTCATTTGGCGTATTTTTGTATGCTGTCAACTGTCAAGGGCGAATACACGAGTCTCAAAATAGAATCAAGCAGCGTTATATTTTTCTTCAAGAACCGAGCCTTCTCTGAGTGCAATTTGTGCTTCATTTTCCCTCCCCAATGCAAATAAAGCAGCAGCTTGTAAATAAGAGGCGATATGCCAAATAGGAGATATTACTTGTGCTTGTACAGCATCATTAAGTGCTTCTTGTGGCAGATCATTCATTAGATGTGACAGGCTTCGACGTGCAAAGACTGTTGGTGAGACCATGGTTCCGACTTCAATGAACTGCACACCAAGAGAGCATTAAACAGAGAAAATAGTCAAGGTTTCTTATAATTAAATAAAAAGTCTAATATGAGGTTCTTGATTGATTAAAGTAGGCGATTTCATGATTATACAAGTTTTAGCCTACAAGAATGTGTCTGCATATTTTTATAGCATGTGTGTGATATGAGTTTAAAAACTACACGTGGAATTTGGCCCAAGTAGCATCAAACGAAGTCAACAAACTATAATATCCCAAGTGGTTTTGATTCAATGATATCAGTGTTTATCACAGGTGGCAAATAAGCATGTTAAGCAACTTTTTGGAACAGATTAAAACAAGTTGAGTTGACCCATCTCTCTCGTTCATCAAAAAAATATATGATCATAGATATGGACCTAAAGAAAAAACATAGCTTTTATAAAAGACGCCAAACCTGTGTATAAAAGTCTATTGCAGCTTTGAACTCTTTATGGCGAAAAGCAGAGTCCCCTTTCTTCTTTGAGTTTAATGTGTCATGTATCTGGTTAGTCCACATACCAAATGAAAGCTGCAAGTGATCAAAACAATCAACAACGTCAGTTGCAGCACCCTCATCATCTTTGGAAGTTAAAGGCAAACACACCCTTATTTAAAAAGTTAAAATATAACCAAAAATATGAACAAACCTCAGTTGCGGCACCCTCATCATCTTTGTAGCCCAACTTCTCCAAAACTCCATGTATAAATGTTAGATCCATTCTTAAGCAGGCTTCTCCTAGTGGCGTCAGAGGCATAGCAGACCCACCTTGTGGCATACCCATTAACACGTGAGATGGCACCTGCATAAAGAATGTACTATAGATGAATATGGGTTTAACATGAGATTTTGTAGACATGGGAGGACCTACAAGAAAAGAAGCTCACAAATATTTCTAGGCGTTGTTTGGATAAGAGTTTTGAAATGATTATGTAAGACGACCAAACGTTACATTCTTCATATATTGTTTAAATTAAGACAATATTCTTCTTAATATTATATTAAGTTTTTTAAATCAGTCATTGTTTATAAATCCAGCAAACTTACTTTCTGAAAAAGTAAGCTGAAAAAGTTTATGTGATCTTATGATGAGATAATATAATTTACCTCGGTTTCCTTTTGTACAGGAACCAAAGCAGAAACCAATGACTTTGGGTTTGGCCGCTCACGAGGCTCATATTGCAAACATCTTGAAGCTAAGCGTACTAATTCAGTTCCATCATCATTAGAGAATTGACCTTCCAAGCAAGAGTCGGTCAGCATTTGAAGATTCCTGTCTCTTATCAAATCAAGGGCCTGATAGATTCAGATAATATTTCAATTATTAGATAAAAAGTGTATCATTTGACTGTTTGACAAAACAAAGGGAATCTTGCCAACCAATAACAATCTAGTAATTTTTACTGATAGCAATGAAAAATAAATAATTTATAATGTTATATTTCCCTATTGGTACGATGTATGTATTCAAAGTTGTAACGGCACATACATGGCTAGGTGGAATATGCTTCCCGCTTAAAAGATCAAGTAAAAGGGTGCCAAAACTGTACATCACACTTTCTGGCGTAACCCGCCCTACATAATCAAGAAAAAAACAGTTCAAAAACAAATTCAAGAGTTCAAGATCATGATATCCAACAATAAAGAATGCAATAAAAAAACGCCCCGAAAGAATGACCAATTCCTACTTGAACCCGGGTACCAACAAAAAGCAAGTTTTTCATATTTTCAAAATTACATAGAACTCATTATGCCTGCCTAGTAAAATTACAATGTCAGGAAGAAGATAATAATACCAGTCCTCAGATATTCAGGAGGAGTAAATGCCAAGTTTGTACTGTAACTCTTTCCATCCCTACTGTTCTTCATCAACCCAAAGCAAGAAAGTCTTGGATTTGCATCCTACAATGAATTTCCAAAAGAACGCACGTTAAATTATGATTTTTTATCAATATCAACTGGTATAGGTGGCAACTGAAGCAAGACAAGTTGGGTTGACCGTCCGACCTATCTGTACCTTTACCCACCCATTAGAGATCATTTATAATTCAAACCGACACGTTTATAGATAAACTGATGGAAATTGCCACCTCTAACTACAAGAAAAGGGTACGAACGTACTTCGTCAAAGACTATTCTATAGGCGTTAAGGTCATGATAAAGAGCACGTCCTTTGTTCGTACAATATTCTAGAGCTTCTGCGAGATATAAAGCCACCCGTAACCGCATGGCCCATTGCATAGGTTGTGTTTCCCCTGTTTCAAGATTGAAAATGATTACACTCCTTGAAATGTGATACGTAGCTTACTCAAAAAAAATATCTTTCTACTAACTTACAATGAAATAGGTGTTTAGCAAGGGTCTCATGTGGCATAAATTCAGCAACAAGTAATCTTTCATCGCCTTCACAGCAACAACCAAGCAGATTGGCTAATCTTGGGTTTCGAAGCTGACCAACTGCTCTTGCTTCTTCCTGTCATTGTACACAAACAATTTTATATCTCGAGAATCAGTTCTCTTACAGCTGCTCCTTAACATTATTATACACATGATTATTTTACACTAAATAATTAATAGGATCATAATCATAATAAGTTCACCCAAACATTCAAAAATGTACTGTGACATTAAACTGTACATATCAATTTCAATGCACATCCATACAACCCTTATATCCCAAGAATCCTGTATCACATACAATGAAAAAGACCGAGACATTGCTAACTCTCACGATTGTGTGAGTAAAAAAAGTTGAACAAATATTATTATATTTACCAGAAACTGCCTCGAATCAGGCCAGGCAGATCTATTAAACCGTTTGACAGCAATTCGCCTCTGGTTAGCCAATTTCCCTTTGTACACAACATTAGGCGCTTTCTCACCGTGTTCAGAGACAATGTTTTCAACCGCAAAACCAGATGTAGCATTCCTAAGTTGTTCAACGGAGAATTCACGGAATACTGGCAAATCACTTGCCTCACCCGGCTCATTATCTGTAAAACATCAGTAGATCGTATTAACCACATTTAGAGGTGACAATTCAACCCATTTCTGAATAAATGAGTCAATTTGGGTTATATAGTAATATATTGGGCTAAAAAGACAACAGGTCAACTAAGTGGATCGAAGTTGCAGAAAGTGAACGTGTACATCCTACTAGGTTTATTCATAAAACAGGTCACTATATTATTTCGATATATTTATATTTTTGTAATCATAGCTGTCACACAAATCATTAACAAAACATGTCTAAAATAAAGACAAAAAGTGTTTTGTGTCAACCCAACCTGACCCATACCCCAAACTGCCTCTTTTGACACGGACCCATTTTAACATGTTAGCCAACCCACCTGACCTGCCCATTTTGGCAGCTTCTAACCACAATACATAAGCCATTTTCGGATATGAATGAGCAATTTGACGTACCAACATTTCCAGCTTGAGCTATCGCTCCATCTTGTACAGTATCACAACACGAGCACAGCCTAGAAAACTCACAGCCCATGATTTCAAAAAAGCTGTCGGTTGTTGAATTCTACTTGAAATCTTTGAATTCAATATATATAAATATGGTAAAGCTTCACAAGTAATTAATCCAGCTTCTCAGGCACTCAAAACTCCGTGTTTTGACAGCATTAAACATCAAAGCACCTAGCAATTGCATCATATTACAAATCAGACCCAACTGCAAATTATTTGAAACACACTTGAAATGCTCCAAGCTCATAATAGATAAGTACGCACTGCAAGTTACACTATTAAGTTATCAAATCCTTCAAAAAATCGTCCCTTTATTCTACTCTTTAACCCTTCGGACCAACATTATTTTTGCATTCACTATAGCATATTTTTCAACCAGTATAACTATAAACTTCCTGAATTTTTATAAATAGCAGTAAATATTAGGCTGCAGAAACAGAAACTTTGTAAGGGTTTCAATGTTGAAAGAGCCCTTTTTGAAAAGCTGCGAATTTGAAAAACATTATGAACACATACAAAGTAGGCAATAAGGATCTAAAAATCCAACCTTTATCCGGCTTAAATCATCCAAAGCAACACCAAATTACACAGTTCACGACATATCGAACCATGTATCTACATATTTCACTAATCTTGATACATGTAGCATGCCTAGTAACAAAAAACTATGAACTAAGCAGAAATCAGCAAGTTGCAGTTACATAAATTTAATTAGGGTTTCACATTTTCAACACCCCAGTACTTAAATTGCTCCTGAACTCCAAACTACCTCGAGAGCACAAACAAATTAGACATTTAAGTGATCAAAAAGATAGAAAAGGTAACAACTTTGCCCAAATCTATACCACTTCACATTCACCACCTGCTATACATAACTGATTGATCTATAAATTTCATTATAAGCAATAAATGCAGTAATCCCATCAACTAAATCATGTAAATAACAGAAATCAATAAACTACAAGTTCAATAATCAGATTAGGGCTTCAAATCTCAAACCGAAATCAGCTAAACTTTAACTTTAAACTAAAACAACCCAAGTTCAAGAAACTAAAAAATCAAATCACAACACAAACATGAAGAAAAATTTCAAACCTTTAGCTTGAAATTACAAGAACACCAGCAGATTCATGGATGGACCCAGTTGGGTCAAAGACTCAAGAGGGTAAAAGGGTCTTTCTTCAAGATTCTATCTTTCTTTCTCTCTCTTGAATGAAATGAATGAATCAGAGATCAAGAAAAGAAACTGAGTTGAAATGGGAAATCTTGAAATATATTGTTTGTTTGTTTGATACTTCAAATAAAATATAATAAAATTAACTTAGTATTTTGTAATGGTATGGTATCATATTATACTATGTATTATTATATTATATACAGTATTATACTACTCTAGTACTACGTAATTATTTAGCTGTGCAAATGCAAAGCCGGTGAAAGTTAATATCTTATTTAAAGATAAATGTCCTTATTATATAAGAGTAATTCACTTGAGTAACAATGTTGAAGATTGAAAATTTTCACTTATCCTCGTTCTGTAATCCCTACAATTTTCTTTTTGACATCAACCAAACATAAAATATGAAATAAAATTGGTCTACAATATGCAAATAATCGTGATAGCTAAACAAGTAATCGACATAAAGAGTAAATATAATTAAACTATTTTCTCTTGATATACAAAACTTTTCAAGACTAAATGCACAATTATGATAGCAAAATATAGTAAATGAAGATACATATGTTCTTATAATATAATATGATGAATGTATATTGCCTAAAATGAATAAGGTGAAAATTTTAATTATTTAAACAGCCGGTTAGTAAATACCAATTTGGGTGATTTAAATGGTAGAGTAAGTTATGTAGGTTTCACTTATACGGACCAAATTGAGTAGTTTTACTTGAGTATTTAAAGCGGAAATCAAACACACAAATATATGCTAGATTAACACAATAAATGACCAAAACACAAGTGTATAACTTTGTATATAATGAGATGGTAACAATACATACACTTCTACAAACACACTATAATCAAAATAACACAAACTAGTATATTTTCTCTGAATATGGAGGTGTTATGTGTGTGTTTTGTGTTGAGGCTACATAAACAGAAGCTGGCGAGCTTCTATTTATAGTCTGGACCAAACTGTATGCGACACAAGCTTTGTGTCACATGATAGGCTTATGCGACACAAGCATTGTGTCGCATGAGATGATTCTGCGACACAAGTCTTGTGTCGCATAGAATGCTTCTGCGACACAGTGCTTGTGTCGCATGATGACAAAAATTGTAATTAAACTAGAACTTAAACTATTCAATACGTAATTACAATTTCGACACTATTACAGACTGAGACCAACTGACAGACACACATTGATGTACCAACAAACTCCCCCGTGTCTTCAGCTTGGTCTTCGAAAAATTCTTCAATTTTCTTCAGTCTTCAGATGTCTGGTCTTCAAACCCATCCAGGTGGAAAGTTTCCACCAGCGTGTATGCCAAAGGTGAAGCATATATCAACGATTTTCTGAAATCGTTTCGCTAATACAGAGTTGAACTCGTTTCCTGGATTGTAGCGAATCCGATTGTCGAATAGCTTCTTCATGTCACTTCTGGATAGATTAATCAAGCTCATTGGGTCAAATATTCTGAAGTTTGCTTTTCGTAGACCCCACAAAGATCCTGTCTGAGGCTCTGAATCTGGTACAAAAACTAAGACGGCTTCGCCAGTGTGAGCATCCAGTTCCCAGTAATGAAAACGTTTCAGTAGATTGAATGGAACTGTTTCCAGAGCGATTTCAGTCAGACATTCAGCAGGCGGATAGTGAACTCTTACAATTGGCTGCTTGGTCTTTGGATCGAGCTTCTTCTTGAACGTGTACCTAGTACCCAGTATTGGTTTGACATAATGATATTTCTTTCGTTTAATTTCCTCACGCATGACCTTTTGAATAACATCAGCTACTCCGTCTTCGTAAGGATTTATCAACTGAAGTTGAGAGAGACGAACGATGTCATGCTTTGGCAATGTACTCAATATCCTCAGTGATCGACGAAAGTACTGGATACCGTCGAGTCTCTTAATCATTAACCTCCCTTTACTCACCTTCCAGCTTTTTATCAGGCCTGTATAATCACCACCAACCTGATATGTAACATCCTCTCCGATAGCCTGGTATTTTCTATTTATAATTTCGTATTTAATTGTTTTAAATAATTTTGCGATATAATTGTTTAATTATGAAAGTTGGTGAAATGGGTCCCAGGACTTATTGTGGTTAATGAGATGTTGCTTGTTTTAATATATTAAAGTTGACGGTACAATAAAATGAATTTCTCGCATTTAGTAATTAAGTGCCAGACAATAGATTTAGAGCGGGTATTAAATACCCAAAGTTGTAGGTCGGTTTAATAGGGACCGACCTAACCCTTTTGATCACTTTACCATTTCTATTTCATTTCATCTTCTCTTTGAACAAACACATAAACCCTAACTTATATCTTGGATTAAACCATCAAATTAAAGTGTGATCTTCTACTTGTATCATCATCATCATCACCTAGCTTTATCATCTTGATCTTCATACCATTTGTAAGTGATTTTTAGTTTATGAACTCAATTTTAGAATAAGTGATGAAATTGATGAATTGAATGATTCTTGTAAGTTATATAGTGATTGTTTGTGTTATATGATGATATGTGACGATTCTTAACTAGTTATAAGCATCGAATTCATGTTTGATGAGCTTGAATGTTGAAAATGGAGTTAAAGTTCGTTCAGGTCTGTTCTTGAGCTGAAGAACAGATGAACGCGATCCCGGTTATGGTTCCGGATCGCGTTCCCTTGTTATAAACGACCTATTCGAGTTTTTGGCCTTAGAAACGCGTTCCAGGCCAAGCATCCGGATCGCGTTTGCTAGTGTTTTTCGGAGACAGAATTTTTGCCTAAGGACGAACGCGATCCCGCCCTGACTAGTCAGGATCGCGTTTGCATGTTTAATTTTGATGGATTTTTATAAATTTCAAAAACGCATAGGTGTTTAGAAGGTTGTGTTAATAGTGGCATTTATTGGATGCTATTGTGGCATTTTATAAAAATGCTCATTTTGATATTTACAAATTATGAGGCAAAGTACTAACTTATGTTGATTATTGATTCTCAGATCCTCCGAAAGATAAGTGATCTCTGGAATCAGAGATTTTGAAGGCAAAGGTATCGGTGAGTGGATTCAAAACTTACCGTTTGGCTTAGTTGTAATCATTTGATTACGACGGGTAAACGTAGACTTGTTTATTGAGTTGATTAGTTGTTATTGTTGATCATATGCCTATATGTGCTGTAACATCCTGTTTCTGGGCCTGGAAATAAATTGTATTTTATTAAGTTTAAATGGTTTATTTGGAAAATAAACAAGTAAAAGAGTCACTGATTTTATTGTGACTAATAAAATATTGTTTGTTTTAAATAAACAAAGTTCACGGTAAAATAAAAGTATTTTGACTTACGGGTATTTTCGGGTTCCAGACAATAGGCTAGGAAACGGGTATAATTTACACATAATATTAAGTGGGGCGGTGGAGTGACCGACTCATTTTCTTATTCACCTAACTTCACACTCTCTTTGAACTCCTCTCAAACCCTCATTTCTCTCTATATCAATTACAAAGAAAAATCAAGAAAACAAACTAGTGATTGATCTTGCTAAAGATAAACTGATTATCATCATCATCTCCTTCCATTGATTGTAAGTATCTAGTGTTCTTGAGCTTATTTTTATAGAATTTGGGTTTATGATAAATATGATGATTGAGATGAATTGAAGCTAGGAAATCATGTTTTGTTAATTACTTGTTGATTATTCATTGATAGTTAACTGATTTCATGATGATTTATGGTTATAATTAGTTGTGTTCTTCATGGTTAGTTCATAAGCTAGGTTTTGGTAATTTTGGGAATTTGGATGATGATGCATGCTTATAGATTGTGTAATAATAGTTGTTTGTAGTTTACATATGATTGTAGTTGATGTTTGTGGTCATTTTATGGTAAAATTCGTGTTTGCAACTGATTTTGGTAAAATGGAGTTTTTGGGTTCGTGTTGTGTTCTTACTAAAAGTGCAGGTCGATTTTGAACTAGCAAACGCGATCCCGGCCATGTCTCCGGATCGCGTTCCTTAGTTATAATTTGGTATAATCGAGTTTTGGTCATACGAACGCGATCCCGCCCTCGTTTCCGGATCGCGTTTCCAAGTGTAAAACGGATACATAATCTTTTCTAAAGAGGAACGCGATCCCACCACTTTGATCCGGATCGCGTTCGCATGAATAATTTTGAAGGATTTTGTAAATTTTGAAAATGCATAAGTGTTTAGAAGATGGTGTTTTTAGTGGCACTTATGGTTGACATTCCTTTTGTGGCACTTAAACGGTAATTTAGTGGCACTTTTTATTAAAAGAAATACATAATAATGTGAACGATTTTAAGGGGTTTCGGGGCTTAATGAAAGAGTTTAAAGTCCATTGGGTATTGTATATGATATTGCTTTAGTGGCACTTCCGTGACATTTTAGTGGCACTTTATGCTTTGAAATATATGAATTTGTATTGGTATAAGATATACATTGATGAGGCGAGATACTGACTTGGTTATTATTTGTTTATTCAGATAAGCGGGCGGCAACTCAGTAATATAAGACCACTGAGTTGAAGATCTTGACTATCGGTGAGTGGAATTGTATTCCTCGGTTCAATTTCGTTGTAGCAAGTTTGGTTGCAACGGATGAACTTTCGGTTATTAGTTTTGATTGGTTATCTCATTAAGGCATTGGCATGACGATTATGCTTTATGTGATGCTTGGGCCTTCGGGCATATGTGAATTCAGAGGTCAACGCTGGTTGGGTTTGGGGCTATTGTTTGGCTGGCAGGGTTTCCCGATACATGTAGTTGAGGGATGAATCCTCGTCAGTGAAGATAGCTTCCAAACTATCGGTAAGCCACTGTTGGGGCCGGCAGTGGTTGTAGGCTTTCGCTGGTTGGCTAACCAGGGGCCGCCGGTCCTCTTTGACGATACGTGCTTATGATTGCGATGCTTTAGGCGGTAATCATAATTTGTGTGATTGTTATTTACGATGCTTTAAGCGGTAAACATTATTTGTTGGTTTGGTTTATTCGTTGTAGGCTTGTTATTTCTGAATTGAACCGTCGGTTACGGTTCCATTCACTTAGCATTGGCTAATCCCTCGTTGTTAATCTTTTTGCAGGCTTTTATTAGGTGTGGACCGGGTTGTAGATACTTAATGGGATGGCTGACTGTCATAGCGCTTACTCTGACAATTTTGGGGAATCTAACTTTTGGTTTTGAATAGTTTTTCTTAACACCCGGTTGTTTAGTAAATGTCTGTAACTAAACTTATATATGTGTGTAAATGTTTTGAAAAGTCGGTACTTTGGAAGTATGTAAATTCGGTAAATGTATTTTATGTTTTGGGAACGCGCTTCCAACGAATATGATATTATATAAAATGATATGTTTTGGTCCTAGTAAGACAGGGCCTTACAAGTTGGTATCAGAGCATAGGTTTGGGTGAATTGGACATTAGCTAATGTCAATCCCAAATCTTTTGCTGACAGTCAAACATTTCAGTAAGTGGGATTAGCTATGAATGGGGGGTTGATTGGTTAGTATAGGTGATAATAACGATTAACAAATTGTGAGTTATTGTGTATGAGTACAGGAATGGCAGATACTGAGAACCCGGCTCCCAATGATGTTTTGAGAACTGAGCTTCCACCTCCAGAAAATAATGAGGGTAATCAGGGTGGTACATCTAATGTAAATCAAGAGGGAGTTAGTGATGAGGAATATAAATTGCAGTTAGAGGATGAGGTGCTAAGATTAAGAAAGTTTGAGCAATTGTACAAGGAGCAACAAGCAAGGTTAGCACAACAAAGAGATGTGGGATACCAGTTTCCATCACCTCAGCAGCAAAAGAGGGTATGTTCTTTTAAGACATTTAAGTCTTGTGGACCGAAAGAATTCGAAGGGGGTAATGATCCAGCGGTAACTTTAAATTGGTTAAGGGACATTGAGCGAAAGTTCGAGGTATGTCAATGTGAGGAGGAGTTAAGGGTTGGATATGCAGTGCAGTTACTGAAAGGTCAGGCAATGAATTGGTGGGATTCAATGACCGCACATTTGACACCTGTGCAACGATCTTCTATCACTTGGATGGAATTCCATAATGAAGTTTGCAGGCAGTTTTGCTCGGAGTTTGATATGGTTAGAATTAAGCAGGAGTTCATGGATTTGAAATTGACTGAGACTATGACCATGGATGATCTTATAACTCAATTCACAGAAAAGCTACGCTTTGTCCAGCAATGGGTCCCGAATGAAAGAGATAGAATAAACCATTTTGTGGGAGCTTTGCCACCACACTACAGGACGTCGGTGAGATTAGCCGGTAATCTGAAAAATGCTTTTGATTTGGCTAAGTCGGTGGATAGTGACACTCGAGCTTCGGAAAAGTTAGTTAAGGAAAAGGCGGTGCACCATTCCAAGAATAGTTCCACTAGTAGCAAATCAAGTCAAGCGAGTAGGAGGGTGTCTTTTTCTGAGGAGGCAAGAGATAGGATTGCTTGGTGTGTGGATTGTAAAGCGAGGCATCCGGGGCCGTGTACTTCGGATACAGTTAGGTGTGTTAGGTGTGGAGGGTTTGGACACAATATTAAGGATTGTATATTTCCAAGGAATGTTTGCTGGAATTGTCAGAAGGAGGGCCACAGAGCGGGTCAGTGTTTGGAGAAGGCAAGACAAGGTACGGGTTTGGCTGGGAGTTCAGGCTCGGGTTCCTCGGCATCTGTCGGGCAAAAGAGAAAGACTGCACCTCCTCGGGCATTTCAGATGACCGTAGGAGATTGGCTTGAAGATAACAATCCAGGTATATTCGATATTGATTTTGATGTGATATGTAAATTGTAATTAGTATTGCTTGATTAAGTGTAATCAGTAGCGTTTGGATTAATAGTGTGTGAGATTGGATTTCGGGGACGAAATCCTTTAAGGGGGGAAGATTTGTAACATCCTGTTTCTGGGCCTGGAAATAAATTGTATTTTATTAAGTTTAAATGGTTTATTTGGAAAATAAACAAGTAAAAGAGTCACCGATTTTATTGTGACTAATAAAATATTGTTTGTTTTAAATAAACAAAGTTCACGGTAAAATAAAAGTATTTTGACTTACGGGTATTTTCGGGTTCCAGACAATAGGCTAGGAAACGGGTATAATTTACACATAATATTAAGTGGGGCGGTGGAGTGACCGACTCATTTTCTTATTCACCTAACTTCACACTCTCTTTGAACTCCTCTCAAACCCTCATTTCTCTCTATATCAATTACAAAGAAAAATCAAGAAAACAAACTAGTGATTGATCTTGCTAAAGATAAACTGATTATCATCATCATCTCCTTCCATTGATTGTAAGTATCTAGTGTTCTTGAGCTTCTTTTTATAGAATTTGGGTTTATGATAAATATGATGATTGAGATGAATTGAAGCTAGGAAATCATGTTTTGTTAATTACTTGTTGATTATTCATTGATAGTTAACTGATTTCATGATGATTTATGGTTATAATTAGTTGTGTTCTTCATGGTTAGTTCATAAGCTAGGTTTTGGTAATTTTGGGAATTTGGATGATGATGCATGCTTATAGATTGTGTGATAATAGTTGTTTGTAGTTTACATATGATTGTAGTTGATGTTTGTGGTCATTTTATGGTAAAATTCGTGTTTGCAACTGATTTTGGTAAAATGGAGTTTTTGGGTTCGTGTTGTGTTCTTACTAAAAGTGCAGGTCGATTTTGAACTAGCAAACGCGATCCCGGCCATGTCTCCGGATCGCGTTCCTTAGTTATAATTTGGTATAATCGAGTTTTGGTCATACGAACGCGATCCCGCCCTCGTTTCCGGATCGCGTTTCCAAGTGTAAAACGGATACAGAATCTTTTCTAAAGAGGAACGCGATCCCACCACTTTGATCCGGATCGCGTTCGCATGAATAATTTTGAAGGATTTTGTAAATTTTGAAAATGCATAAGTGTTTAGAAGATGGTGTTTTTAGTGGCACTTATGGTTGACATTCCTTTTGTGGCACTTAAACGGTAATTTAGTGGCACTTTTTATTAAAAGAAATACATAATAATGTGAACGATTTTAAGGGGTTTCGGGGCTTAATGAAAGAGTTTAAAGTCCATTGGGTATTGTATATGATATTGCTTTAGTGGCACTTCCGTGACATTTTAGTGGCACTTTATGCTTTGAAATATATGAATTTGTATTGGTATAAGATATACATTGATGAGGCGAGATACTGACTTGGTTATTATTTGTTTATTCAGATAAGCGGGCGGCAACTCAGTAATATAAGACCACTGAGTTGAAGATCTTGACTATCGGTGAGTGGAATTGTATTCCTCGGTTCAATTCCGTTGTAGCAAGTTTGGTTGCAACGGATGAACTTTCGGTTATTAGTTTTGATTGGTTATCTCATTAAGGCATTGGCATGACGATTATGCTTTATGTGATGCTTGGGCCTTCGGGCATATGTGAATTCAGAGGTCAACGCTGGTTGGGTTTGGGGCTATTGTTTGGCTGGCAGGGTTTCCCGATATATGTAGTTGAGGGATGAATCCTCGTCAGTGAAGATAGCTTCCAAACTATCGGTAAGCCACTGTTGGGGCCGGCAGTGGTTGTAGGCTTTCGCTGGTTGGCTAACCAGGGGCCGCCGGTCCTCTTTGACGATACGTGCTTATGATTGCGATGCTTTAGGCGGTAATCATAATTTGTGTGATTGTTATTTACGATTCTTTAAGCGGTAAACATTATTTGTTGGTTTGGTTTATTCGTTGTAGGCTTGTTATTTCTGAATTGAACCGTCGGTTACGGTTCCATTCACTTAGCATTGGCTAATCCCTCGTTGTTAATCTTTTTGCAGGCTTTTATTAGGTGTGGACCGGGTTGTAGATACTTAATGGGATGACTGACTGTCATAGCGCTTACTCTGACAATTTTGGGGAATCTAACTTTTGGTTTTGAATAGTTTTTCTTAACACCCGGTTGTTTAGTAAATGTCTGTAACTAAACTTATATATGTGTGTAAATGTTTTGAAAAGTCGGTACTTTGGAAGTATGTAAATTCGGTAAATGTATTTTATGTTTTGGGAACGCGCTTCCAACGAATATGATATTATATAAAATGATATGTTTTGGTCCTAGTAAGACAGGGCCTTACAAGTTGGTATCAGAGCATAGGTTTGGGTGAATTGGACATTGGCTAATGTCAATCCCAAATCTTTTGCTGACAGTCAAACATTTCAGTAAGTGGGATTAGCTATGAATGGGGGGTTGATTGGTTAGTATAGGTGATAATAACGATTAACAAATTGTGAGTTATTGTGTATGAGTACAGGAATGGCAGATACTGAGAACCCGGCTCCCAATGATGTTTTGAGAACTGAGCTTCCACCTCCAGAAAATAATGAGGGTAATCAGGGTGGTACATCTAATGTAAATCAAGAGGGAGTTAGTGATGAGGAATATAAATTGCAGTTAGAGGATGAGGTGCTAAGATTAAGAAAGTTTGAGCAATTGTACAAGGAGCAACAAGCAAGGTTAGCACAACAAAGAGATGTGGGATACCAGTTTCCATCACCTCAGCAGCAAAAGAGGGTATGTTCTTTTAAGACATTTAAGTCTTGTGGACCGAAAGAATTCGAAGGGGGTAATGATCCAGCGGTAACTTTAAATTGGTTAAGGGACATTGAGCGAAAGTTCGAGGTATGTCAATGTGAGGAGGAGTTAAGGGTTGGATATGCAGTGCAGTTACTGAAAGGTCAGGCAATGAATTGGTGGGATTCAATGACCGCACATTTGACACCTGTGCAACGATCTTCTATCACTTGGATGGAATTCCATAATGAAGTTTGCAGGCAGTTTTGCTCGGAGTTTGATATGGTTAGAATTAAGCAGGAGTTCATGGATTTGAAATTGACTGAGACTATGACCATGGATGATCTTATAACTCAATTCACAGAAAAGCTACGCTTTGTCCAGCAATGGGTCCCGAATGAAAGAGATAGAATAAACCATTTTGTGGGAGCTTTGCCACCACACTACAGGACGTCGGTGAGATTAGCCGGTAATCTGAAAAATGCTTTTGATTTGGCTAAGTCGGTGGATAGTGACACTCGAGCTTCGGAAAAGTTAGTTAAGGAAAAGGCGGTGCACCATTCCAAGAATAGTTCCACTAGTAGCAAATCAAGTCAAGCGAGTAGGAGGGTGTCTTTTTCTGAGGAGGCAAGAGATAGGATTGCTTGGTGTATGGATTGTAAAGCGAGGCATCCGGGGCCGTGTACTTCGGATACAGTTAGGTGTGTTAGGTGTGGAGGGTTTGGACACAATATTAAGGATTGTATATTTCCAAGGAATGTTTGCTGGAATTGTCAGAAGGAGGGCCACAGAGCGGGTCAGTGTTTGGAGAAGGCAAGACAAGGTACGGGTTTGGCTGGGAGTTCAGGCTCGGGTTCCTCGGCATCTGTCGGGCAAAAGAGAAAGACTGCACCTCCTCGGGCATTTCAGATGACCGTAGGAGATTGGCTTGAAGATAACAATCCAGGTATATTCGATATTGATTTTGATGTGATATGTAAATTGTAATTAGTATTGCTTGATTAAGTGTAATCAGTAGCGTTTGGATTAATAGTGTGTGAGATTGGATTTCGGGGACGAAATCCTTTAAGGGGGGAAGATTTGTAACATCCTGTTTCTGGGCCTGGAAATAAATTGTATTTTATTAAGTTTAAATGGTTTATTTGGAAAATAAACAAGTAAAAGAGTCACCGATTTTATTGTGACTAATAAAATATTGTTTGTTTTAAATAAACAAAGTTCACGGTAAAATAAAAGTATTTTGACTTACGGGTATTTTCGGGTTCCAGACAATAGGCTAGGAAACGGGTATAATTTACACATAATATTAAGTGGGGCGGTGGAGTGACCGACTCATTTTCTTATTCACCTAACTTCACACTCTCTTTGAACTCCTCTCAAACCCTCATTTCTCTCTATATCAATTACAAAGAAAAATCAAGAAAACAAACTAGTGATTGATCTTGCTAAAGATAAACTGATTATCATCATCATCTCCTTCCATTGATTGTAAGTATCTAGTGTTCTTGAGCTTCTTTTTATAGAATTTGGGTTTATGATAAATATGATGATTAAGATGAATTGAAGCTAGGAAATCATGTTTTGTTAATTACTTGTTGATTATTCATTGATAGTTAACTGATTTCATGATGATTTATGGTTATAATTAGTTGTGTTCTTCATGGTTAGTTCATAAGCTAGGTTTTGGTAATTTTGGGAATTTGGATGATGATGCATGCTTATAGATTGTGTGATAATAGTTGTTTGTAGTTTACATATGATTGTAGTTGATGTTTGTGGTCATTTTATGGTAAAATTCGTGTTTGCAACTGATTTTGGTAAAATGGAGTTTTTGGGTTCGTGTTGTGTTCTTACTAAAAGTGCAGGTCGATTTTGAACTAGCAAACGCGATCCCGGCCATGTCTCCGGATCGCGTTCCTTAGTTATAATTTGGTATAATCGAGTTTTGGTCATACGAACGCGATCCCGCCCTCGTTTCCGGATCGCGTTTCCAAGTGTAAAACGGATACAGAATCTTTTCTAAAGAGGAACGCGATCCCACCACTTTGATCCGGATCGCGTTCGCATGAATAATTTTGAAGGATTTTGTAAATTTTGAAAATGCATAAGTGTTTAGAAGATGGTGTTTTTAGTGGCACTTATGGTTGACATTCCTTTTGTGGCACTTAAACGGTAATTTAGTGGCACTTTTTATTAAAAGAAATACATAATAATGTGAACGATTTTAAGGGGTTTCGGGGCTTAATGAAAGAGTTTAAAGTCCATTGGGTATTGTATATGATATTGCTTTAGTGGCACTTCCGTGACATTTTAGTGGCACTTTATGCTTTGAAATATATGAATTTGTATTGGTATAAGATATACATTGATGAGGCGAGATACTGACTTGGTTATTATTTGTTTATTCAGATAAGCGGGCGGCAACTCAGTAATATAAGACCACTGAGTTGAAGATCTTGACTATCGGTGAGTGGAATTGTATTCCTCGGTTCAATTCCGTTGTAGCAAGTTTGGTTGCAACGGATGAACTTTTGGTTATTAGTTTTGATTGGTTATCTCATTAAGGCATTGGCATGACGATTATGCTTTATGTGATGCTTGGGCCTTCGGGCATATGTGAATTCAGAGGTCAACGCTGGTTGGGTTTGGGGCTATTGTTTGGCTGGCAGGGTTTCCCGATACATGTAGTTGAGGGATGAATCCTCGTCAGTGAAGATAGCTTCCAAACTATCGGTAAGCCACTGTTGGGGCCGGCAGTGGTTGTAGGCTTTCGCTGGTTGGCTAACCAGGGGCCGCCGGTCCTCTTTGACGATACGTGCTTATGATTGCGATGCTTTAGGCGGTAATCATAATTTGTGTGATTGTTATTTACGATGCTTTAAGCGGTAAACATTATTTGTTGGTTTGGTTTATTCGTTGTAGGCTTGTTATTTCTGAATTGAACCGTCGGTTACGGTTCCATTCACTTAGCATTGGCTAATCCCTCGTTGTTAATCTTTTTGCAGGCTTTTATTAGGTGTGGACCGGGTTGTAGATACTTAATGGGATGACTGACTGTCATAGCGCTTACTCTGACAATTTTGGGGAATCTAACTTTTGGTTTTGAATAGTTTTTCTTAACACCCGGTTGTTTAGTAAATGTCTGTAACTAAACTTATATATGTGTGTAAATGTTTTGAAAAGTCGGTACTTTGGAAGTATGTAAATTCGGTAAATGTATTTTATGTTTTGGGAACGCGCTTCCAACGAATATGATATTATATAAAATGATATGTTTTGGTCCTAGTAAGACAGGGCCTTACAAGTTGGTATCAGAGCATAGGTTTGGGTGAATTGGACATTGGCTAATGTCAATCCCAAATCTTTTGCTGACAGTCAAACATTTCAGTAAGTGGGATTAGCTATGAATGGGGGGTTGATTGGTTAGTATAGGTGATACTAACGATTAACAAATTGTGAGTTATTGTGTATGAGTACAGGAATGGCAGATACTGAGAACCCGGCTCCCAATGATGTTTTGAGAACTGAGCTTCCACCTCCAGAAAATAATGAGGGTAATCAGGGTGGTACATCTAATGTAAATCAAGAGGGAGTTAGTGATGAGGAATATAAATTGCAGTTAGAGGATGAGGTGCTAAGATTAAGAAAGTTTGAGCAATTGTACAAGGAGCAACAAGCAAGGTTAGCACAACAAAGAGATGTGGGATACCAGTTTCCATCACCTCAGCAGCAAAAGAGGGTATGTTCTTTTAAGACATTTAAGTCTTGTGGACCGAAAGAATTCGAAGGGGGTAATGATCCAGCGGTAACTTTAAATTGGTTAAGGGACATTGAGCGAAAGTTCGAGGTATGTCAATGTGAGGAGGAGTTAAGGGTTGGATATGCAGTGCAGTTACTGAAAGGTCAGGCAATGAATTGGTGGGATTCAATGACCGCACATTTGACACCTGTGCAACGATCTTCTATCACTTGGATGGAATTCCATAATGAAGTTTGCAGGCAGTTTTGCTCGGAGTTTGATATGGTTAGAATTAAGCAGGAGTTCATGGATTTGAAATTGACTGAGACTATGACCATGGATGATCTTATAACTCAATTCACAGAAAAGCTACGCTTTGTCCAGCAATGGGTCCCGAATGAAAGAGATAGAATAAACCATTTTGTGGGAGCTTTGCCACCACACTACAGGACGTCGGTGAGATTAGCCGGTAATCTGAAAAATGCTTTTGATTTGGCTAAGTCGGTGGATAGTGACACTCGAGCTTCGGAAAAGTTAGTTAAGGAAAAGGCGGTGCACCATTCCAAGAATAGTTCCACTAGTAGCAAATCAAGTCAAGCGAGTAGGAGGGTGTCTTTTTCTGAGGAGGCAAGAGATAGGATTGCTTGGTGTGTGGATTGTAAAGCGAGGCATCCGGGGCCGTGTACTTCGGATACAGTTAGGTGTGTTAGGTGTGGAGGGTTTGGACACAATATTAAGGATTGTATATTTCCAAGGAATGTTTGCTGGAATTGTCAGAAGGAGGGCCACAGAGCGGGTCAGTGTTTGGAGAAGGCAAGACAAGGTACGGGTTTGGCTGGGAGTTCAGGCTCGGGTTCCTCGGCATCTGTCGGGCAAAAGAGAAAGACTGCACCTCCTCGGGCATTTCAGATGACCGTAGGAGATTGGCTTGAAGATAACAATCCAGGTATATTCGATATTGATTTTGATGTGATATGTAAATTGTAATTAGTATTGCTTGATTAAGTGTAATCAGTAGCGTTTGGATTAATAGTGTGTGAGATTGGATTTCGGGGACGAAATCCTTTAAGGGGGGAAGATTTGTAACATCCTGTTTCTGGGTCTGGAAATAAATTGTATTTTATTAAGTTTAAATGGTTTATTTGGAAAATAAACAAGTAAAAGAGTCACCGATTTTATTGTGACTAATAAAATATTGTTTGTTTTAAATAAACAAAGTTCACGGTAAAATAAAAGTATTTTGACTTACGGGTATTTTCGGGTTCCAGACAATAGGCTAGGAAACGGGTATAATTTACACATAATATTAAGTGGGGCGGTGGAGTGACCGACTCATTTTCTTATTCACCTAACTTCACACTCTCTTTGAACTCCTCTCAAACCCTCATTTCTCTCTATATCAATTACAAAGAAAAATCAAGAAAACAAACTAGTGATTGATCTTGCTAAAGATAAACTGATTATCATCATCATCTCCTTCCATTGATTGTAAGTATCTAGTGTTCTTGAGCTTCTTTTTATAGAATTTGGGTTTATGATAAATATGATGATTGAGATGAATTGAAGCTAGGAAATCATGTTTTGTTAATTACTTGTTGATTATTCATTGATAGTTAACTGATTTCATGATGATTTATGGTTATAATTAGTTGTGTTCTTCATGGTTAGTTCATAAGCTAGGTTTTGGTAATTTTGGGAATTTGGATGATGATGCATGCTTATAGATTGTGTGATAATAGTTGTTTGTAGTTTACATATGATTGTAGTTGATGTTTGTGGTCATTTTATGGTAAAATTCGTGTTTGCAACTGATTTTGGTAAAATGGAGTTTTTGGGTTCGTGTTGTGTTCTTACTAAAAGTGCAGGTCGATTTTGAACTAGCAAACGCGATCCCGGCCATGTCTCCGGATCGCGTTCCTTAGTTATAATTTGGTATAATCGAGTTTTGGTCATACGAACGCGATCCCGCCCTCGTTTCCGGATCGCGTTTCCAAGTGTAAAACGGATACAGAATCTTTTCTAAAGAGGAACGCGATCCCACCACTTTGATCCGGATCGCGTTCGCATGAATAATTTTGAAGGATTTTGTAAATTTTGAAAATGCATAAGTGTTTAGAAGATGGTGTTTTTAGTGGCACTTATGGTTGACATTCCTTTTGTGGCACTTAAACGGTAATTTAGTGGCACTTTTTATTAAAAGAAATACATAATAATGTGAACGATTTTAAGGGGTTTCGGGGCTTAATGAAAGAGTTTAAAGTCCATTGGGTATTGTATATGATATTGCTTTAGTGGCACTTCCGTGACATTTTAGTGGCACTTTATGCTTTGAAATATATGAATTTGTATTGGTATAAGATATACATTGATGAGGCGAGATACTGACTTGGTTATTATTTGTTTATTCAGATAAGCGGGCGGCAACTCAGTAATATAAGACCACTGAGTTGAAGATCTTGACTATCGGTGAGTGGAATTGTATTCCTCGGTTCAATTCCGTTGTAGCAAGTTTGGTTGCAACGGATGAACTTTCGGTTATTAGTTTTGATTGGTTATCTCATTAAGGCATTGGCATGACGATTATGCTTTATGTGATGCTTGGGCCTTCGGGCATATGTGAATTCAGAGGTCAACGCTGGTTGGGTTTGGGGCTATTGTTTGGCTGGCAGGGTTTCCCGATACATGTAGTTGAGGGATGAATCCTCGTCAGTGAAGATAGCTTCCAAACTATCGGTAAGCCACTGTTGGGGCCGGCAGTGGTTGTAGGCTTTCGCTGGTTGGCTAACCAGGGGCCACCGGTCCTCTTTGACGATACGTGCTTATGATTGCGATGCTTTAGGCGGTAATCATAATTTGTGTGATTGTTATTTACGATGCTTTAAGCGGTAAACATTATTTGTTGGTTTGGTTTATTCGTTGTAGGCTTGTTATTTCTGAATTGAACCGTCGGTTACGGTTCCATTCACTTAGCATTGGCTAATCCCTCGTTGTTAATCTTTTTGCAGGCTTTTATTAGGTGTGGACCGGGTTGTAGATACTTAATAGGATGACTGACTGTCATAGCGCTTACTCTGACAATTTTGGGGAATCTAACTTTTGGTTTTGAATAGTTTTTCTTAACACCCGGTTGTTTAGTAAATGTCTGTAACTAAACTTATATATGTGTGTAAATGTTTTGAAAAGTCGGTACTTTGGAAGTATGTAAATTCGGTAAATGTATTTTATGTTTTGGGAACGCGCTTCCAACGAATATGATATTATATAAAATGATATGTTTTGGTCCTAGTAAGACAGGGCCTTACAAGTTGGTATCAGAGCATAGGTTTGGGTGAATTGGACATTGGCTAATGTCAATCCCAAATCTTTTGCTGACAGTCAAACATTTCAGTAAGTGGGATTAGCTATGAATGGGGGGTTGATTGGTTAGTATAGGTGATACTAACGATTAACAAATTGTGAGTTATTGTGTATGAGTACAGGAATGGCAGATACTGAGAACCCGGCTCCCAATGATGTTTTGAGAACTGAGCTTCCACCTCCAGAAAATAATGAGGGTAATCAGGGTGGTACATCTAATGTAAATCAAGAGGGAGTTAGTGATGAGGAATATAAATTGCAGTTAGAGGATGAGGTGCTAAGATTAAGAAAGTTTGAGCAATTGTACAAGGAGCAACAAGCAAGGTTAGCACAACAAAGAGATGTGGGATACCAGTTTCCATCACCTCAGCAGCAAAAGAGGGTATGTTCTTTTAAGACATTTAAGTCTTGTGGACCGAAAGAATTCGAAGGGGGTAATGATCCAGCGGTAACTTTAAATTGGTTAAGGGACATTGAGCGAAAGTTCGAGGTATGTCAATGTGAGGAGGAGTTAAGGGTTGGATATGCAGTGCAGTTACTGAAAGGTCAGGCAATGAATTGGTGGGATTCAATGACCGCACATTTGACACCTGTGCAACGATCTTCTATCACTTGGATGGAATTCCATAATGAAGTTTGCAGGCAGTTTTGCTCGGAGTTTGATATGGTTAGAATTAAGCAGGAGTTCATGGATTTGAAATTGACTGAGACTATGACCATGGATGATCTTATAACTCAATTCACAGAAAAGCTACGCTTTGTCCAGCAATGGGTCCCGAATGAAAGAGATAGAATAAACCATTTTGTGGGAGCTTTGCCACCACACTACAGGACGTCGGTGAGATTAGCCGGTAATCTGAAAAATGCTTTTGATTTGGCTAAGTCGGTGGATAGTGACACTCGAGCTTCGGAAAAGTTAGTTAAGGAAAAGGCGGTGCACCATTCCAAGAATAGTTCCACTAGTAGCAAATCAAGTCAAGCGAGTAGGAGGGTGTCTTTTTCTGAGGAGGCAAGAGATAGGATTGCTTGGTGTGTGGATTGTAAAGCGAGGCATCCGGAGCCGTGTACTTCGGATACAGTTAGGTGTGTTAGGTGTGGAGGGTTTGGACACAATATTAAGGATTGTATATTTCCAAGGAATGTTTGCTGGAATTGTCAGAAGGAGGGCCACAGAGCGGGTCAGTGTTTGGAGAAGGCAAGATAAGGTACGGGTTTGGCTGGGAGTTCAGGCTCGGGTTCCTCGGCATCTGTCGGGCAAAAGAGAAAGACTGCACCTCCTCGGGAATTTCAGATGACCGTAGGAGATTGGCTTGAAGATAACAATCCAGGTATATTCGATATTGATTTTGATGTGATATGTAAATTGTAATTAGTATTGCTTGATTAAGTGTAATCAGTAGCGTTTGGATTAATAGTGTGTGAGATTGGATTTCGGGGACGAAATCCTTTAAGGGGGGAAGATTTGTAACATCCTGTTTCTGGGTCTGGAAATAAATTGTATTTTATTAAGTTTAAATGGTTTATTTGGAAAATAAACAAGTAAAAGAGTCACCGATTTTATTGTGACTAATAAAATATTGTTTGTTTTAAATAAACAAAGTTCACGGTAAAATAAAAGTATTTTGACTTACGGGTATTTTCGGGTTCCAGACAATAGGCTAGGAAACGGGTATAATTTACACATAATATTAAGTGGGGCGGTGGAGTGACCGACTCATTTTCTTATTCACCTAACTTCACACTCTCTTTGAACTCCTCTCAAACCCTCATTTCTCTCTATATCAATTACAAAGAAAAATCAAGAAAACAAACTAGTGATTGATCTTGCTAAAGATAAACTGATTATCATCATCATCTCCTTCCATTGATTGTAAGTATCTAGTGTTCTTGAGCTTCTTTTTATAGAATTTGGGTTTATGATAAATATGATGATTGAGATGAATTGAAGCTAGGAAATCATGTTTTGTTAATTACTTGTTGATTATTCATTGATAGTTAACTGATTTCATGATGATTTATGGTTATAATTAGTTGTGTTCTTCATGGTTAGTTCATAAGCTAGGTTTTGGTAATTTTGGGAATTTGGATGATGATGCATGCTTATAGATTGTGTGATAATAGTTGTTTGTAGTTTACATATGATTGTAGTTGATGTTTGTGGTCATTTTATGGTAAAATTCGTGTTTGCAACTGATTTTGGTAAAATGGAGTTTTTGGGTTCGTGTTGTGTTCTTACTAAAAGTGCAGGTCGATTTTGAACTAGCAAACGCGATCCCGGCCATGTCTCCGGATCGCGTTCCTTAGTTATAATTTGGTATAATCGAGTTTTGGTCATACGAACGCGATCCCGCCCTCGTTTCCGGATCGCGTTTCCAAGTGTAAAACGGATACAGAATCTTTTCTAAAGAGGAACGCGATCCCACCACTTTGATCCGGATCGCGTTCGCATGAATAATTTTGAAGGATTTTGTAAATTTTGAAAATGCATAAGTGTTTAGAAGATGGTGTTTTTAGTGGCACTTATGGTTGACATTCCTTTTGTGGCACTTAAACGGTAATTTAGTGGCACTTTTTATTAAAAGAAATACATAATAATGTGAACGATTTTAAGGGGTTTCGGGGCTTAATGAAAGAGTTTAAAGTCCATTGGGTATTGTATATGATATTGCTTTAGTGGCACTTCCGTGACATTTTAGTGGCACTTTATGCTTTGAAATATATGAATTTGTATTGGTATAAGATATACATTGATGAGGCGAGATACTGACTTGGTTATTATTTGTTTATTCAGATAAGCGGGCGGCAACTCAGTAATATAAGACCACTGAGTTGAAGATCTTGACTATCGGTGAGTGGAATTGTATTCCTCGGTTCAATTCCGTTGTAGCAAGTTTGGTTGCAACGGATGAACTTTCGGTTATTAGTTTTGATTGGTTATCTCATTAAGGCATTGGCATGACGATTATGCTTTATGTGATGCTTGGGCCTTCGGGCATATGTGAATTCAGAGGTCAACGCTGGTTGGGTTTGGGGCTATTGTTTGGCTGGCAGGGTTTCCCGATACATGTAGTTGAGGGATGAATCCTCGTCAGTGAAGATAGCTTCCAAACTATCGGTAAGCCACTGTTGGGGCCGGCAGTGGTTGTAGGCTTTCGCTGGTTGGCTAACCAGGGGCCACCGGTCCTCTTTGACGATACGTGCTTATGATTGCGATGCTTTAGGCGGTAATCATAATTTGTGTGATTGTTATTTACGATGCTTTAAGCGGTAAACATTATTTGTTGGTTTGGTTTATTCGTTGTAGGCTTGTTATTTCTGAATTGAACCGTCGGTTACGGTTCCATTCACTTAGCATTGGCTAATCCCTCGTTGTTAATCTTTTTGCAGGCTTTTATTAGGTGTGGACCGGGTTGTAGATACTTAATAGGATGACTGACTGTCATAGCGCTTACTCTGACAATTTTGGGGAATCTAACTTTTGGTTTTGAATAGTTTTTCTTAACACCCGGTTGTTTAGTAAATGTCTGTAACTAAACTTATATATGTGTGTAAATGTTTTGAAAAGTCGGTACTTTGGAAGTATGTAAATTCGGTAAATGTATTTTATGTTTTGGGAACGCGCTTCCAACGAATATGATATTATATAAAATGATATGTTTTGGTCCTAGTAAGACAGGGCCTTACAAGTTGGTATCAGAGCATAGGTTTGGGTGAATTGGACATTGGCTAATGTCAATCCCAAATCTTTTGCTGACAGTCAAACATTTCAGTAAGTGGGATTAGCTATGAATGGGGGGTTGATTGGTTAGTATAGGTGATACTAACGATTAACAAATTGTGAGTTATTGTGTATGAGTACAGGAATGGCAGATACTGAGAACCCGGCTCCCAATGATGTTTTGAGAACTGAGCTTCCACCTCCAGAAAATAATGAGGGTAATCAGGGTGGTACATCTAATGTAAATCAAGAGGGAGTTAGTGATGAGGAATATAAATTGCAGTTAGAGGATGAGGTGCTAAGATTAAGAAAGTTTGAGCAATTGTACAAGGAGCAACAAGCAAGGTTAGCACAACAAAGAGATGTGGGATACCAGTTTCCATCACCTCAGCAGCAAAAGAGGGTATGTTCTTTTAAGACATTTAAGTCTTGTGGACCGAAAGAATTCGAAGGGGGTAATGATCCAGCGGTAACTTTAAATTGGTTAAGGGACATTGAGCGAAAGTTCGAGGTATGTCAATGTGAGGAGGAGTTAAGGGTTGGATATGCAGTGCAGTTACTGAAAGGTCAGGCAATGAATTGGTGGGATTCAATGACCGCACATTTGACACCTGTGCAACGATCTTCTATCACTTGGATGGAATTCCATAATGAAGTTTGCAGGCAGTTTTGCTCGGAGTTTGATATGGTTAGAATTAAGCAGGAGTTCATGGATTTGAAATTGACTGAGACTATGACCATGGATGATCTTATAACTCAATTCACAGAAAAGCTACGCTTTGTCCAGCAATGGGTCCCGAATGAAAGAGATAGAATAAACCATTTTGTGGGAGCTTTGCCACCACACTACAGGACGTCGGTGAGATTAGCCGGTAATCTGAAAAATGCTTTTGATTTGGCTAAGTCGGTGGATAGTGACACTCGAGCTTCGGAAAAGTTAGTTAAGGAAAAGGCGGTGCACCATTCCAAGAATAGTTCCACTAGTAGCAAATCAAGTCAAGCGAGTAGGAGGGTGTCTTTTTCTGAGGAGGCAAGAGATAGGATTGCTTGGTGTGTGGATTGTAAAGCGAGGCATCCGGAGCCGTGTACTTCGGATACAGTTAGGTGTGTTAGGTGTGGAGGGTTTGGACACAATATTAAGGATTGTATATTTCCAAGGAATGTTTGCTGGAATTGTCAGAAGGAGGGCCACAGAGCGGGTCAGTGTTTGGAGAAGGCAAGATAAGGTACGGGTTTGGCTGGGAGTTCATGCTCGGGTTCCTCGGCATCTGTCGGGCAAAAGAGAAAGACTGCACCTCCTCGGGAATTTCAGATGACCGTAGGAGATTGGCTTGAAGATAACAATCCAGGTATATTCGATATTGATTTTGATGTGATATGTAAATTGTAATTAGTATTGCTTGATTAAGTGTAATCAGTAGCGTTTGGATTAATAGTGTGTGAGATTGGATTTCGGGGACGAAATCCTTTAAGGGGGGAAGATTTGTAACATCCTGTTTCTGGGTCTGGAAATAAATTGTATTTTATTAAGTTTAAATGGTTTATTTGGAAAATAAACAAGTAAAAGAGTCACCGATTTTATTGTGACTAATAAAATATTGTTTGTTTTAAATAAACAAAGTTCACGGTAAAATAAAAGTATTTTGACTTACGGGTATTTTCGGGTTCCAGACAATAGGCTAGGAAACGGGTATAATTTACACATAATATTAAGTGGGGCGGTGGAGTGACCGACTCATTTTCTTATTCACCTAACTTCACACTCTCTTTGAACTCCTCTCAAACCCTCATTTCTCTCTATATCAATTACAAAGAAAAATCAAGAAAACAAACTAGTGATTGATCTTGCTAAAGATAAACTGATTATCATCATCATCTCCTTCCATTGATTGTAAGTATCTAGTGTTCTTGAGCTTCTTTTTATAGAATTTGGGTTTATGATAAATATGATGATTGAGATGAATTGAAGCTAGGAAATCATGTTTTGTTAATTACTTGTTGATTATTCATTGATAGTTAACTGATTTCATGATGATTTATGGTTATAATTAGTTGTGTTCTTCATGGTTAGTTCATAAGCTAGGTTTTGGTAATTTTGGGAATTTGGATGATGATGCATGCTTATAGATTGTGTGATAATAGTTGTTTGTAGTTTACATATGATTGTAGTTGATGTTTGTGGTCATTTTATGGTAAAATTCGTGTTTGCAACTGATTTTGGTAAAATGGAGTTTTTGGGTTCGTGTTGTGTTCTTACTAAAAGTGCAGGTCGATTTTGAACTAGCAAACGCGATCCCGGCCATGTCTCCGGATCGCGTTCCTTAGTTATAATTTGGTATAATCGAGTTTTGGTCATACGAACGCGATCCCGCCCTCGTTTCCGGATCGCGTTTCCAAGTGTAAAACGGATAAAGAATCTTTTCTAAAGAGGAACGCGATCCCACCACTTTGATCCGGATCGCGTTCGCATGAATAATTTTGAAGGATTTTGTAAATTTTGAAAATGCATAAGTGTTTAGAAGATGGTGTTTTTAGTGGCACTTATGGTTGACATTCCTTTTGTGGCACTTAAACGGTAATTTAGTGGCACTTTTTATTAAAAGAAATACATAATAATGTGAACGATTTTAAGGGGTTTCGGGGCTTAATGAAAGAGTTTAAAGTCCATTGGGTATTGTATATGATATTGCTTTAGTGGCACTTCCGTGACATTTTAGTGGCACTTTATGCTTTGAAATATATGAATTTGTATTGGTATAAGATATACATTGATGAGGCGAGATACTGACTTGGTTATTATTTGTTTATTCAGATAAGCGGGCGGCAACTCAGTAATATAAGACCACTGAGTTGAAGATCTTGACTATCGGTGAGTGGAATTGTATTCCTCGGTTCAATTCCGTTGTAGCAAGTTTGGTTGCAACGGATGAACTTTCGGTTATTAGTTTTGATTGGTTATCTCATTAAGGCATTGGCATGACGATTATGCTTTATGTGATGCTTGGGCCTTCGGGCATATGTGAATTCAGAGGTCAACGCTGGTTGGGTTTGGGGCTATTGTTTGGCTGGCAGGGTTTCCCGATACATGTAGTTGAGGGATGAATCCTCGTCAGTGAAGATAGCTTCCAAACTATCGGTAAGCCACTGTTGGGGCCGGCAGTGGTTGTAGGCTTTCGCTGGTTGGCTAACCAGGGGCCACCGGTCCTCTTTGACGATACGTGCTTATGATTGCGATGCTTTAGGCGGTAATCATAATTTGTGTGATTGTTATTTACGATGCTTTAAGCGGTAAACATTATTTGTTGGTTTGGTTTATTCGTTGTAGGCTTGTTATTTCTGAATTGAACCGTCGGTTACGGTTCCATTCACTTAGCATTGGCTAATCCCTCGTTGTTAATCTTTTTGCAGGCTTTTATTAGGTGTGGACCGGGTTGTAGATACTTAATAGGATGACTGACTGTCATAGCGCTTACTCTGACAATTTTGGGGAATCTAACTTTTGGTTTTGAATAGTTTTTCTTAACACCCGGTTGTTTAGTAAATGTCTGTAACTAAACTTATATATGTGTGTAAATGTTTTGAAAAGTCGGTACTTTGGAAGTATGTAAATTCGGTAAATGTATTTTATGTTTTGGGAACGCGCTTCCAACGAATATGATATTATATAAAATGATATGTTTTGGTCCTAGTAAGACAGGGCCTTACAAGTTGGTATCAGAGCATAGGTTTGGGTGAATTGGACATTGGCTAATGTCAATCCCAAATCTTTTGCTGACAGTCAAACATTTCAGTAAGTGGGATTAGCTATGAATGGGGGGTTGATTGGTTAGTATAGGTGATACTAACGATTAACAAATTGTGAGTTATTGTGTATGAGTACAGGAATGGCAGATACTGAGAACCCGGCTCCCAATGATGTTTTGAGAACTGAGCTTCCACCTCCAGAAAATAATGAGGGTAATCAGGGTGGTACATCTAATGTAAATCAAGAGGGAGTTAGTGATGAGGAATATAAATTGCAGTTAGAGGATGAGGTGCTAAGATTAAGAAAGTTTGAGCAATTGTACAAGGAGCAACAAGCAAGGTTAGCACAACAAAGAGATGTGGGATACCAGTTTCCATCACCTCAGCAGCAAAAGAGGGTATGTTCTTTTAAGACATTTAAGTCTTGTGGACCGAAAGAATTCGAAGGGGGTAATGATCCAGCGGTAACTTTAAATTGGTTAAGGGACATTGAGCGAAAGTTCGAGGTATGTCAATGTGAGGAGGAGTTAAGGGTTGGATATGCAGTGCAGTTACTGAAAGGTCAGGCAATGAATTGGTGGGATTCAATGACCGCACATTTGACACCTGTGCAACGATCTTCTATCACTTGGATGGAATTCCATAATGAAGTTTGCAGGCAGTTTTGCTCGGAGTTTGATATGGTTAGAATTAAGCAGGAGTTCATGGATTTGAAATTGACTGAGACTATGACCATGGATGATCTTATAACTCAATTCACAGAAAAGCTACGCTTTGTCCAGCAATGGGTCCCGAATGAAAGAGATAGAATAAACCATTTTGTGGGAGCTTTGCCACCACACTACAGGACGTCGGTGAGATTAGCCGGTAATCTGAAAAATGCTTTTGATTTGGCTAAGTCGGTGGATAGTGACACTCGAGCTTCGGAAAAGTTAGTTAAGGAAAAGGCGGTGCACCATTCCAAGAATAGTTCCACTAGTAGCAAATCAAGTCAAGCGAGTAGGAGGGTGTCTTTTTCTGAGGAGGCAAGAGATAGGATTGCTTGGTGTGTGGATTGTAAAGCGAGGCATCCGGAGCCGTGTACTTCGGATACAGTTAGGTGTGTTAGGTGTGGAGGGTTTGGACACAATATTAAGGATTGTATATTTCCAAGGAATGTTTGCTGGAATTGTCAGAAGGAGGGCCACAGAGCGGGTCAGTGTTTGGAGAAGGCAAGACAAGGTACGGGTTTGGCTGGGAGTTCAGGCTCGGGTTCCTCGGCATCTGTCGGGCAAAAGAGAAAGACTGCACCTCCTCGGGAATTTCAGATGACCGTAGGAGATTGGCTTGAAGATAACAATCCAGGTATATTCGATATTGATTTTGATGTGATATGTAAATTGTAATTAGTATTGCTTGATTAAGTGTAATCAGTAGCGTTTGGATTAATAGTGTGTGAGATTGGATTTCGGGGACGAAATCCTTTAAGGGGGGAAGATTTGTAACATCCTGTTTCTGGGTCTGGAAATAAATTGTATTTTATTAAGTTTAAATGGTTTATTTGGAAAATAAACAAGTAAAAGAGTCACCGATTTTATTGTGACTAATAAAATATTGTTTGTTTTAAATAAACAAAGTTCACGGTAAAATAAAAGTATTTTGACTTACGGGTATTTTCGGGTTCCAGACAATAGGCTAGGAAACGGGTATAATTTACACATAATATTAAGTGGGGCGGTGGAGTGACCGACTCATTTTCTTATTCACCTAACTTCACACTCTCTTTGAACTCCTCTCAAACCCTCATTTCTCTCTATATCAATTACAAAGAAAAATCAAGAAAACAAACTAGTGATTGATCTTGCTAAAGATAAACTGATTATCATCATCATCTCCTTCCATTGATTGTAAGTATCTAGTGTTCTTGAGCTTCTTTTTATAGAATTTGGGTTTATGATAAATATGATGATTGAGATGAATTGAAGCTAGGAAATCATGTTTTGTTAATTACTTGTTGATTATTCATTGATAGTTAACTGATTTCATGATGATTTATGGTTATAATTAGTTGTGTTCTTCATGGTTAGTTCATAAGCTAGGTTTTGGTAATTTTGGGAATTTGGATGATGATGCATGCTTATAGATTGTGTGATAATAGTTGTTTGTAGTTTACATATGATTGTAGTTGATGTTTGTGGTCATTTTATGGTAAAATTCGTGTTTGCAACTGATTTTGGTAAAATGGAGTTTTTGGGTTCGTGTTGTGTTCTTACTAAAAGTGCAGGTCGATTTTGAACTAGCAAACGCGATCCCGGCCATGTCTCCGGATCGCGTTCCTTAGTTATAATTTGGTATAATCGAGTTTTGGTCATACGAACGCGATCCCGCCCTCGTTTCCGGATCGCGTTTCCAAGTGTAAAACGGATACAGAATCTTTTCTAAAGAGGAACGCGATCCCACCACTTTGATCCGGATCGCGTTCGCATGAATAATTTTGAAGGATTTTGTAAATTTTGAAAATGCATAAGTGTTTAGAAGATGGTGTTTTTAGTGGCACTTATGATTGACATTCCTTTTGTGGCACTTAAACGGTAATTTAGTGGCACTTTTTATTAAAAGAAATACATAATAATGTGAACGATTTTAAGGGGTTTCGGGGCTTAATGAAAGAGTTTAAAGTCCATTGGGTATTGTATATGATATTGCTTTAGTGGCACTTCCGTGACATTTTAGTGGCACTTTATGCTTTGAAATATATGAATTTGTATTGGTATAAGATATACATTGATGAGGCGAGATACTGACTTGGTTATTATTTGTTTATTCAGATAAGCGGGCGGCAACTCAGTAATATAAGACCACTGAGTTGAAGACCTTGACTATCGGTGAGTGGAATTGTATTCCTCGGTTCAATTCCGTTGTAGCAAGTTTGGTTGCAACGGATGAACTTTCGGTTATTAGTTTTGATTGGTTATCTCATTAAGGCATTGGCATGACGATTATGCTTTATGTGATGCTTGGGCCTTCGGGCATATGTGAATTCAGAGGTCAACGCTGGTTGGGTTTGGGGCTATTGTTTGGCTGGCAGGGTTTCCCGATACATGTAGTTGAGGGATGAATCCTCGTCAGTGAAGATAGCTTCCAAACTATCGGTAAGCCACTGTTGGGGCCGGCAGTGGTTGTAGGCTTTCGCTGGTTGGCTAACCAGGGGCCGCCGGTCCTCTTTGACGATACGTGCTTATGATTGCGATGCTTTAGGCGGTAATCATAATTTGTGTGATTGTTATTTACGATGCTTTAAGCGGTAAACATTATTTGTTGGTTTGGTTTATTCGTTGTAGGCTTGTTATTTCTGAATTGAACCGTCGGTTACGGTTCCATTCACTTAGCATTGGCTAATCCCTCGTTGTTAATCTTTTTGCAGGCTTTTATTAGGTGTGGACCGGGTTGTAGATACTTAATGGGATGGCTGACTGTCATAGCGCTTACTCTGACAATTTTGGGGAATCTAACTTTTGGTTTTGAATAGTTTTTCTTAACACCCGGTTGTTTAGTAAATGTCTGTAACTAAACTTATATATGTGTGTAAATGTTTTGAAAAGTCGGTACTTTGGAAGTATGTAAATTCGGTAAATGTATTTTATGTTTTGGGAACGCGCTTCCAACGAATATGATATTATATAAAATGATATGTTTTGGTCCTAGTAAGACAGGGCCTTACATGTGCTTTGTGTGGCCTTCGGGCATTGTTGTTAATGAGGTCAACGAGTTGATGAATTGTTGGTTGGGCTAGTGTGTTGTTGTGTGAATGGTACAGGGATGTACTTCATTTGTTGTGTGTGCTGAACTGTACCTAAGTATAATAAACACTAGCTATCGGTCTCGTCCGTTATGGCCATACGGATATGTTTGGATAAGTGATCTTGGGGAGCCGCCCGGGTACTAAGGTTATCCCCGGATCCGCCGATCCTCATTAAGTTGTTGTTGGTTGTTGTGTTTGCGAATACTTGTTGTAGTTAATTGGTTTAGCTAAGTTAAATGTTGAGTGTTGGATTTACTCACTTAGCTATGTGTTAATCCCTCGTTGTTACTTCCTGCAGACTTTTGGTTTTGTGCATGCGGGTGGGTAGCAGGAAGGTCAAACCTTGGATGAAGGGAATGTTTGATATTCAAGCTACTCTGATTATTTTGTAACAGCTCTATTTAGTTTATATAATACCCCGTCATGCTAATCTTTTGAGCAAGTGTTAATTTGATGTGACTTAAACCTCTAAACTGAATTTGGGTATTTTCGGAGAATATGTAACAAATTATGGCATTGTATTTATCTTCGCTTCCGTATTATCTATAATATTATTACAAGTAAATAAGGGGTGTTATAAGTTGGTATCAGAGCATAGTTTTGGGATAATTGTTCATTGTTGAATGATCAATCCCAAAACCTGAGCGTGATATATCAAACATTCTTGGGAATAGGATTAGTATTGGTTGATGGTAGTTAGTATTTAGATGCTAACGATTAACAAAAGTTCAAGTGTTGTGTTGAATTTCAGAAATGGCAGATAACGAACCACCGACCACTAACCCCAACAATGCCTCCAGGATCGTCGCTCCTCAATTTGGGACTCATACTGAGCAACACGATCATAATGGTACTTCTCAACCAACCGGACAACAATCTAACAGAGATGAGTATATTCATGAGATGGAAGATGAGTTGGTATTTCTTAGGGAATTCAAGAGAAAAGCTGAGGAAGCTGCGACTAGACAGTTATTTCAGCAAACCCCAGTTTTTGGTTCTGGTTCATCCTCTCAGTCAGAAAAGAAGTGTTCATACAAGACTTTTATGGCTAGTCGACCACCGGAATTTCAAGGAAGTAAAAATCCTACGGTAACGTTAAATTGGTTGAGAGATATGGAACGCAAGTTTGATGTGACTTGCTGTGATGAGGAGTTTAAAGTCAAATATGCGGTTCAATGCATGAAGGATGATGCGATGGTTTGGTGGGATTCTATTACCGGACACTTGTCGCAACAACAAAAGGAATCTATTAATTGGACTCAATTTCATCAGGCGGTTCGTAACCAATACTGTTCGGATTTTGATATTGCTAGGATTCGAAGAGAGTTTGTGAATCTTCGATTAAAGGATGACATGACTATTGATGAATTGATTACGTAGTTTACGGATAAGCTTAGGTTCGTGCAACAATGGGTTCCGGATGAGAAAACTCAAATTGAACAATTTGTGGATGCTTTACCGGATAACTACCGTACGGTTGTGAGATTGGCTAAAGATTTATCGCATGCTTTCAATCTTGCAAGATCCGCTGATAGTGATTTGAGAGGTTTGAGATTATGGCAAGGAAAGGATACAAGTTTCTCTAAGGCAAGAACTGAATCGTCCGGTAGGAATAAATCTAAGCGGCAAGGGAATCGACAAGGTGGTAAGAAATTTGTTGGAAGAAGTAGTTCTTCGGGAAGTTATAATAGTTCCAACTGGTGTAGTTCGTGTAGGTCTCGGCATGATGGTCCGTGTACGGCTCAGACGAACAAATGTATGAAGTGTGGTGAATTGGGTCATGAGATAAAAAGTTGCCGGTATCCAAATTTTGTTTGTTGGACTTGTAAGAAGGAAGGACATAGGGTTGGTCAATGTCCGGAGGCAAGGTCGACGGGGTCGGGTTCGGTCGGGAGTTCGGGATCTTCCGGTCAGAAAAGAAAGAACCCTCCTCCAGCAACTAGTAGGGCTTTTCAGATGACGGTTGATGAGGCCGTGCGTACTGAAGATGTTATCACGGGTACATTTCTTATAAACTCTGTACCTGCACGTGTATTGTTTGATTCGGGTGCTAATTGTACTTTCATTTCTGTGCAATTTTGTGATAAGTTGAAATTAGCCCCTACTGTGATAACAAAGCCTATAGAAGTAGAAATAGTTAGTGGTAAGTTAGTTCCTGTTACCACCTCGGTGACTGGAGCTAATATTACTATTGATGATCACGTTTTTCTTATTTCCTTCTTGTTGATGCCAATCCCTAGTTTCGATGTAATAATTGGTATGGATTGGTTGAGTCAGAATAAGGCTAGTATTGATTGTCACCAGAAGTTGGTTAGGATCCCAATCTCCGATGAGTCATATGTTGTGGCTCGAGGAGAACGGGATGGTGTAGCTATTCCTTTGATTTCGTTGATGAAAGCTAGGAAATCATTATCAAAAGGTTGTGAGTCATACCTAGCCTATGTAGTTGATGCCAAATTAGAAAGGAAAACTGTTTCGGATGTCCTGTTGTTTGTGAGTACCCTGAAGTGTTCCCCGATGAGTTGCCTGGGTTACCACCAGTTAGGGAAGTAGAATACAGAATTGATCTTGTTCCGGGCTCGTCACCGATTGCTAAAGCTCCTTATAGGTTAGCTCCTTCGGAGATCCGTGAAATGATGAATCAGATTCAGGAGTTGTTGGATAAAGGTTTTATCAGACCTAGTTCCTCGCCGTGGGGTGCACCAGTGTTATTTGTGAAAAAGAAAGATGGGTCATTGCGGATGTGTATTGATTATAGAGAGTTGAACAAGAGAACGGTAAAGAATAAGTACCCTCTTCCTAGAATAGATGACTTGTTTGATCAGTTACAGGGTTCTTCGGTATATTCTAAGATTGATTTGAGATCGGGTTATCATCAGGTTCGTGTTTGTGAAGAAGATATACCTAAAACTGCTTTCCGAACCAGGTACGGTCATTATGAATTTCTGGTTATGCCTTTTGGTTTGACAAATGCTCCAGCATTATTTATGGATTTTGTGACTAAGCTACCGCGTACTGTTCGAGGCAATGATATGATTTAGGTTATAGTGGATCGATTGACAAAAAGCGCTCATTTTCTTGCTACGAGTGAGACAGCATCGTTGACTAAACTGGCTCAATTATATGTTAACGAAATCGTTTCCAGACATGGTATTCCCTTATCGATTGTGTCGGATAGAGATACTCGTTTTGCTTCTCGTTTTTGGCAAAGTCTACAACAAGAGTTGGGTACACGTGTAAACCTTAGCATAGCTTATCATCCTCAGACAGACGGTCAGTCAGAACGTACAATTCAAACTTTAGAGGATATGCTTCGTGCTTGCATTCTGGAATATGGAGGTTCATGGGATTCACATCTTCCATTGGTTGAGTTTGCTTATAATAATTCGTACCATTCTAGTATCGGGATGCCTCCGTATGAAATGTTGTATGGTCGTCGTTGTCGCACACCTACATGTTGGTTAGAGGCAGGTGAGAAACAGTTTGCTGGGCCCGACATTGTACAAATAACCGCGGATAAAGTAGCCATTGCCCGTGAGAAGTTGAAAGCCGCAAGAGATAGACAGAAACAGTATGCGGATCCTAAAAGATGACCGGTTGTGTTTACCGAGGGTGAATTAGTGTATCTTAAAGTTTCTCCGTGGAAAGGGGTGATTAGATTCGGAAAACGTGGAAAGTTGGCGCCTAGGTACATTGGTCCATTCAAAATTCGGCAAGTTGTAAATGATCAGTCTATGACATTGGATCTTCCTCCAGAGCTCTCTGGTATTCATGATACGTTTAACGTATGTAACTTAAGAAAGTGCAACGTGGAGGATCAGTCGCAAATCCTTCCGTTACAAGATTTAAGGGTCGATCAAACTCAGAAGTTAGTAGAGGAACCAGTTGAAATTGTTGACCGAAAGATTACCAAACTTAGGAAGAAACAAATTCCAATGGTACTAGTAAAGTGGCGACATAGTTTAGGTTCCGACCTAACTTGGGAGACCGAGGAGTCGATGAAATCCAGATATCCTGGATTGGTTGATAGGGCTGAGATTTCGGGGACGAAATCTCCTTAAGGAGGGGAGATTTGTAACATCCTCTCCGATAGCCTGGTATTTTCTATTTATAATTTCGTATTTAATTGTTTTAAATAATTTTGCGATATAATTGTTTAATTATGAAAGTTGGTGAAATGGGTCCCAGGACTTATTGTGGTTAATGAGATGTTGCTTGTTTTAATATATTAAAGTTGACGGTACAATAAAATGAATTTCTCGCATTTAGTAATTAAGTGCCAGACAATAGATTTAGAGCGGGTATTAAATACCCAAAGTTGTAGGTCGGTTTAATAGGGACCGACCTAACCCTTTTGATCACTTTACCATTTCTATTTCATTTCATCTTCTCTTTGAACAAACACATAAACACTAACTTATATCTTGGATTAAACCATCAAATTAAAGTGTGATCTTCTACTTGTATCATCATCATCATCACCTAGCTTTATCATCTTGATCTTCATACCATTTGTAAGTGATTTTTAGTTTATGAACTCAATTTTAGAATAAGTGATGAAATTGATGAATTGAATGATTCTTGTAAGTTATATAGTGATTGTTTGTGTTATATGATGATATGTGACGATTCTTAACTAGTTATAAGCATCGAATTCATGTTTGATGAGCTTGAATGTTGAAAATGGAGTTAAAGTTCGTTCAGGTCTGTTCTTGAGCTGAAGAACAGATGAACGCGATCCCGGTTATGGTTCTGGATCGCGTTCCCTTGTTATAAACGACCTATTCGAGTTTTTGGCCTTAGAAACGCGATCCAGGCCAAGCATCCGGATCGCGTTTGCTAGTGTTTTTCGGAGACAGAATTTTTGCCTAAGGACGAACGCGATCCCGCCCTGACTAGTCAGGATCGCGTTTGCATGTTTAATTTTGATGGATTTTTATAAATTTCAAAAATGCATAGGTGTTTAGAAGGTTGTGTTAATAGTGGCATTTATTGGATGCTATTGTGGCATTTTATAAAAATGCTCATTTTGATATTTACAAATTATGAGGCAAAGTACTAACTTATGTTGATTATTGATTCTCAGATCCTCCGAAAGATAAGTGATCTCTGGAATCAGAGATTTTGAAGGCAAAGGTATCGGTGAGTGGATTCAAAACTTACCGTTTGGCTTAGTTGTAATCATTTGATTACGACGGGTAAACGTAGACTTGTTTATTGAGTTGATTAGTTGTTATTGTTGATCATATGCCTATATGTGCTTTGTGTGGCCTTCGGGCATTGTTGTTAATGAGGTCAACGAGTTGATGAATTGTTGGTTGGGCTAGTGTGTTGTTGTGTGAATGGTACAGGGATGTACTTCATTTGTTGTGTGTGCTGAACTGTACCTAAGTATAATAAACACTAGCTATCGGTCTCGTCCGTTATGGCCATACGGATATGTTTGGATAAGTGATCTTGGGGAGCCGCCCGGGTACTAAGGTTATCCCCGGATCCGCCGATCCTCATTAAGTTGTTGTTGGTTGTTGTGTTTGCGAATACTTGTTGTAGTTAATTGGTTTAGCTAAGTTAAATGTTGAGTGTTGGATTTACTCACTTAGCTATGTGCTAATCCCTCGTTGTTACTTCCTGCAGACTTTTGGTTTTGTGCATGCGGGTGGGTAGCAGGAAGGTCAAACCTTGGATGAAGGGAATGTTTGATATTCAAGCTACTCTGATTATTTTGTAACAGCTCTATTTAGTTTATATAATACCCCGTCATGCTAATCTTTTGAGCAAGTGTTAATTTGATGTGACTTAAACCTCTAAACTGAATTTGGGTATTTTCGGAGAATATGTAACAAATTATGGCATTGTATTTATCTTCGCTTCCGTATTATCTATAATATTATTACAAGTAAATAAGGGGTGTTATATGATATTTCTTGCATGTAACTGGAGCAGGTTCTGGATTTTTACCTTTTGGAAACCAGTTATCCCTTTCTCTAATGGGCATTTCCTTGTCAAACGATATCCTGAGGGAAAATGTCATTATAATTTGTTGATTCACGAACAGGGACTGGTTGTGCTTGTGAAGAACTGGAGGGTACAGATGATTCTTGAGCAGGACCAGGTTGAGAAGTAGATCCTGGTACATAATTAAACGTTGGCCCTGACTCATCGTCTGAAGAATCAGATAATACAACACCCTCTTGAGGATAAGCTGGACGATCAGTATATTCTTCATCAGGATTAAGCTCTTCTTGTTCAACATCAACATCATCATCATTATTAGCGGAGTTGAAGTCAAAAGGTTCTTCAGGCGCACGACCGTCATCGTCAACCGCAGATTGAAAGAAAGTCAAATTACAATACGTGTAATCTACAGCTAGCGGTTTTGGTTGCCCTGGTTGCTCAATAATGTAATCCAAAATAAGAGTTGTTTCATTAAAAGCAGAATTTGTTACATCATCAGGAATTACATTTTCTTCGCCCTCGGCGGAAACCCTAGGTGTTGATTCTATAGCTGGTTGGGCTGTCTCCCCCGAAGCAATAGCTTGGGTTTCCAGTCTCAAAATCTTGGATCTCAGCTCTTCATTTTCTTTCTCAACGCGAGAGATCCTGGCATCCTGTGCTTCAAAAATCGATGCTTGAGCTTCCATTGTTTGCTGCATCTTCTCAATCTTTGACAGGAGCTCCTGAATGACAGCTGGATGAGGAGTGATTGGAGTTTCAGTTCTTGGAGGCTCAGAAGATGTGGAAGTGGAAGTACGAGGACGCCTGACTGGATTTAGATCAGTAATGTCAGAAGCGTCTCGAGGCCTCTTGCCGCGGTTGGATGGTTCAGGACCCGGAGAAGGAGGCTGATAATTATCGATCTCAAGATCTAGATCTACCAACTCCGGATCAGGTTGTTGAACTGGCGGTTGTGGAACTTGAGGCTGTTGTATTGGAGGCTGAGGGATAGGTTGTTCAGGTGCTGGTGCGTTGAATAGCTCACCAGGCAGGGGAACATAAGCAGGATCAATGATTTGACCAAACAACGCAACCTCACGTTCTGGTGGTTGTCCCTGCCTCGCAAAAGTGGTACAAGTGGTGTAGATCCTTGTGTTCATAGGTGTCTGCTTGAAAGTGAAGGACGCAACCACTGGAAGGCCAGGATGCAGATGATTGAGCAGCAACTGAGTAAACCTAGGATAGAGAGCCCATTTTTCTTTAGCATCCAAGGCGTTGTTGACAAAACCCCTAAAGATATAACCGGAGAAGTTGAAGGGTTTGTTGTAGATCAGGACAAGAATAGCAGAGGCAGTCGAAAATTTCATTCCTTCAAGACCTGCCCTGCGACTGGATAAGCAGACGATGACAATGTGAGCAAGATATCTCCAGACCTTTGTCATGTAGGTCTTCTTGTACTGATCAACCGGAATATCTTGATATCCAATCGATCGCATGCCCTGAGCAATTGCACCTGGAGTGAACTGGGTGATCATATCAGAGTTGTCACCGAACTCAAAGAAATCCCGAATAAGCTGCTCGGTGAAGATAACTTGGCGGCCACAGACGGTAGAAATGATACGAGTATCAGCTTCATCATAGTTGACCACCGCGTTGTCCCAAAACTCGGTGATATGATTTGTCAAGATCCGAGTATCAGCAGTGATAGCTTTGTGAATTCTGGAGCGACGAAGAAATGCTATCATTGGTCGGTACGGGCGAGAAGTCTCGACAGTTGTATTCATGAAAGCCACGATATTGTGACGTGGCTCCCAGAAATATTTGGAGACATTGACCTCTGCGGGTGCTGGAGCAGCTGGAGCAGCTTGAGCAGGTTGTTCAGCCATTTCTACAAAAAATAACAATAATACAGCCAAAACTCGAAATGCGTTAGCGTTAGTACCAAAAAATAATTCGCGTTTTAATTTTACAAATGTTCTGCGACACAACAATTGTGTCGCAAAAGGTCCATACGACATAAGGACTGTGTCGTAGAAGGACACTACAACACAAGCCTTGTGTCGTATGACACGTGTCACGCGGACAACATTTCCCCTGCATTTAGCAATTTTTGTGAAATTAATCACGGATGCGACATAGCCCCTGTGTCGTATGATGTGTCGTATAAAACAGGTACGACATAACATTTGTGTCGTATAAAAATATGACATAACCAGCAGGAATGAATACGACATAAAATCAATAATCTATACGACACAACCGTTGTGTCGTATGTTATGTCGCAAAAATGAACATCAAAGCAAACCCAGATTCGATCGATGAACAATTTTGGGGTTTTCAAAATCTACGCATACCCTAGGTTTCGCAATCAACAGGGGATCAATAATATGTATTTATCTAACCCTAATAACCCCTAAACCCTAAATAATTTAACAAAAAACCGAAACCCTAAAAACGTAATACGGGTCGATCGAATTCTGGGCATAATACGCGATAAAAACACGAAAGAATTATACCTAAAGATGCGCAAACAGATGATGAACAAGAATCGATCAACAAATCGCGGTGAAAAGCCCTCGAAAACACGAATCCGAACGAAAATCGCTTGTGTCGCAAAATCGCACTTGTGTCGTATATTTTGTGTCGTCAAAGATTTGAAAACGTAAATGATTATGTCGTATGATGTGAATAGTTAACCCCTGACCCGCATACGACATAATATACGACACAAAGTAACGAACGAATACGACACAAGTGTTGTGTCGTATAACAGGAGTACGACACAGTGGTTGTGTCGCACAGAACACAGAGCAAAATTTTGAAGATTAAAAATTTGATTTCGATGCCGATTAGGATTTTGATTTTAGAATTTTCGCAAAGAAGATGATTTGTGACTTAGAAAAAATAAAATTAAAAAAGAAAAATACAATTTAATGAATATTAAAGAGATAAAACTAAATATAAACACAAAAGATAAGAAACAAATACAACTAAAAGCGAGAAATTTATAAAATCTTTTTGGTGACGGAGTTGAGATTCTGGTTAGGGATCATACCGAAATAACATGCAATTATTAGGAATCGAAAGTGTTATTTCGATTATCAGTATATTTGTCCACTTTAAATTTACGTGGCACATTTAAAACACCCTTTATAAAAATTATTTCAAGACGATTACCGATATTGTTTGTCCACTTAAGCATGTTACATCCGAGTTTGTGGAGTTAACCCTTTATTGTTAGTATGAATAGTTATCTGTGGCCCCCACCATTGATATACCCCTATAACCTAGACAATAACATAGTTTCCATATTTAGAAAGAATAAAGAAAGATCATTTTTAAGAATCAGGCTAAAGTTGACAGGTCAGTACGGAAGTACAGCAAAGCAACCTAACGTGATTCAAGTATAATCAAAACCAATCGCAGTCAAACTGAAGTAGGAGTTTCCCAAACAGCGACCTTGTTTAGTGTGATTTAGGATTAAGCAAAAACCGATCGCAGTCAAACTGAATTTGGAGTTTCCCAAACAGCGACCTTGTTCAGTATCTTCAAGATTTTTAAGTGCATTGACCTGTATTTGCTTAACCCCAAGTTTATACTAACTGTTACCAGTTCTGTACTTACGTACAACAGAGGTAACAACCAGCATAAACTCCCAAATGATTTCAGATAAAAGTTCCAAAGATAGAAATATGTTAAGCTACGCTAAGGAATTAAGACATTGAGTCGTACATCAAACGATGTTTACCACAAGATAATAGACACGTATTTAAATGATTTCTTAATAACCCAGAGACCGGTGTGTATCATGCCTACCAGTACATCGCATGATGAAGACAATTTTCATAAAAACTGTTTTAAGTGTGTTAGATAAACCTACTGACACATCAAAGATAAACCTTAAAATTCCATTTTGTGCATGTCACCCGATGTACTATCATATCCCAAGTTGTTTACAGACTCAACTCAACGTCTATTTAAAAATGTAGCAACCATTGCATTTCTTTGATACTAACGAGTATAAAGAGTGGCGGTTGCCCTGGTTTTTTTTTTTTTAATCAAACAATAAAGCAAATAAACTGTACAGAAATTAAGTCACAAATCATTTCATGAGATCAAGAGAAATCATCCCTATCATATCCACAAGTTCGTTGAAACGAGCACGCGAAAATGCTTTTGTGAATAAGTCGGCTTTTTGCTTAAGGGTATCTATGTGAATGAGGTCAATTAAATGTTTCTCATAGCAATCTCGTATGAAGTGAAACCTAATCTCTATGTGCTTGGTCTTAGAGTGTTGTACGGGATTGCGAATAATAGATATAGCAGCAGTATTATCAATATGAATAGGAGTCAAAGTAAGAAGTAACCCATAGTTACGCAATTGATGTTGAATCCACAAAATCTGTGAACAACAGCTTGCAGCAGCAATGTATTCAGCTTCCGCTGTTGAGGTGGAAACTGTGGTTTGCTTTTTACACTGCCAAGACACCAATCGAGAACCGAGATATTGGCATCCTCCTGTAGTTGACTTTTTATCCGAATTGCAGCCGCCATAATCAGAATCAGAATAGGCAGTGAGAGCAAAAATTTTCTCATTTGAGTACCATAGACCAAGTGATGGTCTATATTTGAGGTAACCAAAAATTCGCTTCACAGCCTTCATGTGAGAAACCTTGGGCTTTGCTTGATACCTGGAACAGATAGACACAGCAAACACAATATCTGGTCTGGATGCAGTGAGATACATCAGTGATCCTATCATAGAACGATAGTCCCGCTCCTTGCAATCTTCTTCGTGTTCAGCGGGTCCGAGTTTGTGATCAGTTTCAATGGGAGTACCATATGGCTTACAGTCATGGAGTTCATACCGAGTCAACATGTCATTGACATATTTGGACTGATGAATGTAGAAACCCTTGTCAGACTGCTCAACCTGTACACCTAGAAAGAACTTAAGTTCTCCCATGGCACTCATCTCAAACTCGGACTTCATAATCTTCTCGAAGTCTCTGCACAAAGAATCATTTGTTGAACCAAATATGATGTCGTCCACGTAAACCTGCACAAGTAACAAATCTTTTCCAACCCTTTTTATGAAGAGAGTGCTATCAATTTGGCCTCGTGAGAAGCCATTTCTCGTGAGATGATTTGCCAACCTCGCATACCAAGCTCTTGGAGCTTGATGAAGACCATATAATGCCTTGCCTAACTTGCACACATAATCAGGATGGTTTTGATCTTCAAAACCAGGAGGTTGCAAGACATACACATCCTTCAGAACCTCTCCATATAGAAATGCGCTCTTGACATCGAGTTGATAAACCCGAAAACCTTTAAATGTCGCATAAGCCAGAAAAATGCGAATGGATTCCAATCTTGCAACTGGAGCAAACACATCATCATAGTCCAAACCCTCAATCTGAGTAAAACCTTGAACAACCAGCCGTGCCTTATTCCGAATAACTACGCCTCTGTCATCTTTCTTCACGCGATAAACCCAGCGAGTTCCAATTGGATCGACATCTTTTGGTAAAGGAACCAACTCCCAGACATCAAGCTTTTTGAATTGATTCAGTTCTTCTTGCATAGCCTCAACCCAGTATGGATCTTTCAAAGCTTCAGCTATTTTCTTTGGTTCATGCTGAGACAAGAAGCATTCTTCCAATTCTTCTTCAACACAGGCAAAATTGGCAGATGAAGATTCTTCACGGACTTCATTAGCAGCAGTTTGATGCCTAGTTAAAACACCTTGTTGAAGCTCACCAATGATATTTTCAGTGGGGTGAGAAGAATGAATTCTAAGCTGAGGAATCGGATCAGGCACAATGATCGAATCCAAATTTGACAGATCACCTCCTGGATTTTCAATTTCAACTGAGCTATCAGTGGCAGTACCCTCATTGTCAATTGGTGTGACAATATCGGTTTCAGTTTGAGGATTAGATTCAGAAGCCACTTGATCAACATCGGAGGGATTGTCATCATTGACAATATTCTCTGGAGGTACTACTTTAGAATTGGAGATTGAGTCGTCAGAAGAAAGATCCAATCCATGAAGTAGAGACACCACCAGTTCTTCTTCACTAAATTTGGGAAGATTGAAAGAGTCCACCAACTTATCATACTCAAACAAGGACTCAGGTCCCTTGCCTTTTGGAGAATCAGTATATTTCATAAACCTTACTTCAAAATGTTCCTCTATTCTCCCAGTAGACTTGTTGAAAACTATTTTATTTGGCGAGTTCACAGAATATCCCAAAAACAACCCATCGACTGCTTTTTCATCAAATTTGCCTACCGAGTCCTTAGTAATTAAGATTGTGCAAGGACACCCGAAAGGCTCAAGAAACTTCAAATTTGGTTTGCGATTATTCAGCAATTCATAACATGTTTTCTTTCACTTTTTAACAATCGAAACCCTATTTAACACGTAGCAGGCAGTGTTAACAGCTTCTGCCCAAAAAGTGGTAGGCAGATGCGCATCAGACAACATGGTTCTTGCTGTCTCAATGATTGTCCTATTCTTTCTTTCAGCTACTCCATTTTGCTGAGGAGTACGAGCAGCACTAAACTGATGAAAGATTCCCTTTCGAAGACAATACATTTCCAAGGTTCTGTTCTTGAATTCGGTTCCATTATCACTGCGCAGTTTCTTGATTTTCAGATTGCACAGATTTTCCAGTCTGTCGAACAAGTAGATTAAAGTATCAGTTGTTTCATCCTTTCCAGCCAAGAAATACACCCAAGAAAACCTTGAGTAATCATCAGTAATAACCAGACAGTACGATTTTCCACCAATACTTTTCTTATTCACAGGACCGAACAAATCCATGTGAAGCAGCTCCAATGGAGATTCAATAGAGTTCACCAGCTTAGACTTATGGAACTTCTTGTGTTGTTTCCCTTTGAGACAGGAAACGCATTCATCATCAGTTACGAATGATTTTTTAGGCACACCTAACACAAGATCATTATTAACAAGATAATTCATTCTGCGAAAATGAATATGTCCCATTCGTCTGTGCCAAAGCAGTGAATCTGTAGAAGATGCTTTTGATAGCAAACAAGTATGCTCCTTGGTAACCACAGTTTGCATATCCAAAATGTACGAATTGTGTACACGGGGTGCTCTCAGTAACACCCATTCCTCGGGAATAACAAATCCCGGCTTCAGAATTAAACATTCAACATCTGTAAATGCGGTAGTGAACTTCTTGTCGCAGACTTGAGAAACACTGATCAGATTGTGTTGCAGTTCCTCGACATAGTTCACTTTATCAAAACTCACTTGCCCATTAGAAAGTGTACCCTGACCCGTTATGTTACCACCTGTATCTCCCGCAAAAGCAACATGTCCTCCGCGATATGGTTTCACATCAGACAGAAGAGACATGTCACCAGTCATGTGCCGTGAGCATCCACTATCCACATACCATTTACTTCTTTGTATATGATCTGACTGCTACAACACAACATAGAGAGAGAATTAGTTAGAAATGGAGACCCAGGCCTTTACAGACTTGGGTACTCCAGAGACCTCATCAATAATAACTACATCAGTTAAAACTTTGTTTTTCAGTAAATCAGGTGCAATTCCTGATGCAGTATTACTTGATGATGAGTCTTTTAACAACTCTTTAGGTCTCCAAATTTTCACAGGAACAATAGTGGGTTGCTTGTTAACATTGTCAGGCTGTTTAACCAGAGGTTTACTAGGCCTAGCAGCATTAACTTTCGGGATAGAAGTATGAGAAAGTGAATCCTTCTTTGAAAAAGATTTAACAGATGAATTTTTGTAAACAGAATTTCTGGGAACACCTTTTGAAAACTTCTTTCTCAAAAGCAACGGGCATTGATTAATCAAGTGACCTTGTTTCTTGCAGTAGAAACATGATCGTCTTTCCTTAAAGGTTAGGTCGTTACTGCCTAAAAATTGAGGTGAGACAGGTAACTTATGTGAGCATGTTGAAGTGGATGCCCCAGAATGTGAAACAGAAGGTTTAACAGAATTCTTAATTGATTTGTCATTAGTATTCTGTAAATCTTTCCTTTTATGTTCAGCCTTAACCTTAGTATTCATTTGAAAAGTTTCATCATCTATTTCAGTAGTAAGGATGTGATGTTCAGGCTTAATGTTTTTCTTTTCACATTGAGGCACAAACTTACAGGGAACATCCTCAACCTCTACCTCTTCTTCAATAGTTTTTAAGGGAGCAGGCGAAAAACTACCAAAGGGGGTAAACTTGACGGTTCCTGAGGGGGTAAACCTAACAGGTTCAAAAGGCTTCACAGGTTCAGTCTTAATTGTCTTATGTTTCTTCTTATCATGGTTTACTTCTATGTTGGCTTTATAGAATTCAGGCAACTTAAACGGATTCAAACTAACAGGTTCACATACAGGCATAGCTATTTTCTTAACAACAGGCTCATTAACTGATATTTCAATGGGCTTTGCATCTACTAACGCAGTAGGCACAAAATCTTTAATTTCATCCTTAGACGGTCTACACAAATTCACATCTAAAGACGGAGGCGGTTGATGATGATAACCATAACCGGACTTATCTTTTGGAACTAGTTCTACCCGTCTGTAGGATATCAGTAAAGACCAAGGCTGAAGTGTTGATATTCTTGAGTTTTCGTTGCAAATCAACAGCTTTGGCTTGAGAGTCAGCCAATTCCTTTTTTAAATGAGCAATCATTTTTAAGTAACTGTCAATTTCATATTGATTACTGAAAATTAGAGCTTTTAGCTCCTTTTTATCTTCAATAAATTGATTAATGTTACTTTCAAAGTGTTTCTCATTATTTTTTAAAACTTTGTTTGCCTCCATCAAATTCAAGATATCAGACTTCAAGTTTTCATTATGTTCCATAAGCCCATTTACTTTACCAGTTAAACTAATACATGAATCACAAGTAAATTTAGCAAATGGTACCTCATTGTTGATAGCCATGAAGCATTGCTCTTGAGTTTCATGAGCAGAGAAATCATAAGCATCTCCATCCTCAATCAACAATGCAGCCTTAGCAAGAGAATGCTCAATCTGTTTTGGAGCAACAGATGGTTTTGTGAAACCCGAAGCAGGCTGTCGTCCTTTCTCACATTCGCGGGCAAAGTGACCAAGATTCTGACACTTATAACACTTGATTTTGCTTTTATCGAATCTCATTGGTGTTCGGTCAGCTGCATCTTCAAGAGATCTCTTTCCAGTTCTTCTTAGATAGTTTTTGGCTCTGCGAGTGAGCATAGCCATATTCCATCTAATGTCAATCCTTTCTAACTCATCGGGATCAACCTGATTGAAATCTTCATCAGTCAGCTCCAATGTACTGACTCTTTTAGAAAGAAAGTCTTCATATGATGACAAGAAAGCAGTAAACATGGCTGCATGTTCATCGGTGGTTGCTGAAGAAGGAACAGATGACGATGAATATGTACTACTTGAAGAAGCATTATAAGCTGGTAGGGCTGAAAATGTTCCCACAGTAGGATTACTGTAAGAAGAGGATCTCTGAGAATTTAGCTCAGCTGAGATGAAAGCCGTTCCACCATGACTTGATTCTGATGCACGAGAAGTAGATCTTGTTTCCTTCTTTTCAATATCCAACGCCCCAGCTTCAAGTTTTCCAATGAGATCATCCAGAGACAATTGCATTGTCTTTGGATCATTTTCTAATAACAAAACTCGTGTTTCCCAACTTGGTGGTAGAGCAGCTAAAGCCTTTTTGTTAATCTCAGAATTTTTGAGATTATATCCGCCAGCTTTCAGTTCATTTACTGTGCGAGTAAATCTGCAAAGCATGTCTCTGACAGTTTCATTCTTCTGGATATAGAAATAATCAAACTGAGTTTTGACTAATTCCAATTTGCTTTCGATGTACTCAGTGTTGCCACAAAATCTCTTCTCAATTGCATTCAAAAGATCATAAGCAATAGTTTGTGGAAACATATCCAAAACGTCAGTTGGAAGTGACATAGTAATAGCAGAATGAGTCTTGCGTTCAATTTCCCATGCTTTTCGTTCTTCGGGAGTGTATGAACGAACGGGTTTGGGTGGAGGAACACCGATATGTTCTCCAAGAGCAACAGGAACAACATATCGTTCAAGAAGAGCCAACTCCATATCAGGATCAGTGAATAATACAAACGACATGAAACGTTGTTTCCATGCTCGAAATGGCAAACCCGGTGCAAAATAAGGAGGTTTATTTGCACTACCGATCGTAGCATTATGTTGTAAAACTGCATCAACGCTTTGAAGAGACATGATGAAAATCTGCAAAAAAATCAGAAAATACACAACAAACAAACTGATTTTTGTCTAAGTCTGGAATTATGCGACACAGTGTTGTGTCGCAGAGAATCAATACGACACAGGCGTTGTGTCGCAGAGTAACAATACGACACAGGTGTTGTGTCGCTGAAGTTAATCAGACAGAAGACAAAAATGCGACACAACCGTTATGTCGTAGGTTATGTCGCAACTTGTGTCGCAGACCAGTCAAGGTCAAAATAAGTTGTGTCTTAGGCTTATGTCGCACGTTATGTCGCAGACAATTTAATGTCGTATAGCTGTGTCGTATGAACAGTGTTTACGACACAAGTATTGTGTCGCAAAAATGCACGTGCAGACAGTTTTTGAGCCCACAAAAATTTCAATTTTCAACACACATCATTACAAACAACACCATGCTTTACATCAGACTGAAAAATAATCTTTTGAAGCAAAATGATTACCAACTTTTTACCAAACAAATCAACAAGTTTGACAAACACAAAACTTGAAGATTAATGTAACACCCTCAAATTTAACGATTTGCGGAAGCATACATTGGGTGTTACTAATCAATATACAAAGCGCAAGATTAATAGTAAACGACCTCTAAATGAGACGTTTCGAAAAGGTTTCATAAATAATAATCGTTTGAAAACCGCAGGTTTTCGTATACAAAAATGTAGTTTCCTAGAGTCCGCGCGTATAGCGGGAGATTCTATTACATAATCATAATATACAAAAGATAATGCTAAGAATCTCCGTTAATGCAAGGTAGAAATCATGCGACTCTAGCTAAGATCCAAGGGTGGTCCTACTCCGTCAGTGTACCTGAGATACAAAGCTAAAAAGTGTCAACCAAAAAGGTTGGTGAATCTTACAGGTTAGAGTTAAGTAAGTGTTATGAACCACAAGTATGTACCCGTGTTGCTATCAAGCAAAGTAAGTAAATCAGTATATCAGTACAGTGCCATGAGCTCATAAGTTGAAGCTTAACCGTGTAGTGTGAATATATCACGTACCCCCGTGAGTGCTATCCGCACACTCATATGTAACAAATACTAATATGTCTGTTTCTACGTGTAAATCAGTACGTGGTGGCGCTACCACCCCAGACAGGGATTGTCAGTCCCAAATGGATCCATCTATTAGTAATCGCGCTTAAGTCCATAACTAACAACTTACGATTAGGAGGCTTTCAGTGGATAAAAGTAACTCATGCGTTTGTTTGTAATCAGTAATGTTTTCAGTTCAGTACATTGTGTTCATACGTAAAACAGTTGCTAAGTATCTCACCCCAAGGTATAAAACAGTAAAAGTGGGGCTGTAAGACTCACCTGAGTCGAGCAGTGGTAGATAGCAAGTAGTATTAAAGCAAGTAGGTTCTCCGAACCCGTAACCTCCTAGTGCCTAAACACGTAAGGTTAAGTAAGTAGATGTCTCGCAAGACCATCTAGGCTAGTTGTTCATACAACCCGTTGTGTTTAAACGTTGGTTCGTTATCGTTTGTATAATAGTGTACGGCCCGTTGGTGATTTGTTATAATTAAAGTTTCATCACTTATAACGCGATTTAGAGTGATTACACTTGAAAAGTATGTTCTATTATGTCCGATGATTCGTATTGTATAAGTATTTGAAATTGTACAGGTTTGACACTTAGTAAAAATCTGAGTTTTCAAGGTTCTGTTTTGTGTGACGTTGGGTGCGACGTCGGGTGCGACGTCGGGTGCGACGTCGGGTGCGACGTCGCAGATCCTGACTGCGACGTTGAGCATGGCGTCGCTGTGTGCGACTTTCGCAATTTAATGCGACGTTGTGGGTGGCGTCGCTATACGCGACGTCGCAACTTAATGCGACGTTGTGACTGACGTCGCACAATGCGACGTTACGAGGGGTTGTGCGACGTTGAGGCTGACGTCGCATGAATCTGGGTCCAAATGCGACGTCGCGGTCTGTTGGCCGGAAAATGTGCCGAAAACGAGTTTTCCGGTTTCCGTTGGGTCCAAATCTTTTACCCAACCCTTATATGAACATATTAAGCCTATTTAAACCATAAACTAGTAAAAATGATCAAAAACGAGAGATGTCGGGATTTGTCGGAAACTTACGCGGCGTCGGATTGAAAATCCGAAAAGATAGGAATGTAGATCGGGTAGTGGTGAACGTTTTCTTCCAAAGAGATGCTATGATCCGAGTGCGTTTAATATGTTTATTTGGTAGTTTTGATGGTGGTGGTGTGGTGGTGAATTAGAGAGAAAAAGAAAGAAAGAGAAAGAAGAGAGAGAGGGAGGGTTGATGAAATGAGAAGAAAAATGGAGGTGGGTGGGGTTTTGGTAAAGCTCCCCCACTTTCAGTCTCCGCTCCGCGCTCCGGGTGGTGTTCGTTTTCTCCGTCGTTTATCGTTAAATAATTATTTTACATTTTAAATGGTAGGTTTTAAATACAAATTATTACGCGACATTTTTATTTAAATACTTTACAAATAAGTTTGAATACTCTTGTTTTTAAATCGTGTAAACTTTGATCGAGCGATACGAGATAATTACTAATTATTATAAGAATAGCGTTTCGGTCATAATTGCGTTATTTTAGTTTATAAACATTTGTTCACCAACGTCCGTATTAACCGAATAGAATTTCATTCTATTTAAATTGCGTACGGTTTAAGTCAAATCGTAAAGTTGTATATATTTACCAACATATAATCCGTTACATAAATTAGCCTAACACAGAGCTAATTACATGTATTAACAAAGAATTAGGCACTAATTCTAGTCCTAATTTGCCGGTTGTTACAATTAACACCCAAAATATGATCAAAAACAACCTTTTTGAACCAAGAACATCAAGAACACCAAGAACATAAAATGTGAAAACAATATTTTTAGACCAAAATCTAGCAAAAACTAACTCGAAACCGCAACTCAAGAGTATGCGGCTCTGATACCAATTGTAGGTTCCACTTATACGGACCAAATCGAGTAGTTTTACTTGAGTATTTAAAGCGGAAATCAAACACACAAATATATGCTAGATTAACACAATAAATGACCAAAACACAAGTGTATAACTTTGTATATAATGAGATGGTAACAATACATACACTTCTACAAACACACTATAATCAAAATAACACAAACTAGTATATTTTCTCTGAATATGGAGGTGTTATGTGTGTGTTTTGTGTTGAGGCTACATAAACAGAAGCTGGCGAGCTTCTATTTATAGTCTGGACCAAACTGTATGCGACACAAGCTTTGTGTCGCATGAAAGGCTTATGCGACACAAGCATTGTGTCGCATGAGATGATTCTGCGACACAAGTCTTGTGTCGCATAGAATGCTTCTGCGACACAGTGCTTGTGTCGCATGATGACAAAAATTGTACTCCCTCCGTCCCAAAATAATTGTCCACCGACCAAAAACACGCAGTTTAATAAAAGTACAATCATTACTGCTTTCTCTTTCTTACTTTTTGCAGAATGACAGTTTTACCCTTAAGCAATTAATTACCACATTCTATAAAGTTTGTAATAACAATTTGAAGTAAGGGTAATTTGGTAATCACGATCAAAATTTCCTTTCCATATTTGGATGTGGACAATTAATTTGAGACGTCCGAAAAAGGAAACGTGGACTATATTTTTGAGACGGAGGTAGTAATTAAACTAGAACTTAAACTATTCAATACGTAATTACAATTTCGACACTATTACAGACTGAGACCAACTGACAGACACACATTGATGTACCAACAAGTTAAAAATATCCTTATTCTAAATTCTAAATTCTAAATACCAACTTGGTTAATTTTTTTTCTTTTAATCTTATCTAATCAGTTTTTCAAACTCACCAATCACATCTTTAGGTTTGTATTTAGTCCTACTAATTTATATCTACCAATCATTTTCCAATTACAAAACATATCCTTCGATCGAGAAAACAAAAAGGATAAAGAAGGGAGAAACGGTTCCATATTATGGAACTAATTGTCACGCATGAGGAGGTTTGAACATCTATTTTTAAATCATTAGTAAAAACATGTGTTCAACATTACGGTTGTTACTTTTCTTATTCACAGGATGATATGATTAGTTCGACCGTGAAAAGTAAATTAAGGCCAAAATGTCACGGTTTTGGAGGATGAAGTAATCTATATCATATGCGAAATATCATTCGATTTAAGCCAAATACGCCCACTACATTACATAATCGAATGAAAAGGAGTTTGACACGTCATTAGTGAGAACTTGAAGTGTTAAAATGTGAAAAAAAAAGTTGGAGTGTTAAAACGAAAAAAAAGTGAAACTTTGGTGATTAAATCATTATTAACTTTGGAGATATACCGGCTATATCATGTCATAACCACGACAAAGGGTCAAATTAAACGGTCACCATTAACTTGAAGTGTTAAAACGAAAAAAAAAAAAGTGAAACTTTGGTGATTAAACCTTTATTAACCCGTATATAAAAGAAAAATACGGTAGGAATTTTTTTTTTATATACTTTTTAAGGGAAAAAAAAGTTAATAATAAAGGCAACCTCATCAGCCATATAAGCACAATCCCTAGGATCGAATCGGAGACCATGGGGATAAGAATGGACGCGTGTGCCACTTAAACAACAACTCACATTTGATAGAATTTGCTTTAGATATTAGTTAAAGGTATAGAAAGTGCAATTTTGGGCTAATGGAAGAACCACACTTCATTGTTGTTCACGTGACTCTTCACATGACCTGTTATACTGCGAAACAAATACGTTTGCTGAACCAGTAAGATGGTGACAAGTGGCAAATATTTGATGATGAACAGTAAAAAGTGGTATCTTTCTATCTACTAATATATAAAAGAAAATACGGTAGGAATTTTTATTTTATTTTTACTTTTTAAGAAAAAAATAGTAATAATAAAGGCAACCTCATCAGCCACAAAAACACAGTTCCTAGGACTGAACCGGAGACCATGGGGACAAGAACAGACGTGTGTGCCACTTAAACAGCAACTCACATTTGATAGAATTTGCTTTAAATATTAGTTAAAGGTATAGAGAGTGCTATTTTGGGCCAATGGAAGAACCACACTTCATTGTTGTTGTTAAACTGTGAAACAAATACGTTTGCTGAACCAATAAGATGGCGACAAGTGGTAGATATTTGATGATGAACAGTAAAATGTGGTATTTTTCTATCTACTAATATATAAAAGAAAAATACGGTAGGAATTTTTATTTTATTTTTATTTTTAAGAAAAAAGTAATAATAAAGGCAACCTCATCAGCCACAAAAACACATTCCCTAGGATCGAACCGGAGACCATGGGGATAACAATGGACGCGTGTGCCACTTAAAAAACAACTCACATTTGATAGAATTTGCTTTAGATATTAGTTAAAGGTATAGAGAGTGCTATTTTGGGCCAATGGAAGAACCACACTTCATTGTTGTTCACGTGACTCTTCACATGACCTGTTATACTGCGAAACAAATATGTTTGTTGAACCATTAAGATGGTGATAAGTTGCAGATGGTATCTGTTTTGACCAAAAATTACCTAAGACAATTTAGTGATCAAATTAGTTTTGTGAGGTAGAGTGCTTGTTATGATTTTTAAGATAATCGAACAAAAATGTAAATTTATGGTGAAATAATATGAATTCCACAATGCAAATATGATCGTGGATGATATAAATGTAAAAATTGCCAAAAATGTAACTAAGGGTTTAAAGAACACTGCTTTTTGTGAAATAAATGTTTATCAACAAGATAAATGCAAAAGTTTTAAGTAAAATGCAAAGTAATTTCGAGATAACGCTAGTTATGCAACAGAAATATGATTATGATCAATGAAAGTGCTTGAAACAGATTGATATGCAAATTTTATGATAAAAATGTGATCGCAAGTGAGATAAACGTGAATACTAATAAAAAATACAAGTAAAAACCAGGATAATGCAGGTTTTATGATCAAAAGATCAATAAAATGCAAATTAAACAACGAAAATGTAAAATTAATGCAATCGACACACGGATATACGAGGAAAGCCTTTGATCTTGTTAGATCGCCGGCATAAAACCTCGGGAAGGAACAATCATTCCTTGCCTTTGTTGATTTTATTGCTGTAAATCGAGATAATACAAAGAAGGAACATAATATAATCGATCTAAAGTGTGTGTGGTGATGAAGGTGATGAATCGATGAAGAAGATAAGTGAAAAAGTGTGTTCGTAAATAGTGAGAGTGTGAAGTGTTATCAGTGAGCCAACTTGAAACGCCCAATTTTTTTTTACTGAAAACATACTCTATTAGGTCCCATTGTACAACACCTATTTAACTTAAAACAATACAAAACATATACAACTCAATTGCACAAGCAAAGAAAAAAATCATTAAACTGCTAAACTACCCGCCGGGTACTTATAAATTTTGACAACACTATCCGGTTCCTTACCCGCCTACCTTATCCGCCGGATAAGGGATTACCCGCCGGGTACAGGCCTTATCCGCCGGGTACAGGCCTTATCCGCCGGGTAACAACACAACACATCAGGCTGCACTTTCAAACTTGCTACCAAGTTTCCGACATGCATAATTTTTAAACCACAAAGAGTTAGACCATGAAAATTTGCAGGTACCTTTGTTTGACCAATATAAAGGTTTTTCTTTTTGAACTTTTCCAAATTTCTCAAATATACCAAATCTGGACATATGACCATTTTGGACCCAAAACGCTACATTTACTTAACATACTAAAATGCACATTAATCCAAATCTGACCATAACCTTTTGCACACTTCATTAGCATGCCAAAACAAACCTAGAGCACTAAACCAAAATACCGTAACACCATTATATTCAAACATACTATTTAAACGCTTTCTCGACCCATATTGACACATTTTGATCCGTTTAACAAAATAACCATATTCTGACCAAAACTTTAATCATTTCCACTCATATTTGACTATTTCAACCCAATTGACTTCAAGTCACATTCATATTCAACCATTCATCCAAACTTTGATTCTTAAACATAATTCTTCCTATTAAACCCATAACACTATTTACATACATATATATATTCCAACATATCTTCAAGACACATACATATCCGACTACATGTCATTGTTGACTTTTAAGGTCAACATATCATAGCATCAAAAGGACATGTGTTATGTTTGACCACCAAAATCTTTGACCCATGGGCGAATTACACAAGTAGCATACAAAACGATAAGTAAGGGAGAATACTTTCCACTTGCTACCATTAGCTATCCACACTAATCCTTCATAATCCCTTTCCCTTCTCTTGACCCGGATTACCTAACAACATGAAACATGGAAGGAATAAGCACGCATGTTTAGTGAGCATATAGGCAACTAACCAAGTAATTCACAACATTATGAAACAATCATTATAATAACAATATATATCATCTTACTCAATAAGCACCGGAATAACATGTAAACACCAAACACTATGCGGATCCGCGGCCATAAGAAACAAGGCAACAAGGCACCAAATCACATTGAAATGGATACCAAGTTTAAGAAACAAGTCTATGCTAGCAACGCTAGCTAATCTCCATTATAGAAACAAGTCTAGATACAAGTAAACTTCCACTTGATTGTATGATCCTCTTGCCTGGAAGCAATCCGGAAACACATACAATCATTCGTATACTTTATCATTAGCAATTTAAAACATATAGATTACAATTAACTTCCACTTGGTTGTGCAAACATCTTGCTCGGAAGCAATCTAGTACATACACAACCATTACCCAATTAGTCCCTATAATACTCACCTTAATCTTCAATCGATGATTTATGTCGCACCCCCAAATTTACTGTGCGGAAGCGATTCGGGTCGGGGCGCGACTAATCCGGTAATCATAACACAAAGATATAATGAACGACATCTACATGCGTCGTTTACAAAATTACATTGATTGTAATAAAAGTTTACAATAGTTATAATGTTTACAAAAGCTCGGCACCCTATAGGAGAGATTCTATGGCATTACTACTTTTACAAAATATAATAATGCAGGAAAATCTCTTGATGTTTGCCTGCGACTCGAGCTATATAGTCCTGAGCAGACCTACTGCTGTTGAGTACATGAGAATACATGCTAAAAGGTCAGCTAAAAGCTGGTGAGCTCACAGGTTTATGATAAAGTATAATGTATGAACCACAAGATTTAATAATGTTTGATATCAACCAAATAAGTGTGTATATTACTGCCATGAGCCCATAGTTTGAACTTAACTGAGGTGTCAGGATCACAATCAAGTGCCTGATCGAGGGTGCCTCCCTGCGAGTGCCTAATCTACACTCGTATGAACAAATGATAATGCGTCCGTTTGACCAATTAGTGCTTGCTAACCCGGATGGGGATTGTCAATCCCATATGGTACCATACACTAACATTCACGCTAAATCCGTATTAACAAACTATGTGATGGAGGGCTTTCATGATTAGTAAAACAACTCATGCAGTATATATCGATGTTTTGTACTTGTGTCCACATGTAAAATAAATGAGCATGTATTCCCACCCCGGGAGTAAAAACAGTAAAAATGCGGGGCTATGAGACTCACCTGAGTCTAATGTGTTGCTAAAAGCAAGTAATGATGTTGCACAAGGATGATGTCGTCCAACGACTGTAACCTGCTGGGCGTCTTAAACGCGCAATATAACAATGAGTAGATGTCTCAACAAAACATCTATGTTAGTTGTCCATTCAACTAGTAATGTCCAAATGATTTGTTTGTTGTTGTGTTTTGAAAACATGTACGGCCCGTTGGTGACGGTTTGTAATAACAATTCGAAAGTATTATTATTATATGTTTCGTTCTATTGTACTCTTATCAAAGTATATGTATATCATGTACGAGTATCATCGTATAAGGTTTAGTTGTCATAAATTTTCAACACTTAGTGAAAAATGTATTTTCAGAAATCTGTAAATAGCGACACTGAGTTGAGTGTCGCTAGTTTGGCGACACTAGTTAATTATGGCGACACAAGGGTTAGTGTCGCTATATGCGATTGACGACACAAGGTTAGTGTCGCTACAGCGACATTCGATTGGTGGTAGCGTGATGCGTCACCAGCGGTCGGTAAGGATTCTACCCTTGTCGTTGAACCGGCTGCCGGAGGCGGCGATCAGTGGGTGTTTTAAATTTGTAATTGCGGGGCCTAAGTTTTCCCTAACAATGCTAATCCTAAGGGTAAGCAAGTGGTAGGTATGACCTAGAGTCGTTCTTCAAACCGACTGAATTGAAACTAAGGCGTGGCAGATGAGGGCTTTCAAACTAGTGAAGGATTTATGAAATAGTGGGGGAGTTTTGGTTTTTATATTAACTAACTTAGGCAAGTAAATAAATAAAAGCGAAATAAAAATAAAAGATAAAGCATATAAATAAAGATAGTGTTTGCTAAGACTTCGTTAATTAAGTTATGGAATGATGTTTGGAGAAACTGTTTTGAAAGATATTTGTTAATTGTTATTCTTGAATACTTGTGATGTAAACACTATATTCCCTACTAATTAAAAATCCATTAGCATGTCACACCGGGAGCTAGGTTATGGTAACATTACAAAGTATTTAGAATAATAAGCAAAATCTTGATTATGGTTTAATAATACTTTCCATATGAACGGGAACAAAATCTTAAGGTACTAGACATAACTGAATCGTATAACGATTCCTCGTCATCCTAACAGATTCGTATATTTAGAAAGTTCATTTATAACTTTAAACCAGCCCTTGCTTAAGACTACCCAATAAATCCCCTAGTTATTCACATCGTTCCTCACTTTAAGTGGTTCCACCGCTTCAAACTTTGGCCATGTCTTGTCCTACGATAGTCCCCCATGTAGCCTTGCGGTTCCATAGTTTCAAACCTTTGACAAATTATATTGACACAAATGACTGACTACCTTTTAATTGGACGCCGTTAAAAAGGTGTTGTAATCACGTTTATTGGTGGAAAGGTGATAGATTAAATTGAAGTTTAAAAGTCTATTTAGAAAGGTTAATTAAACTAGGTTTCTCATTTTATATATTAGTCCGTAATATAACTACATTCGGTCGTTACATAGCTTCCACGTTTTTGTACTCCACCTAAAGTGTTTCCAACGCTATACTGCATAACAGTCGAATAGGGGCCGTCATATCACTTCGTAATATTGTACCGTTTCGTAATATGACTACCTTCGGTCGTTCCTCGAGTTCCATACATTTGTACTCCATCTTGAAGTGTTTCCAGTACTATATCGAGTAACAGTCGAATAAGGGCCGTCATATTATTTCACGATAATTAAGACCATTTATATTTTACTACTATGATGATCATAAGGCAACAATCAAACAAGAACATGCAATAAGATGATCAAAGCAATACTTCCGATCTTTAATATTTAATTATAAATCATCCCATAATTAACTAACTACATCGCAAACAAACACAACAAGTATACTACTCTCTAATCATGGCAATAACTAAATCTAGCATAATCAATAAAAACGTAATTAATTAAGATAGATAAGGATAGAAAGAACCAGGATTAAATGCGAGAGAGAATAGACTTGAATTAATTGACACAATTCCGAGCATACACCGAAGATTACAATGCGTTCCGCATTTTCCTTCTATTCTAAACAAGCTCCTAAACTAGCCTAAAACTAATTTTTAGTAAGAAAATAGAAAGAAAGTAGAAGCAATATCTTAAGAGAAGTATATTGTTCTAAGAATGGTGTGTGTAAATATGAAGGCTTAAGGCCTCTATTTATAGGTGAAATTTGGCTCACGTTAGCATCTTGAGGAGCACTTTAGCAAAAGGTGGAAAAGGTGGTGGCACCGAGTACGTGAAGGTGGTGGCACGAGGTACGTAAAGTTGCGTAAATGTCTAGCACGAGGTATGTAAAGTTGCGTAAAGATCTAGCACCGGGTACACGCAAGGACCAAAAAGCAAAAATGGGATGGGTGGGTGGCAGCAGCCGGCGGCTAGGTGGTGGCAGCCGGCGGTCTGGTGGCTGGCCGGCGGCGGCTGGCTGCCACCCGTCCCGGTTCGTCGCCCGTTGCCTCGTTGCTCGTTTCGCGCGTATCTTCTTCGTTATACGTCCGTTTGCGTCGATTCTTTTTTTGTTGGATTCGTTTTTAAAAAACGAAGACTTTGAAAAGATATCCCAAGAATTCATCTCTGAACTTTAGATGTGTCGTACGAATCGTTTGGATCTTCCGGCGTACGTAGAATCTTCATTATTCGTCCGTTTTTGTTGATTCTTCTTCTGTTGGATTCGTAATTTGAAAAAGAACATATTGGGTAAGATGGATGTTGGTGATGGGTACTTTTGTCTTGAAGTCTCGTTTTGATGCTTTGAATCTTCAAACGTGTGTGGAATCTTCGTTTTTCATCCGTTTTCCTTGATTTTCATCGTGCAACCTTGTTTTGACCATCTTGGCATAATAATATTGATTTGTACTGTTTTTGAGTTTAAAATGCCAAGAATCGTTCCGGAATGAGAGAGTTATCGGTAGTAAAAACGTGACTTTTTACGCGATATCATAGCGACACTCGGTTAGTGTCGCTAAGGCGACACTTAATTTAATTTGGCGACACAGGGCTAGTGTCGCTATCGGATTTGGCCCGAACCGACACTAAGGACTGATGATACTTTCAAGTTCGATTTGATGGTCAAACGTGCCCGGTTTAACCCGAGACTTTTACACAAGTCTTAAATATGTTAAATAAGCCTTAGAAAATTATCGTTACGTTTTGTGGTCCACCCGATGTGTCGGTTTTTAAAATGTATACAAGATCACAAAAGTGTTATGTTCTCAGATTTTTTATCCCGATTCAAGTCCCAATCTCGACACCTTAAAGTCCGAAACAATTCATGACAAAAATCAAGCATGTTCATTTATGTCTCTAGTATTTTACAGAATTTTTTCAAGAATCTTAGAGGTCGTTTAGTTAGGTAAATAAAATCATAAAACAAGTGAGTTCCATTTTCGGCCAGAACTGACTGTCGTGTATAAATCGAATTTTTGAGATAAATCTGTGAGTTTCTGGAGAAAGTGTTCAACATAAAAATTGTAGTCAACGAATGTGACACCCGGCATTTTAGGCCATCATTATTACTTATAATTATATCATTAAGATATGTATTAGTCAGAAATAGGACTAAGTACATATACACATTTCGTATATTTATATATATACACGAACGCGATCTATCAAAAATTTCGCAACAACAAATCTTAAAGAACCCGAAAGTACAAATACGGACCTTGGTGACAAAACTTTTGAAAATAATGTGTTATTATTTAAAAGTAAACATTATTTACTCGGATAATATTAAATTATTCAACAACATATTTCATTTTATTTAAAACATATTCTACACGACGAAACCACGCGAAACGTATCCGACAAACGGATAAAAATCAAGTTATATTTTATAACACAATTAAATTATTTTTATAAAATACATCCGTTAAAAGTATTTCGTATACAAGTTAACAAATTTTAATATTTGAGAATATTTAGCAATCATACGATCGGGTAAACAAACACGGGGTTTAATACCATAAATTGGGAGGCGATTTAACCCTCCACCAAACACAAAAGCCGGCCCAATCCCTTTACCCCCACCCCTTATTCTCATTTTTCTTTCTTCTTCTTCACTTCTCATTTGACACCAAACACACCCACCTCATCTCCCTCTTTTTCTTCCTATCGGTTTCACCCATCATCAACAACAACAACAAAATCGGCAACAGCAGAAGCAACCGATCATCACCATCTTCATCATCATCGCGTATCATCACTATCATCATCTCGATCCGCCATTTTCGAGCCCCGTAAGAAAACTTCCACTTTTCTTTTGATGTTCGTATGTAAAATGTTTATTTCATCATGCCTTAGCATTATATCCACTTATTATGGTCTAAAAATCGAATCGAGAGTTGTTTGGTGGACTGATTTTGCAAGAAGATCTGACCGAGCCGATTTACTAGGCGGATAATGTAACACCCTCTTTCTGGGCCTAGTAGTTTTATGATATATTTCCTGAATTTAAATAATTATTTAAAGTGTTAGAAAATTGTATTGTTTGGTTTACCTGAAAATAATAGGTAAAAGAGTCTAAGGACTTATTGTGATAGTTGAATTATTAATTGTTTTAAATTAATAATATTGTAAGAGAAATAAAATAGTTGGTCTTGTAAATAGTTTTTGGGTTCCAAACAATAGGTTTAGAAGGGGACTAAAATTATACAATATTTTGAAGTCGGTTAAGTGAGTCGACCTTAATATTTTTATTTCCCCAAATTCATTTCCTTCTTTAATTTGAGAACTCAAATTAGAAAGGAAGAGCACCTAACAAAAAAATTAAAGTTAGTTAGTTCCTGTGATTGGATTCAAGATATTAGTTCTTCATCATCTTGTTCATCATCAAAGGGTAAGAGTTCTTGATTTCATATGAACTTGGTTTGATTGATTTTGATTGAAAACATGTTAGTGATGTTATTTGATGTTATAAAGATGATATGTGATGTTTTTGGATGATAATTAAGGTCTTGGTACAACTAGAAACCTTAGATTGTGATTTTAGGGATTTAATTTGGGTTTGGGTTTGGTCTGGTTGAACAGCGCTGGAAGAAGGGTGGAACCCGGCGGGTAGTACTGGTTTGGGGTTACCCGGCGGGTAATAACCCAATCTGGCGGGTAGTACGAATAGATGGGGAACCCGGCTGGTAATATGGGTACCCGACTGATCCTATAGGCTTTAAAACGAGAATAGGTTCTATAACACCCCTCATTCGAAACAACCATATTATATTATTAACACGGAAGCGTATATTTTTAAAACATTTTTAAACACTGTACATTAAGATAATGTACATACACAGTTTACATGTCCAACTCACACCAAACTAAAACTATTTAACAACTACATAAAACGGGGTATTATATTGTTCCAAACTTAGTTTATAATAAAACATGTCAGAGTAGCACTATCAGTCAAACATCCCTCGCTCCAGGAGCATCACAATCCTGCAACCCACATCCCAAAACATAACCTGCAGGAATTAAATGAGGGATTAGCACAAAGCTAAGTGAATGAATTCATTACACACAATTCAACTTAGCATAACCACCTGTTTACACCAAACAACCGTAAACATATGATTCAACTAGTCAACAATATAGTAATGAGGATCGGTGGCTCAAGGGAATACCATAATACCCGGGTGGCTCCCTAAGAACACTTATCCAACCATATCCGTATGGCCATAACGGACGAGACCGATAGCTAACAGTTATTATAATCAAACACAGGTTCTACACACAACGAATGAATCAAGTCCCTGTGTAATTCATATAATAACCAGGCTAGCTCAACCAACCTGTTCAACCTGTTGACCTCATTAACAACTGATACCCAAAGGCCACACATAGCACGTAGATTTATAATCAACAATGAATATTAAATGCAACAACAACATATCTACGTTCACTTGTTGTAACCAAACGGTTACAACTAAATCAAAGGGTGAGTTCTGAATCCACTCGCCGATACCTTTGTCTTCACAAACTCAGAATCCAAGTGTCACTTATCTTTTGGAGGATCTGAGAACAACAATCAAATATAAGTTAGTAATCAGGATCAACAATACTCAACTTATATCACTCTATAATATTAGGAGCTTAACACAAGCAGCATCACAATTACAAGTTCCTAATCACATATTATAAGTCACAACACAACTATTATCATGTATTAGTACTGATTTACGAATGTTATAACATATAGCGACTAGTTACCATTAAATCATTCAAGAAAAAGGGAAATGCTGGACAGGCCAAGCAACCCGCCGGCTAGGGTCAGAGACCCACCGGTTTAACCTCATAAGCCGCCGGCTTATACCCTAAAGTCGCCGGGTACAATGCATTTTGAGTAACCAGAACTAAGTCAAGTTTTAAAGACTGTGGGAGCCGCCGTATTGACCACGTAGCAGCCGGGTTTGGTCTTGAACCCGCCGGCTTGGTTATTCTACCCGCCGGCTACCCGGTATCCACCACAAAGCCGCCGACTAGGTATCAAATCCGCCGGCTTCTTGCCCTGAACCAGGAACCATCGTTCAGCAAGAACCAAGATCCGAAAACTTAACCAAACTAACACAAAACTCAGTTTCCATGATCATTTCAACTTAATAACAATAACATATAACCTCATACATGATCAATTAACATCATCTGTACTCCAAATTCAACATCATCTAATTACCACATTGAATTAAACAAGTTCATGAAATAACTAAAATCAAACTTGACTTACAATCAAGAAGATGTAACCATGAAGATGATTAACTAACTCAAAATCAGTTCCGATTTACTTCTAGCTTGATTTGATTCAACTTGTATATAGGGTTTTAGGTTTTGAAAGTATAAGGTTTAAACAAAAATGGAAGTTCTTTCCATTTTGGGAAAGTATATAGGTCGGCTTAATTATTTACACCGACCCCGTATCCACTTAAAACTATCCCCTTTCTAATCTATTGTCTGGAACCCAAAAACCATTTGCGAGAAACTTATTTTATTCTACCGTCAACTATAGTAAATTAAAACAAGCAACAATTTACTATCCACAATAAGTCCTGGGACTTATTAATCTAAGTTTCGCAATAAAACAATTAATATCGAATAATTTCTAACAACATTAAATATATCAATTTAAAATTAGAAATTACCAAACCCGAAGAGAGGATGTTACAAATCTCCCCCCCCCCCCCCCCCTATGAAGATTTCGTCCCCGAAATCTCAACATGATCAAAGAATCCAGGATATCTGGATTTTATACTATCTTCGGTGTCCCAAGTTAGGTTTGAACCTAAACTATGCTTCTACTTCACTAAGACCATAGGTATTTGTTTCTTCCTAAGTTTAACAACTTTTCTGTCAAGAAGTTCAACTGGTTCTTCAACTAACTTCTGACTTCTATCAACACGCAAATCTTGCAGAGGAAGAATTTGAGACTGGTCTTCAACGTTACATTTCCTCAAATAACAAATGTTAAACGTATTATGAATGCCAGCAAGCTCCGGAGGAAGATCCAATATGACTGACTGATCATTAACAACTTTACATATTCTAAATGGACCAATATATCGAGGAGCCAACTTACCACGTTTTCCAAACCTAATAACTCCTTTCCAAGGTGAAACTTTCAAATAAACAAGTTCACCTTCAACAAATGATACTGGTCGTCTACGTGGATCAGCATATTGCTTCTGTCTATCACGTGCAGCTTTCAACCTTTCCCGAGCAACTGCCACTTTGTCAGCGTCATCTGAACAATGTCGGGCCCAGCAAACTGTTTCGCACCAGCCTCTAACCAACAAGTAGGCGTTCTGCAACGTCTACCATACAGCATCTCATAAGGAGGCATACCAATACTGGAATGATAAGAATTATTATAAGCAAATTCAACCAATGGCAAATGAGAATCCCAAGAACCGCCATATTCCAAAACACAAGCCCGCAACATATCCTCAAGTGTCTGAATCGTACGCTCTGACTGACCATCTGTCTGAGGGTGATAAGCAGTACTGAGATTAACTCTGGTACCCAACTCTTGCTGTAAACTCTGCCAGAAATGAGAAATAAACCGAGAATCCCTATCCGATACAATAGACAACGGAATACCATGTCGGGAAACAATCTCATTAACATACAACTGGGCAAGCTTACTAAGAGACGCAGTTTCACTACTGGCCAGAAAATGTGCACTCTTGGTTAATCGGTCAACAATAACCCAAATAATGTCATTTCCTCTAGATGTACGTGGAAGTTTAGTCACAAAATCCATAGTTAAGTGTTCCCACTTGCATTCTGGAATGTCCAACTGTTTCAGTGACCCATACGGCTTCTGGTGTTCCGCTTTGACTTGAGCACATATATGACAAGCACCAACAAACTGTGCTATATCAGCTTTCATCGTTGGCCACCAATACAAAGATTTCAAATCATTATACATTCGAGTAATACCTGGATGAACAGATAATCTAGACTTATGGGCTTCAGTCAAAATCATATCCGGAATACCACCAATAAGAGGAATCCACACACGAGACTGGAAAGTCTTCAATCCTCTAGAATCATCAATCAATAAATCTTTCCTTTTCAACATGATTTCTGACTTTAGATTATAATCTAATAAAGCTTCCAATTGTGCATCTTTAATTCTATCTACCAAGTCAGAAGAAACATCAACTTTCAAATAATAAACTCTATCAGAGGTACCTTTTCGGCTCAACGCATCAGCAACTACGTTCGCCTTTCCTGGATGATAACGGATTTCACAATCATAATCCTTGATTAACTCTAACCATCGTCTCTGACGCATATTCAACTCTTTCTGAGTAAACATGTACTGAAGACTCTTGTGATCTGTACAGATAATACACCGTGTACCATAAAGATAATGTCTCCAGATTTTCAATGCAAACACCACTGCTGCCAACTCTAAATCATGAGTAGGGTAATTTCTTTTATGTTGTTTCAACTGCCGAGAAGCATACGCAATAACTCTATCTCTCTGCATAAGAACACCACCCAACCCAGCATAAGATGCATCACAGTAAACAACAAAGTCATCAGATCCCTCTGGTAATGCCAACACAGGTGCCTGACACAATAACTGCTTCAAGGTCTGAAAAGATACTTCTTGTGACTCATCCCACTGAAACTTAACATCTTTACGTGTTAATCTTGTTAAAGGACCAGCAATCTTTGAAAAGTTTTTGATGAATTTTCGATAATTCCCAGCTAGCCCAAGAAAACTCTTTATCTCTGAAGCAGATTTTGGAGCTTTCCGGTTCATCACAGCTTCAATTTTAGTAGGATTAACTTTGACACCATCATTGCAGATAATATGACCCAAAAATTGCACCTCCCGAATCCAGAATTCGCATTTAGAAAACTTTGCATATAAGTGTTCTCTTTTCAACGTTTCCAACACTAATCTCAAATGCATTTCATGTTCTGATTCAGATTTAGAATACACCAGAATATCATCAATAAACACAATCACAAATTTATCGAGAAAAGGTTGACAAACCCGATTCATCAAATCCATAAACACTGCTGGAGCATTTGTCAAACCAAAAGGCATAACTAGGAATTCAAAATGACCATACCTGGTACGGAAAGCAGTTTTAGGAATATCCTATTCACGAACACGAACTTGATGATAACCCGACCTCAGATCAATTTTAGAATAAAACGAAGATCCCTGCAACTGATCAAACAAATCGTCTATTCGAGGCAAAGGGTATTTATTCTTCACGGTTCGTTTGTTCAGTTCCCGATAATCAATACACATACGAAAAGACCCATCCTTCTTTTTCACAAACAAAACCGGTGCACCACAGGGAGAAGAACTAGGTCTAATGAACCCTTTGTCCAACAACTCCTGTATATGACTCATCATTTCACGTATTTCAGAAGGAGCTAATATATAGGGAGCTTGGGCTACTAGCGACGATCCAGGAACAAGATCAATTTGATATTCAACTTCCCTAACCGGTGGCAACCCAGGTAATTCATCGAGAAACACTTCCGGATATTCAGAAACTACCCGGACATCGGAAATAGACTTCTTTTCTAATTTGGCATCAATCACATAAGCTAGGTATGACTCACAACCTTTAGACAACGACTTCCTAGCTTTCATCATGGAAATCAGAGGTATACACTCACTATCCCTTTCTCCTCGAGCCACAACGTATGACTCTTCAGAAATTGGGATCCTAATCAACTTATGGTGGCAATCTATACTTGCTTTACACTGACTTATCCAATCCATGCCAATAATAACATCAAAACTAGGAATTGACATCAACAGAAATGAAATTGGAAAAGTCTGGCCATCTATCACAATATTAGCTCCAGTCACCGAGGTGGTAACAGGAACTAACTTGCCACTAACAATTTCTACTTCTACAGGCTTTGTAATCACAGTAGGGATCAGTTTCAACTTATCATAAAAACACACAGATATAAAAGAGCAGTTAGCTCCATAATCAAACAAGACACGCGCTGGTACAGAGTTTATAAGAAAAGTACCAGTGATAACATCCTCTGTGTGAACAGCCTCATCGACTGTCATCTGAAATGCCCTACTTGCAGCTGACGGCGGATTTTTCCGCTTTTGCCCGAAAGATGACGAACTCCCGACCGAAACCGAACCCTGTTTCCCCGCCTGTGGACACTGACCAACCCGATGTCCTTCTTTCTTACACGTCCAACACACGAAATTAGGAAACCATCAATTCTTAATTTCATGTCCCAATTCACCACATTTGAGACATTTATTCGTCTGTGGAGTACACGGATCAGCATGTCATGACTTACAAGAATTACACCAATTAGAACCTCCAGATGAATCACTCTTACTACCAGATCGTTGACCCTGTCGATTACTCTGCCACCTCTGTTTTCCTTTTCCTGATGAATCACTTCTAGACTTCTGAGAAGAAGTATCCCTAGCTTGCTAACCGGAACCTCTCAAGTCACTATCAACATAACGTGCGAGGTTAAAAGCTTGAGATAAAGTACTTGCTAATCTTACAGTGGTACGATAATTAGAAGGTAAGGCATCCACAAACTGTTCAATCCGAGTTTTCTCATTCGAAACCCACTGCTGAACAAACCGCAGCTTCTCAGAAAACTGTGCTATCAACTCATCAATCGTCATCTTATCAGTCAACTGTAAGTTCACAAACTCTCGTCTGATCCTAGCCATATCAAAGTCCGAACAATACTGATTACAAACAGCTTGATGAAAATCAGGCCATCGAATAGCTTCCTTTTGTTGTTGAGTCAAATGCCCTGTGATCGAATCCCACCAAACCATGGCTTCATCTTTTAAACATTGAACTGCATACGGAACCTTAGATTCTTCTTCACAATGTGTTACATCAAATTTTCATTCCATATCCCTTAACCAGTTTAAAGTTACAGACGGATTTGTACTACCACTAAACTCCGGTGGTTTACTTGCCATAAACGTTTTAAAAGAACACATTTTACTCGACTGGGATGGTGAAACAGTACCAAATACAGGTATTTGTTGCTGAGATGACGTAGTTTCAGTTCGTCTTTTAAATTCTCTAAGATTAATCACCTCATCTTCTAATTCGTGCATATAATCATCGGTTTGATTCTCCAACAACAGGAACAGAAGTACCATCATGACCAGGTTGTTCACCATAAATAGGCAAAGGAGGAACATCGGTCCTTGAGGCATTGTTAGGGTTCACGGTCGGTTGCTCGTTATCTGCCATATCTGTATTCATCACAACAACTCAACAATTGTTAATCGTTAGTACCTATCTACTAAACGATTCTCATACAATGCTAAATCCCATACCCATGAATGTTTGACATAACACAGCTCCAGAATTGGGATTGAACACTTTACAATGCTCAATTAGCCCAAAACTATGCTCTGATACCAACTTATAACACCCCTCATTCGAAACAACCATATTATATTATTAACACGGAAGCGTATATTTTTGCAACATTTTTAAACACTGTACATTAAGATAATGTACATACACAGTTTACATGTCCAACTCACACCAAACTAAAACTATTTAACAACTACATAAAATGGGGTATTATATTGTTCCAAACTTAGTTTATAATAAAACATGTCAGAGTAGCACTATCAGTCAAACATCCCTCGCTCCAGGAGCGTCACAATCCTGCAACCCACATCCCAAAATATAACTTGTAGGAATTAAATGAGGGATTAGCACAAAGCTAATTGAATGAATTCATTACACACAATTCAACTTAGCATAACCACCTATTTACACCAAACAACCGTAAACATATGATTCAACTAGTCAGTAGTATAGTAATGAGGATCGGTGGCTCAAGGGAATACCATAATACCCGGGTGGCTCCCCAAGAACACTTATCCAATCATATCCGTATGGCCATAACGGACGAGACCGATAGCTAACAGTTATTATAATCAAACACAGGTTCTACACACAACGAATGAATCAAGTCCCTGTGTAATTCATATAATAACCAGGCTAGCTCAACCAACCAGTTCAACCTGTTGAGCTCATTAACAACTGATACCCAAAGGCCACACATAGCACGTAGATTTATAATCAACAATGAATATTAAATGCAACAGCAACATATCTACGTTCACTTGTTGTAACCAAACGGTTACAACTAAATCAAAGAGTGAGTTCTGAATCCACTCACCGATACCTTTATCTTCACAAACTCAGAATCCAAGTGTCACTTATCTTTTGGAGGATCTGAGAACAACAATCAAATATAAGTTAGTAATCAGGATCAACAATACTCAACTTATATCACTCTATAATATTAGGAGCTTAACACAATCAGCATCACAATTACAAGTTCCTAATCACATATTATAAGTCACAACACAACTATTATCATGTAGTAGTACTGATTTACGAATGTTATAACATATAGCGACTAGTTAACATTAAATCATTCAAGAAAAAGGGAATTGCTGGACAGGCCAAGCAACCCGCCGGCTAGGGTCAGAGACCCGCCGGTTTAACCTCACAAGCCGCCGGCTTATACCCTAAAGCCGCTGGGTACAATGCATTTTGAGTAACCAGAACTAAGTCAAGTTTTAAAGACTGTGGGAGCCGCCGTATTGACCACGTAGCAGCCGGGTTTGGTCTTGAACCCGCCGGCTTGGTTATTCTACCCGCCGGCTACCCGGTATCCACCACAAAGCCGCCGGCTAGGTATCAAACCCGCCGGCTTCTTGCCCTGAACCAGGAACCATCGTTCAGAAAGAACCCAGATCCGAAAACTTAACCAAACTCACACAAAACTCAGTTTCCATGATCATTTCAACTTAATAAAAATAACATATAACCTCATACATGATCAATTAACATCATCTGTACTCCAAATTCAACATCATCTAATTACCACATTGAATTAAACAAGTTCATGAAAGAACTAAAATCAAACTTGACTTACAATCAAGAAGATGTAACCAGGAAGATGATTAACTAACTCAAAACCAGTTCCGATTTACTTCTATCTTGATTTGATTCAACTTGTATATAGGGTTTTAGGTTTTGAAAGTATAAGGTTTAAACAAAAATGGAAGTTCTTTCCATTTTGGGAAAGTATATAGGTCGGCTTAATTATTTACACCGACCCCGTATCCACTTAAAACTATCCCCTTTCTAATCTATTGTCTGGAACCTAAAAACCATTTGCGAGAAACTTATTTTATTCTACCATCAACTATAGTAAATTAAAACAAGCAACAATTTACTATCCACAATAAGTCCTGGGACTTATTAATCTAAGTTTCGCAATAAAACAATTAATATCGAATAATTTCTAACAACATTAAATATATCAATTTAAAATTAGAATTTACCAGACCCGAAGAGAGGATGTTACAGGTTCTGTTACCACAAAATGCAATTTACCCGGTTGATTGCTTGATTACCCGGCTGCATAGCCTAATTACCCGGCGGGTAATGAGAGAACCTGGCGGGTACTCTGTGTTTAGTGTGCTTTTGAGTTCTGATCTTTAAATGGTGATGAGATTTGTTCTAGTTTAAATAATCTGTGATTGTGCAACATTTTGTGTTTTACTTAAACACTTGCAGTATTGATTATGTATATCAGTTTTAAACTAAATTACTGACTTGTTAATATGTTTTATTCTCAGATTGTGAGCAGACTCAGTGATATTAGACAACTGAGTGGACGACTGAGGTATTGGTGAGTGGATCTGTACCCTTAGTATGATTTGGTTGTAACAGGTTTGGTTACAACTGGTAACTGTAGATGTTACTGTTGATAGACTTTTAATCTGATATGATTCCATGATGATTATGGATGATGTGTTCCATGGCCTTTGAGGCATATATGTGAATAGAAAGAGGTCAACATGAGTTGATCTTGGTTGCTATTGATTGGCCAATGGGGGTTCCTTGTACACATCGTTAATGGGAACCTATGTCGGGTGAGTGAATAGCAATAGGCTATCGGTAAACCGCTGTATTGGCCTGCTGCTCAGTGGGGTTTACAAGTGTTGCTTGAGGGCCACCGCGGCATTGAGGGTTCCTTAAGGACCACCGATCCTCTTTGATATCTGTGTGTTTATGATTATTTGTTGTATACAGATTTTGTTATGCTAAGTTGTGCTGATGGTTATAGTTTCATTCACTTAGCTTCGTGCTAATCCCCCACATTACTTCTTGCAGGTTATGATTAGATAACGAGTTGGGTAAGAAGCTATTGATTGTAATGGAATGTTTGACGACCAGGCGTTTACTCTAATATCTGATTTGTATGAATCAGTGTTGTGTTTTTGGAATTATATAGCACCCAAATTGAGATAATATGTTTTGAAACGGTTTGACTTTATGTATATAATATGAAATGTTCGTTTTGGACTTGTTCTTCCGATGTAAAACATATCTAAATAATGTTACGAAACAAGGGGTGTTATAAGTTGGTATCAGAGCATAGGTTTGGGCGAATTGAACTTTGGTAAGTGTTCAATCCCAAATCTATTTGTGTTTAGTCAAACATTCTAGAGTGTGGGGATTTAGTATTGCATGAGAATTAATTAGTATTTTATGTACTAACGATTAACGAGTTGTGAGTTGTTGTTTTGAGTACAGATATGGCAGATAATGATTTCCCAACCAATACTCCTGATAATGCCTCTTGGATGGATGCTTCTCCTCTGAAAGCACAGAATGATAGACATGGGCAAACTGGTACCTCATTTTTAGCTCATGATGATACTGACAGAGATGAGTATGTAATTCGGTTAGATGATGAATTACTTGAACTTAGAGGATTCAGACAACAGGTTTTACAGGACAGACAGGCTGGATCTTCTCAGCATCAGCAGAAAGTTTGTTCTTTTAAAACATTCATGATTAGTAAACCTTCAGAATTTTATGGAAGTACTAATCCTTCAGTTACTTTAGATTGGTTACGGGATACTGAGAGAAAATTTGAGGTTTGTCAATGTGAGGAGGAAGTTAAGGTTCCTTATGCCGTCCAGTTGCTAAAAGGTCAGGCAATGACATGGTGGGATTCAATTTTAGCTGTTTTGACTCCACAACAGAAATCATCTATTAGATGGTCAGATTTTTATAATGAGATGTGCAAACAATTTTGTTCTGATTTTGATATATCTCGTATTAGACGGGAGTTATGGAACTTCACCTGACTGATCAAATGACTATTGATGAGCTTATTAACCAGTTTTCTGAGAAATTGATATTTGTACAGCAGTGGGTTCCAGATGACAGGACAAAAATTGATCATTTTGTTGGAACGTTGCCACCCAATTATCGGACAACAGTGAGATTAGCATATTCGCTTTCTCAGGCTTTTGCCTTAGCTCGTTCAATAGATAGTGACTTACGGGCTCAGGATGTACAAAATAGAGAAAGGGCTTTGCAGCAATCTGAAAGTGATCCTTCTTGTAAGGGTAAACGGAAATGGTAGGGTAGTCAGCAAAAAAAGAATCAAGGTAACCGTGATGGTTCAGCTGATAAACCTAAGTGGTGTTATAAATGTAAATTCAGACATACGAGGCAGTGTACTTCTCAGACTACCAGATGCATTAAATGTGGTGTGTTTGGACACGATGCTAAGGATTGTAATTATCCTAATCATGTTGGAAATATCACAAGGAGAGTCATAAAGCGAATCAGTGTCCCAAGGGTAAGAGATATGAATTGGGATTGGTCGTTGGGTTGTCATCTTCTGGCCATAAGCAGAAGAATCCGTCATCATTTGCTGGCAGAGTTCTTTAGATGACAGTTGATGAAAATGTTGGGATGACTGACGTCATTTCAGGTACTTTTGTATTAACCCTGTGCTGGTATATATTTTATATGATTGTGGAACTGATTGTTCCTCTATATTGGTTTATTATGTCATAAACTGAAATTGATCCCACTATGGTTGTTAATTCTATTATAGTAGAAGTAATTGATAATAGATAATGCATGTTACTAAGTAGGTGACTGGAATTAGTACTTGATAGTGGATTGAATCCTGTTAATATTAAACTTTATTTCATAAGATTTTGACATGTATTGATTAAGACATGTGATATGATAGTGATAGTGGTGATTAATTTTATTTAAAATAAGTCCTGTGAATTGGCTTGAGGGATATGAGAAATGATTATTTCTTGAATTAACCGTGGAATGAATAGCAGGAAATCGTCTTTTGACATTAAAATAGCTGTTATGTCAGGCTTTAGATTCAGTATTGCTTGATGGATATTATGACTTTATAATGTATTGAAATACATTTTGTGAGTTCAGATTGTGATGTGATGCAATGAGATGGAATTATTGTTTATGCTTCATGATAGCCTAAACTATATGAGAGGAATTATCCTATCCTTGACTTGAGATTTGTAATTGTTGCTTTGTGTGGAGACATAGTTGATGGATAAGACATATTAAAGACATGATTGTGGAAATTGATATTATCCGGAAAAGATAATGTTGTTGCAGACTTATGACAGGAATTACCTTATGTGTTTGAAATTCTTTTCAGACTTAGTGGATTAACTGAAAACTGTTCAGTTTGAGATTGTTATTGAACAATAATAGAGGGTTAAAGATTGTTTAATCTCGTGTTGAATTCAATTAGTTTGAGATTTTCGGGATGTGAGTTTAACTGAAACTCCTAAGTTTTGATGGTTTGATCATCCGAGGATTATTAAATTGCAATGATTTGATTTCATTATCTTGATGGATTACCAAAGGAACGGATGTGACATGGATTGTAAATCCTTGATATATGTATGATTTCAAGTTTATGCCGAGTATTGAGAATTATATGAATTATTGAGATGTATTGATAGGATTTGAATTTAAATTTCATGGATATCGCGAGAAATGATATGATATGGTATTGCAGAAATGGAAACAAAATTTGGGATTAAAGTCCATATGAGATAAGTGGATTATATGCGATTACTGTATTTTGGAAATTGAGTGTGATCAGATTTCGAGGACGAAATCTCTTTAAGGGGGGAGAGATTTGTAACACCCTCTTTTTGGGCCTAGTAGTTTTATGATATATTTCCTGATTTTAAATAATTATTTAAAGTGTTAGAAAATTGTATTGTTTGGTTTACCTGAAAATAATAGGTAAAAGAGTCTAAAGACTTATTGTGATAGATGAATTATTAATTGTTTTAAATTAATAATGTTGTAAGAGAAATAAAATAGTTGGTCTCGTAAATGGTTTTCGGGTTCCAAACAATAGGTTTAGAAGGGGACTAAAATTATACCAATATTTTGAAGTCGGTTAAGTGAGCCGACCTTAATATTTTTATTCCCCAAATTCATTTCCTTCTTTAATTTGAGAACTCAAATTAGAAAGGAAGAGCACCTAACAAAAAAATTAAAGTTAGTTAGTTCCTGTGATTGGATTCAAGATATTAGTTCTTCATCATCTAGTTCATCATCAAAGGGTAAGAGTTCTTGATTTCATATGAACTTGGTTTGATTGATTTTGATTGAAAACATGTTAGCGATGTTATTTGATGTTATAAAGATGATATGTGATGTTTTTGGATGATAATTAAGGTCTTGCTACAGCTAGAAACCTGAGATTGTGATTTTAGGGATTTAATTTGGGTTTGGTCTGGTTGAACAGCGCTGGAAGAAGGGTGGAACCCGGCGGGTAGTACTGGTTTGGGGTTACCCGGCGGGTAATAACCCAATCCGGCGGGTAGTACGAATAGATGGGGAACCCGGCTGGTAATATGGGTACCCGGCTGATCCTATAGGCTTTAAAACGAGAATAGGTTCTGTTACCACAAAATGCAATTGATCCGGTTGATTGCTTGATTACCTGGCTGCTTAGCCTAATTACCCGGCGGGTAATGAGAGTACTCTGTGTTTAGTGTGCTTTTGAGTTTTGATCTTTAAATGGTGATGAGATTTGTTCTAGCTTATATAATATGTGATTGTGCAACATTTTGTGTTTTACTTAAACACTTGTAGTATTGATTATGTATATCAGTTTTAAACTGAATTACTGACTTGTTAATCTATTTTATTCTCAGATTGTGAGCAGACTCAGTGATATTAGACAACTGAGTGGACGACTGAGGTATTGGTGAGTGGATCTATACCCTTAGTATGATTTGGTTGTAACAGGTTTAGTTACAACGGGTAACCATAGATGTTACTGTTGATAGACTTTTAATCTGATATGATTCCATGATGATTATGGATTATGTGTTCCATGGCCTTTGAGGCATATATGTGATGAGAAAGAGGTCAACATGAGTTGAGCTTGGTTGCTATTGTTTGGCCGATGGGGGTTCCTTGTACACATCGTTAATGGGAACCTATGTCGGGTGAGTGAATAGCAATAGGCTATCGGTAAACCGATGTATTGGCCTGCAGCTCAGTGGGGTTTACAAGTGTTGCTTGAGGGCCACCGCGGCATTGAGGGTTCCTCAAGGACCACCGATCCTCTTTGGTATCTGTGTGTTTACGATTATTTCTTGTATACAGATTTTCTTATGCTAAGTTGTCCTTATGGCTATAGTTTCATTCACTTAGCTTCGTGCTAATCTGTAACACCCCCAAATTTACTGTGAGCGGAAGCATACTTTGGGGTGATACTAATCAATAAACAAAGCACATAAGATACATAATGAACGACTCTATATGCGTCGTTTTCAATACATTGATATTATAAATGTCTTACACTGTTATAATATAGTTTACAAAAGCTCATAAGCCAAATGTCAGAGATTCTAGGGCATATCTAATTATACAAAATATAGAAATGCAAGGGAATCTCCTGATGTCTGTATGCGACTCGAGCTAATATGCATCCTGAGTGAGCAGACCTACTGCTGCTGCGAACCTGAGAATACATGCTAAAATGGTCAGCTAAAAGTTGGTGAGCTCACAGGTTTAATGATAGAGTGTAATGTATGAACCGCAAGATTTAAGTATGATGATTTGCAATTAAGCAAATAAGTAAATTGTAACACCCGCCAATTTAGGACTAGTAATTAGTGCCTAATCATATGTTAATACATGTAATTAGTTCCTTGTTAGGCTAATTAATGTATCGAATAATATATATTGTTGAATATATACGAATATGCGATTTGGTTAAATCGTACGTAATTTAAATCGAATGTATTTCGATTCTATTTAATATGGACGTTGGTGACAAATTTTATTAAATAGCGTTGTTATGTCAAAAATATTATTATTATAATATTTCGTATTTATTCGTATCGTACAATCAGAAATTTACATAATTTAAAACATAAAACGCGCAAACCAAATAAAATAAATTACAACTTATAACTCAATTATAAATGATTTGTAAAATAATTAAATAAAATACCGCGTAATAATTTGTATTTTAAAACGTACTATTTAATATTTAAAATAATTATTTAACGCCTAAAAGACGGAGCAAACGAACACCGCACGGAACGAGAACACGGAGCGAAAATGGGGACTTAAACCCCATTTCCCCCTCCCTTTTTCCCTCACTTTCTCTTTTCTCTTTATCTTTCTTCTTTCTTTCCTCTCAAACTTTCATCACCAAAACCTCACTAAAATCGCAATTAAACATATTAAACTCGCTTGGATCATCTCGGCTCTTTGGAAGAAAACGACCACCGCATCACGATCTACAACTCTACCTTCTCGGATTTCTCATCCGATACTTTGTAAGTTTCCGACAAATCCCGAAATCTCTCATTTTTAAGTGTTTTCACTTCCTAGTAGTTTGTAACAACTCATAATGTCCCTATAAGGGTTGGGTAAAAGTTTTGGACCGAACGGAAACCGAAAAACTCGTTTTCGACCCATTTTCCGGCCAACAGACCGCTACGTCGCATTTGGCCCGGAATTTATGCGACGTCAGCCTCTACGTCGCAAAACACCTCGTGACGTCGCATAGTGCGACGTCAGTCACAACGTCGCATTAAATTGCGACGTCGCATATAGCGACGTCAGCCTTAACGTCGCCAATACCTCACTACGTCGCATTTAGCGACGTAAGCCCCTACGTCGCAGAAATCACCTACGTCGCATTAGCGACGCAGCCTCTACGTCGCATTAAATTGCGAAACGTCGCCTTTAGCGACGTCATGCTCTACGTCGCAATCCTATCTGCGACGTCGCACCCTACGTCGCATAAAACAGCAGGTTTTCAAACTTTAATTTCACTAAGTGTCGAACTTTTGAAACCTCAAATCCTTATACGATACGACTTACAAAACACTTTGGGACACTTTTGTAAGTGCAAAACATCGATAACTTGATAATAATACTTAAAGATTATTATTTCAAACTCGTCACCAACGGGCCGTACACTTTTCAAACACTTAAACGTATCAACCAAATAGTGGAGATTTGGACATTATAGTTGGACGAACAACTAAAAGGTAGTCTTATTAGATACCTTCGCATATTATAACCATCGCGTGTCGTGGACACCCTCAGGTTACAAGTCTTTGGACTTCGATATTGGCTAATCAACTTACGTTTGTTTAAACGCATTCCAGACTCAGGTGAGTCTCATAGCCCCTCTTTTTACTGTTTTACTCAGGGGTGTGATATACTGCTCAACTTTTAACATGTGAACGCAAGTACCAACTTTTCATATACTACATGAGTTTTTCGAAACTAATCATTTTAAAGTCCTCCGTCAGCATAGTTGTTAATACGTTGTAGCGTGAATATTAGTATATGGTACCATATAGGATTGACCCTCCTCGTTCGGGTTAGCAAGCACTAACCGGGTAAACGGACGTACTAATATTTGGGAAGACGAATGTTGATTAGGCATTCGTGGAGGCACCTCGCCCGGAATTCTCTATAGGGGACCCGGCCCTCGAGTTAAGCTCAACTATGTGCTCATGGCTGTATACCCGATGATTATCATTAAATTGCTGGATGCAATTCATTATTTTATTGCTGGATGCAATACATTATTTAAATCTTGCGGTTCATACGATATAACTTGATTTCAAACCTGTGAGCTCACCAGCTTTATAGCTGACCTTTTAGCATATATCGCAGGTACCCAGCAGTAGGATGTTTCTGCTTCAGGATTTAGCTCGAGTCAGCATACAGAAGTTTGAGATTTTCTTGCATTAGTATATTTTGTATAAGTACTTATGTACTGAAATCTCATTTGATTTAACTCGAGCTATGTAACGCTTTAAATGTTGTAAACATTCCAATTATCAATATATTTTGTTAAAACGACGCATATAGAGTCGTTTGCTATTATCTTTGTGTTTTGTTATTGATTAGTAACACCCAAATCAAGCTTCCGCAAATCATCAAATTTGGGGGTGTTACAGATTGGTATCAGAGCCTAAGGTTATAGTGAACTAGGTTGCATTTAGTGAGCCTAGACTATGACCATTAGGCCGTATTCCTTATTAGGTATGACTGGTTCAGGGATTACAACATACGAGTTTAATTTAACATAGCCTGATCAACTATGTACAATTAAGCAAAGATGATGTAAGATCTGAAAGTAGTTATGGCTGAACAGGATACAATAGAAGACTCTGACCTCGAGAGAACCGAGACTTAAACATGTTTATGCTAGACACTCAATAGGCTATATTATATAGGAACTATATGAATATAGGCCTCAATCTTACTAACGCTTTGTCTCAGAAATGGCAAGCATTCCATCAAATTCATCTCGTTCTCAATCCGGGTCGCAGAACCCAAGGGTAGCAAGGAGGAACTCCAGGTTGCCTCGAGCTGGCCCGTACCCCACTCACTCCACCTTGCCGGCTTTAGCCGCCAGGGTGAATCAACACGAACAGCGACTTCACACCATGGATGTCGTGTTGCAGGAAACAAACGAAAACTGGAGACTTACATCCCTTGAACGCATCGAACAAGTCTCCGACGACCTTGAAACCACAAACAACAACATGGATGTCCTTCGTAACCAAATAATAGAAATAAGGGTGGAAAATGCCCTTCTACAACAAAGGATGGAAGAATATGAGCAACGCTCACATGAAACAGAAGAATATGCGCGTGGACTAACACAACGACTAGCACTCGCAGAAGACAACGCCCGACAAGCCAGCAGGCTTGCAAACACTGTGGACCGTCTTGTCACGATGATGGAACAAATTAATCTACGTTAAGACTAGTGTAGTCTTTGTCTTGTAATCTATCCTGTAATCTAGTAACTATCTACGCGCTACTCTATAATTCAGTCGGATGTAACAATTCCCGACATCTTTTGTAATACATCTGTAGGATGTAACCTTTGAACTCGTACTATCTATTAAATGTTCCTTGCTGTTTCAACTCATATCGATTGCCATTATTCCTGTTGATGTTATGTATTACTGCTTTTATACATGTACATCTGAGATAAATACAACTTTCTTGCAAAATCTCATGTATCTTCATTTCTTTTATTGAAGAATCATGCCGCCAAAGTCAAGACCTTACACCGATGCACAGATTACTTCACTCATAACCCAGGCTGTTACTGAAGCCTTGGCTCGCAATACTCCACCCAACTCCACAAGAAACAGCGATACCGCTGGAACCTCTGCCACCAAACCTTGTTCTTACAAGGACTTCCAAAGCTGCAAACCCTCGAGTTTCAAGGGTTCTGAAGGAGCCATCGGACTGATTAGATGGTTCGAGAAAATGGAAACTGTTTTCCGTGTCAGTAAATGCGCGGAGAACGACAAAGTAAACTTTGCCACCTGCTCTCTTGAAGATGATGCCCACTCTTGGTGGAATTCATATACCCAATCAGTGGGTGCTGACATTGCCTACCAAATCACTTGGGAGGAATTGAAAGCCAAACTCACTGCCAAGTACTGCTCTATCGCCAAACTCCAGAAGCTAGATGAGGAGTTCTGGAACTTAAAGGTTCAGGGTGGTGACATCGATGGTTATACCACCAGATTTCAACAATTAGCTGCCCTCCGCCCAGCTATGGTAAGCACTGAACCTGATAAAATCAGGAAGTACGCCCTTGGTCTCCCTGATTTTGTTCGGGGACACGTCATCTCTTCAAAACCAGCCACCATTGACGGTGCAATCTCATTGGCCCAAGACCTGATGTCTATGAGCCAAGATTCTGAACCACCCACTTCATCCTCCCAAAACAACAAACGCAAGTGGTCCGACCACCACAACAACCACTCCAACCAACAAAACAAGAAACCCGACACCATCAAAGCCTACAACACCACCACTGACATCATCCGGGGTTACACTGGGAGCAAACCATATTGTCCCAAGTGCAGACTTCACCATGAGGGTTCTTGTGGTCCCTTTTGCAACAACTGCAAGAGGTACGGCCATCTCACCAAAGACTGCCGCTCACCCACCAACAACAACTCCAACAACAACACCAGACCACCCAAAGTATGTTTTGAGTGTGGAAACCCCGGGCATTTCAGGGATACGTGCCCAAAACTGAAGAACCGCAACAACAACAACAACAACCGCAGCAACAACAACAACAACAACACCCGCAGCAGAGCTTTCGTCATCAAATCGGGGGACGCCCGCCAGGACCCGAATGTGGTCTCGGGTATGTTCCTCCTCAACAACTTAACTGTTTCTGTTCTATTTGATACTGGTGCTGATAGAAGCTTTATCTCCGATGATTTTTGCCCATTACTTGACATCACTCCTGTTACCTTAGATGTTAAGTACACTGTAGAGCTAGCCAATGGGAAAACTTGTAGAAACCACCAGTGTGATACCTAATTGCACTTTAAACCTAGCTGATGAAACCTTTTCGATCGACCTTATACCCATTGAAATCGGAAGTTTCGACGTCATTATTGGGATGGACTGGTTGTCCAAACATCGAGCTGAAATCGTTTGTCACGATAAGATCGTCCGTATCCCACTCGCTGTCGGTGGAACCTTGATCATACAGGGGGAGACCGGTGGGACGGGACTCAATATAATCTCCTGCTTAAAAACCCAAAAATTTCTGAGAAAGGGTTACCCTGCGATACTTGCGCACATCACCGAGAAGAAGTCGGAGGAGAAGCGACTTGAGGATGTGCCGATTGTTAGAGACTTTCCCGAAGTCTTTCCGGAAGAACTACCTGGTCTACCTCCGCCTAGACAGGTTGAGTTCTCAATCGATCTCGTGCCGGGTACCGCACCGGTGGCCCGCGCACCATACCGTTTAGCCCCATCTGAACTTCAGGAGTTGTCCTCTCAGTTACAGGAACTTCTGGATCGAGGATTCATTAGACCAAGTTCGTCACCTTGGGGAGCTCCGGTCTTATTTGTCAAAAAGAAGGACGGTTCATTCCGAATGTGCATCGACTATCGAGAGCTGAACAAATTGACCGTCAAGAACCGTTATCCACTTCCTCGCATTGATGATTTATTCGACCAACTTCAGGGTTCAAGTTTCTACTCAAAAATCGACCTGCGATCAGGTTATCATCAGTTACGAGTTCGCGACACCGATATACCAAAAACTGCTTTCAGAACTCGTTACGGGCACTACGAATTCCAAGTGATGCCCTTTGGTCTAACCAACGCACCGGCTGTATTCATGGACCTCATGAACCGGGTGTGCAAACCGTACCTCGATAAGTTTGTCATTGTCTTTATCGATGACATACTCATTTACTCGCACAACGAGCAAGAACATGCGCAACACCTCAGAACCATCCTTGAACTACTTAGACACGAGGAGCTTTATGCTAAATTCTCTAAGTGTGAGTTCTGGATCCAAACTGTACAATTTCTTGGTCACGTGATCGACAGTCAGGGAATCCACGTGGACCCATCAAAGATCGAGGCTATCAAAGACTGGCAAGCACCCACCTCTGCAACTGAAGTACGACAATTCTTGGGTCTTGCTGGGTATTATCGACGATTTATTGAAAATTTCTCCAAAATAGCTCAATCACTCACGGTACTGACTCAGAAGGACAAAAGGTTCGATTGGACCGATAAACAAGAGTCAGCGTTCCAACTTCTGAAACGAAAGCTTTGCAGTGCTCCAATTCTATCCTTACCCGAAGGCACCGATGACTTCGTGGTATACTGCGATGCTTCTCACCAAGGTCTTGGTTGCGTGTTGATGCAACGAGACAAGGTTATTGCTTATGCCTCACGACAGCTAAAAATTCACGAAAAGAACTACACCACTCACGATCTCGAACTTGGAGCTGTCGTTTTTGCTCTCAAAATCTGGAGACATTATCTCTACGGCACTAAGTGCACCATTTTTACCGATCATAAAAGTCTCCAACATATCTTCGATCAGAAGGATCTCAATATGAGGCAACGTCGATGGGTCGAGTTGCTTACCGATTACGATTGCGAGATCAAGTACCATCCAGGGAAGGCTAATGTTGTAGCCGATGCCCTCAGCCGAAAGGAATGACCGAAACCACTTCGAGTTCGAGCTCTCAGTATGACCATTCACAACGATCTTACCGTTCAGATTCATACCGCTCAGATCGAAGCCCTGAAACCTGAAAACATCAAAAATGAAGCCTTACGGAGTATTGACAAACAGTTTGAAATCAAATCTAACGGGATTAGGTATTTCTCAAACCGAATCTGGTTGCCTAATTTCGGGAACCTAAGAGACTTGGTGATGGACGAGGCTCACAAGTCTAAATATTCTATTCATCCTGGATCCGATAAGATGTACCACGGCATCAAGGAATTTTACTGGTGGCCAAACATGAAAGCCGAAATCGCCACTTATGTCAGCAAGTGTCTTACTTGCTCAAAAGTCAAAACCGAACATCAGAAACCTCCTGGTTTACTCCAACAACCTGAAATCCCTGAATGGAAGTGGGATCAAATTGCCATGGATTTCATAACCAAACTACCCAAGTCATCGAACGGTTGCGATACCATTTGGGTGATCGTTGATCGTCTCACCAAATCTGCTCATTTCCTGGCAATCAAAGAAAACGATAAAATGGAACGCCTTACACAAATTTACATCAAGGAAATCATTTCTCATCATGGTGTTCCAATCTCGATCATCTCTGACAGAGATGCCCGTTTCACTTCTCACTTTTGGCAATCACTTCAAAAAGCATTGGGTACCCGTCTCGATATGAGTACCGCGTACCATCCTCAAACAGACGGCCAAAGTGAACGAACCATTCAAACCTTGGAAGATATGCTACGCGCTTGCGTAGTTGATTTCGGTACAAACTGGGAAAAACATCTACCGTTGTGCGAATTCTCGTACAATAACAGCTATCATGCCAGCATCAAAACCGCACCTTTTGAGGCACTGTACGGTCGTAAGTGCCGATCACCGATCTGTTGGACTGAAGTGGGAGATAGTCAACTCACTGGTCCTGAACTCATACACGCCACCACTGAGAAAATTGTGGAAATCCAAAACAGACTTAAAGCCGCACGTGATCGTCAGAAAAGTTATGCTGACGTGAGACGCAAACCGCTCGAGTTCCAAGTTGGGGATCGAGTACTCTTGAAAGTATCGCCTTGGAAAGGCGTCATCCGTTTTGGCAAACGCGGGAAGTTGAATCCCCGGTACATCGGGCCTTTTGAGATCCTCGAAAGGATTGGCCCCGTAGCTTATCGATTGCAGCTGCCATCTGAACTCAGCAGCGTGCACCCTACTTTTCATATTTCAAATCTGAAGAAGTGTCTGTCTGATGAGACACTTATTATTCCATTAGATGAAATTCGTGTTGACGATAAACTTCATTTCGTTGAGGAACCCGCTGAAATTATGGACCGTGAGGTCAAACAACTGAAACAAAGTCGTATTCCCATCGTCAAGGTCAGATGGAATTCGCGGCGTGGTCCGGAATTCACCTGGGAACGGGAAGACCAAATGCGACTCAAATATCCTCAACTTTTCACTGATTCTACATCAAACACGACTTCGAACTAAATTTCGGGACGAAATTCTTCTAACAGGGGGAGAATGTAACACCCGCCAATTTAGGACTAGTAATTAGTGCCTAATCATATGTTAATACATGTAATTAGTTCCTTGTTAGGCTAATTAATGTATCGAATAATATATATTGTTGAATATATACGAATATGCGATTTGGTTAAATCGTACGTAATTTAAATCGAATGTATTTCGATTCTATTTAATATGGACGTTGGTGACAAATTTTATTAAATAGCGTTGTTATGTCAAAAATATTATTATTATAATATTTCGTATTTATTCGTATCGTACAATCAGAAATTTACATAATTTAAAACATAAAACGCGCAAACCAAATAAAATAAATTACAACTTATAACTCAATTATAAATGATTTGTAAAATAATTAAATAAAATACCGCGTAATAATTTGTATTTTAAAACGTACTATTTAATATTTAAAATAATTATTTAACGCCTAAAAGACGGAGCAAACGAACACCGCACGGAACGAGAACACGGAGCGAAAATGGGGACTTAAACCCCATTTCCCCCTCCCTTTTTCCCTCACTTTCTCTTTTCTCTTTATCTTTCTTCTTTCTTTCCTCTCAAACTTTCATCACCAAAACCTCACTAAAATCGCAATTAAACATATTAAACTCGCTTGGATCATCTCGGCTCTTTGGAAGAAAACGACCACCGCATCACGATCTACAACTCTACCTTCTCGGATTTCTCATCCGATACTTTGTAAGTTTCCGACAAATCCCGAAATCTCTCATTTTTAAGTGTTTTCACTTCCTAGTAGTTTGTAACAACTCATAATGTCCCTATAAGGGTTGGGTAAAAGTTTTGGACCGAACGGAAACCGAAAAACTCGTTTTCGACCCATTTTCCGGCCAACAGACCGCTACGTCGCATTTGGCCCGGAATTTATGCGACGTCAGCCTCTACGTCGCAAAACACCTCGTGACGTCGCATAGTGCGACGTCAGTCACAACGTCGCATTAAATTGCGACGTCGCATATAGCGACGTCAGCCTTAACGTCGCCAATACCTCACTACGTCGCATTTAGCGACGTAAGCCCCTACGTCGCAGAAATCACCTACGTCGCATTAGCGACGCAGCCTCTACATCGCATTAAATTGCGAAACGTCGCCTTTAGCGACGTCATGCTCTACGTCGCAATCCTATCTGCGACGTCGCACCCTACGTCGCATAAAACAGCAGGTTTTCAAACTTTAATTTCACTAAGTGTCGAACTTTTGAAACCTCAAATCCTTATACGATACGACTTACAAAACACTTTGGGACACTTTTGTAAGTGCAAAACATCGATAACTTGATAATAATACTTAAAGATTATTATTTCAAACTCGTCACCAACGGGCCGTACACTTTTCAAACACTTAAACGTATCAACCAAATAGTGGAGATTTGGACATTATAGTTGGACGAACAACTAAAAGGTAGTCTTATTAGATACCTTCGCATATTATAACCATCGCGTGTCGTGGACACCCTCAGGTTACAAGTCTTTGGACTTCGATATTGGCTAATCAACTTACGTTTGTTTAAACGCATTCCAGACTCAGGTGAGTCTCATAGCCCATCTTTTTACTGTTTTACTCAGGGGTGTGATATACTGCTCAACTTTTAACATGTGAACGCAAGTACCAACTTTTCATATACTACATGAGTTTTTCGAAACTAATCATTTTAAAGTCCTCCGTCAGCATAGTTGTTAATACGTTGTAGCGTGAATATTAGTATATGGTACCATATAGGATTGACCCTCCTCGTTCGGGTTAGCAAGCACTAACCGGGTAAACGGACGTACTAATATTTGGGAAGACGAATGTTGATTAGGCATTCGTGGAGGCACCTCGCCCGGAATTCTCTATAGGGGACCCGGCCCTCGAGTTAAGCTCAACTATGTGCTCATGGCTGTATACCCGATGATTATCATTAAATTGCTGGATGCAATTCATTATTTTATTGCTGGATGCAATACATTATTTAAATCTTGCGGTTCATACGATATAACTTGATTTCAAACCTGTGAGCTCACCAGCTTTATAGCTGACCTTTTAGCATATATCGCAGGTACCCAGCAGTAGGATGTTTCTGCTTCAGGATTTAGCTCGAGTCAGCATACAGAAGTTTGAGATTTTCTTGCATTAGTATATTTTGTATAAGTACTTATGTACTGAAATCTCATTTGATTTAACTCGAGCTATGTAACGCTTTAAATGTTGTAAACATTCCAATTATCAATATATTTTGTTAAAACGACGCATATAGAGTCGTTTGCTATTATCTTTGTGTTTTGTTATTGATTAGTAACACCCAAATCAAGCTTCCGCAAATCATCAAATTTGGGGGTGTTACATAAATGATAAATGATGTATATAACTGCCATGAGCACATAGTCTGAGCTTAACTGATGTGTCAGGATCACAATTAAGTGCCTGAGCAAGGGTGCCTTTATGCGTGTGCCTAATCAACATACGTATGAACAAATGATAATGCATCCGTTTGACCAGTCAGTGCTTGCTGCCCCGGACGGGGATTGTCAATCCCATATGGTACCATACACTAACATTCACGCTACAGAAGTATTACCAAACTATGCTAGAGGACTTAAATCGATTAGAGAAAACAACTCATACAGAATATAGCGATATTTTGATACTTGCGTTCACATGTAAAACAAAACAAGCATGTATTCTCACCCCTAGAGTAAAAACAGTAAAATAGGGGCTATGAGACTCACCTGAGTCTGATGAGATGCTAACAAGCAATAATGATGGTATACAAGAGGAATGGTGTCGTCTCCAACGACTGAAACCTGCTGGGCGTATTAAACGCGCAAGGTTTTAAATGATTAAATGTCTCAACAGATCATCTATGCCAGTTGTTCCCTCAACTAGTTATGTCCAATGATTAGATTTGATTGATCGTGATTGGAAAACATGTACGGCCCGTTGGTGACGGTTGTAATAATAATCTTGACGTATTATTATTATTATTATTATTATTATTATTATTATTATTATTATTATTATTATTATTATTATTATGTTGTCATGTTACACTTGTAAAGTATGTTTCAGTGTTGTATCGTATATAAGTATTGATGTTACACAAGTTCGACACTTAGTGTGAAAAAATGTATCTTCAAGAATTTAAATGACGGGGGTCCGGGGGCAGTGCCCCTGGTAGCGGGGTCCAAGGGGTGGCAACCTCTGGCGGGGTCCAAGGGGCAGAGCCCCTGGCTGGGGTCGAGCTATCAGGTCAGCTTGGAAAATTTTTATTTCTACTACATTGCTTTAGTAAAAACGCATTCGAAATTTGAATTCGGAGTAAAATTAAGAGGTAAAATCTTAGTTCCGATACTTAGTAAAAATCGTGCTATTCGAAGTTCCACCCGTCCGGTTCATGAAAGGATCACCCATCCGGTCCACCAAGCTTAGCCGTCCGGCTAAGGAAACCTAGCCGTTCGGCTAAGGAAACCTAGCCGTTCGGCTGGCTCAGGTAACCTAGCCGTTCGGCTAAGGCAACCTAGCCGTTCGGCTAAGGTAGCCTAGCCGTTCGGCTAATGAAATCCAGCCGTTCGGCTCAGGGACCAATTTCAGGTCTATTCGTGAAATAACCCGCAAAAACATGTTCTAATCCTAGTTTTCGGACATAATCAGTTGTTGGAACGTAAAAGCATGATTATATATGCATTTTAAAGATGTAAATTCAAAGAAAAAGTGGATGATTTCTTACGTATAAAAATGGAACCGAATGATGATGATGATGATGGTGTCGATGAAGGTGAAGAAGATGATGAAGGTGGTGATGATGATCACACTTGCTTCCTCTGCTGCAGCTGATGCTTGTTGTTGATGCTAATTGTTGTTGTTGTTTGTTCCGGTTGAGAGACCAAGCCGAATGAGAGATGGAGAGAATTTGATGATGATGAAGAAATGAAAATGAAAGAGACAGAGGGAGTGTTTTGATCGGCTTTAGCTTCTCAGGCAAGATCCACATTTTGTGGATCTTGTCTCCAATCATTGATATTTTTGGTCCGTGTTCGCGTACCCGATCGTATAAAAAAATAAAATACTTTTTATTCTAAAAATTGATAATTGTATTTTTGAAATATCTTTAAGTCAAAGTATTTTATAAAAATACTCTTTGTGAGTTATAAAAATATAACTTTGTTTTAAGTTTGAGAGACGGATATGGTTCGAATGATTTCGTCGTGTTGAGTACGATTTGAATAAAACGAAATATGTTTTATTTTTATCCAAGTAAATAATACTTATTATTTTCAATAATAATACATTATCTATAAGTTTTGTCAAGAATGTTTTGATTTGTACGATACAAAATACTTTATATATTATCAAAGTAATATATAATAAATAATGTGTGTATTAAATAATAATTCCATATTACTTAATACTTGTGTACACCAACGCCCCTATAAATGAATCGGAATTTGGCCGATTTTTGATAATGCACGATTAAATTTTTAATCGCGTACTGATATATATATATATAACAATATACATATTGATACATACAACTAGCCTAACACAGAACTAATTACATGTATTAACAAGATGATTAGGACCTAATAACTAGTCCTAATTTGACGGGTGCCACATAATCCCCCACATTACTTCTTGCAGGTTATGATTAGATAACGGGTTGGGCAAGAAGCTGTTGATTGGAATGTAATGTTTGACGACCAGACGTTTCCTCTGATATCTGATTTGTATGAATCAGTGTTGTGTTTTTGGAATTATATAGCACCCAAATTGAGATAATATGTTTTGAAACGGTTTGACTTTATGTATATAATATGACATGTTCATTTTGGACTTGCGCTTCCAATGTAAAACATATCTAAATAATGTTACGAAACAAGGGGTGTTATAAGTTGGTATCAGAGCATATGTTTGGGCGAATTGAACTTTGGTAAGTGTTCAATCCCAAATCTATTTGTGTTTAGTCAAACATTCTAGAGTGTGGGGATTTAGTGTTGCATGAGAGTTAGTTAGTATTTTATATACTTAAAGGTATTAAGTATTCTAGAGTTAGAAAATACCCAGAGATGTACAGGTACAACTTACTAGGGACCATCGGTCTCCCCTCACCTAGGCTCTACAATCACTAGGTTTATGCTACTACTTACGTGAACATCACCTAGAGGCACCAACACACTTGCTAAGCTTGAGATTACGAATACACGATAGTGGCCTACATTAGTTGAATACATTATACTATCCCCCGACAACTAAGTGATGATTATACATACTTAGGCGCGTTATGCTACACCCAATTTCTAAGTGATGACCGTACATACTTAGATACATTACGCTACACTTGAATGTTGCGTGACAACCATAGGTATTTACCTATGATTTACACTTACAATATTACCATAGGGTAATACAATTGGATAAACATTGTTCTGCGATTACATCTGATGATCATGTGTATATACTGTTTGGCACGTTGTGCTACTTCCGGGCTCGGTGAGCTACTTCCGGGCACTTTGTGCTACTTCCGATTTACATGTGCACTTGCTATACATACATGTACACTTGACACACATACATGATATTACTGTTTTAGGCCGAGGTGCCTCTTCTGATGTATATGCATACATGATTACACAGCTAGGCACGTAGTGCTACTCCCGATTCTTATATGCATACAAGATTACACAACTAGGCACGTAGTGCTACTCCCGATTCTTATATGCATACATGATAACCTGATAGATCATTTGAGCACGTGGTGCTACTTTTGAAATACAACGTTTTATACACTTACAAGCTTGGCATTCGTGCTACTCCCGAAAAACACTACAAACATGGAATAACTTAAGAATAATACTTATTTACAAAACCGATCGGTTTAGGTTATAAGGTTACAATAACCTTATTATCGTTGCACTTCGAGGCAATAGTCATATGACACTATATCTTAAAGACATAGTTTATAAACTACTTTTGAAATACATACGGTTTATACTTCACGTTTTAACATATAAAACCTATGAACTCACCAGCTTTATAGCTGACTCATTTTAGCACGTGTTCTCAGGTGCCCAGCAGGAATAGGACTGCTACAAGTATGCTAGCTCGAGTCGCATATTTTCAAAAATTTGGGATTTCCCTTGCATTGCTTTTGTACTTCAATTTATGTATTGAAATTAATTGCGGACTCGCAACTTTGTATTCACTTTATTTTGGTGATGTAACTACTGTTTTACAAACGTCTCATTTAGAGGTCGTTTGCTATATCTTTGTGCTTTGATTATTGATTAGTCGAGCCCCGACCCGAACCGCTTCCGCAAACAGGTAATTTGGGGGTGCGACAACGAACATACGAAGATTTTGAAATAAGTTTCATGCATTTATTCGACCTAGAACTCGAGTTATAGACGAAATGGTGAGTCGGTTTTTAAGGACATAAAACTGTGTTAAATATATACTTGTATAAAACGATTTTTAAGCTATTATTAGGACATTTTCTAGTCATATGAACATAGTAACATGTATATAAACATTAAGCAAGAAGATTTAGAGAGAGAAAGTGGTTCCTTACAACGAAATATGATGATCTAGAGACGATGTGAGATGGATGATGCTTGCTTTTGCTTCTAGCTTTCTTTCCCTCGTTTCCTCTTTAGAACTTGATGATTGATGATGGTAATGAGATGGTGGTGGTGGAGGTCAATTGTGGAGAGGGAGAAGAGAAGGAGAGAATGTGTTTTTAGTGAGATGTTAATGAGAGAGTGATGAGTACAAAGTGAGGGAATTGTGGAGGGTTTAAGGGATCTTGTTTAGTTTATTAGTCAACAAACACAACTCCTAAAATTGAGGGTGGTTTGGCCGGTTAAATGGAGTCCCATCAAGTGGGTGAGTTTCCAAAACTTGTTCCCCAAATTTACGCTCCGTGCGATGTTCGTTTCCCCAGTCGTTTAAACGTGTTTTTAGACGTTATGCGTTATACGTACGTGTTTTAAATAACGATCAAGATTCGATATTTTTAGATGGTAGTATTACTCAATAATACTTGAAAACACTTATAAAAATGTTTTGATAATGTGTCGGGTTCGATTTACGCGTACGTGTTACGATCGTTTAATCGCGTGACGTTAAATTCGTACATTTTTGTTATCGGTTTAAAATGCGATATTGTGAATGAATAATTTCATTCAAGATAATATATTTTTAATTTATAAAAATATATTTTGGTTTTTGTTCGATTTTCGGGCGCGTCTCGCGCGTTTTTGTCGCGTACAAGTTATTTATACGATACGAAATGCGTGTTAAATATTATTAATTATTAAATAATTTCATATTACTTAATAATTTGATTCACCAACGTCCGTATAAAATGTACCGAAATCCATCCGATATGAACATGCACGATTATATTTAATCGCGTACGTGTGTATATATAACAATATACATAATGATGATACAATTAGCCTAACATAGAACTAATTACATGTATTAATAAAATGATTAGGTACTAATTACTAGCCCTAATTTGTCGGGTGTCACAATTTACAAGACGTAGTCAACGATGATAATTCCAACCCTTTAGCACAATGATTATGAGAGTGAAGAAGATGATGAAAGGAGATGATAACTCAAAGATTAAAGCTTGATTCAAAGATTATGATTGAGTTTAGGGAGTTGGTTTGTTTTTCTGCGATTTCTTCAACCTCGGGAAAGCTTTTAGAATGTTTCAGAACCAAAATGGAATAAACTCAGACCATCCACGTATATATCAGTGTATTTATTTTAATTCCTTTAATCTGTACAGTCTGGAACTGATAAATCATTTACGTTTTCTATTGTTTTGTATCATTTATATCATAATACTTTAAAATAAATATACCCTCACGTACTGAAATAATATCCTGAAATTCGGGGTGTTACACAAGTGTGTTTCCTATCGATCATATGCCTCATTTATATACTAGATACAATATAACAGAAATTCTAAAAATCTCAGGATCCTCCGATATTTTTCGGGATCCGACCTCTCATATTGGCTCAGCCTTTTACACGTTTTCCTTGACTTCTTCTTGACTTGAATAAGTCTTGATCCGATAATAATAGTAAAATCAACCCACATTTAACTCCTGTTAGACTTGGTCAAGATACACAACGGTCAAATAAAGATTAGTGGCATTTCACCCGGGATACCGAATATATCCTGGATCCTGATCACCCGGGATCCTGAATCATCCAAGATCCTTAACACAAACAGACAAATATTTATTAGTTACATTTGATCCTGAGATACTTAACATATCCAGGATCCTCACCATTCGAGATCCTAAACATATGAAAGATCCTAAACCTATCTAAGATCCTGGGTATAATTTTAAACAGTAAAAACAGACTTCAGGATCCTGTATCCTGGCTATAAAATTTAGCCCTAAACAGTATCTATAAGTATATATATATATATATATATATATATATATATATATATTAGTGATCTAAGAGGAAGTGCAAAAAATAAGGAAAGGGGAAGTAAATCACAACCATTAATCTTATGAAGTCTATAATAACTAGTGTGGAGTAGACCCATGTGATCACCTCTATAATAATCAAAACCCATTTACCCCCAAAACAAATTATCTCACAAACGACAAGTCGAAAAATTATGAAAATTGTACCATAAAATTCAGCGTTTTCTCCTCTTCGATTTAAGATCTCTCAATGCATATATTCGACGACTTTTTCTTTTTTCGTTTTTTGGTGGGTTTTACATATTACTAACACATGTGTTAGTGACTTAGTGTTGCGTTTAGGGTTTAGGGGTTAGTGCCTAAACCTTAACCCTTAACCCCTAAACCCTTTACTAAACCCTGAAACATAAAGCATACTAAACCCTAAACCCTACTATACCATAAACCGTAAACCCTACTAAACCTTAACCATAACCCTAAATCTAATTTATAACAAAATATTAACATATATGTTTATAATTTGTATAACCCACCAAAAAAGAAAAAAATAAACTCGTCGAAAGTGTACCTTGAGTGATCTTAAATTGAAGAGGGGAAAACGCTAAATTTTATGGTACAATTTTCATAATTTTTCGACTTGTCGTTTGTGAGATAATTTGTTATAGGGGTAAATGGATTTTCTTTGTACACATGGCGTATTCTCATTGGTACTTCAATTCTTCCATTAAATTCTCACGAAGTGCATACCATAAAAATATTGTGCACCTTAATTTGGTTAGATGAGATAAATGGTTAAATCAACACTTTCCTCAAATTGTATGACTTCGTTCTAGATCATGCTACTATATATATATATATATATATAATAAAATATAAAATATAATTATTTGTTGTAATGGTATGATGATATTATATTAGTATAGTATGTAGTGTGTGTATATATATATATATATATATATATATATATATATATATATATATATATCTGATACCAAATTGATTAAGGACCGTCTTTAACAAAAATTAATTATAATTATCCGTTTATAAAATAATATAGATCGTTTAGTTATGAAAGTAATATAGTCAAATTGGAACAACAAGTAATGAATGCATAAAATTATCAAGAAAAGGATTATAAAATTATACCTTTATTGATAGAATCTGAATTACAACACGGTAGTATACTGGAACTTGCTTCCTGCTCTATAGATACAGACTCCGACTTGACTATAGGAGATATACATATATTAAATTCTAAATGTTTTGAACATTGGGAAGTTGATAAAATAATAGAGGGTTTTTTATAGCAGGTTTACCAAAGTTATTTGCTGAAAGGATTAGAAATAAATTAAGTCAAGATTATAATAACAATATACCTTATAAAGATTTAACGTACGGAGAAATAATAAATTATGTAAATCAAGAAGGATTAACTATATGTTCAGACTTAAAGCTGAAAGCTAAAATTAAAAAAAGAAGGTGTTAATTCTAGACAAGAATTAGGAGATTTTTGCCAACAATATGGTTATGAAACTTTAAAATTACCTCCCTCTAGTTCTAAAAAGATTAAGTATAGACATAAAAGTAAATATAAAAAATATTATAAAAAAAGAACAAGGATATGAAAAAGGAAATGATTATAAGAAAAATAAGTTTAAAAGAAAAAGAAAAATTCCATATAAAAACTATAATCAACATAAACAAAAGGATATTATAATATGCTAGAAATGTGGTAGAAATGGCCATATGGCAAAAGATTGTTATGTAAAAAAGAAAATAAATGAATTAGATATATCAGATGAACTTAAAAGACAAATTAGTAAGTTAATTATTAAAGACAGTTCAAGCGAATCTAGTATATCAGATTATAGTGAAAACGATATAAACATTTTAGAAGAAAATACTTCTAGTAGTGAATCTGAAGTATGTGAGTGTATAGGAAATTGTAATTGTGACTATAAATCAATCAATGTTATAACTAAAGATAGTGAAGTAGAACAATTAATAGATTTAATAAATAAAATAGAAGATAAAGATATAAAAAAGTTATATTTTCATAAATTAGAAGAAAAACTAAATAGTAAAGACAAAGAAGTCTTAGAACATAACCATGAGTATAATTTTAACGAGATATGTAAAAGATTTAATAAAAATATAAAACCTATAACAATTCCAGAATTACAAGAAGAACTTAATAATGTAAAATTAGAAATAAAAGTTCTAAAACAAAAAGTTGAAAATATAGAAAATATAGAAAATAAAGAAGAACCCTTAATAGATGAAAAGACAGAAGAAGAACCTATACCTATAATAAATATAATAAGAAAAGTAAATTATTAAAGGTGGTATACAAAATTAACCATAGTTATCAATAAGAATTATAAATTAACATTAATAGCTTTATTAGATTCATGAGCTGATTTAAATTGTATTCAAGAAGGTTTAATACCAACCCAATATTATGAAAAGTCCACTGAAAAGTTATCTTCAGCAAGTGGATCTAGATTAAAAATAAATTATAAATTATCTAATGTTCATATATATAAAGAAAATTATTGCTATAATACTCAACTAATTTTAGAAAAGAATTTAACCTCTCAGCTCATATTAGGACAACCATTTATATTACAATTATACCCTTTCACTGCGGATGAAAATGGATTAACTACTAAAGTTTTAAATAAAGAAATATTCTTTGAATTTATCCATCCGATTGTAACTAAAGAACTAAATATATTAGAAAACAAGAAAAAACAAGTAAAATATTTAGTAAATGAAATAAATGATAAAAGAATATATAATCAATTAAAAGACAAAACTATACAAACAAAAATAAAAATATTAGAAGAAAAATTTAAAAATAATGTATGTGCATCTATACCAAATACATTTTGGAAAAGAAAACAACATATAGTAGAACTACCCTATATTAAATATTTTAATGAGAAAAATATTCCTACAAAATCAAAATCTATACATATGTCTATAGAATTAGAACAACATTGTAAAAAGAAAATACAAGATTTATTAGATAAAAAACTTATACGTCCATCAAAATCTCCTTGGTCATGTTCAGCCTTCTATGTAATGAATAATGCTGAAATAGAAAGAGGAGCACCAAGATTAGTAATAAATTATAAGCCTTTAAATAAAGTTTTAGAATGGATTAGATATCCTATACCTAATAAAAGAGATTTATTAAAAAAAGTTATATGATTCAAAAATATTTTCTAAATTTGATATGAAATCTGGATTTTGGCAGATTCAGATAAAAGAAGAAGATAAATATAAGACAGGTTTTAATGTTCCATTCGGACATTATGAATGGAATGTAATGCCCTTTGGTTTAAAAAATGCCCCTTCAGAATTTCAAAATATAATGAATGATATAATTTTACCCTTAGGAAATTTTGTAATAGTATATATTGATGATGTTTTAATATTTTCAAAGAATATAGATCAACATTTTAAACATTTGAATGCATTTTATGATACTATATATAAAAATGGATTAGCAGTTTCTCCAACCAAAATATCTTTATTCCAAACAGAAATAAGATTTTTAGGACATAATATAATTCAAGGAACCATTAAACCTATTGATAGGAGTTTAGAATTTTCAAATAAATTTCCTGATGAAATAAAAGATAAGACCCAATTACAAAGATTTTTAGGATGTTTAAACTATATTCATGATTTCTTTAAAGATTTAGGAATTATTTGTAAGCCTTTATATGACAGGTTAAAGAAAAATCCTAAACCCTGGACAGAAGAACATACTAATATAGTTAGACATATAAAAGAAAAAATTAAAGTTTTACCTTGTTTAAATATACCTCATCCAGATGCTAGTCTTATAGTTGAAACTGATACAAGTGATTTAGGATATGGGGGTATATTAAAGCAAAAATTATCTAATAATGAAAAGGAACAACTAGTTAGATTTTATTCAGGATCATGGAATGAAACCCAGAAAAACTATTCTACTGTTAAAAAAGAAATTTTAAGTATTGTTTTAAATATAAAGAAATTTGAAGATGATTTATATAAGAAAACTTTTATATTAAGAATAGATTGTTTATCTGCAAAATATATTTTGGAAAAAGATATTAAAAATTTAATTTCTAAACAGATTTTTGCTAGATGGCAAGCTATATTAAGTAATTTTGATTTTACTATTGAATTTATCAAAGGAGAGAATAATTCTCTACCAGACTTTTTATCACGAGAATTTTTGCAGGGAAAATGAGCAGTTCAAGCAAGAAAGTCACTTTAACCAAACAATCTATAACTCAACCATCATCCTCATCATCTAGTCAAAGAGAATTTCCAAGTTTACCTATACACCCAAACAGATTTGGTCCTATAGCACCAAGAGCTAGACCCCCTTATTCTGCTCTGGTACAAAATATCCCTGTTTCTAATCCATCTATAAGCCAAATTTCTCCCAGATCGCCAGCTCCTATATTACCAAGAAGTCCTTTTTTAACCCAAACAAGTCCCTCCAGTTCTAGCCAATCCAGTACTCCAGAATATCATATAAATCCAAACAGACAAATTATAAAAATCCTTGAACCTTTAGAAGAAGAAAAATTAAAACAAAATTTTTTGACTTTAACTGATTATTTATATCCCCATGGATGTCATTTTTATGTTGATAATTACAAGACCAGAGAATATTATGAAGCAATTCTAGTTTCAAGTGGGTATGCCAATATTGATCATACTATAACCAAGAAAAACTCTGACTATATCGATTGTAGTAAAGCAAAAATTTTAAAAGTCATTACTCCAAAAGAATGGTCTATAAAACCGTATGATTACAAAACTCTTTCCAATTACCCCTCTTACCCAGTGTATAATTACTATGATTATCAAGATGCTTGGCTATATGCCTTTTTAGTAAGAAGTTTCAGTCACACCTGGTTTTTCTATTTTTCTGACAAGTTCAATGGAATTTATCCAAGATGGTTTATCAAATGGTTTAGATATTTTGGAAATAATCCAGCCACATTTCCAAAAAGAGTTTTAGAAGGATATAATAAATACAAAGATTATTTTATGCAAGATCATATATGCCCAGCCGAGTATACTTTACAATTCACTGCTATATTCAAGTTACCATGGATTTTACTATTTACCTATAAAAAGCAAGAAGCACAAGACACATCTCCACCCTTATTTTATAGACAATTTAGTGCAAAGTGGTGGAAAAGAGTTGATGAGAAACAAGCTGACATTAATGCGGTCAATGATTATTATAAAAAATGTAATACTGAAAGCAGTTCTACTCCAGTCCCAGCAGTTCAAGATGAAGATTTTATCAAGAGATTACAATCATGTTCGTCTTAAGAAGAAATGCAAAGAATTATAAATGAAATCAAAGGATCTCCCAATTCAAGTGAAGATTTATTTCAAGACTCCCAAGATCCTTATGAAGATATTGTATTAAATTAGAAATTTATATTAATGAAAGAAATGCGATTCATGTAAACCAGAAAGAAAAATGTCTATATTAATGAAAGGATCATAATTCACTATAGACCAGAAAGCAAAGTTAGTAAATGACAATTATTATTTGTCAATTAGATTTCAAACGAAGAATTCAAGAAAGAAGAAAACGACAAAAAATTTATTGAAGAAAGTATCAAAAGTACTATTGAAGATGTTCTATTATTGGTAAGATAAAGATGAAAAATCCAAGATAAGTTCAAGATAAGTGATCGACAAAGAACAATTATTGAAGACTATTATTCAAGACTCGTAGCTGACAAAGGACAATTATTGAAGACTATTACTGAAAATCACTATTGACCAAAGAAGAAAGATGCCGGTTAAAAGAATCAATTATTGAAGACATTATTGCGAGACAACCGGAAGATGCCAATCAAAACGAAAGATCAAGAAGAAAGAATTCATCTATAAAAGACGAAGACATTACAGAAGAAAGCATTCGAAAAATTTTACATGAAAAAACCCTCTATTATTTTATCAACTTCCCAATGTTCAAAACATTTAGAATTTAATATATGTATATCTCCTATAGTCAAGTCGGAGTCTGTATCTATAGAGCAGGAATCAAGTTCCAGTATACTACCGTGTTGTAATTCAGATTCTATCAATAAAGGTATAATTTTATAATCCTTTTCTTGATAATTTTATGCATTCATTACTTGTTTTTCCAATTTGACTATATTACTTTCATAACTAAACGATCTATATTATTTTATAAACGGATAATTATAATTAATTTTTGTTAAAGACGGTCCTGAATCAATTTGGTATCAGAGCCATGTGCTTTCTTTTTTGAGGTGGTAGTAGGATGGATAAACTTTTTTATAAAAGTTTATATATATATATATATACTATACTAATATAATATCATCATACCATTACAACAAATAAGTATATTTTATATTTTATTTTATATATATATAATAAAATATAAAATATACTTATTTGTTGTAATGGTATGATGATATTATATTAGTATAGTATGTAGTATTTTATTTTATAATATATATATATATATATATATATATATATATATATATATATATATATATATATATATATATATATATATTTATTTATTTATTTATTTATTTATATTTATATTTATGTATGTATGAGTATATGATATGAGTAGTAATAAATATGCAGATCCCTTTGGCATTCCAAGTGTGCACAAGAATACAAGATTAATCTCTGGATTTCAACTTTCCACCGACATAAATGTTTTTTATTTATTATTTTTTAATTGTCTTGTTTGACCACTCCATTAGCCACATAATTACTAGTTAAAAATGGAATTACGGACAAAAAGTACGTGATTAAAAAGAGTGATTATATACACTTGGTATTGCTATTTTGCTAGGGGACCATTGTACGCACACTAAAATATTACTAGTTGAATATTTATGTACTTGTGTTTGACAATCTACGTCTACATTATCTATACTACTATATAATACATTTAACCTTTTCTATCCTCAATTTTTTTTAAGACTAAGTACATGAGCGGCTCAAGGTCCAATGAGGCCTAAAGCGAACTTCAAATATGAGGCCTTATCAATTCTCTATAATTACTATTTTCTATACAAATTCGACAAAAATTGTTCAATATAGTACGCAAAAGCTATTTTCTAAATTTTAGTAAAGCAAATGTTAAGAAAAATAGAACTACGAAACCTTTTTATCAAAATCACTTGGAACTAAGAGATAAACAATGATCTAATCATTTTTTTCCCACATAAAATCATCAAATTATCTTATGACTTAAAATATTTGAGGCATTATAATGTTGTTTTGTCACATAAAGTGGCCTAATATCTTAAAGACATATATTATTTGAGGCCTTATATGGCCAAACATTGTTGAAGATTATTATCTTTATCCTATATTTAATACACAATATCATAAATTTGGGGCCTTGTAGAATTGGGGGCCTAAAGCGGTAGCTTCACTAGCTTTACCCTTGAGCCACCCCTGACTAAGTAAGTGGGTCCCACTATCCCATTATCTATCTATACTACTCCGTACTATATAATACATTTAACCTTCTCTATCCTCATTTTTTTAAGACTAAGTAAGTGGGTCCCACTATCCCATTATCTATTAGTATCTATTACTACTTATTCTCCACTAACTACACTTTTCATCAATCAAAATATTACATCTACCCACTAAAGTCTTTTTTTATTGGTTAAATATTAAAATGAACACTTATAATGAGACATTCCAAAATAGTAATGTGAACATTTTTAATGGGACATACGGAGTACAATATGTTTTTATTTTAAAACATTCATTCGCACCTCCATACACCGTCACCAACTTTCAACTTAAAAAATTAGCTTCAGTTATAAACTATTAGCTACAACTGAAAAATTTCAGCTCCAGCTAGCACCTACTTTTCTCAAACACATCCTAATCCTAATAAGTAATAAAGCAAAAACTATATACTCTCTCCGTCCCAAATTAAGTGTCCTGTATCAGATTTGGAAGTCTTTCTTTTTCAACTTTGACCTTAAATATTTTTGTTTGTGTTATATATTACTTTATGAAAATTATACCAATGAAAATATATTTATAATCCAATCCATACATATATTTTGTATCAAGTATTATATAACACAAACAAAAATATTTAAGGTCAAAGTTGAAAAATGAAGACTCAAAAAGTCAAACCAGGACACTTAATTTGGGACGGATGGAGTATAATACTACGTAACAAAGAATTTATTGATTAAATTAGCATGCACATGTCTTCCACAATAGAAAGAAAACAGGAAAAAAGAAGAAGAAAAGATAATACACTTGTTTTACAACAATAACAATAAGTTAAGAATATACATTGTTTTTAAAGAACATTTTCATTAAGTGTTATATTGTCTTATTATGACCGACCAGTTAACTACTCAACAAGTTACATGTAATTACAACAATAAGCGTTAATATAAAATGTACTAAAATTTTGATTTTTTTTTTTTTTTTTTTTTTTTATGGTTTTGTTTAACAATAAATAGATACGCAAAATCAAGGTATTTGAAAGAATAGGAATCCGAAGGTATTTGGAAGAATAGGAATCATAAGGTATTCGGAAAGAAGTGGAGGAGTGTACTAGTATTGTTTAACAAGATGCATGGTAGAAGCTATGAATGGGTGTCCAAGAGGATGAAAAAATGTAGTATATGATGGCATCAGTGACTACAAGATCCTCGAGCATGTGGTTTAAATGCGATTGACAAAAGTGGGTTTGGTTAAGTAAGGAATGGGGATCAAAAGCTATGCAAAGGAGGTGACTAGCGGGATAGCGAATTAGATTACAGAACATGTGTTTTCAAATTAAATACAACTTGAAAAGGAAACGGTGTGTAAGAAAGTTACAAATGAATTAGGTAGGTCTCATTAGGTACACCATTTACATTGGACATTGACTCAATCTTAACCCTCCACAATTTGTATTCTATTGAACAATATTTTTCAATTGCCTGTATATCGAACAACTAGATTTGTAACCCGTGATTATACGGGTCACCAAGTAAATATATATAGTTGAATAATTAAAAAGCAGGTTAATGTATAATGCTAATATTAAACATATTTATGTATTGTTATGAAAACTATAAGGTAATTAACTGTGAAAATCTATAAGCATGAATTTTTTTAAATATATTTAAACTTTACCGTACGTAAGTTAAGTAATTGTAAACAATCACTGCTATTAAACATCTTCTCAAAGATTTCATTTACATTTGTTAAAAATCACCGTTATTAAAAAATAAGCAGATAAATATGATTATATTAGTACATTATTGATATTTGATTATAAACCTAATTTTGCGTATAACTAAAAAAGCTAGACACATGAAGAAAAATTTCAAACCTTTAGCTTGAAATTACAAGAACACCAGCAGATTCATGGATGGACCCAGTTGGGTCAAAGACTCAAAAGGGTAAAAGGGTCTTTCTTCAAGATTCCATCTTTCTTTCTTTCTCTCTCTTGAATGAAATGAATGAATAGTCAAACTTAAAAGTTAAAATTACATTTTCTTTCATTTCTCATCACAGTAAAAAGAAGCTAGCATTAAAGACGACACAGACTACATAGTACAACACTTTACCAAATTAAAAGGCCTTAGGTTTGTCTTTGTTTTTCACCCCAAAACCCCATTTCCATCCGACTGCCGCCGCTACTCGACCTTCTGTGATCTCCGGCGCCTTAGAGACAAACACACTATGATGATGTTTTGAGTTTTTTCGACATGATTTACTTATTTGCAACGAATCTACTTGTTGATAAAGGATTACTTCTCAGATATTCTTCTTCGGCCGCGATTTCTTTGTTTAATACGGAGTATGAAAATAGGTAACATTCCTAGCCCCTGTTTCTTATCCTTAAATGATTTTTTTTAAGTATTTTTCTAATTAGTGTTTTATATTATGGAACCGAAAAAGTGAATATTTGATATATGTGCTGGTACTAATATGTGAAGTTAAATTAAATTAAGCAATTAATTTGGGTATTTCTGTTCTCGAACCAAAAAAGTGGTTAAATATTACTGAAAATTGCTGTTTGACTATACTGTAGTTGATGAACTAGCAAAGACATAAATATATATTATATTTAAGGCTTTACTTATAAATTATTTAGCTTTTGATGAAGTTGGAAAGATCCGTTAAATAGATGTGTAAATATTACTGAAATTTTCTTTTGATGTTCAAACACAACAATTATGAATAAGGACCTAATGATATAATGACAATGAATATGTACCAACAGGCGAAACAAGGAAATATAAGTAGAGGGGGCGAAATAAATTTTTTTTATTTATTTTGTAGGTGAGGGGGCGGAATAATTTTTTTTATTTCTTTTGTGGTTATAGGGTCTTATTTCCGTAACACGACAACTTTGCCCAGGGCCACTAAAAGTTTAGAAACGGCCTTGGTCACCGTATTTACTCGCCGTTTGTTGCTAATCGATGCCACCACAGGTAATCTGTCATCACCACCTTTTAACCGCCGATATAAACACCATTCATCCTCCATCACCGCTGTTGCCGGAATTTACGTTATAGTCTGTCAAAAAAGTCTTGAAGTTGGGTGTGGGGTTTTGAAGAGAGAGAGAGACACTGTGTGAGCTATGGTGTGAAAGTTTTTTTATTATTTTTATTTGTTTTTTCAATCCTTTACTTTTCCCTACAACTACATATGTACAATAATGCTTTTTTTATTTCAAATTTACCACTTCTAAAAATAATCTACATAATTTAGCCAAACTCTCAGGTAACTACACGAAGTATATTAAACTACTTTTATGACTTTAAATCACGCAATTTCAATTACCAGTGTGTGTTTTTGTGAAAATGATTGGAGATTACTTTTTAGATGAAGGATATAAGTCCATTTAATTCATGTTTTTGTAACTAATCATTAATTTTTGTTTCAATGCAGCTCTTCATGGCAGATTTAGATACTAGAGCGGAGAGAGTCCATAAAGATATGTACATCCGGATCCATGGCCAAGTTCGCAAGGTTTTTATTTTATTCAGATTTAATATTACTTCATCCCAATTTAATTGTCCACTACAAATTTGCACAGTCAAAGAAAAGTACAATAAATGTACTATCTCCGTCCCATTTTTATTATCCTAAATAAAATTGTTGAATTTAAAATATGTTTGATACATGTCGATTTTACCCTTTTATCAAAGGTAAGTTTGAATGAAATATTGTATGAAATAAATATAATAAATGAGGGTAAATTGGAAAGTTTAATGATTTCTAATAGTTATTTTGGGCAAGTACATTTTTTTGAGACAAACTAAAATGGTAAGGACGGCAATAAAAGTGGGATGGAGGGAGTACTATTTACCAATAACAATCCATTATTCTCCTCCTAAACACTTTTTGATTGGTTAAAACTGAAAGTGCACAATTATCTTAAAATGAACAATTGACAATAAATTTGGGACAAAGGTAGTATGGTTTCATGACTTTGGTTGTGAGATGACTTATTCATTTATGCTGATTTTTTGTAATTAGGTTTATTGCGTTAGCATCACAGGAAAAGGCAATGGATAGAAGTACTGATTTGTCACACGTGACTTCACTAATCGGGTTCAACATATTTTTGGTCCTTTTGATCAATTTAGTGTATGTGTTTACTTTATAATCAACAGCTTCAACCAGGGGTGTTCAAAAATACTTGTATCCGTGCCCATCATCCGAAAATCCAAAAACTCAATCCGAAATTATTCGACAATTCAGATACTCAAATTTCGGATATCCAATTATTCGGATTCGGATAGCATTTTCTGATAATTCGGATATCTGATATCCGAAAAATATGATATTTTCTAATGTTATTAAATATACAAAAGATAAATGGATTATTGTTATTAAATATTGAGTAATAATGCATATTTGTGGTATGATGTTTTATATTTTTGATACATGAACTCAACAATGTAAGTTTTGGTTATATAATGTGAATTTTTTTTAATTTAGAAACTTATATGTATTATTTTCGGTTATTCGGATATTCAAAAATTCATATATCTAAATTTCGGATATCTAAAATTTCAAATTCGTATTCGGATAGTAAATTTGACTATCCGAAATTTCAGATATCCGAATTTTTGGATATCCGACTTTGAACACCCCTAGCTTCAACAGCTGCAACGTATATGTTGTGAAATTTTTCTTTATATGCAAATTAAGGTGTATTGTGGTATCTTTTCTGCAGCTTCCTCTAATCAGCCGTGACAACTACAATGTAATTGAAGTGAATGGCGCTGAGGTTTATTTCTAATATTGCTCATGTAAATATACTCACTGTACTCATCTTACTTTGACAAGTGAATTTATTCGGGTAATTCTAGAAAAAATGAAAATCAAAGATTCATAGTGCCTGATCAAGATGTCTTGGAGGAGGTATATCATGTTTTGCAACAAAATATTTAAATTATTTGTTGTCATTATTTGTGTTGAATAATGAACTCGACTTTGTGTGCAGTTGCAGGCACATTGGGACGCCAACAAAAAAGTGATGGCGAATGTGGAGTCGTGCATGCAAAATGGGTTATGAATTGAGGCACTTAGGAACTTTACGTTCTACGAGGATGACGGCGTAGATCGTCAATTTATAGACCTTGTTCCATAGTTTGGCGGTATGATACGAGTACGGTATTGGGATTTCGGTACTAATTCTCATCCCTAGTTTGGCGGAACTATACGTGAAAGGTTTTGTTCATGGTTTGAGTATGCAATTAGTCGTGAGCTATTCAATTTAACATGTGTAATATTTAACATCAGTAATTTTATCATATAAACTTAAGTATTGCAAATGAGCTCTAACACCTTAACCATTGTCTGTCTCATGTATTTTTTTTTTATTTTTTTTTTGTATGTGAGGGCCTTTATTGTCTTTAACAAACTGCATAACACAACCAAATATATTACTTTGTCAATGAATTGAAGTATAGCATCTACATACCTAATTGAAAGCATGATACCAAAAGATAGATATACACAAATAAAATGATGATAATCTAGATAAAGGGCACCGAGTAGCTACAAATAAAAGTTACATCAAATTTATGGAATAGAAAGAGAAAAAAAAAAGATTAACCTATTTGCAACAATATATATGCACTCTCTCCAACTAAGAATCCCATTTCTTGAGCTATCACAATGTTATATCTATCCCAAAGAGTTAGAAATTAAAGGAAGAAAACAAAGCAAATACAATTAAACTGCCTATTAAGTTTTAACTAAGAAGCTTGTGGACCCTATTCTGTTCGGAATACTATGTCCCATATAAGTACAATTGATTTGTTGCCTGCATATAATAAAAAATTGTGTCAAAATGTTGCAGAAATCATTAGTTAGATAAACAGATAGAAATAGGTGTCGTACTCATTGAAATTATAAGATAAATTGCTTCATACATTCCAATTAGCTACAAAACATCCCAACCAATCCTTGAACAACATCATTTGATGCATCATGAGTAGACCAATACTGGCATATCTATCGTATACCCTTAAAAAAATTGTGTCAAACTGGTTGCGCTTTATCATCTACCATTTTCGATAATTAACTGAAACAGTGACCGACAGTAGTAAGTTGTATAAAATCTTGATACATGCTGAAGTATCTTCCAACCATATAAAATATTAATGGCTATTTGTTAATCCTACCAGTTTTGGCAAGCATTAATATTTTACATTTCTTTAGAAATGTAAACATTAAGGTGCATATCTTGAACTGGCCGGTTCAATCAAGAACTTCAACTCCATGTGCTTCAAGTTAAATCTATACGAATTATATACATACATGGATTGATATGGATTAAACGTAACTAAAAATAAACTTACCTAGCTTGTACATCAGATTTGTCAAGAAGTGACTCCAATTTTGTTTTCAATTCTTCTTTGCCACCAATGGTCTCGGATACAGAGAATTAAGAATATTATAAAAGCAAGACCACACATTAATATCAATTACAAAATCCCTGTGTCAAGTGTCAACCATAAATCTCTTTCAAGATTGCTCCCAGCTTAAACAAACACCTACAGCAGACCCAGAAGATAAGCGTGCAATTTTGTGGGCCCAATGATAAGTTTGATTGCTATTTTGGTATGGTTTAGGTGAAGTACCTGAAGTCAGGCGTGATCCCTGAATCCTAGCATTTGGAAATGATGAGTCGGGTTTAGTCACTTATGTCTTCATCATTTTCAAATGTGTGCGTGATTTGGCTAGAGATTAGTCATGCACGTTTTATCCTATCACCGTGTCACCGAACACAATCATAGTGAGTTTTTGAAAGTATAAACTAATCATATACATCGTTTCATTATGTGTGTTTGTACATGTATATATTCCGAAAGTATGGTCAACTATGGGTCAAAATGACTGTTCATACGAAACTTAGGGGTGTAAAAGTGCAGTTCCGAAAGTCAAATCCGAAAGTCAAATTTTCGGATGTCAAAATTTTACATATCTTGCGACTTCACTTTGACTAGTCAAACGTTCGAGATAAATTCCGAGAAAAATTCTAGACATTCCCCTATTTCTTAGCTTTCTAAAATAATTCTCATAATTTTTGGTTGAAGTTACGTCGGTCAAATAAATTGGTAAATCCCCTGACGTCTAGTGGTGACGAATCCAAATACAACTGTGAATAATTAATTACTGAGCAAAATCTACAAAACTTCACGAGATGCAATTATACTACTATTAAAGCTAACAAAATTTGTAGTTTCTAGGAAGAAACCTCATGTCATTTTGTGTAACATCCTCGAAATGGACCTAGTTGTTTATATTATTTCTTGATTTAAATTAGTATTCAAATGTGTTTGGAAATAATATTGTTTGAACTAGTTGAAATAATTGGAATAGGAGTCAAATATTCCAATGTGATAAGTAAATTATTAATTGTTGTAAATTAATATAGTTGACGGTGCAATAAAATGTTTGGACTCGCAAATGGTTTTCGGGTTCCAGACAATAGATTGAGATGGGATATTAAATTATACCCGTATATTAAAGGCGGTTTAGGTTGGGCCGACCTATATATTACTTTCCATTTAAGGAAAGTTTAATTTCTTTTTCATTTCCTTTCTTTAATTCATTTGAAAAACCCCAAGAATCCAAATCAAAAACTTGAAACCAAAAGATTGAAGATGTGATTGATTCAAGTTCATTGTTATCAATTCTCAATTCAGTGTTCTTCAATTATGAAGTAAGTTTGATTTTAGTCCATTTGATTGAAATTGGGTTAATTGATGAATTGTGAGAATTGGATGTTTTAAACTAGTTATAAGTATTATATGATGATTAGGTGAAGTTATTAGTGGTATATAACTATTAGAAATCGAGTTTTGGGTGTTTTGGTGATTTGGTTTCGGACCTGGGTTTTGAACAGTTGCAGGTCGGCTGGAACGAAGGTGGAATCCGGCGGATTCAATTGAATCCGACGGATTCAGATAAATTAGGGAATCCGGTCGGATTCAAAGGAATCCGGCGGATTGAGTCAATAAATGGGGAATCCGGCGGATTCGCCTGAATCCGGCGGATTCAGGCAAATAATGGCTGATCCGGTGGATCATATACTAAAAGTTGGTTTGCAAATTTTGAAAACGCGTAAGTGTTTTCAGGGTCACGACTGAGTGACGAATTTCATTAACTCAGATCGGGTTGAAAGTTGCATGGTCACTCGAAAACGGCCCACTGATTAAAGCTCTATTCTAAGAGCCTAGGTGGTTTTTGGCCATTCGGGGTCGTTTAGGGGTCGAAAATGGCATTTTACAGTTTTTGAACCTTATTTCGGGACTTTTTGAATATGTTCCGAATTGAACTTTTGTATTCTGTGGTCTTATGGATCACCTGATACATGTAATTATGTTATGATTGTGTAATGATATTAATTACCTAAGTGTTATCAGTTGAGACAAGTTACTAACTTGTGTTAATCTGTGATGTTTTCAGATACACAGAAGGCTCAGTGATATTAGACTACTGAGTGGATGACTGAGGTATTCGGTGAGTGGATCTGTAACCTCAGTGTGATTTAGTTGTAATGATTTGGTTACAATAAGTAATTATAGTATTAATTTGATAGGATGTATTTGTTTGAGATATCTTGCCAGGTTAGTTTGGTTGTTTGCTTACTTGGCTGTTTGAGCTAGTATGTAAGATTCTGAGGTCAACTTGACTTGATGGTTGGACTTGGTTGTTATTGTAGACGACAGGAGATCTTGGAACTTGAAAAGTTGGTTCAGAGATCTAGGTCGTGTGTGATTAACAACTGGTCATCGGTAATTCTGTATAGGCCAATACAGATGATTGATAAGAGTTCCTTGAGTACCAAACCGGTATTAGGGTGTCTCAGGAGCCACCGGTCCTCATGACGATTGATAACGCTTGATTGGAAGTTGCTTGATTGAATGATTGGTTGATTGATTTTCTGTTTATTGTTATTTGATGTAAACAGATTGTTATGCTAAGTTGGACTGTTGTTTATAGTTTCATTCACTTAGCTTTATGCTAACCCCACCACAGTTCTTCCTGCAGGTTGTAAGTGATGGGACATATTGGGCGGGGCAGGAAGTGTTTGGAATTGATGGAATGCTTGACAGGCTTTTACTCTGATGTTATTTTGATAACTAAAGAAATGTTTTGAATTATATAACACCGAGTTTGTTGAAATGTCAAGTATTTAGTTGAAAAAGTTTATTGACATTTTGAGTACATTGACAGTATGTTTTAAATATACGCTTCCGAGTCGCTATTATTATATTAATTGTTTATAATGAAACGAGGGGTGTTATATTTTGAGTTGTGTAGCTCGCGTTATGGACTCGAGAAGTTAGTCCAAGAATCTGCCATCCGAGGACATATTTTCTATCTCGTCTTATAAATTCGTTTTCAGGTAGTAAACGGTGTTGAAAAATTACGAAACCACTTGGAAATGAAAGCTAACTTCTTAAACTTAAGTTTTACCTTTTGGTTCGTCCAATTTTGTTGAGTTATGGTTACGAAACATTTCTTTGAAAACGGTTATATTTTCTGACTAGAAAATAGTTTGTGTTTATGTGTTTTCAAAAACGTTTTTCGACATGATTTAGGACATGATCTTGTTAAGTGGACCTCATATGAAACGCCCCGAAAACAGAACCATTTTTTTTTTATTTACTCTTATTTAGGTCCCAACATCCAAATAAAATATAACACGTGAATACGTATGCAAGACTACGCAAGTTAACTGCCCAACATACAATCTGGACAAAACTATTCATTTTCAAAACTGCCTCTATTTGCTCAAAACTGCCCTATTTAAACATGCACAACTTTTGCTCGTTAACAATTAGACAACCAAATTTTGCAGACACCTTTACTGTAACAAAATGAACATTTTTCATTTTTACACTTTCCTCTCAAAACTGCCTCTTTGCCCTCAAAACTGCCCCGTTGCCCTCAACGCTACCCTCAAAACTGCCATATTTCTTCAAAACTACCGACATTCAAGTAAGCATAACTTTTAACTCGGTGAGAGTTATGACCTGAAATTTTGCACACACAACCACTATAACATTATAAAACTTTCTCTTTTGACACTTTTTCAAATTTAACGTTTTACCATAAAACGGACGTATAACCACTTTTTGATTATAACTTAATTCACAACCCATAAACACTTTGACTCTAACTTTTTGCACACATTATCAACATACCAAAACAAGTCTAACACACTTGTCCAAACCCACATAACTACATTCTAACCCGATTTAACCCTTTTGACCCGTTTTGGTGTCCATTTGGACACTTTTACCAAATCTACCATATACAACCACAACTCTACCCAATACCACATATGTTTGACTATTATAACTATGTTGACTATATGTCAACTTCACATCTGACCAACCAATCACATTCGACACTAAATCACTTTTCACCACTTTAACCCAAACTAAACCAATCATATGACTTCATACTCTTGACAACCACATACACTAGACATCATAACTCGATTTGACTTTCAAAGTCAACTGCTACACATTGACCAACATATTTAATTCAAAAAAACTCTTTGTTTGAGCGATTTACACAATTGGGCATCAAAACAACAATTCAAAAGAAAGAAGCATATTCTAACCACAAGCATGTTCCATATCCATGTCACTAGCTTCTCATAACCCTTCTATCCACATGTCGCTAGCAAAACATCAACTTACAACATAAACACTGAAACGGGTAAGCACAACTGCTTAGTGAGTACACAGGCAATCAAACAAGCAATACACATAACACTTAACACATATCAACACAATACATAAACACAAAATCACTAGGGTCTGAACACTAAACACTGATCACTGAACCATGAACACTGTGTTAACCGCAGTTAACTCTCTAATCACCACTGAATCTTTACACATAATCATATCACATAAATAAACCATCAACAATCAAAACACTAATCAACACATCTTTTAGCATAATCTTAAATACACACACATAAGAAACAAAACATATAACAAGCAACTCTCACTTGATTGTATGATCCTCTAGCTCGGAAGCTATCCGGAAACACATACAATCAATTCATACACTGTTCACCACATAATCACTATTTAATTCTCATATATCAACAAGTCATCTTCCACCCGATTGTGTAGCCTTTTACTCGACAGCAATCCAGATCCAATACAATCGAATCATACACTATTCATCACCAATTCTTTATCTTTACCTTTAAGCTAATGACTTACTCATTACTTGGCTAACATCAAGCTAATGAGGAAATCACTACTTTTCTTACCAAGTAACATTTAATCACATAACAATTAAGAATAACAAGTAATCTAACACAACAATTAAATTAAGCAATAAACATAATTAAACAAACATAAACAAATAACTTATTCTTTGATTGTGTACACCTCTAGCCCGCAAGCTATACGGTACTACACAATCACATCACTTGTTCAACCCCCGTATCACTTACCATAATCTTGTAAACGATTTCACCAATTTGATCATCATAAGCCTCCACTCCTTTAGTACCTAATCATGTTATACATAACAACATATAATACACTTAGACACTAATAATCAACATCAAACTAACTAGTAATCATACTCTATTAACACTTTTAATTACATTATTAAGTTTACTAAATGAATTCACCTCAATTCATCAAAACCCTTATGAACATATTACTAACTTATTAATCTTTAACTCATTTAAATACTAAATCATTCACTACTAGCTTCACTAACATCAATTCAACATGTTAAACACTAATTTCATATCATAATCACTAGTTCCATGAAACCCCACCAAAACCCCACTTTGATCATTAGCTACATACTTCAAATTACTCACTTCTATAATGAAACATGGTTTATAATCATAATCAAAACACTAAACAACACTAATTTAAACAATTCCAAACCCTAATTTTGTATTTAAACCATTAATTCTTTGAAACCGACATAAAACTCAAAACCCTAGGTTAATTCATAGAGAAATATAACTTACTTGATGTTCTTGAGGATTAAAGGAATGAATTAAACAAATAGGATCATGAATTGAAGATTGAAAGATTGGAATGGAAGTAAAAATCATCCCTGTGGTTTCTCTCTTTTTCTCTCGCTCTCTCTCAATCTCTCTGGAACATTTTTAAGAAATAAAAGAAATAAACACTAGCTACACATACTTATCTACATGTTTTAATACATTTTTAAACTCTATTGTCTGGAACTAGAAAACCATTTGCGTATTCTATTATATCGTATTATTTAAAACACACCACTTTAAAATAAATATACCCTCGTGTTCTAAAATAAAACCTTTATATTTTTGGGGTGTTACATCATAACATGTAAATATATGTTTTCCAAGTAATATAGAAGAGGGTAGATGTTCTTACAATAATCTATGCCGGTGACTGGTGAGATTCATTTAACGTATTGCATAATCTCATTTAATTTCTACGATTTTTGAATTTTTAATGATGATAGATGTTTATGTACGTATGTATAGTAGTTAAATAATGTATTATATTAATTGTGAGTATATACATGTGATTTATCATGTTTAGAATTTTAGAAAATTCTTAAGTTTTACATCTTTTTGTTATGTGATTTCTATAGCGTGTGGTTTTTCATAATCGAAATTGATTCTAATGCATAGATACGTGTAGTTTAATTATTGTTGTTACTTAAGTTGAGTAGTTAATCAGTTCAGATTTGTGATGTATGAATTGAGTGAGTTCATCCAGAAATTATGCTCAAGAATTATGTATTTGGATGTTCTTGAGAAACAAGAGGATATCGTTGTCATTTTGTGCAAGTTGGAGCATATATTTCATCATATTGACTGTGACATTGCACCCTTGTTTTATTTGATGACTATGTGTTTTATTGTTGTCAGCTCATATTTCATATTAGACTTAAATGAGAACGTTGGTTCATGTTCATTGATACAAATTTGAGTGATTTTGTGATATTTCTGCATTTAAGTTGGTACTTCCATTGATAATTACATGATATAAATTTTTTTAAGCAGATGATGCTATCTGAAAATTAAGTGACGAAAGCTACTTTAATTCCCTGGGCAAGGTCGATATTACATTGCTTTTTCATTTACGAATCTTTGAAATTGTGTTTCACACACAACATTTCTAGGCATGTGTAAAAAAAAGGAGGAAAATGTGTTTTTGTTCAACCTGTCTTGACCTTGGTTGATTCATTCATAAGTAAATTTTGTTTTCTTATTTGACTTCTACATCTTCGTTGGTTCGTTTTATCAGCCCTTACACTTGGTCCATATACTTGGGCACTGTTTATGCTTTGTATCTATACTTGAAGCCGCAAAGTTGGTTTAGCTCTTCAGATTACATAATCATTTTTATGTGTATTGTTTTTTTGGTTCATGAGCAAAGATGTATTCTGCTTGTTATCTTGGGTTTTGAATTCTGTTGTCAAGTAGTTATCTTTGTAACTTTCTACACTTTGTTCCGTAGCAGTGCGATGGTTGAAAAATCTTGTTTAACGTATGAAACAAAGATAGTAGGTCCGCCTCAATATGGATGGCTGTTTCCATATGAAAGGTAATTATATTTATCAAGTATTTGAAAGATTTGCTAATCATACAACATGAAGTTATTAATTTTCAACTAATTTGATATAGGATTGTTACTAATCTTTTGTTTCTGATCATGTTTACAGGTAGATTCTTAATTTGATACTAGTGTCTTTCTCAGGTAAAACAGTTCCATTTCATGTTTATATTGGGCTAATATATATCCACTTAATTCGTCAGTAGTTAATTATATGATTACTTTATGTTTATTGTGTTAAACATACTCTTTAAATCGCTATAATGGCTCATGAAGGTGCTGATTTAGGTAGTGTTTTGGGCTGATCTAGTTGATTTTGGACTAGCTATTATGTAATGTAAGCTGCTATCGTTTGACTTTTTGGTGTCTCTTGGTTATATATCTAATAATGCCTACTATTATGATATAAACATGTTAATAATAAGTTTATTTGGTTCCAATAATGATGAGTTAATATGTTTATGGCCATGAGCTTAGATTGGACGGAATTCAGGCCAAAATCAAGTTGTTTAGCAAGCTTGTTCAAGGTAAGGTAAAGCTGGGTTGTTTCTGAATTTCAGTATGCGCCTCTTAATTGTGAGTGTTTTACTTCATGTATAGATTTAGAAGCTCTGTTGACATTTTATGAGATCAATAACATTTCAAGTTTTGTTTTATTTTAGGAAAATCGAACTATGATCCAAATTGTCGGTTCATTGTGCATGCCATATAAACACAATTGGGCAGCCAACCTAGGAGCAAGCGGTATAGGTTACACCAATAGTACAAAAGTTTCCCTACAAAAGAGGAGGTAAGCACGCACCCCCTTACTGGTACCTGATTAGTTAAATTTATGTGAAAGGTTTGCAAGTGAGAATTTGCAGGTTTTTACTTCTCAGAAGATAAGCATCCAAAAGAGTAAAACCGGTCATTTAACGAGATTCTCCCAGCTGTTGGCATTACTTCAAGTGCACGATTTTTTACTAATCAAAATAAGTCATATAGATCTTTTTTTAACCTTTATTATGTTTAGACATTATACTTTCGTGTGTTGAATGACATAGCTGCTGACCTGGTGGTATGAACCGCTCGCCCATTTTACCTCTCATAAAGTTCATTATATTATATGTTGTCTAGTACAAGCTTTTATATAACTTAATTATAGTAAAACTAAGCTTGATATTGCTCGTTGATAGGTGAAGGTCCTCGAAGGTTACATATGGAGCAGAAGACATTTGGATTCATCTTAAAAGGGGGTGATTATTAGCATAATAGATTATAGGATAAGATAATGACACAGTACATGTAGTCATGTTCTCCGAATTTTTTCCAATGGAAACATCATACTAGAATTGTGACAATTGTTGATATATCGACTTTTGGTGTATGCTTAGAGTTCGATCCAATTTGCTATGTAATGGAATCTATATTTGTTACATTAATTGTCATAAATCGTTATGTTTTAACATAATTGCAAAACATGATTATGTGAATTTGAGCATTATGTTTGGCATATATCTTGTCTATAGTGACGGATCTTCTTCGACACTTATTGGCAATTAGTGACGTATTTGGTGCCCAGTAGCTCTAGTCACTAATCTGACTTATTAGTCACAAAATTTTGTAGTTAGTGACGAATGTTCAGTGACAAAATCCAGTCGTGTCAAATATAGTGGCGTTTTTTGTTTCGTGACTAATTAGTGATGAATTTCACATTCCGTCACTATATAAAATTTGCGACGGACCTATAGTGACAAAAAGTGACGACTTGATTTCCGTCACTAAAGTACGTTAGTGACGATTTTTCTACCTTTAATGACAAAATTTGACATGTCATTAAAGCCCTTTTTTCTTGTAGTGTTCGCAAAAAAAGAAGTGGATTGCATTACTTAAATTAGTTCTATGATTGATTGAGTACAAGGACAATTAGTTATCCAATGTAATACTAATCATTATCACACTACAAGAAAACTGCCTTACAGAGACATGTTTAGCGACATATTTTGAGATGGATATTTGATGCTAGCGACGTGTTTGGAGACACCAGTGTGCAAGTCTCTATAGAAAAGTCATAGATTTGGTGACATAGGCAGCTATAGCTAGCGACAATGATAACGACACTTATTAGTGCGTCAATTTAGTTATCTTAGAACCGTAGAAGATGGCAAGACTTATCTCATTTGCGTTTAGATCAAAATGGAAACTTAGTTTAATAAAAATTGCATCATTTAAATTATCATTATTAAATGTCAATTTATCATGTGTTTATGCATGGGAAGTTACTTAATTGTCCTTCAAAATTTCAAGAGAAGATGCCATTTTTTGTTTATCAATTGAGTATATAAGGTAATGATACGTCATGAACTCATGATCATACAAATTTATAAGTAGCACTGTACGTAGCAACGATATGATGTATATAATACAAAATTTAACATGATGCAACTTGATCGATCTTCATTTGCCTTACTTTTGTTAACATATACAGTCATATATATCCGTTATTGTAAGGTCCCCTTCCTTATGCAAACCCAAAACATATTATATTATATTATATTCGGTGGAAGCGCGTCCCCAAAACGTATTTACCGGATTACATATGTCCGAAAGTACCAAGTTTTCAAAACCTTTACACACATATATAAGTTTAGTTACAAACATTTACTTAAACCACCGGGCGTTACAAAAACTATTCAAAACCAAAAGTTAGATCCCCAAAATTGTCAGAGTAGTGTGTGACAGTCAGCCATCCCATTAAGTATCTACAACCCGGTCCACACCTAATAAAAGCCTGCAAAAAGTTTAACAACGAGGGATTAGCCAATGCTAAGTGAATGGAACCGTAACCGACGGTTCAATTCAGAAATAACAAGCCTACAACGAACAAACCAAATAAACCCACAAGCAATGTTTACCGCCTAAAGCATCGTAAACAACAATCACACAAAATTATGATTACCGCCTAAAGCATCGCAATCATAAGCACGTATCGTCAAAGAGGACCGGCGGCCCCTGGTTAGCCAACCAGCGAAAGCCTACAACCACTGCCGGCCCCAACAGTGGCTTACCGATAGTTTGAAAGCTATCTTCACTGACGATGATTCATCCCTCAACTACATGTATCGGGAAACCCTGCCAGCCAAACAATAGCCCCGAACCCAACCAGTGTTGACCTCTGAAATCACATATGCCCGAAGGCCCAAGCATCACATATAGCATAATAGTCATGCCCATATGTAGCTACCCTAATCATACCGCATAATAATCATGCCAACCAAATAATACCAATAATAACCAAGTAAACCAAATCACAATATCATATCATGCCAATAATTCAATAATCAGAACCAAAACTATTAACCGAAGTTCATCCGTTGCAACCAAACTCGTTACAACGGAATTGAACCGAGGAATACAATTCCACTCACCGATAATCCAAGATCTTCAACTCAGTTATCTTATATCACTGAGTTGTCGCCCGCTTATCTGAGAACACAAAGATAACAAGTTAGTGTCTCGTTCCATAACTTAATCCAAATCATACTCCATATCTTAAACCATAACACTAACCAATACATAATCATCAATCATGATTAATATCACATATACAATTCAACTATAAGCTTAGTTCAATCATTAATGCCATACCAGATAGAAGCTAAACAAAAACTCACTGAAACCTGGGGAATACGTTCGTATTCAGCTGAATACGCCCGTATTCATGGGAATACGCCGTATTCAGCTGAATACGCCGTATTCCCAACCCCAAAACACAAACAGAACGATTTTAAGGGAATACGTTTGGGAATACTCGGGGGAATCCGGCGGATTCCCGGGAATACGACCGTATTCAAGGGAATACGTCCGTATTCCCAGTGCAGACCAGAACCTGCACTTTCAGCACAAACACAACTCCGAGACCAAAACTCCATTTTACCAAAATCAGTTGCAAACACGAATTTTACCATAAAATTGACCACAAACATCAACTATAATCATATGATAACAACTACTAACATCAAACAACCTATTCTAACATCTAATTCAAGCATCAATCATCATCAAAACCCCAAAATCATCAAAACCTAGCTTATGAACTAACTATCAAGAACACAACTAATTCTAGCACATAATCATCATGTAATCAACTCATATCAATGAATAATCAACAAGTAATTAACAAAACATAATTTACAAGCTTCAATTCATACCAAACACCAATATTCATCATATACCCAATTTCACTAAAATGAACTTAAGAACACCAAAACACTTACAATCTAGTGATGAAGATGATGTAGGAGATGATGATAATCAGATTCCCTTTTAACACAATTAATCACTAGCTTTAAATTCTTGATTTAATTTGAGATAGATGAGAGGTGAGGGTTTAGAGAGTTTCAAAGGAAATGAAGAACACAATTGAGGTGGGTGAGAAATGAGTCGGTCCACCACCGCCCCACTCTTTTAATATGTATAAAATTATACCCGCTTCCTAGCCTATTGTCTGGACCCGAAAATACCCGTAAGTCAAAATACTTTTATTTTACCGTGAACTTTGTTTATTTAAAACAATCAATATTTTATTAGTCACAATAAAATCGGTGACTCTTTTACTTGTTTATTTTCCAAATAAACCATTTAAACTTAATAAAATACAATTTATTTCCAGGCCCAGAAACAGGATGTTACAAATCTTCCCCCCTTAAAGGATTTCGTCCCCGAAATCCAACCAAACATATTTAACAACAATTCTATACTTCATTCATATATAAACATATATTAAAAATAAAGTTATCTCCGAGTATACCTGTCGTATCATCATTAAGCCCAAGAAGATCTCCAACGGTCATCTGAAACGCTCTAGGAGGCGCTGTCTTTCTCTTTTGCCCAACAGACGCTGAAGAACCCGAGCCTGAACTCCCAGTAAATCCTGAACTCCCGGCCAATCCCGTTCCTTGCCTTGCCTTTTCCAGACACTGACCCGCCCTATGGCCCTCCTTCTGACAATTCCAACACACGTTTCGAGGAAAAATACAATCCTTAATATTATGCCCAAATCCCCCACACCTAATACACCTAGCTGTCTCTGAAGTACAAGGCCCCGGATGCCTCGATTTACAATCTACACACCACGAAATCCTATCGCCTGAATCCTCAGAAAAAGTCACCTTCCTATTTTGTTGACTAGCTTTGCTCTTACTTCCAGAGGAACTACCCAAAGACTGTGACACAGTTTTATTCTTACTCAACTTCTCCGATGCTCTGGTGTCACCATCCACCGACCTTGCTAAATTAAAGGCTTGATTAAGATTACAAGCCAATTTCACTGACGTCCTGTAATGTGGTGGCAAAGTTCCCACAAAATGATTTATCCTATCTCTTTCATTTTGGACCCATTGCTGAACAAAGCGTAGCTTTTCAGTGAATTGAGTTATGAGATCATCCATGGTCATAGTCTCAGTCAATTTCAAATCCATGAACTCCTGTTTAATCCTGACCATGTCAAACTCCGAGCAAAACTGCCTGCAAACTTCATTATGGAATTCCATCCAAGTGATAGAAGATCGTTGCACAGGTGTCAAATGTGCTGTCATTGAATCCCACCAATTCATTGCCTGACCTTTCAGTAACTGCACTGCATATACAACCCTTAACTCCTCCTCGCATTGACATACCTCAAACTTACGCTCAACATCCCTTAACCAATTTAAAGTTACCGCTGGATCATTACCCCCTTCGAACTCTTTTGGTCCACAAGACTTGAAAGTCTTAAAAGAACATAACCTCTTTTGCTGCTGAGGTGGTGGAAACTGATATCCAACATCTCCTTGTTATGCTAACCTTGCTTGTTGTTCCTTGTACAATTGTTCAAACTTTCTTAATCTTAGCACCTCATCCTCTAACTGCAATTTATATTCCTCATCACTAGCCCCCTCTTGATTAACATTAGATGTACCACCCTGATTACCCTCATTATTTTCTGGAGGTGGAAGCTCAGTTCTAGTAGCATCATTGGGAGTCGGGTCCTCAGTGTCTGCCATTCCTGTACTCATACACAATAACTCACAACTTGTTAATCGTTAGTATCACCTATACTAACCAATCAACCCCCCATTCATAAGCTAATCCCACTTACTGAAATGTTTGACTGTCACCTAATAGATTTGGGATTGAACATTAGCGAATGCCAATTCACCCAAACCTATGCTCTGATACCAACTTGTAAGGTCCCCTTCCTTACGCAAACCCAAAACATATTATATTATATTATATTCGGTGGAAGCGCGTCCCCAAAACGTATTTACCGGATTACATATGTCCGAAAGTACCAAGTTTTCAAAACCTTTACACACATATATAAGTTTAGTTACAAACATTTACTTAAACCACCGGGCGTTACAAAAACTATTCAAAACCAAAAGTTAGATCCCCAAAATTGTCAGAGTAGCGCGTGACAGTCAGCCATCCCATTAAGTATCTACAACCCGGTCCACACCTAATAAAAGCATGCAAAAAGTTTAACAACGAGGGATTAGCCAATGCTAAGTGAATGGAACCGTAACCGACGGTTCAATTCAGAAATAACAAGCCTACAACGAACAAACCAAATAAACCCACAAGCAATGTTTACCGCCTAAAGCATCGTAAACAACAATCACACAAAATTATGATTACCGCCTAAAGCATCGCAATCATAAGCACGTATCGTCAAAGAGGACCGGCGGCCCCTGGTTAGCCAACCAGCGAAAGCCTACAACCACTGCCGGCCCCAACAGTGGCTTACCGATAGTTTGAAAGCTATCTTCACTGACGAGGATTCATCCCTCAACTACATGTATCGGGAAACCCTGCCAGCCAAACAATAGCCCCGAACCCAACCAGTGTTGACCTCTGAAATCACATATGCCCGAAGGCCCAAGCATCACATATAGCATAATAGTCATGCCCATATGTAGCTACCCTAATCATACCGCATAATAATCATGCCAACCAAATAATACCAATAATAACCAAGTAAACCAAATCACAATATCATATCATGCCAATAATTCAATAATCAGAACCAAAACTATTAACCGAAGTTCATCCGTTGCAACCAAACTCGTTACAACGGAATTGAACCGAGGAATACAATTCCACTCACCGATAATCCAAGATCTTCAACTCAGTTGTCTTATATCACTGAGTTGTCGCCCGCTTATCTGAGAACACAAAGATAACAAGTTAGTGTCTCGTTCCATAACTTAATCCAAATCATACTCCATATCTTAAACCATAACACTAACCAATACATAATCATCAATCATAATTAATATCACATATACAATTCAACTATAAGCTTAGTTCAATCATTAATGCCATACCAGATAGAAGCTAAACAAAAACTCACTGAAACCTGGGGAATACGTTCGTATTCAGCTGAATACGCCCGTATTCATGGGAATACGCCGTATTCAGCTGAATACGCCGTATTCCCAACCCCAAAACACAAACAGAACGATTTTAAGGGAATACGTTTGGGAATACTCGGGGGAATCCGGCGGATTCCCGGGAATACGACCGTATTCAAGGGAATACGTCCGTATTCCCAGTGCAGACCAGAACCTGCACTTTCAGCACAAACACAACTCCGAGACCAAAACTCCATTTTACCAAAATCAGTTGCAAATACGAATTTTACCATAAAATTGACCACAAACATCAACTATAATCATATGATAACAACTACTAACATCAAACAACCTATTCTAACATCTAATTCAAGCATCAATCATCATCAAAACCCCAAAATCATCAAAACCTAGCTTATGAACTAACTATCAAGAACACAACTAATTCTAGCATATAATCATCATGTAATCAACTCATATCAATGAATAATCAACAAGTAATTAACAAAACATAATTTACAAGCTTCAATTCATACCAAACACCAATATTCATCATAAACCCAATTTCACTAAAATGAACTTAAGAACACCAAAACACTTACAATCTAGTGATGAAGATGATGTAGGAGATGATGATAATCAGATTCCCTTTTAACACAATTAATCACTAGCTTTAAATTCTTGATTTAATTTGAGATAGATGAGAGGTGAGGGTTTAGAGAGTTTCAAAGGAAATGAAGAACACAATTGAGGTGGGTGAGAAATGAGTCGGTCCACCACCGCCCCACTCTTTTAATATGTATAAAATTATACCCGCTTCCTAGCCTATTGTCTGGAACCCGAAAATACCCGTAAGTCAAAATACTTTTATTTTACCGTGAACTTTGTTTATTTAAAACAATCAATATTTTATTAGTCACAATAAAATCGGTGACTCTTTTACTTGTTTATTTTCCAAATAAACCATTTAAACTTAATAAAATACAATTTATTTCCAGGCCCAGAAACAGGATGTTACAGTTATGGCATTCATGTATACATATATATGGATCATCAACTTAACGCTACAACGTGTACTTGTGCATTCTTCTGTTTCATTGTTGCCAGACCCTGATACAAATTGTACGATTCTTGTCATACCTTGTCAAATGCTTCAACTTAACCTTTCATTACTCCTACTAATTTCTATAGACACGCGCAACCACGTACAACGTTCATTGTATGTCATAAATGTAACTGATATGCATATCTATTAACGTCGCTCATATAACGTGCCTTCCATGCTTTGAAGGTTCGTTCAAATATCGTTTCCAAACAATGAACGACGATAACTGAATACATTTTTTAAATCCGTTAAATTAAAGACACATGTATCAACAATTTATCCATGTCAAAAATTGAACATACGATAAATGAATTTGTTCAAGCGTAAAAACACTTGAGTACAACGATGATGATGATGTATGAGGAATCAAGCTTGTCACACTCCGATTAACGTGCAAACCCAGAGTCGAGACCAAGTCAATCGAGGGTGGTGAAAGCTTAATTCTTGGAGAGTAATTCGTGAGGAAAGACTCTGTGGATTTATGAGGTGTTCGCCTGAAATGAAAGCATAACACTGGTATTTATACTCAAACCCTAAGCTGATGTGGAGGGTTTGGTCGTGGGGGAGCACGACACTTCCTGCGTGGATCGTTGACGTGGAAGTTCGGTCGTGGGGGAGCACGACACTTCTTACGCGGATTGCTGACGTGGAAGCTCGGTCGTGGGCGAAGATGACATTTACTGTGTGCCGGCTGACGTGGACCAATCAAATGCCCCGACCAGGTTAATGGCCAGGCCATGCTAGTCGTACCTGAATATAACGGTTGCAGATTGTACTCCTGTCAGAGAATGTCGGGCTTGCCTTGTCATCTTGCATCCGTTTATCTGTTACGTTGATGGAGCGGCCAGTGCTGCGGTTCGGCACGGAACATAGCCGAGTCCGCATCCTGTCCCGGGTATTAGTGTCCGAGGTGAGAGCTAAAAGAGTTGGGCTCGGGCATTATCCGGGTCTGTGTTCGGTACAGGTCCGGGGTCGTGATAGCTAGTGTAGTCTGCCGTCCGTACCGAAAGCTTAGTCGAGCTGTCGTCGGATACCATCCGAGTCCAGGTCCGAATGGTGTACATCATTAAGTCCCCCCAGTCCGTTGTTATATTCCGTGCAGGAGTATGATAGCGGACTCAAAATACCTGACGTGGTGTAATGATGTCGACCCTGCAGTCTAGGCGGCGCGCAATAAATGCATGTCTTTTCAGATGTCATAACTGGAACGCGATGGGACGGATTACAGACGCTGCGTCAGCATGCAGCTGGCTACACGTCGGTTCGTTTGCCAGATCGTGAGATCTGTTGACACGTGGCCGTGCGAGACGTGGCGAGCAAACGGAAATTTCTCGTTTGTGAGATCTGCCGACACGTGTAGGGTGGAGATCAAAGCCCACAAGGCCCGGCCCATGAACTTTTGCCTGTAAATAGCAAAGCCTCGTTTTTACTTCATTTTTTTACGCCAGTGAAAAATCTCGAGAGCATTCCGGCAAAATTCAAACGTTCCGTCAACTATTCCGGCTTTATCAACCCAGATTCCGATTGCTCTCAATCAAACCCAGGTCCGTTACTCGTATCTTCGAACTTTTCCTTCTTTCCCTCATATATACATACCATGGCTGCTCCTGTGAACGTAGCAGAGGCTCGTGTGGCCGTGGCTGGACCCGGCAAAGGTCCGAACGTGGCCTACGAGGTTAGCTCGGTGAAGCCGGAGGATATTCCGGATATTTTGAGGCGCTTTAAATGCCTTGAGAGGTTCAACCCGATAGCACCTACCCCCGAGCAACGCGCCGACGCGCCACCGAAGGGCAAGGTGGCCGTCTATTGGAAGACTATGGAGAAGGGTAATCTCCGTGTGCCGCCGACCCCGTTCTTCCTAGACGTGTGTAAGCACTACAAAGTGGGGTTCAGCCAGCTTCACCCCTTCGGGGCACAGAAAGTGACCATATTTGAGATGTGGTTTAGGTCACTGAACCTGAGGCCGTTGGTTAGGGTTTTTCAGGCCTGCTTCAAGCTGACCCCGAGCGCCGGCACGGGATGGTATACATTTGCGAAGAAAAACAACTTTGTAGGTTATGCTGAGTCATCCTTGCACGACTGGCGCGACACCTTCTTCTTCATCGATCAGACTGTCATCCCTGATAACGCCGTGGAGACGTTGGTGTGGCAGTATGAGCGCCCAAAGAACGTCAGCCTCACGCCAAAGCTAGAAGGGGAGGAGAGTGACTTGCTGGCGGCGTGCCGGGATGCGAACCTAGAGATGCGCGAGTATCACTCGTTCGTGCTTGTTATGGGTTGCATCAGTTCGTTTTGGCCGCATGTCGGTCAGATACCCGTAGTCAAGCAGGGTGGCCATGGTATGGGGTGGGGGTTGTTTTCTTATTTTAATACTTTTGTACGTATCCCCTGCTTACTGATTGTTTGTATTCTGTTGGTACAAATATGGATCTGAACTCGATCCTGAAGGCGCCCAGCTTGTCCGGACTAAAATATGTCCGGAGGTCGGTGGAGGACATTCCCGACAGCGGTAAGGTGACCGGGGCGACGGTTACGGTGGCTAAAACCCAGCCCGTGATCACCACCGCCGTTCCGCTGACGGCCTACGCCGATGTCGAGGCTTCCGGTGTTCAGACACTTGCCAAACGCAAGGGTCCGGAGACTGGTAAGAGGGCATCCGGGGCCCCTCCCAAGAAGAAGAAGAAGAAGAAGACGGCGGAAGAGGTTGCCGAGGCCAACCTCGCGAACTTCCAGTCCGCGCCGAGCACAGGTGGGGGCTACACTATACCCGAGGATGGTCCGTAATGCTGCCCTATTCTATGTTGGCAAGTAGTGTTTTTGTGCTAACTGTTTATTGCCTGTGCAGCGGAGACGGATCCGTTCCTCGCTACTGCGGAGCAGGTCCGCAGCGTGCTGGTGCTTCAGGACGAGGATGAGGAGGAGGAGGGTGAGGGCGACAAGCTGGTTCGACGCAGTCGGTCCTCAGGTAATGCTGCGACCTCTTCCGGCACGGTGCTCTCCGGTGATGGGACTGGCTCGCGCCCTGAGGAGCCGGTGATGGTGTTGGACAGCCCGACGCCGGAGTCGCCGGTCGAGCCTGGACCACAGAGCCCACCGAAGACAGCTACGCCTCCGCGCCCGGACAGCTTGAGGTCTTTGTTGGACCTCACTGTGCCTATACATTGGTGTGTGTAGTTTTTTAACTTGGTTTTTTAACCAGGTCTGATAGAATAGCTATTCTCAGGTCCATGCTTCCGGAGCAGTTCGTCCCGGAGCGCTTCTTGAAGGTTCCCGCTTTTGGGCCCGCCGACTCCGGAGCTGACGTCTTCATCCCGGCCTGGGATTTAAAGGTTGACAATCTGGCCGTGGATGGGCATTCACTTCGAGAGTTTGCCCGTCATGCCATTCCGCCAGCCGTCTCGGACAAACTTGCCCGATTGCCCCCTGCGGACGCCAAGAAAGCGCGCCTGCTCATGTCTTTCTGGGACTATGCGCTGCAATGTGACGAGCAGGCGCGCTCCGAGAAGATGGCGGAGCAGTGGAAGATGAACGCTGCCGTGCTCCAGCGTCAGGAGGAGGAGATCGGCATTTTGAAGGCCCGGGTGCAAGAGCTGGAAGGAGTTGTGGGACCGGCCAATGAAGCGAGGATGAAAGCTGAGGCCGAAGTTCAGAGGGAGAGGGCTCTGCGGGTAGAGGCAGAAGCAGCGCTCGCACCGCTGCAGGACCGGGTGCGGGATGCAGAGCTGGAGAGTGTTGCGCTTGTTGAGAAAGACAGGCAGCTCCAGAGCAGGTAGAATAACAATGTGTTCATTACTTCGTAATATATTTGATGCTTATTGTTTAAGCTTGCGTGCAGGTTTGAGGACCTGTCTGTGGACCTGACCGCCGCCAAGAAGGATGTGACGGAGTTGGAGGCCGCCTGCGATCTCCATATCAAAGATTATAATGACTTGGAGATCCAGAAGACGGAGCTGGCAGGTGACCTGGAGCGACTCCGGAAGGGCATTCCTGGCCTGGTGAAGCTGGCCTTGGCGTCGGACGATGTGACGACTCCGTTCAAGGAGTTCGTGGCTGCCGTCCAGGAAGTGGAGGTACTGCAAACGATTAACCTCATTGCGGAGCACGTTCCTGAACTCCCAGCTCCACTTCCTGATGCCATTGCATCCAAGGTAAACCCGGACTGCTTTGCACGCGCGCAGCCGGCGGGTGAAGCGCTGAAGTCGATCTCCGTCCCGTTCATAGAAAGAATAGGTGGTGAGGAGGAGTTGTCTGTTGATGATATTTTGGGAATGCGGCCATAGACCGATAGGCTTTTTGTAGTGCCGGCATTCCCGTTTGTGTAAATATATATATTAATGCAACGTTAGTTTTGTAATTGCATGTGTTCGAACTAGTTCTGTGTATGTTTAATAATTGTTGCCATGACTTAGTAGATTTCTAGACTACTTTATGAGTTGGTGTGTGGCGGAGGCGTACCTCGGCTCGACCAATTTGTTCCGGCCGCACCCCGGCGATGAGTAGGAGCTCGGGGGGACCTCTGCCTTCAGGAAGCTAGAAGGCATTCCCTTAAGGGGGCAGGCTCGCAACGCCTCCGGGCTTAACTGACTGCAGCGGTCATAGGCCGGAGTCGTGGCGACGACGCCTAAGTGCGGCATTTTTTTTTTTTTTTTTTTTTTTTACAATGTTACGTACAGCGTATTGTGCAAAAGTAATGAACTTGCAAAGCAGAAGAATAATATGCAATCGGAAACTTTTTATTGATAAGGATAGATGCTACGAAGGCGGGGGATCAGTCCGGCCTGAGCTTTTACAAAGTTCAATTACATATAACATGTCTTTAGGTTTGTCGCGTGCCATGTGCGTGGCACCGACTTGCCTCCACGACCTGGTACGGGCCTTCCCAACGCTGCCCCAGTTTTCCCGTGTTCTCGGACTTGCTGGCCTCATTGTTGCGCCAGACCAGGTCTCCGACCTGAAAGGACAATGGGCGGACGCGCTTGTTATAATAGCGGGCCATCTTCTGCTTGTTCGCGGCTTGGCGAATGGCCGCCATTTCCCGGCGTTCCTGTAGCATGTGGGCGTTCTGCTGCTGGGCTTTCAGGCTTCCGTCTTCAGTGAAGTTGATGATTCTTTCACTGGGAACGCTGATCTCGGCCGGTATGACCGCATCGCAGCCGTAGATGAGGCTGAAGGGGGTCTCACCGGTGCTTCCTTTGGGAGTAGTGCGGTGTGCCCATAGCACGTTGGGAAGTTCATCTACCCAACCGGTACGGCTTTCGCCGAGCCTAGCTTTGATACCGGCTACTAGGTCTCTGTTCGTAACTTCAACTTGGCCGTTGGCCTGTGGGTGGTATACCGAGGTCAGTGTTTGCTTCACATTGAGTCCCTCGCACCATGCCTTGAACGGGTTCTGGGCGAACTGCTTCCCGTTGTCGGTGATGACTTCGTGTGGTATGCCGAAACGACACACGATGTTGTCCCATACAAAATTGCGAACCAGTTTACCACTGATTTGGCGCAGCGGCTTGGCTTCAACCTACTTCGTGAAGTAATCGATAGCCACGATCAAGAACGTCACGTTTCCGGGCCCCGGTGGGAAAGGTCCCACTATGTCAATGCCCCACTTGAAGAAAGGCCATGCCGATGAAATGGGGATCAGATCATGTCTTGGTGCTCTGGCGATGGGCGCGTGAATCTGACAGGAAGTGCAGTGCTTGGTGACTTCAGCTGCATCCCTGTACATGGACGGCCAGAAATAGCCCATGCGCATGATCTTTGCCACGACAGTCTTGTGGCCGGAGTGCAGGGCGCATGACCCTTCATGCACTTCGCGAATGACGTTCTCAGATTGTTTCGGGCCCAGACACCTTAAGTTCGGCCCCAGGTATGATTTCTTCATAAGTTCGCCTTTTTCAATAAAGAACATTGGTGCTTTCATCCGAACTTTCCTTGCCTCAATCGGGTCCTACGGGAGGACGCCGGACCGAATGTAGGACATGATTGGGGTCATCCAGTTGTCCCCTGTCTCTTCGACCTGGGCAACTGAGCTGATCGGGTCGATTGATTTCTGTTCCAGGACTTTCTTGGTGAGGTGGGCAAAGGTGAGCGAGGCCAGCTTGCTCAAAGCGTCAGCTTTTTTGTTCTTGTTTCTTGGGACCTGTTCAATTTCAAACGTTCTGAACTGCTTCACCGCGTTCTGCACGAGTACCAAGTACTGCTTCATCGTTGAGTCTTTTGCCTCGAACGTACCGTTGAACTGGTTGGCCACCAGCTGAGAAACAACGTACGCCTTGAGGTCCTTGATGTCCATCTCGACTGCGACCCGGATACCGGACAGCAATGCTTCATACTCGGCCTCGTTGTTGGAGGCGGGGAACCCGAAACGGAGAGCGTAAGTGTGCTCTTCCCCGTCAGGACTGATGAGTATGAGTCCGGCACCGGCACCGGCGCCTTCTGAGCTTGAAGCCCCATCAGTAAACAACTCCCATATAGCTGGCCTTTCACGGCTAGGGGTGCCCGAGGTGCACCTAGCCTCTACCCCCCCCCCCCCCCCGGAAGCTCGGCAAGGAAATCGGCCATCACTTGACCCTTGACCGCGCTTCGGGGGCAGAACGTAATTTCGTGTTCGCCTAATTCAATTGCCCATTTGGCTAGCCGGCCTGAGATCTCCGGCTTTGAGAGCACCTGTTTGATTGGCTGGTCTGTGAGAACCGTGACTGTATGTCCCTGAAAATACCGGCGCAGACGCCGTGCTGAGTGTACCAGCGCGAGTACAAGCTTCTCGATCGGCGAGTAGTTCAGCTCTCCCGGCTGTAAGGTGCGGCTTACAAAGTATACCGGCATCTGTGTTTTGTCACGCACAGCTATTAGTACGGAGCTTACGGCGCATTGAGATGCCGCCAAGTATAGCGTAAGTGTCTCGCCGGGAATCGGGGCTGTAAGGGTTGGTAATTCTGTCAAGAACGTCTTCATATCCTGGAACGCTTGCTCAGCCTCCGGCGTCCAGGAGAAATCCTTCTTATTAATACAACCCTTCAGCGTGTCAAAGAACGGCAGTGAGCGTTCAGCAGCCTTGGAGAGGAAACGGGCCAAGGCCGCCAACCTTCCGTTAAGGCTCTGCACGTCTTTTTTGCTTTGTGGGGATGCCATGTCGGCGATTGCCTGAATTTTCTTTGGATTTGCCTTAATGCCTCTCGGGGTCACCATGTGTCTGAGGAATTTTCCTTCCTCCATGCCGAACGAACACTTGGCCGGATTGAGCTTCATATTAATCTTTCGCAACGAGGTGAACGTTTCTAGAATGTCCGCGAGTAACTGGGACTCGATGTTGCTCTTGATGACGATGTCGTCAACGTATGCCTCTAGGTTGCGCCCAATTTGTGTCTAAATGCGCCGTCGACGACACGCTGGTACGTGGCACCTGCATTCTTGAGACCGAAAGGCATCTTGGTGTAACAGAAAATGCCTTGGTCCGTGTGGAATGCTGTTTTTTCTTCGTCGTCCTCGGCCATCAGTATCTGGTGGTATCCCTTGTAGGCATCCAAAAAACATTTGAACCTGAACCCGGACAAGGACTCAACCTTCCAGTCAATCTCAAGGAGTGGATAGTTGTCTTTTGGGCATGCCTTGTTAATGTCCTTAAAATCAACACACATCCGCCACGAGCCGTCAGATTTTTTAACAAGGACGGGGTTAGCGACCCAAGTCTGATACTGGACCTCACGCATGATGCCGGCGTGGACCAGCTTGTTGACCTCTTCACAAATAAAACGGCTCCGGTCAGGAGCCATTCCCCTCTTCTTCTGTCTGACCGGAGTGATGTTTGTATTGACGTTTAGCCTGTGTTCGGCAATCGACCGTGGCACGCCGGTCATTTCTGAGTCTTGCCAAGCTAAGACATCCGTGTTACTTGCTAGGATCTCACAAAGCCGGAGCCGTGTTGGCGGACTCAAGGCAAGACCGACCCGGATTTTCTGTTCTGGGAACCTGGGATTGATAGCCACTAGCTCATCGCTAGTCATTGTGAACGGGCCAGGAGTTGTCTTCGATACCTGAGCACATACGGGTACATCGGTGCCTATTGTCTGCAAGGTGGCAACGCCTGCCGGGGTTGGGAATTTCATTAACCCATGGACAGTTGAGGTGATGGCTCCAAACTTATGGAGAGCGGTGCGGCCTAGGAGCACGTTAAACCTAGACGGGGCACGCACGATGACGAATTCCAGTTCAGTAGTCCGACAGTACGGATATTCGCCCAATGTAACGTCCAAGACAAGCCTGCCAATTGGCCATTTGGTGTCGTTTGCATAGCTGGACAGCGGGGACAGTGGTTCCTGCAATCTTCCCTGTATGGGTTGTGGCAGCTGTAAGAAACAGTGTTCGTACATGACTTCGACAGCGCTGCCTGTATCAGTGTATACCCTGGAGACCTGGCAATTCCCAATACGCGCCGATATGACGACAGGCTCTGGGAGGACGAAGCTCCGTAGAGGAGGGAATGATATGGGTGTCAGTTGCCAGTCTTGTAATGTCTCTGCCTTCCGTTTTAAGCCTGGCCGTGCGGCCTGAATCATGTGTATTACGGCGTCCGGAGGATCGCGGGGATCGTCCTTCCGCTGCCAGCCGTAAGTTTTAGTGCCATCGGCTTTCTTGAACTTCTTTCCAGGTAGCAAATGGTTAAGCTTGCCGGCCTGGATGGCTGCCTTGATTTCCTTTTTCAATTGTCTACAATCGTCGGTATCGTGCACGTATTCCTCATGAAAATCACAGTACTTCCCATTTTTAGGGACGTCACGATGTTCCATTGGGGGCGGAGGGTTAAACGCACTCCGCGCCGCCGTCTCGGTGAGTAATATTTCCTTTGGTGACTTGGTGAGCGAAGTCAGCAGAGAATTCTTGTCGTATGGTTGGCAACGGGCCGCCTCACGATTATCACCAAAGCGGGGATCGTGCCGTGTGTCGCGGCGGAAATCCCGTCTCTGGTTGTCGCGCCGGCCGGACCCGGATCCACCCTCATGATGGCGGGCCTGAGTTCGGTCATGCTCGACCCGGTGTGAGTCCCGACCCGGCGTGGTGTACAGATCCTTATCTTCTCCAGAACGTAAGTAGTCCCGAGCCATAGCGATGGCCTCGGAATACACTGTTGGTAACTTCCTCTTCAACCGATAGTACAGTGTGAGATACCTTTCCTTGATGATGTCGTAGATGAAACCGGCAATTTGTTGACTTGGGTGCGGATCGCTGATCTTCTGACACTCCGTTGTGAAACGAGTGATGAAATCACTAAGTGTCTCACGACTACCCTGTTTGATCTCGAAGACGTCGAGATAGGTAAGCGTGTGCTGCTTCAGATTATGTTATTGTTGCAAGAACTTGAACCTGAGATCGGCGTAGCTAGCCACGCTACCAGCCGGCAGTTTCTCAAACCAACCACGGGCGTTGCCTTGCAGCACCTGAGGGAACATGTGGCAAGCCACAGCGTCCTCCCAATGCTCTGTTTTTATGGCGCCCTCAAACCGCTGTAGGAAGTCTTCGGGGTCTGAGTCGCCTAAGTAGGTGCCGATCGTCAATGGGATGGTAAGCTTCGCAGGTAACGGATGGTTCGCGATTTTCGCACTGAACCTAGCCGTGGTGGTGGAGACGGGCACCGGCTTCTTCACCTTCTCACCCTGAATGGTGGAATAAAAATTTGCAATTAAGTTATCTGTTGCCGACTCGTCAGAGTATGTTGGCATAGCACCCGGTGGAGCGGCGCTAAGGATCAGATCGGCCAACATTTTACGGCTAGCGGCCCTATCCATCCCACCTTGATACGGTGGTGGCGGTGGCACATCCCGACGTGGCGGGGGCGACGGCGGACGGCGCGGTTCAGGTGCCACAACGAAACCCATTTCTGCCAACATGCGCTGGGCTTCGATTTTGGAGATGGATTTGGGCGTTGAGGATGTGTTTTGTGGTGTACATTCCGGCGGTGGCCTGTTATCAGAGTCAGTGTCATTCTGACTGAAGACCAGCTGCCGTGGATCAATCCTGCTGCCAACCGTCGTGCGAACGATGGTGGCCTGGGGAGATTGACCGGAGAAAGGTGGTGGTGGCGGTTGGTCGGCAGTGGCACCGTCACCACCATCAGCAGGCTCAGTGTTAACCATTGTACCGGGAAGGTTTCCGGCGTACGGATGGTTACAAAGTGGTCGTTTTCTGGTAAATCAACCGTGGATGGCACCAATTGTTCAAGCGTAAAAACACTTGAGTACAACGATGATGATGATGTATGAGGAATCAAGCTTGTCACACTCTGATTAACGTGCAAACCCAGAGTCGAGACCAAGTCAATCGAGGGTGGTGAAAGCTTAATTCTTGGAGAGTAATTCGTGAGGAAAGACTATGTGGATTTATGAGGTGTTCGCCTGAAATGAAAGCATAACACTGGTATTTATACTCAAACCCTAAGCTGATGTGGAGGGTTTGGTCGTGGGGGAGCACGACACTTCCTGCGTGGATCGTTGACGTGGAAGTTCGGTCGTGGGGGAGCACGACACTTCTTACGCGAATTGCTGACGTGGAAGCTCGGTCGTGGGCGAAGATGACATTTACTGTGTGCCGGCTGACGTGGACCAATCAAATGCCCCGACCAGGTTAATGGCCAGGCCATGCTAGTCGTACCTGAATATAACGGTTGCAGATTGTACTCCTGTCAGAGAATGTCGGGCTTGCCTTGTCATCTTGCAGCCGTTCATCTGTTACGTTGATGGAGCGGCCAGTGCTGCGGTTCGGCACGGAACATAGCCGAGTCCGCATCCTGTCCCGGGTATTAGTGTCCGAGGTGAGAGCTAAAAGAGTTGGGCTCGGGCATTATCCGGGTCTGTGTTCGGTACAGGTCCGGGGTCGTGATAGCTAGTGTAGTCTGCCGTCCGTACCGAAAGCTTAGTCGAGCTGTCGTCGGATACCATCCGAGTCCAGGTCCGGATGGTGTACATCATTAGAATTATAATTAAGTACCAATTTCTTTTGTTAGAATGAGAGAAAAGATGATATAATCGGTAACCCAACTTCAACAAGATATATAATAGGTCTAGTTATACTACCACTTTTTTTGTATATATTCAAACACTCAAAAAGTCAAAACTTCTGTTTTACTCCGTATTACCGAGTAATACGCAAAATGTAAATGAATGTAATAAATAAAACATATACACGCTGCCAAACACCCTCTCAATCGGCCGGCCTCTTGGTCTATAAAAGCAAAAGAAACCCTAGCCAATTGAAACACTGCATAGCGGCTGCCACCTTTTGTGTTCCACCTGACTCCGATGATCGGAGACCTCACCTGCTTTGTAGTCCGGTAAATCTTAGGTAAACCTCTTTTCATAAAGCTCAATAATTCATCTATATGTGTTGCAAATTTATTTTTTAATGGATTCTCTGAATTTTCATTCATCTAGTCATTTTCGATCCTGAAAGATTTATTCATGTTATGTTATTAGTTGCAGTGGATAGGTATTTTGCAGATGCGTAACTACGTCTAATGCTTTGTTTTTTACTTTTTGTTGATCACAGTTTGATGATCCAGAGAAGAAAACTCAGCTGCGGTTTGAAGTTTTAGGTAAATAAATTATTTAACATCGATGTATTTCATAAGGAATCGATGGTGGGTATTTATAAACGGAGTGGTTAACATCGGTGATTGTGGGTACTCGTGATGGTTTTATTAACGGTACAAGTAGGATTTTTTTGCTTTCTAACTTCAAGTTGGAGTTGGGACAATCATTCGACTGAGAGATTTGATTTTCACTATATATGGGAATTGAATATGGGATCGTTTAATAATGTTGATGATATGATGTTATGTTCTGCAACGGTTTCTCTTTGGCAATAAATCAAATTTTTAGGTAATGTTTTTCGTGTTATAAGATGAGATTCAAGAAATTCACTACTCGTATCATTATTAGAATTTAGTGATCGCTTGGAAGCTCTTATGATGATAAGAGTATTGACTTTCTTAAATCTCATCGTTCAAAAAAAGATAACGTAAAATTCGCGTCGATGCTAAAGAGAAACCGGTGCAAAACACATCAACAACAATACTAAACATCGTCCCACATACAAAAAATCTCATCAAATGAGAAAAATACTCAACAACACCCGTTATTGACCAAACTCAACCCTCTTTTAAAATTTTCGGCTGATTAAGACTACATAATACTATTTATACATGATAAATGACATCGTCATTGATGATCTTCGAGATCATAAAAGCTTCCCAGGTTATTCGAATGATTGATCTATGATAAAATGACATTGTCGTTTTTTTTTATTTTATTGGCATTTATTACTTTCTCTTATACAAATTGGTTTATTCTTTGATGTTCAAAAAGTTTTTGACAAAGAAAAACCGCTTTATCCTTTCTCGAGTAATTACGTCCACTTTCTCTAAGTTCAAAGAAACACTGTCTGAAGTTGTCAGTGGTTGAAACTATGGAACATGAACTTGCACTATTATAGCTGACCTTTCTAATCTAGAGGAAGAAATAAGGAAGACAAAAGAAAACAAGGCGATTTGTGAAGCCAATCTTGCTTTGCACAAGCTGAAAAGGCTGTTTTTGACAAGTCCTATTTTGAGGAAGTGTCAAAGTTCATTACGCCAACATGACTGAGATTCAGGCGGCCATAGACGATTTTGAGAGTCGTTGGAAGGAAACTACTACTTTCTAAAGCGCAGTAACTCCTCCTTTGCATTATTCAATATGCCCGTAGTTTCCTTCCAACGGCTCTCAAAATCGTCTATGGCCGCCTGAATCTCAGTCATGTTGCGTAATGAACTTTGACACTTCCTCATAATAGAACTTGTCAAAAACAGCCTTTTCAGCTTGTGCAACAGCAAGATTGGCTTCACAAATCTCCTTCTTTTCTTTTGTCTTCCTTATTTCTTCCTTTAGATTATGAAGGTCAGCTATGATGGCAACAAGCTCATGTTCAGTATCCTTAACCTTGCTAACAACTCCAGGCTTCCTTTCATTGAAATCAGAGAGACGGGATGATATTTCCTCACTCAAAGCTTTTGTATCAAAAGCCCAAACTGGTTTTTCTTTGTCAAGAGCTTCTCTCACACAATGGTGAGAAAGGAAAGAGTATACCACTTTGTATAAGAGAAGGTTAGCAATGCCAGAAGTATAAAAGTAAGCAAATGTTGTTGACTCTAAGTCAATCATCTACTTAACATTTGGAGCCTCCTTTAGCAAAGTTAAATGATTTTTTTGTAGAATCTGTCTAATTTTGACGGGGCTTGAGTTTCAATAGTAGATGTACGTTCTTGAACACTTTTCTCACCAGACAAAATATTCACTCTGAATATATATGGGATGTTTTTTGTTCTTGTCCATATTATGTTTAATTAGCATCGATTTCTTTTTGACATTAACCCAAGTTCTCGGTGACCTTTTTTCTAGGACAAGATTTAATAAAATCATAACGATCATTGTAAAGTTGGTTCTATCGATGTCTATAGTACGTTGAACTGTTTCAGACACACCAATAGAGAAATTAACTTCACAAGGCCATGGAAGCGTAAATGATGATGAGAGTTATGAGTTTGTTAAATATCAAGAGAAGGTTCCACATGTTAGTAAAATAAGTTGATTTATTATCAAAAGATTCACGACCTTTGAATTTAGTGGCGTTGATTACCTTCCATTATACAGTTTTTTATGTCTTATTATTAGTGTGTGGAAAGTTATTGACAAACAAAAATTACTTCTTGCTTTCCTAGTGATTTATTATAGACGAATAAGGTTCAAACGAGTACAATAATGTTTTGTGAGAATGAAGTGAATCAACCAGCATGCAACATGTATCATAAAACCCAATTTCCTCCAATTTTTAAAAATATGTTACTTGATAATTGATTGCGAAAACTTAATAAAGTTGGAAGCTTTTTGATCGATTGTTCAAGACCTTAGAGCATCTTAATGCATTTTATAGTTTTGAGTTTAAAGTTTTAACACATCACCTTTACATATTTTTTACACAAAGCATCATGAATGCATTTTAAATCTTTACAGCTTTACATAGATATAAAATGCATGTTACATGTAAATAATTATATCGATTGAACATAAATAGCTATAAAAGGAAAGGAATCAATGGTGGACCACCATAGTGTCGCACCCCCAAATTCGGGTTGCGGAAGCGAATCAGGTCGGGGCGCGACTAATTACATATCAAGCACACAAGGTATAATGAACGATTACAATATGCGTCGTTTAGAACTTGTATTGATAAAACATAAGTTTACATCAAAATAATGTTTACATTAGCCCAGTTTCTGAAATGGGAGATTTACATCACATAATTACTTTATACAAAATATAATAATGCAATTAAATCTCTGATTGTGTGAATGCTGACTCGAGCTAATGATTCCTGTTTGGGCAGTCCAACCTACTACTGTGTACCTGTGATACATGCTAAAATGGGTCAGCGAAACGCTGGTGAGCTCACAGGTTTGTATGTCAACATAATTGTATGAACCACAAGATTTATAATTGAATTTAAAATGCAATTAAGCAAAATAAAAGTTATACAGCCATGAGCACATAGTCTGAGCTTAACTTGAGTGTCAGGTCCAATTAAGGAAACCCAACTGAGGTGCCTCCTACGAGTGCCTAATCTACACTCGTCTTCCCAAATGCTAATACGTCCGTTTGACCAGTTAATGCGTTCTAACCCGGAAGAGGATTGTCAATCCTATATGATATCATATACTAACATTCACGCTACAGATGTATTACCAGACTATGCTATGTAGGGCTTTAGTGATTAGTTGAAAACAACTCATGTAGTATTTGATTGTTATGTACTTGCGTTCAACATGTAAATAAAACGAGCAATGTAATCACACCCCTAATTGAAAAGCAGTGAAATAGGGGCCACGAGACTCACCTGAGCCTTGAGTGTTTATCGAAATAACTTGAATTGATTAGCTGTGAATTGATGTCCGAAGACTTGTAACCTGAGGGCGTCCAATACGCGCGATGGTTATTAATTGAATAGGTATCTTAAAAGACTACCTTTGTAGTTGTTCGTTCAACTATAATGTCCAAATTACCATGATTTGGTTGATTGACTTGTCCAAATTACTACGATTTGGTTGATTAACTTGAGTTTAAAAAGTGTGTACGGCCCGTTGGTGATTGTTTGTAATAATAATTTTCAACATTATTATTTTGATTTTGAAGTGTTGTACTTAAAAAAATGTTTACAAACTTTTAGGTGACGGGGGTCCGGGGGCAGCGCCCCTGGTTAGCGGGGTTCCAGGGGTGGCAACTGTTGGTGCATTTTGTGTGTCAGTCAGTTGGTCAAACGTTTGTAATTGTCAAAGTCAATTAGTCTACGTATGTATAATGTTTAGTGTGTATATGCGAGTCTGTAAACGAATAGTGAAATAGAATATATACACAGAATTAGTGTTTATGCGACACTTAGCTAGTGTCGCACGGGTCGGTTCATGCGACACTTAGCTAGTGTCGCATGTAGGTCAGATTACACTATAAATAGAAGTGTTAAACTCAAAATTAGGGTTAGACATTTGAAGAAGTGGGAGAGCCGTTTTTGTGTGTGAGGAGGAGAGAAAACGAGTTTGTGAGTTTGTATCTTGTAATCTTGATTATTCAATTGTGAATATATACAAAGATTATAGAGAATTGCGTGTTTGATTCGATTAATACGTTCATATATTCAATCAAAAGATTCGATCAGATCCAAGATCAGAAACGGGACTTTCAACTGGTATCAGAGCCAAGAATCGAGGATTCGTCGGTTTCGGATCGTTATTTTGAGCGTTTTCGGTTGATTCGCGAAGGTATTAATCGATTATAATTAGTTTCTGGGTTATTTGTGTTGATTATATCGTGTTTTGGGTTGATTTTTGAGCCCTGTTCATCGTTCGTTCGTCAATTTTCGTTAGGGTTTCGAAAAAATTCGTTTTTGGGGTTTTTGGGGCTGCTGGCCGCGACATAGCGTCACTTACCAGCGTCACTTCCTTACTAGCGTCACTTCCATAGCGACACTTCCTTAAGTGTCGCCAATTAGGGTTTCAGCGACACTTGATAGCGACACTTGTCTTTTAGCGACACTACATAGCGACACTTAATCGAGTGTCGCCATTTGACTTTCTGCGGTACTTCATGCGTCACTTCATGAGTCACTTCAGTGAGTCACTTCAGTGAGTCACTTCAGTGCGTCACTACAGTGCGTCACTTCAGTGCGACACTTCTTAGCGACACTAACCTAGTGTCGCGCTAGATTCGAAAAAAAAAAAAAAAAAAAAAAAAAAAAATTGCATTTCCAAAATTTTTCCTTAGCCTTACAACTGTTCAATTTTAGGCTGGAAAAAGTTTCATTTTACCCGGCCAATTTTTGACGTTTTCGGACGAAATTTTGGCGGGAAATTCGCGAAAATTTTTGTAGTACCAAATTTTGTTTTTGAACTTAAAAGTACCTAATTTTAGTGTCGGAAAAGTTTCGCTACACTCTGTCGGTTTTCGGATATGGCTTTTGGTGCGAAAATGCCTCCTTCTACATCTTTGTTCTATAGTGATTTTGCGAGTTGGAAGATTAAGTTATGCAATTTCATTGAATACAATGATCCAAATATGTGGAATTGGTTTAACACCATTGATCGATATGAGCAACCAAAACTCGATGGAGTGCTTAAGTCAAGAGCACAAATGTCAGTCAAGGAACGAGAAGAGTTTGATAAAGACAATAGAGCGTATGAGATGATTACCAAGTGCTTGCCAGAAGTTGTGATTAATAAATTTAAAGATCAAGCAACTTCTATAGGGTTATGGGATGCTCTTGTAGCGGCTTACGATCAAAAGGAAAAGAAGTCAGAGGCTAATATTCAAATTCCTAGTCTAAATGATACTTCGAGATCTACTTCCAACTCAGCAGCATCTACTTCTACTAGCACTTCATATGCTTCTTATATCTCTCATACAGCTCCTTCAAAGGCTACTGAGGATTATGCTACAATCTTTGCAGCTTTCCTCAACTCTTATGAGAATTTTCTTTCCAAGAAGGCTAGTACTCTACAGCTTACTGAAGAAGACTTTGAACAGATCGATTCTGACGATCTCGAGCAGATGGACATCAAATGGAGTATGGCCATGATAACCCAAAGAACCAAGAAGTTTCTCCAGAGAACGGGTAGAAAAGACCTGGATGATGATGGTGACACAGGTCTTGGTTTTAATAAAAGCAAAGTGAAATGCAAGAGCTGTCAGATTCATGGGCACTTTGCTAAGGAATGTGTGGAGAATAAATATCCATCATCTGGATTCACCACACCTTCAGCTCCCAAGACTCCAGAGAATAACACAACATCACAGGCGATGACAGTGTATTCTCAGGGAATGTTCGATTCAAGTGCGACTCAAGAAAAGGTTCAACACAGTGCATTCTTGGCAAAGATACATGAGGTAGAAACAGAATCTGAAAAACCTTTTACATGTATCTCCTGTATTAAATTGGAAGCTTCTTTAAAATGTTTTCAAATAGACTATGTAGACTTGAGAGAAAAGGTTGAGAAACTTACTGAATCAAATAAGTTTCTAAAAGCTAATGAAAAACTTTATGATAAGCAGATTGAAGCTTATAAGTTAGATACTCAAACCTTTAAAGCAAAAGTCTTTAGTCAACAAGATGCAATTAAAAGCTATTTAACAGAAATTGATTTGTTGAATAAAGAACTTTCTGAGCTAAAGTCTGAGTCTGACTCTTTTAAAAAGGGAATCACAAGTTTCTCAAACTCTCATAAAATCTTCGATGAAATTGTTGACAAGCAGAGGACAAATACAAGTAGTAAGGCCGGAATAGGGTATAACTCAGTTCCACCTCCTACTAATCACTATCCTCTGCCTGTTAAGGAAGGCACCGAAGAACTTGTGGCTGACTACTCATCATGGCCAGCTACAAAGTCTAAAGAAGCTACATCCAATCCCAAAAGGCAGGCAAAGGAGAAAACTAAACGGACAGAGTATCCCTTGCCTACTTTTGTTAAGTCTGATAGTACACCTCCAGTTAGTGTAGAGGAGGGTGTTGAGATAGAGGATCTACCGGAAGAGGCTGAAATCAAAGTTGAAAAAGTTAATGTAAAGCCAGAAAATCATATACTTACCAATGAAACTGTAAAGGTTTCAAATACAAAGGGTAAAAACGAGGTTGAAAATGAATCCAAAAGGGTTCAACATCAAATGAAGGATTCAAATGTAAAATCTAAAAGTGAACAACCTTCAACATCAACTTATTCAACTTCTGAGGCTTCTACATCAACGTGTACACATAAGTGTTCACGTCATGTAAATACCTCATCTTCTAAGCTTCCAACAGTTCATTCTCCACCTCAACCTTTTGTGGGTAATCATTGGAATAGGTCGTACATTGAACGACGTTCTTGTTTCCATTGTGGACAACAAGGACATATAATTAGGGATTGTCGGTTATTATCCCTAGATAGGTTTGGTAGAGGGATGCCAAGAACTTCCTCTTTCAGGAATTCTTTTTCAAAATCTTTTTCAAGGCGTCGTTCGTATTCGCCTGTATCTAGTTGTGCATCAAACTCTCCAAAATCAATGGCAAGAGTAAACAAAGTTGTGCCTAGTAGACCTCAAGTTCAACAGCACAACATTGTTGAAAACAAATCATCTGAACCTAAACAGGTTTGGACACCCAAATCCACAAACAACGCATCAATGAAATCTTCTGAGTTTTTAAAATATCATAAACTCATTGATGTGATGATTATGGATGACCATGGACAACCCAAGTCTATCAAGGCTTGGGTGTCCCATAAGTACTAACGTTTGCTTGTTTGTGGTGGTGCAGTCAGGTTTTTACTAGTTAATATTTTTAGTGACTGCAAGGATGTGAATATTTTTGGAAGATTGTTTTCAAAGTGCTCATGTGTGATGATTTTGATTGGATGGATGAGATTTTCGATGTTATGAGGTGGTAACAGTGCTAAAAGGCATTTGACTTGACTTGATATGTGATTTTGATAATTATCTATTTTTATTTGTTATTAGTGCAACAGCCATTCTTTATACTTTTTAGTATCAAAGAAATGCAATGTTGCGAAATTTGTTAAAATTAAAAAATCCAAAAATATATGTTTTAAGATTTAAGGGGATTGCCTTTGACTTAGAATTGCGATAAGAATTTGCTGTTCAGGGGGAGTAATTTTAAAAGTTACAAATTCTGATTATTTGTATCAGAAATGTGAACAGCAAGATTCTTATTTCTTGAAAAGATGTTGGATTGTGTCTGTAAACAACTTGGGATATGATAGTACATCGGGTGACATGCATAAAGTTTGAAATTTTAAGGTTTATGTTTGATGTGTCAGTAGGTTTATCTGGCATATTTAAAATAGCTTTTATAAACATTGGCTTCATCATATGATGTATCGGTAGGCATGGTACACACCGGTTTGTGAGTGAGTAAGAAGTAATAATTAAAACTTGTCTATTACTTTGTGAAAAATGTTATATGATGTATGACATAAGTCTTAATTGATAAATGAAGGTACTGCCATACGCTATCATAATCATTATGTAAATGCAAAATTGGCATATAGTATTAATATGATTATTAGTCTAACTAATGGTGACTATTGTTGTACTTACGTACAGACCTGAATCCATTAGTTATGCAAATAGTCTCAAACTTGTTATGTTCATACTAAGGGACCCTCTGTTGTACTAAGTACAGATCTGGGGCCACTAGTATCTTCATTATAGGTTTGATGTATGCCTAAATTTAAATATCAAGTGTATGTTACGAGAAAGCCGAGATAAACTTGGTCTTGTAATCTCTACCTTGTTTGTAAAATATGCAGCGTTATGCGTTTTACTAAAGTTTATCAGTATATCATATAATAGGTTTCACAAAATTAATATTCATATCAACAATAGAGGTTAGCTCACAGATACGGATGTAATATGTTTAAGTGGACAAACAATACCGATAATCGTCTTGAACTAATTTTTATAAAAGGTACTTTAAATATGTCAAGTAAATTTAAAGTGGACAAATATACTGATGATCGAAATAACACTTACTATTTCCTAATAATTGCATGTTGATCTGATATGATCCCTAAGCAGACCTAAAACAATCCTATCCCCAATTTATTTTAATCTTTATCCTTTACTTTTTATTTATAAAGAAAAATACAAAAAGATTTTATTTCTATGTTATTTTCTTCAAATATCACATATCTTGTTAAAGTCAAATATTGAAGATGTAAAGGATGTCAGTTATTCTCCAAAGACTGTGAAGATAAATTCTATTGGAGAAGCTGTTGATGATTGAGAAATGGTCACCAAGTTTGAAGATCTTAGTGTATGATAAATGTGTGTCAGTCACATGAATCTGGACATCAAGATTTTATTTGAAGACCATGCTATCTCAATGGGGGATCTTGTGATTGCTGAAGACATGAAAGAGTTTGTTGATGAAGACTAATTGAAGACTAATTTGACCAAGCTGCTGACATGGGGGAGTTTGTTGGTGCATTTTGTGTGTCAGTCAGTTGGTCAAACGTTTGTAATTGTCAAAGTCAATTAGTCTACGTATGTATAATGTTTAGTGTGTATATGCGAGTCTGTAAACGAATAGTGAAATAGAATATATACACAGAATTAGTGTTTATGCGACACTTAGCTAGTGTCGCACGGGTCGGTTCATGCGACACTTAGCTAGTGTCGCATGTAGGTCAGATTACACTATAAATAGAAGTGTTAAACTCAAAATTAGGGTTAGACATTTGAAGAAGTGGGAGAGCCGTTTTTGTGTGTGAGGAGGAGAGAAAACGAGTTTGTGAGTTTGTATCTTGTAATCTTGATTATTCAATTGTGAATATATACAAAGATTATAGAGAATTGCGTGTTTGATTCGATTAATACGTTCATATATTCAATCAAAAGATTCGATCAGATCCAAGATCAGAAACGGGACTTTCAGCAACCCCTGGCGGGGTCCAAGGGGCTGGCCTCTGGTTGGGGTCGAGATGCTAAGTCAGCTCGAAAAATTTTTATTTCTACTAAATTGCTTTGGTGAAAAACGCATCTGGACTTGAATTTGGGTGAAATCAAGTGATAAAATTTACGTCTCGACACTTAGTAAAAATGAGTTGTAAACATTCTGTATTCTGCGACACTTGAAGCGACATTTAATAGTTTTCGGCGACACTCAATCAGTGTCGCATAAAAATGTGAATTCTGTAGTAATGGCGACACTTAGTAAAGTATCGCAGAAGGTGGCGACACTTGGTTGCGGCACTGGAGGCAAATGTCGCATGGATTGTAAATTGATTATAGGCGACACTTAGACAAGTGTCACTAATGTACTGTTACAAAAATAGGCGTCACTTCGATGAAGTGTCGCTGGGAAGTGTCGGGAAATGAATTTGCGACACTTAGATAAGTGTCGCGAAAAGAGGGTTTTCATGCGGCACTTAGGCAAGTGACGCAAGATTTAGGGCTTTTACGCGACACTTAGTGCGACACTTAAGGAAGTGTCGCAAAACTGCTGCGACGCATGCGACACTTGAATCTGATGGCCGGATTTTGAGTCGAAAACGAGTTTTCCGGTGACCGTTTGGTCCAAATCTTTTACCCAACCTTTGTATGGACATTTTAAGTATGAAGAAACAATAAACAAATGAAAATATGCTAAATCGAAAGGTTTTGGGATTTTGTCAGAAACTTACGCGGTGGCGAATCAAAATTCCGAAAAGATGAAGTTGTAGATCGTGATGCCGTGGTTCTTTTATTCCAAACGAGTGAGATGATACGAGGTCGTTTCGTGGTGTTATTTTGATTAGGGGTGTTCATCGGTGCGGTCTACGGTTTACGGTTTGAATTCGGTTCGGTTTCCTCGGTTTGGAAATTTTTGGGAACCAAACCGTACACCGAATTCAGTGTATTTAACCGAACTGAAAACCGAATTAGAATACGGTTCGGTTTCGGTTTGAAACCGAAAACCGAATTGGAGTTTCTTGTGCAAAATATAAACTAAAGAACATTAGTCAACGTGGTTTGCCATTTTAATTACATAGCGTCGTGCATTATATTTCTGACTCAAGTGTTTTATTAAAAACATACAAATGCTATATATTAATTTAACACATACCAACTCTTCAAAATTCATTCGATCAAGCATTGTACAACCATAATATTTAAAACAAACTCAACGTGAAATTATTAAAAACATTAACATATAACCCACAAAGGCTCTCTTATAATAAGTGTTGTGTCTTAAAACAGTTTAGAACTTAGATGATTTACACATAACTTAAAGGTTGAAATATGTTAAGCAAAACAAACTTTATTTAAATAAAAGCACAAGGACATCTTATGAATTGCACTCAAGAACACCGACTGAATAGATCATCGTAAATCACTTTGACTAATGTTATTTAGTTTATAGTTTTGACGAAAAATTATATAAAATATAATATAAGAATTATTATTACTAATTATACATCATACATATATTTTAAAATTAAAAAAAAGTATAGTATTTTTGAATTCGGTGTTCGGTTTAACCGTTTAAATTTTTTTTGAAATCATTAACCGAACCGTAAACCGTTTAATGAATTCGGTTTCGGTTAAAACCAAACCAAAAACCGAATTTGAAATCGGTTCGGTCTAAAATCGGTTTTATTCGGTTCGGTTTTTCGGTTTAAACGGTTTCAAACCGTATATTGCCCCCCCTAATTTTGATGATTTAAGGTGGTGGAGGTTTGATGGTTTTTGAAAGAAAAGAAGAGATAAGAGAAAGAGATGAAGGTGATAATGAAAAAGTGGTGAGGATTCCCCCCCCCCCCCCCCCCCCCCCCCCCCCCCCCCCGTTAGCTGATTTCGGTGGGGTCCACGAGGTGGGCTTCACCAATTTTTACTTTCCTGCAATCGTGCTCCGTGCGGTGTTCGTTTTTCCGATTGTTTAATCGTTAAATAATTATTTTATACGTTTGAATATATATTTTAAAATACGAATAATTACTTAATATTTTCGTTGAAGTATTTAGCCAAATACTTTATACTTGTGTTATAAAATATAACTTGGATTCGTGTGCGCGTTATAATATATTAATCGCGTAGACGTTATTTGTACGATACGAGATAAATACGAAATATTATAAAAATAATATTTTTGGATATAATTGCGTTATTAAATAAGGTTATATTATTTAATAAAATTTTTCACCAACGTCCGTATTAATTGAGTCGAATTACATTCGATTTGAAACTTGAACGATTTAATCAAATCACATAAATGTATATATATATTCATCAATATATATTACTTGATACACAAATTAGCCTAACACATAACTAATTACATGTATTAAAACTTGATTAGGCACTAATTACTAGTCTTAATTTGACGGGTGTCACACATAGCGTATAGAGTGGAGTTTAAAGAACTCTGCAGGACTTTGCTTTGTGCGCTCAAACATATGGCAAACTACAATGCAGATTTTAACTTTGAACTATGGCACGTAATACTTTGAACTATGTCACCTAAGTGCATTGGAGATGCTCTTACTTATAAGTGCATGTCTCGGTTGTTGAATTGTGGTTTGTAACCGTCATTTTCAGATTATTTACCTTCTAGCTCTACGGGGCCCGAATCGACTGTGCAACAAAGTTTAACAATAATTACGATGGGCCAAAATGTTGATAGCCACAAGGCTAATAATGGGAGTTGATATATACAACAAATAAATTGTTTCATACAACAAAACTGTGTTATGTTATACTTGTACTCTGTGCTGTAATTATTGTACCCTATGGTGTTTGAATCAATTTTTTTATTGTATCTATCGCTACCTTAATAATAACCTAAGTTGACAATTAAACTATTGTAAAGATTTTGAAAGATTACGTCTATTAAAAAAAACACGTACTAGATATAATAAGAGTGAAGGTTGACACTCTTGTCACTCGAGATAAAGTGACAAGGTATATTAATAGTTTGGCACATATCATATAATGACTCACAAAAAATTTAAATGATATAAAATGATAGTGTAATCCCACTTTGGGCTGCCATATGATTTGGCTCATGGGTTTTTTTATTTGGCTTATATCTCACCGTATATAAAGGAATAAACTTTAGATGGGGAGACACATCTAACACAACGTTTACACACACAACGGTGTAGCCTTCATATGCTCTCCACACCATATGCTCTCCACACCAAAAACTCATCTCCTTAGATGAGTACTCAATCACCCCTTTACCACCCTTGATGAGAACAATCTCGATCCGAGTTACAATATTTATGTAGAGTAAAGAGGCGATTCCTCTCTATCCGCACTCAAACCAAAATATGCTTGATCAATTGGCGCCATCCGTGAAATCGACTCGAAGCCACGACCACGTCATCATCTTTGAACATAACTCTTATTTTTAACTCCAACATGATACGTCATCTTTTCTCACACGTATAAAAGTACAATAGATAAAATTCATTCATGCGTTAATAAATGAGACCTACACTTTTTTTCTTGTTTTAAGAGATAACATGACCTCTTAATCCAAAAAGATAGTACTGGCAAAATTTGCCCAGATGCTAAAACATTGGGCGGATCTGGGTATTCTTTCTTAAAGTGTGGGTTCCTTTGGACAGCTGAAGTTCTAGGAATGGGTTTTAATGGGCAAAAGTTAAAACATATATGGGCTTAAATGGGCGGAGATCTTCTTAACAACTCTTACATGAATAATCATAAGAAAAAAGTTTGCTTCACAAATACAGAGGGAGGTGTTGAAGACGATGGGTTCAGCTTTACTATTATTAAAGTTCATCTTGCTACTTCCAGATTTTATTTCGAAATCCAAGTAAATACAGTAAATAGATTTGCTATTTCCAGACTAAATAGATTTACTATTTCCAGATTCAGGTAATAACTCACGTTACGTACGTAAATAATGAACTGCATCAAGTTCGTGGGCCACCATAGTCCCTTTATGAACAATTTTTTTAAATTTATTTATATTATATGAGTACATGTAACATAACATATACGGAGTATTATATTATAAATCTATACTATATATTGAAAGGGAGTTGTTTAAGCATCTAAGGCTGACTTGGCACACTTCTGAACACAGGAATTTGATGATGTGGCTTATTGTGGATTAAGAAATTTTCTTCCATTTTTTAATTTTATTAATTAATCCAAAAATTAACTTGGTCCCTGCTTTTGTGATTATCTAGATAATGCAAAAAGACTTTGGGCAGCTCATTTCCTTGAAAACATTTACGAGCTTTTATTTAACTGGTTCAATGTCACGCTCTTTTTCTCATTGGTTCTTTTTATCAAATACAACCGCCCAAAGATTAAACCCCTCATTTATCCAATCTTGCTTCTTCATAATGAGACTTCATCTTCTTTCATATGGGTTCTTCACATTCATATTCTTTCTGGATCATCTTCTACACGGCGATTCAACAAATATTCAGAGTTTAGAAGAAGGAAAGCTTATTGTGAAAATTCTTTCATATTGACCTAATTTCATGGACACATACATCAGGTAATTTCAACTTTTCAATCCTTTTCTTTAGTTGAATGATTTTAATATAAGATAATTTCTGATTTCATGTTAATTTATAATCTATATCAACTGGCCGGTTTAGTATGAGTTTAGTGTTTAAAAGTACCCATGGTCGATTTTTATGTGGATTGCTCAAGTAGTAATGAGATTGTGTTTGACATTCGATATGTTTTGTTGCTTGCAAGTTTCAAATATCAAATTTCATGATATTTGTATTTGGCTCAGATGCAGGTGCATCATATTACAGTTAAATGGTGATTATGCAAGTGCATGAAAGGTGTTCTATGAAATTTCTGAAACAAATAGAGTTGTAGGTATGTATGATTTTTCGCTTCGATGAAATGCCACATAGAATGGAAATGATTTCTAAGAAATAGGAATCTTTGAATAGGTATATTGTTGACTGATTATTTTTGATTTTGGGTTATTGCTTCCACCATGGCAGAAACAGCTAAATAGTAAGCACCCATCGCCTTAAAACACATATTTGTGAATAGTTCTTTAATACCTATATCATGGTTTTTATTTCTTTTTCTATGAATGTAGCACTGATTTGTGTGAATAAACACGTGTGTTTTGATCAACAGTGATGATGGTGAATCCGCATTTAACACTGTATGATGCTCCCGTTGTTGATGGGTATCTTTCATCTTGGGTGAGTTTTCTTGACCTCCAAATCTATGAGAATGGAGTATGCTATATGATATTGTATAGAATATATATTCTTAAAGTTCAATTTTCACTTTTGTTTTAATGAAATTACGTATATACTAGAGTTCAAAACATCTTCTGTGTACTTATTTCAGTCAAGGAAATTGCAAGCATTACTCTCGGAGTCACCGGGATGGGTATTTCTGAAAAGGAACATGTAAGATTGCATATTTTATGAAGAAGGTGATGAGGTTAGCATGGTACATTTTACAGGTATTAGTTATACGATACTTTTCAAGGTTGTGAACTTAATTTTGTACCTCCTGTAATCTTTAAAACTTCTAATTTTTCTGTCTAAGCTAAACTTTAGCTAAACATTCAAATACATATATGTTTAGACTATTCTTTGTTGGGTGCTATTTTATGAATCTGATGTATATTTAACTGATTATGGTCAGCTTTGATAAGTTCCTGCAGTTATGGCTCTTTACTTACTTTTAACACAACTACATGATTAACCTCATTACTTATATTGAAGTGAGTTTGAGACTTACAAGCAAAATATACCTTTTATTTATGACCACCGTATATTTGATTGAATGCTTAAATAATATATGAAGAAGAAAACGGACTACTTCATATCCATTTCAATAACTATTTTGAATTAATCCTATGTGGCTATGTGATAACACTACAAATGTAGATAATGTACCTATTCTGAAAACTATATTTGTTTTCAGAAGCTATAAGTTTTGTCCATACATGCATTTTATGGCAGTGGAACCTGAGGATATGAATCTTGATGATAATCATTTTTTACTCAATCAGTTGTGAAATCGGATTATTACAGGTTATTGGGGTAGGCATTGTACAAGTATTTGCATTCATTATGTGCATGCTGAAGCAGTATGTGTCTTGTCCCTTTTCTAGGTAATGATTGAACCTTGGCTTCTTTAAGGGTAGTAACGTTGCCCAGTTTGACACCTGAATGTCTTAGGTAATGACTTTTAGCTCCTTTTTTGGTTACCGTAAGAATAACATTTGCTTTAAATGAATATGATTTTTTGAGATGGAATCTTCATCTCACTGAAATGCCAACTGTTTCAAAATAACATTGAAAATGGAGGAAGAAAGAATGGAGTGAGGTATGATTCAGAATTGTGGTATTGTGACGATATCTTGATTCTTGACCTATTTATCTATGACTTTAGGTCTATATGATGGCCTAAAAAATTAAGCGTATCTTTGTCAAAGAGCTTGGCACGAAAAAGAACTCTTTTGTTGTATCATTACATTTGTTAAGCTGAAACTGTTAGCATTATTTCGTCACTCAAGAGGACTTTGGGAGAGGTGGTCCAAATCCATAGCTAACTTATGCCACACATTTGAAATCACATATGGGTCTGGGAAATAATCCAAATAATGACCTGCCAGAACTTGGGGCTGCAATAGATGGCGGTGCTGATAGGAACATGATCCTTGGTAATACGATTATTTTTTGAGAGTTCATATCTCTCATTGGTTCATCTTACCTCATCCGGTAATAGAGCCACCTAAATATTCCTTCTTTACTTCGATTTTTAAGGGTATTTATTTGAATTGTAGTTTATATGATTGATCTAATATCATTAGGAAGTCAAAGCTATGACGTTAGAGGAATGTATTATATCAGCATCTTCGAGTGGGTCACAGGAAGATTTAAAAAAAGGGGTCTATAAATTGGGGAGAGTGGATATCATGTCGATGTATCATCCAGCAGCATATATATATATAGATTTTTGTTGCCATAAGGATGAATGAGAAGTATTTAAATGAAACTAACATTTAAGTTAGGATGATCAATGCCAAAGGTGGTACATTAATGCAGTAATGAAAGTGGGGTATTGAAACCGTTACTGTGATTTAGTAGAATTGAAGTTGAGGTATATCAATAACAAGGTTGCTTTTCAATTATGAATTCAGTTTTGAAGCCTGCCTTCATGAGTTATTCCATGTCACATGTACTTTGTGTCTTTTCATTAGTGAATATATTGGATCTCCTTATATGTTTCTGTGCATTTGTTATATTTATCATTTCTCTCATAGCAATGGTTAGCAAAACCCATTTATAGGGTATGTTTGTTGCAGTGGTCGAAGATCTTTTCTACGTATGTTTGCTTTCTGAAGAGTAAAGACGCTAATGATGGAACATAGCAGGTTTACTGAATGAAGGTACGACACCTGTCATTGAATTGCCTAAACTTATTGTGAGTTTTTATTTTATGTTTGTTTGATTTGATCTGTAAGAAAAAAATGAGTTAGATTGATTGGAGTTGAGGCTGGCATATTAAGCTGCTTTTTGTGTAAGAAAAAAATGAGTTAGATTGATTGGAGTTGAGGCTGCGGGTTTTGGTCTAGACAGTGGAAAACATGCAGCAACGTTAACAAAAGGAGAGGTCGGTGTGTTGCATGGAGCCATGAGCTCTGTTACAGGATGACGATGGTCAAATTATCGAGCCTCACTCCATTAGTGCAGGGTAATGTGAACAAAATTACTGCTTTTGTGTGGCATTAGAGGTGGCAAAATGGGCGGGTTGGGTAATGACTGAAATTTTCTTACGATTTTAAGTTTTTTTTTTAATTACCTAATGACTGAAATTAGCTGCTACAAATCAATTAATTGTGTGTGGTTTATGTTCTTTCCTATGCAAACTCTACAAGCATGCTCTTGTCAGGTGTCCGTTCAATATCCGATGCGAATAATGTTTCTTTTTTGTTGCTCTTTTTCTGTATGTTTGTGAGATAATCAATTGTTGAGTGCATAGCTGGAGAAAAAAGGTATACAAGTAAAAGCTTGTGTACAGTAGTTGTGTTACTGTGTTATGTTAAAATCTTATGACATCTATAAAACTTTAGTCGCTCCATGTGTGTCCAGGTTTGTCTGTGTCTGTTACTACAGAGCGTGCCATAGTTGATGGCTTGATGCTAGCTGCTCTACTTTTCAATTTAGTGCATTCTTCCTTTGCCAATGATTATTATATGTAAGATCTTTATTTCAACATTAGAAGTTATGGAGTATTACTTTTATGGAGTTCAAAGCCTTCCAGTTTTCTACATGATCTTCGAATGGGTGATTGCCCTTTGTTTTCTCAGTTTATTTATAACGTTTGCTCTTAATTTCATTGACCGTAATATATACATCTTAGTTTTGTTATCTTTTTTCAGTTTGGTTGATCTGGATCTGGAGTTGTGTTTCGGTGTCAAGTAGTAAGTTTATGCATCTCTTGAGTCTTGACTGCTGACCCTTTTAGCAAGTACAAGTCTATAAGTCTATCAGCTTATTTTATTTTTTTCAGCACACATAGTATATAGTAACTATATAGATTTTGCTGTATATAATTATGAAGAACATCAACCCATTAGTCAAGTGTTACTGCAATCTTTAGCCACATCCATGTTGCTGTAAGTTTACTCATGCGCTTTGGTTCACCAGTTTTGGTGGACTCTTTCTCTTAATAGTGACAAGTATTTATCTTGGATTGACTTATTCTTGATATTCTCTTGATATAGCAGGTTGTGAATCGTAATCAGGTAAATAAAAAGGGTTGCTGTTATCTTTTGGAGAATGGTTTCATTTTATATACTTGTAAGGGCAGTTACATGTATATGGTATATACTTACCAATGATATGAGTAAAGTTATATGTGGCAAAGTATTACAACGACATTGAGTAAAGTTATAAGTGGCAAGATGGATGGGTCGAAAGGACTAAATAAGGGCCCAAAGCGGGTTCTTTTTTCGTTTTCTATTTGATTTCATATCAGGAGTCAAGAATTCCTACAGAATTTACTTTTGTTTTTCATAAGTGAGGGCAAAACAGGCGGGTCATGTGGATATCTGTCAAAACATACCCTCTGCAGATTGTATGGATCAAGCAATTGGGTTGTGGTCAGACATACCCTCTGCAGATTGTTTAAAAGCTTATTGTGCATGTGTGAATTGCTAAATATTTATCTATCAGACCCGTAGCCTGCAACGTAACTCATAAAAACTGATGGAGTGGTGGATGCCATACTCCGACTCTCGAAGAAGCCGTAAGTTGTCGCAGCTTATAAGGCATAGGAATAGTATTCGGCTATATTTATAACAATTCTAGAAGGTCGTAGCTTTGCAGCAGCCAAGAAGCCGTCTTAGAATTTTGTGAGTTTGTTTCATTTACTTTTATAATCTATGCAGATCTTCCCATTTTTCTAATGATGGGTAAAAGCAAAATATTAAGTTTTCGATTGTGTCTTTGTGTCTTTGTGACTTAAGTTAGTAATGTTGTTCATGTAGCCTGCTGTTTGATGCTCGAAAGAAACTAATGTTAGTAATGTTGTTCCTGTGGCCTGAAGCATGGGTGAAACTTGAAACAATGTTGTGAGATATTGTCTCTAGGAGGTGTTATTTTAAGTAGTTGTCGGTTTGGAAGCATGATACACGTTTTTTGAGTTTCTTCTTTTGTTTACCATCTATTATATTTGCTTCTTACCTTATAGATTATAAAATACGTAAAACTTATTTGTATACTTGTAATAGATTATATAAAATATGTCGGTTAATTTTACATTTCTATATTTGGAAAAACCCGTGTATACAAGGGTCAATAAACTAGTATATTATATTACTGGCCACTAGAGACATCAAGCAAAATGTAGTCTGAATGCAAATAACCATATCTATTTATTATAATTTTTAATCATACAACACGTAATCAAACTCAAATGAAAAAAGTAATTTTATCCGGCATTTTTAAACCGTTAAAAAAAATACTCATTTGACCCGAGCCCGTTCAGACCCGAGCCCGTTCAGACCCGCGCCCGATTAGACCCGAGCCCGCTTATACCCGCGCCCGTTTTGACCCGTAGCCCATACCCGCCCAACCCGCCCGTTTTGCCAGCTCTACAAAAAGATAATATGTGTTAGTCATATATGTTCGATTTCCCCAGTTATAAAATTACATATTCTATTATTTTAGCTTTTCTGCATTTACAAATTCGTTATGCATCTATATATAGCCACCAATGATGTATAAGATCGAATGGATACAGAACTAGCTTGTCGGGTCATATATATGATGATTGTCAAGTTAGGACATAGTCACATAAAGCTGTTGAGAAATTCATGTTAAGACATCAAAAATTATTTTCAACAAAAATTACAAATAGTTTGGTGAAAGATATGATATTAAATATATTACTATTGTAATAGATAATAATAATAATAATAACAACAACAACAACAACATAGTCACATAAAGCTGTTGAGAAATTCATGTTAAGACATCAAAAATTATTTTCAACAAAAATTACAAATAGTTTGGTGAAAGATATGATATTAAATATATTACTATTGTAATAGACGACGACGACGACGACGACGACGACGACGACGACGACGACGACGACGACGACGACGACGACGACGACGACGACGACGACGACGACGACGACGACGACGACGACAACAACACCAACAACAACAACAACAACAACAACAACAACAACAACAACAACAACAACAACAACAACAACAACAACAACAACAACAACAACAACAACAACAACAACAACAATGGGTTTTTGAGGTGTTTAACTTCTTATATGACAAAACTACAAGGTGATTTACATGTGTGAAAGCAAGTTATCATCATTACAAAATTCAACTCCTATATATAGGAAGACCAAATTTTGTCCTAAAACGGCTGGGGCTCCTGATACCATCATCATCATTTGTGACACTAAGAACAATAATTATCACCGTACCTCCAACTCTACACACGCTTAAACTCTGTTGCAATTTTCAAGCAAATACGTCTTGTAGCTCCGACGTACACTACAAAACTTATTCGAAAAATGTTTTAAGGTAATTGTGTTGAATACAATCTCTGACCATTACAATTATTTGTGTCTCATCTATTTTTGTTATGTATTTATCGTCAGTTTCATTTTTTATGCAAATAGTTCTTACATAATAAGTAGGCTATTATTATTATTACTAGATTATAACCCGCAATTTTTGCAGGTCTTTCATAATACTAATTTCATAGTTGTTAACTCGAAACTACGATTTTTAACTCGCGACTTGACTCGTAAGAGTAAAAAAAATATATTTCATTTTATATCTACAATATATGCATAAAAATAAAATTTAAAACTATACTTACAGTGTAAAGGTATATAAATAAAAGGGCAGGGACTTTAAGATAAATTTAAAAAGTATATAAAGATGGTATATATAATAATTTCAGTGGGCTAATACGTATATTTCAGTACTTTGAACTTTCAGTTGTAACTTTGAACTTATGTAATCCTCATTTTCAAGACTTTTTATCCCCATAGCCATACCTCAAACATCAACTCTTTTTCAGAGTTAAAGATCTATTTGATAGTATCCTCTTAACTCAAAAAGCTCATAACTTCCTCCTCATCCCTTCCTCCTCATCCCTGATTCCTCCATTGTTGCTTCTATTTCCACAACTTGCCGGAATTTTGTAACTCTCGGAACCAACAATGGCACACCACCAGATGGCACAATTTTCTTGGCCTAGTTGAAAGTTGGTCCCTATACATTCAATCGTATGCTTAGATTAATACTATGATATCGACAGTAGAATAAAAGAGCATTGAAAGTTGAACTCTAATCATGCATACAGTTCAAACACCATTGATGAATAAAAGAAAGGAACGACATAGATTTTGTAGTGCTTGATTGTAATTGGACAAACAGTTTTTGAGGATCATACGAATGCACCCTAAAAATCAAATTGATAGCATATAAACAAACAAATGAAGTAAAACCGTAGTAAAAAAACACTAAAAAGCAGTTAACTAATTTATTCAATCGAGATGACTAATGTTATGGCCATAGATGATAGAAAAGCATATGATTTTATGGCCATATATGATAGAAAAGCATATGATTTTATGGCCATATATGATAGAAAGGCGTATGATTTTGTACTAAATCTAGTCTGCTCAACTTTATAAACCCATCACCAAAAGGTAGCAAGCATAACATATCACTGAAATCACAAAATACATGACTACCTGCTAAGAAAGATGATGTGGTAGCGTTAGTTAAAATAATAGCAGCATCCAGCACAATCAGCCATCCACAATGTTTTGTTCGAGAACTGTGAACTTAAGAGAGATGAAACGAACCTTGGGCTTCTGTAATTGCATATAAGAGCTTTTCATTCATTGTTTCATGGAAAATGGCATGAGTTACAGTGTGTTTCAATTGTTTTCTTTGTACATATTCTCAAAGTTACTCTTTTGATCACACCTATGGGTGAAAATTTGCGTGTGTATAATTAATTCTTTGTAATTACTTGGTATAGACTATAAGAAACGATCAGATATGGCAATGTCAACTCATTTGCTTATGAATGTGTCAATTTGGTCCTGTTTAGCAAGACGATTGTCTAACGAATATCTAAAGGGGGAATATATTATATGGGTCAAAGGTTTATTATTAAATGTATACAGCCTCCTCTATTCAACAATTATCATTGCATTAAAATGTTGTTTTAGTAATAGTGTTTGCAGGCCAACTGTACCCGACCGGGTCTGATTTGACATGTGCTAAACAATTCACCAGTTTCAAACGGGACCAAATTTAGATGGCTGACCCAACCTGCCCATATTGTCACCTCTAATAATATGCCCCAGCAAGTGGTTCAGTTTCTATTTAGTACTCGAACTTTTTATACAACCAACTCCTGTATCATGAAAATCTCTTATAGTTTACTATGGAACTATTCAATCAGAATTTGTGTACCTATTTTATGAGCCATTAGAAGAGACTTGCAGTCAATCAAGAGTTGTAAAATATTGCTATCACCAATCGCCAATAACATATAAAGAACAATCTCAAAAGTTATAACTCATTTTATATTAAGCTAGTTAGAAAACAAATAGTTTTTAATCTTTGAAGAGTATAGCCGTACTTTGAGATAATTAGCACATGTCATCACCCTGGGTAGGTCAGCATCACCAGGTTATCACAATGTATTTAACAAACACAAACACATTATACCCATTTGAGCCCCAAAGAAAGAACTTCAATTCAAAAACGAAGATAGTTAGAATACGCACCTTCATACGATTGTGAGTATTGGGTTGAGCGATACCAAACTACCAAGAGGAAGGTGTGAGGCACCGGTCACGAACTTCACGCAAGTTATTTGCTCATAGTCAAACTCATGAATGACCTCTAGAAACTGCATTTTTTAAAATAAATATTAAATTATTATTTCATATGTTCTTGAACTTAAGATATGAGAGTATGACTAACATGTATAATGGGGCAGTATATCCGAGGAAGGCATGAGGCACACGTCACAAACTTCACGAAAGCTTTTTGAGGCTCACAGTCACTCCTGTATTAAGTTCTATGAAAGTACTAAACCAAAATACAATAAGAAATTATTAATTCATATCTTCAATTTAAGAATTTAGTACACTAATAAAAAAGCAAAACGAAAACAAATGCATATGTATAACAATAAAATGTTACTATCATTGTATTGATACACAATTGCTTCATATCTCTGTAACAGTTTTGCAAAAACTCTACTATTGCTTGTTGTTGTTGCTACCTAAAATAGAGTTCTCAAAAATGTGTAAGGAGTAATAGTTTGACCGGAGAGTCCAACTTCAATGTTTACAGCAAACTAAAAACATAGAAAAATCAGTTTTTGCAGTTTCATTCACTTAATTTCATCTACTGGACTTAATTAACAATCGAGGTGGCATAATAACCCACTTATTTACAACTGGGTCGAACTTGAGTAATGTTTTAAATCTAACAGGTTAATCATTAGTCAAAGCATTACTAATTACTAATGCATTGAATATTCTACTATGAATCAATTTATTCATAAGAGTTTGATGTATAATTATTGTTATGGTATTAGAGACACTGAATAGTTAAATTAAATAAGATTCTCTAGGCAAAAACTATAAATTTGGAATAAGGATGCTGAAAGGACTAAGAAGTAATATCATCAACGATGAGGGATTAAGAACTTTGATGAGATAAGCAATCCAACTTCCAAGAAGATCATAAAATGCCAAAACAATAGTATGGAATATTATTAGCACAGGAGCCAATAAGAATCCTATAACAAAGAGAATTGAATTTTTATGAACAAATAAAACACAAGGATTTTTATTACAGTCAAATTTTGTAAGACTGATGGTGACATCTTACCTGATAGAAGCCACTATATGAGATGATGAGCAATTCTTACTTAATTAACTCCATTAGCCTTACATTAATGTCAAGTCCATTTTCGGCACAATAGCCTAGCTCAGCCTTAGGCCTTTATTGGCTTATTGTACCAAATGGACCTCAGTATTAGTTTTCACATTATAAGTACCAGCAAAGTACCATAGTACCATCTGTATCCCACCATAAAAAGGAAATCTTTACGTGTTAAAAAAAAAAAAGTTAACCTCATTAGAAAAATTTACAAGTTTATTTGAGAAACTGAAAACATGGTAAGGATTCGAAGCATGAGAATAGAACAAAATCGACTGACCCCTAACCACCACCACTGCCATGGGAACCATTGGAACCTCCCCTTCTTGAGTCTGATTCACGCTAACCTCTATAGATGTTAGTAAACCTACCATAAAAGTCACTGGCTGGAACATCGTCTTGCAACATGGGCAACTGCAAATTAGCACCCAAATGTAATAAACAATGTAATGGATAGTATTGTCTAGACAAGTGGCGGATTCAGTAACAGTTGAAGGTAAGGATTTGGACCCATTTACATAAGTAAGGGTTGATTAACGTTGTTTCTAAAAAGTCTCCTATGTGTTAAACGTATTAAATGATTAAAACTTAGCTAACACAAAAACGGGTCAAATTCATAAGCCTTGTCAAATGGGTAAAAGGTAGTCGAAGTGTTGTCCGATACTTAAAACCTCCTCAATGGCTTAATAAAAAGAAAATTATAACTATTATTTTTATTACCATCTTTACACATTTATTGTTATAGAATGACACAAAAAGTGTTTATGGATTGGCCCAACACGACTTGTTGGGAGTTGATACGTTACTCAATTTGACCCGTTGCCTAACATGCCCATTTTGACACCTCTAGTAAGGGGTGCGACTGGGTTATGATAAAGTCATGTAAAACTTTATGGGTATCAAAACTATTCGGTTTGGGTTTACCTGCTAACACTATTCTTGTTATCTTGTTGAATCTTACAAGTACTAAGGTAAAATAAAAGAGATCTTAATACTATTATATATATACATTAATGTTTCATTTTTTTCAAGAATAAAACAACTTAAGGGTTATAAACAGATTATTATGTAATGGGCTACAATAATGAAAAGTGACTTACTTACCTTGAGTTTTGTTGATTCTGATGTGCAATTGCTTTGTCTAGCTCCTAAATTTGCATCAAAGAAATAATTCTATGAATCTAATGAACAGGAATAAAAACACCAATAGTTTTTACAGTTCAGGTGAATTTCAACTATTCGACTTGTTTCTGTTGTTAGTGCGTATGTCAAAGTTTTACTTGTTTAACGTAACCCAAAACAAACCAATAGTAACTACATCGGCCAAAATCACCACCCTCAATTATATCAAAGATCAAACATTCACAACACCAACACCACCAGAAAGCTTTTGATGATCTCTCTGGCAGTTTCACCCGATCATAATTAGATGTGCTTAATTCAATTGATGGTCTCAATTGTAACAACGTACTCAATAATAGTTAGGCACATATAAACAAACAGGTGAACCTGTGAAACACAACTATAATAGAGTACAAACATGTTCACATCTTATTTTTATGCCTTTCTTATCACCACCTCATCTATAATAATTGACTAATTGTATCATCCTTCGATATGGTAGCCTAAAGTTACACACCGATTCCAAGTTCTAACGTATGTTGATACTATTCATGATTCTTAGTAGTCACCTACAACTTTTTTGTGAAGAAAACTATTGCAATTCAGAATAAGGAGACAATTTAAACATGAAAACTCAGGCCGGAGACAAACTTACTACCTCTCCTATGGTCAGAGCTGCAAGGTCTTCCAATTCGACTTCCGATTCTCACCAAATCCAGGGTCCTTGATGGTACACTGAAAATATGTACTAAATAATGTAATGAAAAGATAAAAGTAGAGGTAGCAATTTTAATTTATTTAATTGCAAATGGGTAGATTCGGGTCATACTATATATCTCTATCTGGTATGTTGGTCACATTAGTTGGACATTGTATATCATATCATATATATGGAACAACATTATTTGATTAATGTAAATGTTATCAAAACAGTGAGCCCAAGCAAGTTCCAGCAAAAAGTAGTAACATATAGTGGAGGTTTGCACATTCCGGTAATGTGATGAAACATTACCTTATGAAGATGAAAGTTTACTTTATCTACAACCAAAGTGATATCGCTTGGCAAACCTGCATCACAAAACTTGGCACAAACAAACCAATTAAGAAAAGATAATAACATCAGCCCCAAAGCTCAAATTACTTGTCTTAAAAAATTTTATATCTATTGAAAAATATTACAATGGCGAATAAATGAACGCCACTAAGTAAGTACATGCCTCTGCTACTCTGCTTCCACAAGCAGACATTCATCACAACATTTAACCTTTGAAATATAAATAAAGAAGAAAAGCCTAACCAAAACAATTGAATTTAAAATTAGCACTTAGAACCCATGTTGTTTAGGCCGAATTTGATAACTGGGAGCCAAGCGTAAATCAATCATCCAAGGACAAACTTGAACCTTACTGTAATATATCAGTGAATATTTTTGTTACACCAACACCACCTAGACTGCACAAGAATCAATTTGAGTATTAATAACATTTACACAAAACTAAAAATATATGTATCTAATTATCTGAATGTCATACATACATAATCATCATGAGTCTTTAATAGCAAATGTTTTATTTACTTGTTTTGATACTGTAATATATTCTAATTCTCTCTTAAGCATTTCTACAAACACTTTGTGGGCTTCATATCACGACCATTTATATAATTCGAATTTAAAGGTTAGCAATTTAATCAGAAGCTAAAATACATCCATAGCAGTATACATCTATCTACATACAACTAAATAATTGAAGTCAATTGTATATAAATGTAGAAACCCTAACCTTTTGATGCCGAAATCTTCACCGGGAGTGACATGAACGGAGTTGTAATCAACAGATGATAAATCGATGTTTAAATGATTGCTTTCAATTGTAATGTCTTTCAAGGTTACACAAACACTAATTGAAATGAAATTAAAAGAGATTAGGGTTTGTGTAGAAGAGGAGATTTGTGAGAGAAAGTTATGCAAATCTTATTATTGTGGGAATTGGACAGACGAATAAGAAGAAAAAAGATGTGGAGCGGCTAGGTTTTCTGCTTTGTATATGAAGATATATTTTTAATTATAATTTTTATTGAGAAACGTTTTTTCTTTTATTTTTTTTACGTTTTTTTTTTCTAAAATAAACTTAATTAAATTATATTTAATTTAATTTGTAATATTTAAGAAGGGACAATTATGACTTGAGTATTACACATTTACTATTTAGGTTGTCATTTATATTGAAGATTATCGATGGTTATAATTTAAAATGGTTAATTAATGGAGGGTTGAGATTAGATTAGAATTACCTAAATTAATAATGACAACCTAATATACACTCTATTATAATATATTAAAGAGATTATTATTATTATTATTATTACTATTATTATTACTACTATTACTACTACTATTATAGTGCTTACATAGTAAGTAGGCTAGTATTATTATTATTATTATTATTATATAGTCATTCAACATCTAAAGTGACCGACTTACCCTTTCTTACAAATTATTAAATTATTATGATTTTGCAAACTTCCAATTTGAATTGGAAAAGCTGCGGTAATGTTTGCTCTCCTAGTCAATAGGGTTATTCAAACTAATCCCTCGTAATTCTTGTATGTTGTTGTATGCTTTATAAGTCGATTTTTAATTATGATATAGATATCTCTTAATGTCGCTCATTTATCTTTTCATATATTAAAATGCTTACTTCCATTTCTTAATGATATATGATCATTAATTAGATTTTTTTATTCGTTAAAGGGAAAAATATAAGAAACTGAATAGGGAAAATTAAAATCACCGCACTAATCACATCACATTTATATAAATTTAAACTACTAGCCTTCAAAAAATCTTAATATGGGAACACATTTATGACATCATCATTTAAAATTAAAGTTTAATTGAACAATTAATTTCCTATATTTTACTTAATTTTGAAAATGAAACCCCAATTAATTATTTTATATACAATAATCTATGTAATTTTATAAATATTATTTGTGAAATACTATTATAATAAAAAACTTTAACTATTCGAATATTTGTTATAACCCATGTATATTTATTTATTTTGAAATTAAAGACGTCGATTATTATGTGATTACATTTATTATCTTCATATCCTAATTAGCTACACGATTATATGTTCAACTACTTAATAATAATTTAAAATTTAAAATTTAAATGTCTATGTGTATACACGGGTCTAATTGTCTAAATACTATTAAGTTTTATAAAAACTAAAAAGTAGCAATTTTCGCACAAGTAGTATGTGAAAGAAAAAAAGATTTTTTCATTCAGTATGATTCTAGGCTTTTAGCACTAGGAGTGTTCATTCGGTTAATTCGGTTTAAATCGAACCTAATAGATAAAACCAATCGGTTTTCAGTTTTGAAAAATTGAAACCGAACCGAACCGAACAAGTAAAAAACCAAACTGAACTAAATTACTATACGGTTTATTCGATTTTTACTATTCGGTTTCTGCTTACATATATAAATAATAAAAGATGAAGGATCATGAGGGCAGGGTTGTTTTGGAGAGAAAGGGGGGGGGGGGGGGGGGGGGGGGCAGTGCATCTGGCCCGTTAATTTTGTAGATCCACGGCCCATAAGTGGGCGGGTTTTTTTGCGTGTTTATAAGGGAAATAAAAGTGAAAGGGTCTTGAGTGTAAAATCAATAAAGAGATAGAGGGGTATTATCGTCATTTCAGTTTTAACCAAGCTTAATTCTTATCAATCAAATCTGACAGCTGGTCAGAGCCTTTTTTCCCTCTTTACAAGAAATTAATCATTTCTCTTATTCAAAAGTCACGTTCATCTCTCTCATTCAAAACACTCTTTCATCCCTTCCAAAAATACTCTTTCATCTCTCATTTTAATCTAAAAATATATCGATAATCGTATGAAAAAATGTCAAAACAAACTGCAGGATCTAAAGATTTTGATCCCAACCTTCTAAAGTAGTCAATCATAAGAAAAAAGCGAAAGAGAATGTAACTAGTAAGTATATACCCCAAGTTTTTAGTTTTATATTTTTCATTTTTTGTTGTTGTTGTTGTTGTTGTTGTTGTTGTTGTGTTTTTCGAGTGTATAATGCTAATTATTATGTGTTAGAGCCACTCGATGGAGTATGAGAAGTAATAAATATCAACTTTAAGCAAAAAATGATAAACGAGATGTCTATATTGATCTTACTGAATTTGACTGTGTCGAAAACGATGAACGAGAGAAACTAGAGGTATAAACCGGTTTTCATTTTTAGTTCATATGCTAGTTGCTGTGTGTTTTTTGTTGTTGTGTTTGTTAGTTGTTCATCAATGTATTTTTACACAAATTGTATTTTTATTTACCAAGTTGATTGGATGTTTTGATATGAGTGTTTGTTGTTTGTTCATCAATGCATTTTAGATACTTTTTGTAGTTTTTTTTGTATACTGTATTTGAGAATTTTTTTAGCTATCATTGCTATGTGTATTTGTTGTTGTTGCACTTTTTATATAATGTTACTGCATTTTGGATGTTTTACTATGTATTTCTACTGCATTTTAAATACATTTATATATATTACTGCATTTTAGATGTTTGTTATGTGTAAATATGCATTTTATATATGTTACTGCATTTTAGATGTTTGCTATGTGTCAATATGAATTTTATATATGGTACTGCATTTTAGATGTTTGCTATTTGTAAATATGTATTTTATATATGTTACTGCATTTTAGATGTTTGTTATACTGCATTTTTAGATGTTGATATATGTGTTTTTGTTATACTGCATTTTTATGAATGTTACTGCATTTAAGATGTTTTTGCTATGTGTAAAGATGTATCTTATATATGATACTGCATTTTAGATATGTTGCTGCATTTTAGATGTTTGCTATGTTTAAATATTCATTTTATATATGTTACTGCATTTTAGATGTTTGCTATTTATAAATATGTATTTTTATATATGTTACTGCATCTTAGATGTTTCCATGTGTAATATGCATTTTATGTATGATACTGCATTTTAAATGTTTTGTTATACTGCATTTTTAGATGTTGGTATGTGTGTTTGTTATACTGTATTTTTTGTGTATCTTACTGCATTTTAAGATGTTTTTGCTATGTGCAAAAAATGTATTTTATATATATTACTTCATTTTATATTTTTTTTGTATATGTGTTTCTTTTTGTGTTGATGTATTTTTATGTATGTTTTACTCTATATTTTAGATTTTTTTTGCTACGTGTAAAAATGAATTATATATATGCTACTCTATTTTAGTTGTTATATGTGTAAATATGCATTTTATATATGCTACAGTATATTAGTTGTTATTTTTATACTATATATGTGTTTCTAATATAATTTTTATAACAATGTCATGTGTTTAATTCATTTTATAGGTAAAACTGTTAAAGAGAATACAAAGCGGAAATCAAGAAAAGTTGAATGCAGCTTTACGATTTGATATATGTATATAATATAATATATATGTATATATAATGGAGATGGAGATATGTAGAGAATCGCTGAATTGTAACAAAAGATGTGTTTTGATGGTCAGATAAGGCAATATTTGTGTAATAATGAAAGTACATTTTTACCCCTGCTATATCCTTTATATACTTGACAGGTGGCGTGTTGTTATTCATGGACCACCTTGCTCTCACTGCCCTCACTTTCATAGCTGCTCTCCTGATCCGTACTCATAATAAAAACATTAAAACAAAATCAAAAATTTGAATATTAAACAAAACTTATTGGCATGTTTCGTAAATTCTTGACAAAAGTCTAATAATTTGCAAAACAAAATTAATATATAATTGAGACTTTTATGATAAATGATTAATAAAGTTAAAAATGGTATTAATATATATAATAGTGGGTGATTAACACAATTAATTTGTACACATATTGAAAATATTAGCAAAGTATATTACAATTCGGTTAATTTGGACTATTCGGTTTTTCTATAGTGGTAACCAAAACCAATCCAGAAACTAAAATAAATATTCGGTTTTGAACTGAACCAATCCAAAAAGCCAAATTATCCGAACCAAATAATCCTAATCAAATTATCCTACTCAACAATTCAGTTTATCTGAATATTGAACACCCCTATTAGCACCCCCTGTTGGTAATTGGTGAATAAGAGCAAAAAATACCCTGACCAATTGAAACTCTGCCCAGCTGCTGCCCCCTGCTCTGCTCTACCAGACTCCGATGATCGGACCAGACACCTCAACTGCCCTGTGCTCAGGCGAAATCAGGTAAATTAACCACAATTTCTAAAGCTGCATGTTTCTCTATATCTTAGTGTAAGCTTTTGTAATTTATTTAAAACAACATCGAATTTATTTCTAGCTCTAATTAGGACTTGTGTATTGTGGTCTGTGACATTTTGTTAAGTATATATGATCGGAAATTGCAAAGAGTAGCATTTGTTGTTGTTATTTTTTTAGTTAGTAGTTTCTTTGTCATATTCTTGATCGATAATAGGGTAATTTGGAGGCTACCCGACCCGTACCATATTTCAATGGTACGCGTTCACCCCACCCGCAAGGAGCATCAACACCGGGCAAATGTCCACAAATCAACCACATATGTTGAGGCACGGATTCGAACCTCTAACTCTCTAACCTATAGGTCACACTCACACATGTGGAGTACGGTCATTTGCGGTGGCGGTACAACTTGGGCAATGCCCGATTGGTTTCTTGCTCACTAATAGGAATGGACTGTCTTTGTACAATGGCATGTAATCGACGTCAATACAATTTAAGACCGTCAATGTATTAGATGATAAAACAATCATTGAACTATCCGTCGGGTTGGATCTTGACGAGGGCTTGAGTTTGGAGAATTAGAGGTGTTGTTCAACATGAATTCTCCTTAATCTTATTTTTAGGATGAATTATAGAAAAATTGTTACTCTCATCATCATTAGAGCTTCTAAGCGTTCCTTGTGGAGTTGGTTGCTCTTTTGGTGTATGTAGTGTTCCAATTAAATGATTTAGAGTGTTCTTTATTAATCACCTATACCAAAAGGCAAAACAAGTTTATTTAGAATCATGTGTTAATAATTGTTTTTTGGTATAGTTGATGAAAGAACGACATTGCTAAATCTTTCAATTGAAACACCACAAGCACCAAATAACAACCAACTAAATAAGGATCGATTGGAAGTTCTAATGCTCATGACTCATGAGAGTAAAAACTTTCTTGAAATTTATCCTGTGTGAAATTTTTAATTACATAAATCTGCCATTTATGTGAGTGTGTTTGTATAAGTAAACTTAGCGTGTTAATACATCCCTTATCAGTTATATTCCCAAGTTAACATCCATTTTAGTCGACTGTTTATTAAAGCTTATTTGACTGCGTTAAGACATGCCATTCTGATTGCGGTTTCTTAGATATCTGTCAAATTCATTATAATGACAAGTGAGAAGAAAATCTTGGGAGGAGTCAAACAAGCTTTGCATGTTAAATTTGAATTAATACTTGTTTGTATTCAATAAGGGGGTAAAATAAATTAAGTTATCATATGGGAACCAATCGGGTTTGGGAAATAAATGATTGATGTTTTGTGTGGATGGCTAGTACACAAGCCCAATCTGGATTTGGAAATACCTGAAGATATTCATATCTTATGGCCTTGGTAAAGAGGTTGTTGTTTGCACATCGTACAATTAGTTTTGTTACTGGCTTATGTCGTTTTGTTCATTATACCTTAGGATTGGAAATACCTGAAGATATACATATCTTATGGCTTGATATATAGGTAGTTCATTTCACACCGTACGATTAGTTTTGTTACTGGTTTATGTCGTTTTGTTCATTATCTGAAGTTAATGAGCATTAATTCTTTATAATATTACACGATTTTATTTTTATGTTATTTTGATATATGATTTTTTTTTCCTTAATGCTCATTGGTCTGCATTCTGTATGTTTTCTCTATAAATTTCTTCCCAACCTTTCATTCCATTGCAAGTTAGAGCTTCGATTTCTTGCTTTGTTTGCACACAAATATTTTTATCAAAGGAAAGAAGATGTGTCTGTATGATTTTCGCCCACGTAAGCCTAATCAAAAACCGCGTAGAAAAAGGACTAGAGATGGTATGATTTATCTTCTGTGATTTATCTTCTGATTTAGATGCATAGTAAATAGATTGATATTTATTGCTAATGCTAATGCTAATCTGATATTGAATAATACCTTCGATTTTCCGTGAAGTCTAATTGAAATTTATTTATGTCCAAGAATCTCTTTGGAGTTATTATGATTGAGAATCATGAAAAAACGATATCGCGGAGAGAGTAAGTGTTGGATGTTGTTTGCTAGGGGTTATGAGCACATTTTGTAACAATGTTATTGTTTTTTAGAGGCGCTAAGAATCATGGTTTTGAAGTCGTTTTGGATCAGATCGGTCGTTTTAACCTGTTACAGGTTCTTATGTAACATGTAACCTATTAAACTTGATAAAATCAGACATTTTTTCAAGCAAAACCAGACAAAGCTGTACTAAACTAAGTCAAAGGGCCATAAAAGTAACTTCCATGTTCCTTAAGTCAACTTTTATGGTCAACTTTTCGTGGCTACTTTTTTTTCTGTTATGCGGGATGTTTTTCAAGTTTAGAATTAGAATCACTACTATGTCTATGAGGCATGTGGCCGACTTGTTCATTTTTGGTCTATTTATTTTGGTGTGAACTTTTGAAATATGTGATTCACAACTTAATATTATGATACTAGTAAAGGAAATACTCAAATACCTGACTTGAACCAATTTTGCCTTTTGGTATAGGCGAGAAAGGAATAATACCGCTAAATACTTCACAAGGATTGCTTGGAAGCTCAAATGTGAGTTTTGATTTTCTCGAAACTTGTCCCCCTGCTAAAAAGAGGTCGTGCGTATGTGCGGCCAATGCCAACGAGAACCAGCTGCAGAAGACAACCTCGACAAGAATCTCAAACGTTCCAAGTATAGTGAGAGAAAATCCTCTGTCAAGACTCAGGCCTCCCTCAAAATCTGAGGGATTCATAACTACAGATATACATTTGGATCTTCTACATAAGGCAACGTCAGTATTGATCTTTGATATCGAAAATGCTCAAGACGCTAATCAAATGATTGACCTATCATCTGCAACATTCACATTACTTGATAAAATTGGTGTTGATTATCTTCAACTATACAAATCAGTTTGTTCTTTTATCTCTCGCCAATTTGAAAAAGAGAATTTACACAAAGAAAAACCGATTTCTGCATTCAAAACAAAAGCTTTGCATGAGGAAATTTCATCCGGTCTCTCTAAGTTACAAGAAAGGAAGCCTGCAGTTGACAGCAAGGTTGAAGCTAACGAACATGAGCTTACTGCCATTACAGCTGACCTTCATCATCTAAAGGAAGAGATGAGGAAGACAAAGGAAAAGAAAGCAAATTGTGAAGCCAATCTTGCTGCTGCACAAGCTGAAAAGGTTGTTCTTGACAAGTCCTGTGCTGAGGAAGTGTCAAAGTTCATCATGCTAGATGGCCAAATTGCTGAGGCTCAGGCGTCCATAGACAATTTTGAGAGCCACTGGAAGGATACCATGGATGCACTTAATCAAGCAAAGGAGGAGTTATTGCGCCTTAAAATGTAGTATTGTGGCTTTTGGTTTTATTGTTGCAGGTGGTGTTTTGGACTGTGATGAATTCCTTTATGTCTAGTTTGTTTCCCATTCTCAGGAATCTTGTAGCAACTCTTTACTATGCTGTTTTATGAACAATATTATGGATTTATCTGTAATTTGCATGTTAAAACTTTATAAAGCAGGAAGCTTTTCATTCACTGTTCAAGACCATATGTGTATGTGACTGTGTCATCTGTGACCGACCGTGGTTTTCAACTAGCTGCCAACTATGTCCACGAGGCTTGAATCCACCATTATACTCTCGGACCGGGTAAAACATTCTTCACAAAAAATTATCACGGTCCACACATTGATCTATAGCAACAGGAGCTAACTACCATCTTTCCCTTTTCTTGGTGTTTATATCTTATCCTTTTGAGATTTAGAACATAAAAGGTTGTGATCTGTTCTTTGCTTAATCAGTGGGTCCAGTTGTTGAACTGCTTGACCAACAAATGCATTAAGGGCCCATTGAAATCTGCATCATCTAATTCTAACCCCCATCACATGCAAAAGAAACTTTTGTGTACCAAACTGAAGCAAAGATAGCCAACGTATTGGGTATGTGGTCCCATTACAAACTATATAGCTATTATACAAGTTTTTAATTCTTACCGGAGCTTTATGTACATTTTAATGGTTTTTATCAATAAGTATAGAACATCCAAAACAATAATTAGTGAAGATAGAGTATCATGTCCTAAATGTACTAACATAAAAACCTACCATGATTTACTCTTCAAACCCCAACTATTCATTTGTATGAAAATTATTATGAGATATCGTAAGTGCTATATTTTCATGTTTTGTTGGTCTATATTCTATATAGAGGGAGATGCCTATATTCCAAGTATGTTTTGTTTTTGTTTTTGGAATCGGAAAATGCATACATATTGGTTACGGAAATTGAACCTTAGTTTCGAGTTGTAGTGTTGAAACCTTGCGAAATTTTTTACGATAATTGTAATTGTAACTGTAAGAGTTGTAATTTTGTATTTGCAAAATAAAGAAACAACAAAAATAAATTCATCACAGTATATACAGAAATGTTAACCAAATTGTTAGCAATTACCAGTGATGAGGATATTTGGATATTAAAAGAACCCATAATAAATGTATATATTTTGAGGGAAATCTATCATAAAAAAATGATTTTTCTTTGTATAAAAATATCTATAATGTTTGACTATGTAGTACTACTTGAGATGACTTTTTTGCAGCTGATTGCTTTGTTTTTAAATATTTTATAAAATAAAATTCTTATATAAACAAAAAGGTTTTGTCACTTGTGGTTTGTACTCCTATATAGTTCAAAACACCTCAATCCCATTTCACTTTTGTCTTTACCCTCCCTCCCCCTTCCCTCTTTCTCTTTCCCAAAACTCTTTTTTCCTTTTATCAATTTCATCTTTATTTTCAAATCTAGGGTTTTTCAATTTCGCTTGCAAATTCACCTTAAAGACACCCTCGTTTCACCATCGTACACAGGTTTGTTTGCCCTAACTGCTTATATGTCTCTACATTCTTCAAATTATGTAACTTTTTATCTGTTTGTGTAATTTGTAGGTGTTTGAGCTTATAAAGCTTGAATCTTTTTTCAAAAAGGTTCAATCTTTTTCTAGTTTCTTGAACCTTTAGGGTTAAAATTGGCTCTCCCAACTGTTTCCAGAAGAACCCATGTTAAACCCTAGATAAATTCTGAATTTTGCTTCGTGGGTTTTGCTCAATTGTGCTGTTTAGGTTGGAATTTTGTGTAGTAGTAGTCGTTAGAAGGTTTTGTGGTTTATTATTGCTAAGTTTTGTGGGTGGGTGGAAGATTAGTGAGTAAATGCATGGATGGAAGGGAAGGAATTCCATCCTTTTATCTCAATAGAGGGTTTCATGGATCGGGTTCGAATGCCGGGTCGGGAAATCAAGGTGGAGGTTTCAATGTCCCACCACCAGGTTTCAAGACTCAATTGAACCCTAATTTATCTCCACATAGCCATAGCAATATGAGGGTAGCTTCCTCAATGGGCCCACCATTTCATTTGGAACACAGCCCATCACCTGCGGGTTTCCCTCATGGCTTTAACATGGATGGCGGTGGTAGTGGCGGTGGGAGTGATGATGGCGGTGGTGGTGTAGTATCAATTCCCACCCCTGGAAGTGGGAATGAGAATATTGTAAAGAAAAAAAGAGGGAGACCGAGAAAATATGCTCCTGAGGGATCCCATATGGCATTGGCACTAAAACCTGCATCCTCGGTTGCATCGCCTGATCCAAATACACCGACACCGGAAAAGAAGAGAGGGAGGCCTCGTGGTACTGGAAGGAAGCAACAGCTTGCTAATGTTGGTAAGTTGACGGTATTTAGTTACTCTGTATTGTAATGTGGATTTATGTAAAGATTATTTTACATCAATGTATTGTGGGTATGGTATTAGTTTACTTCGATTGTGCTAAGTGGCAGTACATTAATTGTAGCATTTTGTTCTACACAGGTCGGTATGGAACTTGAACCTTGTTGGGCCATTGGTAGAGGGTGATCTGTAGCTTACGGTCATGGTTTTAGTTGGTTTGGAGTCAAATTTGTGGTAATTGGAGTCAAAATGATTAAATATGATCAGCAAATAAAATCTCAATTTTTCATTATAAAAATACAAGTTTGAAGGTTGTATCTTGTATGCACTAAATATACACATTTGGGTTACTTTTGATCCATTCAATTCATTTCCTTTTTTAGCTATAAAAATTGTTCTTACCTGTTTGTGCTGTTAGAAATGAAACATAACCAAATAGACACATTCATAAGTAAATGGGACTTAATTGCCACTTAGAGGTTTATAATATATTTTCCCTCATTGAGCGTAAATGCGTGGTTGTGAACTACAAGTCTTTTAGGATCCCTTGTAAGTGGGTGATCATTACATATACTCTGACTTAAGTGCATTTAGCCATTTAGGTCAGGTTACTGCTTTAAGTTTGGGGTTCTAGAATCCTAGCCTAATGGATGCAAGAGACTGACAGATTCAAGAATTAATACACGTTCAGTAACATGTACGAACTCTACATGGTTGGTCATTGGTGGTAATGTTGAGAACATAGAGGCCTAATATAAATTGCACAATAGCTTCTTGGTTAAGAAGGCAATGTATCCGTCTTGTCTTTCTTACCTAAATCTGTTCTAAATACACTACCAAAATAACAAGATACATCTATAATAGATGTAGGGAAATTGTTGAATTTCTCTTATAAACATACAAGTTTGATTGCATAATACCTATGTATGTTTGATTGGTTGATCCTAACAACGTAACATCGACTTCATAGTTATATGGTCTTTTTATTGGTTGTAATATTTTCCCACTGTTTTCCTGTCCAAATGATGTCAGGTGAATGGATGCATAATTCAGCAGGATCGGCTTTCACACCTCATATAATCCATATATCTGTTGGAGAGGTATGCAATAATCTTTATTTCTTGATCAAAGGAACCTCGTGGACCAGAATAGTATTATTGGTACTTTGTTATGATTTCTAAGCAAAGATTTTGGATTGAAACTTTGTGAGCAAAGATTTTGGATTATATATCTGGTCATCCTTTAATTTTGTTGAACTCGTCCCATGTGAATTCGAATGTCCATGTTGCAGGATGTTGCAGAAAAGATATTATCTTTTGCGCAACAGAGGCAAAGGGCTCTTTGCATCTTGTCAGGCAATGGTAGTGTTTCTGCCGTGACATTACGTCAATTTTCGTCTTCTGGTGGTACTGTGACTTATGAGGTAAAAAACCCTCCCTTGTTTTTTTTTTTTTTTTGCATGAAAAATATAGAGGTGGCAGAATGGGAGAGTATGACAGGTTGGGCAATTTGTTAAAACTTGGTAGTTTATAGGTAGTTGTCAAAACAGGTGTAGTTGAGTTGAATTAAAATAGTATCCGTGCAAATATTGTTTTCTTCTTTTTAAAATCAGCAACTAGTCGGTCCATATTCAGTAACAGATGTTCCATTACTTCCTAAATTTTTGAACAAACTAATTTAGGAGGTTATATTTATATGAAATACACTTGAGGCGACTTTCAGCCCAATTCCATTTTGGCTAATTATTATTCTATTATTCCTTCGACCCTGTGTAGATACATCATACTCTGTGCCGGTCCATTTATAAGTAGTGGGTCGAAAATACCTTCTCTACTAACATACTTCAAACAACTACTACAACACATGAATGTACACGTTTTGGGATTATTAATGTAAGACTTTCGTAATTCCTACATTTCAAGAAATTAAGTGTATGTTGTGGCCTAGCTTGTGAGGTGCCGAGCTTATAGCACCAAAACCTGGGATTGGTGCTACAAGCGTTTGAGCTAATTTGATTCCCATGCAGTATTCCATGATTCTTACGTTATCTTGACTGCTTTTAGGGTCGTTTTGAGATACTATGCTTATCGGGTTCTTATCTACTTGCTGAAAGTGGAAGCCCCCGCAACCGAACCGGTGGTCTTAGCATCTCGGTTTGTAGTTCTGATGGTCAAGTGATTGGTGGTGCCATTGGCGGTAAACTTATCGCCTCCACCCTAGTACAGGTATCATTATCCCACATTTTTATTGTTCTTTTCTTTTGACATGTCCCTCAAATCATACTTTCTTTTTTTGGTGGCAGGTCGTCGTTTCAAGTTTCTTGTATGGCGGCAGTGGAGATATTAATAAGCTAAAGATGACAATTGAGCCACCGTCGGGAGACGAAAAGAGTCCTGGAGTTCAGTTAAACTAGACATCGCATCTTGTAGATTATCGATGGGCTATGTGTTAATGTATTTGTAACAAAGAAAGTCGGCATCTTTATGTTTGTTTAGCTGTAGAACCTTTTCTTTTGATTCTGCCCATCTGTAGCTAGTATCATTTGATGAATTGGGATCTGAAAAGTTATCTTCTTTGAGGCTGGATTAATGTTCATTTCTGGGATTTGTTCATGGATATTTTTTGCAAGTTCTTTCATGTTTCTTGAATTACAACGTCTTTAATGTTTCAATAGAATGATACGAGTACAACAGAAAATGAAAAATCAGTATGACATTATTCAATACATAATTTGGCATCCAGAGACATAAAACGCCAGGCTTTTCTGATAATCTTGAAAAATCTACAGGAGACCCAAGAGTTTCTGAATGTCCCTCTGCAAAAACAATGTAAAACAACCATAAATTAAACAAATTTATGAAAGACCAAGTGATACATGCAGGGTCTCAGTATGTATTAGAAGGTTGTTATAGTTGTTTACCTCAATGGTAAGAGGGGAAGTTGTGGGGTAGTAACGGTCAACGGGTTGACCATTTTTATCGACCAAGAACTTGGAAAAGTTCCATTGAATGTCTCCCCCGAGGATTCCATAGAACCCTGATTTCAAGAACTCGTACACTGGTGCAGCCGTCTCACCATTCACATCAATCTGTGGTGACAAAAGTTTCAGTATTTCTTATATGGAATTAGGGGCGAGCACAGAAAACCGAAACCGACTAAAAAACCGAAAATAACCGAATTAACCGAACAAAAAAAACCGAACCGAATCAAAAACTGACGGTTTGGTTTTCGAAAAACCAAAACTACAGTTCGGTTTTTGGTTTTTGCACTAAAAACCAACCGAAAAAACCGAACCGAACCGAACTCTTTATATCATATACATTACTTCTACATCTATATCTATACTAATATATAAACCATCTCCATTGTTGAATCTTATAAAGCTCTTAAAATAAATCAAAGTGACTAAATTGCCCCTATTAATTCTAATTGTTGAAAAAGATTACTAACATACCCTTCTCCTACGTATATATGGAATAAAAAACTTGCATAGTACGTTAATGATATGATAACTATTTATACATCGACTTTAACGTGTTATGTGTAAGTGTCCGCTGCTTTGCGCGGGTTTCATGCTAGTATCTATATATGTACGTATTTTACAATATATATTATGTATTCTATATATGTATATATATTAAACTCTACAAATATTTAAAGTACTTCTAAAGGTTTTATTGTTATATTCGATTCAATACACTAATTTATTAGTACTTCTTTTATAATCATACTATCACATATCGTTGATTGTATATGATCAATGAAATTCTACATCAATTTAAAATTAGTAGTTTTTATAGTATGACAGTTAAGTGTGATATCATTTCTAGGATACATATATACATATATGTAATGTATGCTATACCAAGTTTATTTGATAAAGACGTTTGAATGGATAAACCGAAAAACCTAACCGAAAAAACCGAAAAAAAACCGAAACCGAAAAATCGAACGGTCATGGTTTTTGATTTTCCAAAAACCGAACCAAACCGACTCATGCACACCCCTAGATGGAATTTTGAAAATTGAATTGCTTTTTATGTTGTTCACTCTGTTCTCATGTTGATGTATTTGAAATTTACCTTATCAAAGATGGGGAATTCTGATTTGAATTTGGTGCAAACAAAGTCAACAATCTCTTCGTTGCTTCCTGGCTCCTGAGCTCCAAATTGATTGCATGGAAATGCCAAGATCTCAAAACCTACATTCATAGAAATCAAACCTTGAACTTAAACAAATAACTGCCTTTTTGTAGTAGACAAACCATCATTTCTACAAAATACAAATAATAAGTGATTTTATTTTTGTTCTTACAAGAAAGAACAATCTTTCATGGTAAGTGATTTTATCTTTGTTTTTGATTTGCATTCCACACTTTAGTGCAAGATCATTATTTCTTGTGCGTTACAATGCTTTTCCCGATATTTTACATACAAAAAAACAAAATAATGTGCCCATGATTTGTATAAATCTATAATTAACGTATTCAACCTCATCCATCTTGGTCAACAAAACTTTTGGAGGTTATGTTTTTAAAGATAACTCTGGGTTGGCTTAGTGACGACTTATGTGCATTATGAACCTTAGGGGGTGTTTGGGTGGGCTTATTTTGGGAGCTTATTGCTTAAAAGCAAATAAGCTCAAAATTTGAAACTTATTTTGAGCTCATATATTCCCCCTTACAAATATGCTTATCCAAACTCAAGCTTAAAGCAAATAAGCTAACAAACTAAGCCCACCCAAACACCCTATTAGGTGTCCACCACACTAGCTGATTTAAACACCTAACGCTCATTTCAGGCCATACGCAAATGGCATTTTACATGGATTTCATTGACTAGTTAAGAGATAAGTACTAATTATAAAAAAAATATACTTATGAGATTGACTTATACATTTAAGCCAAAGATGACAAATCTGATCAAATATCACAAGATCATGATCCTTGACACTAAACTCAACTGACCATAAAAGTAACCACAAGATCATATGATTGTACAAAAATTTGTCCTAAAAACCATGGTGGTGAATGTATCTTGTTAGGGGTCATTTGAATTGGTAATATATGACTAATATCGATGTGTTTAAAGTAAAATGAACGAAACAAGTGGTATATCAAAAAACTGAAACTGAAAGCTACAACAAACCTTGGTCCTTATACTTCAAATAGATCTGATTCAGTTCATCATAGTTGCTATTGGTAAGCCCACTGCCACAAGAACCAAAAAACACATTAAACTGCAAAACACTTCAAAAGGTCTAATCACAAAGCCAATTTAGATAAATAGCGAAAAACTCATATGCGTACCACTTGGACGCAACATTAACAATAAGTACAACTTTTCCCTTGTAAACGCTAAGGTCTACATCGTTACCCTTGGCATCCTGTATCAAATTCACAATGAATCACACAAAAATTGAAAACAAAATCTGTAACCACAATAACTTCCGAGTGGATTATAGTGTTTAATCATCCAATAAAAGATGAAACTCTGATGCAACTTTTAAACACATATACTAATTTATTTGATACTTATCGATACCCAAACTCCCAAAGACCTAAAACACAGAGAACTGAAGCCCGCACTATACATTTCTTTGCTAATCTTGTACACAAGGTTTAATAGCTGAATCAAGCTAAGCGTTGACTTTTATGTGTCAAACATATTGCTTGTTACCTTCAAATTAAACATGATAAAAATTCCTTGACTACATAAAAGCCTATAACAAACATTAACATTAAGTTTCATGATCAAAGAGAGAAAAAGGGTTTATGAAAAATTGAACCTTGACGGTGAAATCGTAAAGGGTTTTCTTGGGTTCGGCTGCCATGGATGTTTGCTGTTGCCTGTTGGTGTTTTTAACTCTTCAGAGCTATAAGTTCCTTTTGGCGATTTATAAAGGAAAATAGAGATTATAGCGAGGCTTTTCTATATAATTTAATATTTAAGATATGTATGTTCAAATTTTATACTGTAAAAAAGTAGTTGGCAGTTAGGTTACAATATCAGTAATTGTTATGTAAGAGAAACATATTTTTTTATTAAAATTATTATATATTAAAGATTGAGGTTGATTCGTTGAATCATTTTTTAGAAATATATTCTTCATTCTTTTCATTTAGAACAAGCTACAGTAATATAATTTGTGTATAATAAGTTATTAAGTTGCTTTACACTGTACAATTGTTCCAATTAAAAAGTGAGGATAATTTTTTAAATGATGATTCATAAACTATTAAAAACTTTATGTACACTACTAATTATATTTTAAAGTATTTTAAGAATCGTCCTTACGGGCCGTCGCTTTGTCCATCGGTTTGGACCGACGGAACCGACGCCATAGGCACGGTCCGTCGGTTCCTCACATCGCTTTGGCGACGGAAGTTGCAAAAATGTGAGGCCCGCGTCACTTGTTTTTTTTTTCCCCCTTTTCGCGTGAGTAACGGCTACCAAAAAAAATTAAGAAAATCTTCATGTATCCGTTGGAGGAGCGTCCAGACCAAAAAAAAAATAAAAAAATTCAAACTCATTTCATACACTATATATATACACATCTCCAAACACAATTTTCATACGCAATATACACTTTCCAAACTCATTTCATACACAACATTCACACACAAATAAAACACCAAATTCAATTTCACAAAAATGAGGCGAAATCAAACAACCGAAAACGATATGTGTAACATCCTCGAAATGGACCTAGTTGTTTATATATTATTTCTTGATTTAAATATGTATTTAAATGTGTTTGGAAATAATATTGTTTGAAATAGTTGAAATAATTGGAATAGGAGCCGAATATTCCAATGTGATAAATAAATTATTAATTGTTGTAAATTAATATAGTTGACGGTATTATAAAATGTTTGGACTCGCAAATGGTTTTCGAGTTCCAGACAATAGATTGAGATGGGGTATTAAATTATACCCGTATATTTGAAGTCGGTTTGAGGAGCCGACTTATATATCATTTTCCTCTTTTAGAAAGTTTCATATGAAACTTGAAAATCATCCAAAACCTTTAGAAATCCAAATCAAAACTTAGAAACCAAATTGAAATCAAATTTGGAGCTGCGATTGATTCTAGTTTCATTATAATCATCATCACAATTAAGTGTTCTTCAATTTGAGGTAAATTTGAATTTTAATCAATTTGATAGAAATTGATGAATTGAAAGAAATTGATGTTAGAATCATGTTATAAATGTTATATGATGATTACCTGAAGTTATTTGAGATTTATAACGGTTAGAAAACGAGTTTTAAGGGTTTTGGTGAAAAAATCCGTGGGTTAAGTTTTGACCAGAGCGCAGATCGCTGGGGACGAAGGGAGTACCCGGCGGGTACCTCCCTTACCCGGCGGGTAGTGTGGAAATCAAGGGAAGCCGGCGGCTTCATGAGCTGTTACAGCATTCTTGTTTGATTGATAATGATAATGTGATGAGTATAAGTTACATATTAATATATGACAATAGTTATATTGTAATAACTAATATATGATTAGGAACTAGTAATATTTATATTATTATGTTAAGTTCCTAATATTATGGATTGATATAAGTTATGTATTGATGACCTGAATTACTAACTTATATTTGATTTATGATTCTCAGATGTGGAGAAGGCTCGGTGATATTAGACTACTGAGTGGAGGCCTGAGGTAGTCGGTGAGTGGATCTATAACCTCAGTGTGATTTAGTTGTAATGATTTGATTTACAACAAGTAATTTATAGTATTACTTTGATATGATGCATCTGTTGAGATATCTTGCCATGTTAGTTTGGTGGTTTGCTTACTTGGCTGTTTAAGCTAGTATGTAAGATTCTGAGGTCAACTTGACTTGACAGTTGGAATTGGTTGTTATTGTAGACGACAGGAGATCTTAAAACCTGAAATGTCGGTTTAGAGATCTAGGTCGTGTGTGATTAACAACTGGTTATCGGTAATTCTGTATAGGCCAATACAGATGATTGATAAGAGTTCCTTGAGTACCAAACCGGTATTAGGGTATCTCAGGAGCCACCGATCCTCATGACGATTGATAACGCTTGATTGGAAGTTGCTTGATTGAATGATTGGCTGATTGATTTCTGTTTATTGTTATTTGATGTAAACAGATTGTTATGCTAGGTTGTACTGTTGATTATAGTTTCATTCACTTAGCTTTATGCTAACCCCACCACAGTTCTTCCTGCAGGTTGAAATAGATGGGACATATTGGGCAGGGCAGGAAGTGTTTGGAATTGATGGAATGTCTGACAGGCTTTTACTCTGATGTTATTTTGATAACTAAAGAGATGTTTTGAATTATATAACACCGAGTTTGTTGAAATGTCATGTAATAAGCTTGAAAAAGTTTAGTGACATTTTGAGTACATTGATAGTATGTTTTAAATATACGCTTCCGAGTTGCAAATATTATATTAAATGTTTATAATTAACGAGGGGTGTTATAAGTTGGTATCAGAGCAATAGTTTGGGTGAATTGAACAGGATAGATTGTTCAATCCTAAACTTGATTGAGTTGAGTCAAACATTCCAGAAGGTGTGGGTTTAGTTGATTAGTTGATGCATGAGAAAGTAGTTAGTTGGATATGTACTAACTCTTAACAAGTTGTGAAGTTGCTATTTGATTGCAGAGACGGAGGGACATGAGTATCTGATTGGTATATTTCATGTTTCCTCAACATTGCTGGCTTAAGATTTGTCAAGTAATCTTCGATAAGCCTATGTTAATTTACATTAACTTGAATTGTTTACTCTGTTATGTTGAGTAAGCTTTGTTGTGAAGTTAATTGAGTCAGACTGATATGATTCCCCAGTTTTGAGTCAACTATTGATTGCTATATATTGACATGAGGATAGAGGTACTAAATGAAATGTTCATTGTTGTAATTATTTCTGATTGAATTGAGAATGCAGGAATATGTTTAAGAAAGTAGAAAAGAGTAGATTAAGGTTTTAACAGGATTGATGTTAGAACCTAAGGAGTGTCTTTATTGGGAGACAAGATAATTGATAGCATTATATTAGTAGACTGATCACAAGGTGTGATTTAAATCCTGGTTAAGGACTGTTGTGTCATTTGAATTGAGAATGATTGCTATTTGAAAGAAAATATGTGTTTATGCGACTACATGATATGTTTTGATTGTAGTTAAACACTTGAGCTAAACCAAGACTGATATATTTATGAAAAATGTAGAGTATGGTAATATTAAATTGATTGAGGAAGTGGTAGATCTTTCTGGTCAATTGTGAATTAATGGATGAAATGTTTATAGTAACATGATTGAGTAGGTTTGTTGTGACTGTGATGCTTGATGTGATAGCATATGTCAAAGTGATGATAGTTAATTAAGATGTGTCCTGAATTTTGGAGCAAATAGGGACATTGATTTGTGTTTAATATTGAAACTATGATGATAGGTTATCATATGCTTGAGGTTTCAGACAAGTAGATATACTGAGTAATTCAGTTGTTGAAAATAAATTGTGTGAGATGGCTTGCATATGTAAGGGTGAATATGTAAGTAGTAAGCTGATTTTGAGTGCGTATCAGTTAATAGAAACTATTAAATAGATTATGATTGATTTGAAATCATGAGGTATTTAATATATATGAGATAAGAGTAGATCACATTGATAATTATAATGTAGAGTATCCTGAGAATGGATTGTGAAGAATATAATCTTGCAATGCCTGATCACCGTTGTTATATTATGTTGTGTCACATGAACTTGTTGAGGCTACTTGGTATAAAAGAAATGTAATGTGATTTTGAAAATTGAGCATGAAAGTATGCTAAGTGGTTTAGTATTTGTTTTGATAAGAAAACAAACAGTTGATAGGACTGTGACAATTAGATTGTAATGGTGCGAGAGTAAAATATATTTGTCATTGATAGAGGTTTTGATGATAAACCTAATTGACTAATTTGATTTTGTTGAATGAGTAATTGTGATTGATTGTGATAGATTACTTGTAGGTGGATTTGATAGTGTTTAAATGAATCACTATGTTGTATCTGGCTTGTATGAAGCCAAAGTTGAGATAGGTTGATATTGTTTTGCTTGAGGAATTTCTAGTATTATTGAATGTAATAATTTGAAGTTATGTTTGAAAGTAAACATACAATATGAAATGGCTTGTATGGAGCCAAGATTGATGTAGGTTGACTTTGTCCTTGTAAAGGATTGATAAGACTATTGAAAGTAATAAGTTAAAATATATGTTTGAAAGTGAACATATAAGATGAAATGGTTTGTTGTGAGTTAATATTGATAGTATGTAACACCCATGGTTTTCGAAACATTATAATAATATAATTCGACCCGGAAGCGTCAGTCCCAAAACAAGTTTTTCATTTATTTAAATAAGCTTTTCATTTAATACACATAAAATCCCGCTTATTTCAACATGTTCATAAAGTTATATAAACCAAATTACAAGAGTTGGGTGTTAACGAAAAATCCAAACAACATTGATTTAACAAAATCAATATCAGAGTAATACGCAAGGTTGTCAAACAATCCATTCCAGCCACCACCTTCTTGCCCAGCATATATAACTAATCATAATCTGCAAGAAGTGGGAATGTGGGGGTTAGCTCAAAGCTAAGTGAGATAGAACTGTAACCGACAGTCCAACTCAGATATAACACATCAGTTTACAATAAATAATCGTAATCACAACAACAATCAATGTTTACATCATCAAACACTGTAAACACACAAGCACTAAAGAGGACCGGTGGTCCTTGAGGAACCCTCAAGCCGCGGTGGCCCTCAAGCGACACTTAGTAAACCCCACTGAGCTGCAGGCCAATACAACGGTTTACCGATAGCCTGTTACTATTATCTCACACGACTAGGATTCCCATTAACGATGTGTACAAGGAATCCTTCATCGTCCAAACAATAGTAACCAATGCCCAACATGTTATAACTCAATCACACTGAAGGTACAGGTCCACTCACCGATACCTTAGCCGTCCACTCAGTAGTCTAATGTCACTGAGCCTTCTGTGTATCTGAAAACACCACAAAATATCACAAGTTAGTAACTTGTTATCAATAATGAACTTGTTATAATTATATAACATTTCTCGTAACACACTATTTCATATCAATCACGGTAAGTCATAATCGGTGGTATAATATACTATATCAATCATGATAAACACTTATCAATTGGTAACTAACACTTATATCATCTCATTTATAAGTATTCAACTTAACCCATAAATATAACATATCATATATGTCAAAACATATATTTTAATAAAAAGTGCCACTAAAAGGGTCATTAAAGTGCCACTAAAGCCATATCATACATCATACCAAGCTGACTTTAAACTTTTCTATTTAGTCCCGTAACCCTTTAAAATCGTCCACATTATTATGTATTTCTTCAAATAAAAGTGCCACTAAAACACCGCCTAAGTGCCACTAAAACTACTGTTAAGTGCCACTAAAGCACCTCTCAAGTGAAAATAAAATTTATCAAAGATGGCACTTAACAAAACAAAAACTTGAATTATATTGCCTGAATCAGAGGGAATACGTCCGTATTCCAGGGAATACGCCGTATTCCCAAACAATTACAGCCCAGATTTTTAAACAGAACCAAAATTAAGGAATACGTTCTTGAATCCGGTCCGGAATACGCCGGATTCCCCGGAATCCGCCGGATTCCCATGAATACGGCCAGATTCCCCAAATCTTAATTGAATCCGCCGTATTCCCGTGAATACGCCGGATTCCCGTGTTCGTCAGAACCTGTACCTGCTGTTCTAACCTTATACCCGAATCAAAACCCCAAAATCACCAAATCAAAGTATCTAATCGATTATATCTAACAAATAATAACATATAACATCACATATCATCAATTATCACTTCAATATCATAATCACTCATTTACCCATTTCCATAAAATAAAGAGATGAACAAGTTTGAGGAAATCAAACTTACAACAAGAAGGAGGAGATTATGATGATGAAGATGATGAAGAAACTATAACAAGATCACAAGCAATTCTTCCACATTCTCTCTTTCCTTTCTCTCTTTGATTTCAATGATATGTATGTATGTGTATGTAGAGAAGAGATAGAGATGAGAAAAAGATCAAAAAGAGAAAATGGGGAAAAAGGTCGGCTTCCCCCCCCTTTTTACCAACTTCCACTAGTACAAAATAATACCCATTCTAAACCTATTGCCTGGAACCCGAAAATACCCGCGAGACAAAGTATTTTATTTTACCGTCAGGCTCATCTATTTAAAACGATTACTATCTTATTAGTCACAATAATTCCTGTGACTCTTTCACCTATTTATTTTCAAATAAACCAACAATAAATTTCCTATCTCATTTAAATAATTAGTTAAATCCGGAAATATACCATAAACGTCTAGGCCCGGTAACAGGATGTTACATAGTATGTTAACTTTGAAAGTCAAACCATGAATAGAGAATTGTGTATAAAATTAATTGCTTGTGATTGGTTTGAGTTTGGGTCAAACTTGAGAAAAGCAGTTAGAGGGTTTTATTGATTGGTTGATAGAAATCAAAGTTGACAAGTAGTCAACTGTGTGTGTTGAAATAGTCTAACATAGATTGTAATGTTATGATTTTGTAAAATATGATTGAATTCCTTGATTAGTCAAAATAGATTGAAGCGGGTCATTTAAGATCCAAAGGAGATAGATGAATTATCTAAGTTTGTGAAACTTGATTTATTACTTAAAGCTAGTATTAAGTAATTGAAATAGTGTTAAGTATAATTGAGTACTCAGTTAAGTAATATTTGATATTTGAACTGAATATGTGTTAAAGAATTATACAGATGTGAAGTCATTATATGATATGACAGTTATAATTTGTTAAGAGGTGTAAATTAAATCATATTGATTAGTAATGTGATAAGAAAGTCTTACCAGTGTATGAGGCTTGTGATGACAGCCATGATTGGGTAAGAATGTGAGAAGTGAAATAATTGAAAGTTATTATTAATAGTTGCATAGGTTGATTGGTACCTCCTGGTGAATTACTTAAGTATTGAAAGAATTGGATGAATTCTTTAGTTATTTGTTGATAGTATACAAGTAAAGTAAGTGATAAAGTGGAAAATTGGGATTAGATCCAAATAAGGTATGATATGAAAGTATATCTGGAGCTGGATGGTGTTAAAGATTTAGTTGATCTTTGTTTGATAAATTGAGGAAATATGAATTGAATGATTGTTCATATTTTAAGAAATTGTATGTGTTAGAAAGTAAGGGAAACCTTGATATTGATAGGTGATGATTGTATTCACCAAACTTTCTTATAAGTTTGGACTAAATTGTTTAAGTTATATACTTAGTGGTATGTATATAAGTGAAACATAGAGTAGTAGATTTGAAATTGTTCCATGTCCTGTGGTATGGATATGTGATGATTAATAGTATTGAAAAGGATTGATAAAGGCTTTAATAGTCTGAATGGCCTAGTGTATAGAATGAAATGGAATTGATGTGTATATGTCCATTTAAGAGAGTACCTGAAGTTGTGTAGGTATATATGTGTGGTATACATGATAATAAATGGCATGATAAGTTTTAATAGAATGAATTAAAATGTGCCATAAGATATGTGGAGGTCAGTTAATTTTGATTAACTTGATGTAGAAATTGTTGGAAATGTGTTGAGAAGTAGCACATTGTGATATTGTGATACTTGAATTGTAGTATCATAATATTGATTAAGACTGACTTAGTTGCTATATTGATGGGATGTAGTACTAAGTGATTATGTGATTAAAGTTGTATAATTTCTAATTGCTTGTGATTAGTAGTTTAAGATTTAAGAATGTGAATTGAATTAACTGGTTGCTAAGATAAGATTCTGGATGTCTTACCAGTGTAAGCGTTATGTAAATTCTAACTTGATGGTCAGTTAGATTTGAAGATAAGTAGTAAGTATTGATAGGTGTACTGAAGTGTATAATCATTAGTGTTGTGATTATTGATTGGACAATTGTTGTTGTTGACAATTGATAGGTTGTAATGAAAGGAATTGCAAATGGAAATAAGTCAATGTAGAGGTTGGTTGAATGTAGGTAATATTTGATTGTGGTACTTTTGTTGACTGAGCAAAGTACTTGTTAATTGTAGTTTTACCTACTGAGTGTGACCTCTGCTTTGCTTATTAAGGTGATATGAATCTGAATTACTTCTAAGTAAAGGATTTCATATGATAGTGATAGTGATATGTGAATATGATAGGTTGTTCAAGAGAATAGATATGATACTTTTGGATGAAAAGTTGTGTAACATCCTCATTACCGGCCTAGGAGAAATTTGGTAAATTACTTGATTCATTTGCTTATTTAATTGAGTTTAGAAATAATTCGTATTATTTGCCTAATTGAAATTAATAGGGTAAATGGTCAAATGATTTATTGTGATACATAAATTATTACTTGTTTTAAATAAATTTAGTTGACGGTATAATAAAATATATTTTCGCGCAAACGGTTTTTAGGTTCCAGACAATAGGTTTAGAGTGGGTATAATTTGGTACCAACTTATACCCACCCTTAGTTGGTGGATCGGTTTATTTTGTTTTCCCCCAATTCATTCTAACTCCATTTCACACACACTAAGGACTATGAAATCAAAAAGAAAACTTTGGGAAATCGATTAGAGCTTGGATTCGTGGTTACCACTTATCAACATCATCATCTACCTTGTTGCTACCTCGATTGTAAGTTTAAATTTGCTTTGAATATATGTTTATATGTTAGGGTTTGATGAAATTGAGTGAAAGGAGTAGAAATGTGTAGGTTTGATAATTGATGAGATTATTGTTGTTAGAACTTGATATATGATGATACCTTAAGTTACTTGTGTGTATAAATCGTGCAAAGTGTTCAAATTTGGTAAGTTGTGGCTTTTGGTTCGAGTTGAGTTCTTGCAGAATCTGGGCGTGCCTGATGATCTTGGGAATCCGGCGGATTCACGGGAATCCGGGCGGATTCCCCCTTTTTTTATGCCAGTCTGAGTCAATCGGGAATCCGGTCATATTCTTTGGAATACGGCGGATTCAGACCACATGGGAACCGGATTCAAGGGAATCCGGCGTATTCACAGGGCGTATTCCTTGGTTGGAGTTCTGTCCTATTTTGGAGCTGAAAAGGAGTGTGGAATACGGCGGATTCATGGGAATCCGACCGTATTCATTTGAATCCGGCGAATTCCCTTGGAATCCGGCGGATTCCCACTGTTTGCAGGAAATTGTTATTTTAATTGCTAGAACTTGTGTTAATCAACTTGTATACTATCTTTATGATACTTAATGCTTGCTGAACTGATATTAAGTGTTTAATGAAAGTTAGATATCATATGAAATGAGTATTAACTCGTAATCCTCTTGTGTTCTCAGATAAACCGAAGACTCAATAATATTAGATCTTTGAGTGAAGACGGTGACTGTGAAGGGTGAGTGGATCATTGACTTTCAGTCTAAATTAGTTGTAACAATCTGGTTACAATGGGTAAACATGTTCTACTGTTACACTTTGTATAAATTGCATATTGCCATGATGATTATGGAATGTGCTATCTTGTCAGGGGTCAATATGAAATTGGGTTTGGATACTGTTACTTTGGACGACATGATGACCTTGTACATGTGTTGTTTATTGAAATCATGTCGTATGTAGTAATGGTACTAAACTATCGGTAAGACCACTGTTTGGCCTTCAGTGGTTATAAGTGTTACTTGGGGAACCACTGCGGCATGAGGGTACCTCAAGGACCACCGATCCTCTTTGATGTATTTGTTGTGATGCTTTGTGGTGATCAATTGCTATGATAGTTTAGATTGATAGTTGTGATCTATTCACTTAGCTTCGTGCTAATCCCTCTCCTCACTTCTTGCAGATTACTTTTGATGTGGGTGGGCAAGAAGTTGGTTTGAAGAATGTTTGACTGCCTACTCTGACTATATGACATGTCGTCATTTCTAAACTTATGTTTTGAATTTAAATAACACCTAACTTAATGTTTGTAGTTAATGGGGTTATTGTATCAACTCATCATGCATGCATAGATTGTGTTTTGGGAACTATGTTATACGCAATCTATAATGCATGATTTGTTTTAATCGCTTCCGAAGAATATATATATATATAAAAAAAATGTCTCTTCAAATCTTGTGGTGTTATAAATTGGTATCAGAGCTTAGGTTTGGGTGAATTGAGCATGGGTTAAGTGTTCAATCCCAAATCTATGTGTGTCAGTCAAACATTCCTGTGAGTGGGATTTTGTTAGCATGTGAAGTTGGTTAGTATATAGGTACTAACAACTAACGTGTTATGAGATGTTGTTTTGGGTACAGCTATGGCAGAAAATGAACCTCCAGCCGACACACCCAATGATGCCTCTCGAACTAATGTATCCCCTAATGAAACCCAAAATGTTAGCCAGGGTCAAACTGGTACTTCCTTTTCTGCAGGGGACTTTGATCATGATGACTATATGATTCATTTAGAGACAGAAAATCTGAGACTTAAGGCAATTGAACAACAGTTTTTGCAACAACAACAAAACCGGTCTTCTCAACAAATCTTGCAATCTTTGCCACCAAATGTTAGCGCTGTACCACCACCTTTGGTGACCTCGCAGATTCCATTATCTCAGCCTTATTATCATCATCCACAACACCATGGAACCTATCAGACTTCGGCTCCGTTCTCTTCCGGACCTACGGGTTATCAGACTCCGGTATTTCAAACTCAGGGGCAACCTAAGCTATGCTCTTTTAAGACCTTCAAGTCTTGTGGACCATCAGATTATTCGGGTAGTACAAATCCCTCCGTTACCTTAGATTAGCTAAGGGATGTGGAAAGAAAGTTTGAGGTTTGTCGATGTGAAGAGGAAGTCAAAGTTCCTTTTGCGGTGCAACTTCTTAAGGGTCCAGCAATGGTTTGGTGGGATTCCATTACATCTCATTTTACCCCACAGCAGAGAGCATCGATTTGTTGGTCTGATTTCCACAATGAGGTTTGTAAGAAATATTGTTCGGGATTTGACATGACTCGGATTCGACGCGAGTTTTTGGATTTGCAATTAACGGATAAGATGACGATGGATGATCTCATTTCCCAATTCACTGACAAGTTGAGATTCGTGCAACAATGGGTACTGGAGGAACGTATGAAGATCGATCATTTTGTGGGAATGTTACCGCATACTTATCGGACGACCGTGAGACTGGCGGGTACTCTTTCCCAAGCTTTTGATCTTGCCCGTTCAGTGGATGGAGATGTTAGAGCCCAGGGTTTGGAAGTTAAGGAAAAATCTTCATTTAAACCCAAAGGTGAGTCTTCGGGTAGTCCTGGAAAGAAGAAATGACAGGGATCTCATCAATCCAAGAAGCTCAGTTCGGATAGTAAATCATTGGATAGAACCAATTGGTGCCACAACTGTAAATCGAGGCACACAGGTCCTTGTACTCCACAAACTGCTAGGTGTATCAAATGTGGACAACTTGGTCATGACATCAAGGATTGTGCGTTCCCTAGGCATGTGTGTTGGAATTGCCAAAAGGAAGGTCATCGTTCGGGTTTGTGTCCGGAGGCTGGAAAACAAAAGATGGGTGGGGTCGGAGGGTCTTCATCTTCTGGCCAGAAAAGAAAGAATCCCCCAACGACAACCGGCAGGGCATTCCAAATGACAGCTGATGATGCTGTCAGGACGGAAGATGTTATAACTGGTACATTTCTAATCAACTCTGTACAAGCTACTGTTCTGTTTGATTCGGGAGCCAATTGCTCATTTATATCTATGCTTTTCTGCGATAAACTGAAATTGACTCCCTGATGTGCTAAATCTAGTTATAAAATTATCGTTGAAAATATGAACAAGAAAGTACCGAGCTAGACCAAAACACAACCGGGCAGTGGACCCTATCGTGTAGTAGTATAGTTGGGTAAGTTCGGGTTCGAACACAGGGAATGTGAGTTCAAGAAGTTATATCCAAGTGCAAGTAATTTATACGGAAAAGTAACTGTGGGGGTTTTGTGTGACCGAGTTGTCACGTTGCTTAAAACTATAAACTTTAATTAATCTAGGCAGGTGGACTCTGAAGAGTCAAAGTGATTGATTGGAAATTTTCAGATATTAAAAACAATGCTTGCTTGGACTATTTCACTAGTGATTTCGGGGTGTAGAGTTATAGCCGGTTATACTATATGCCAAGGGTAATATTCATCAAACATAAGCTCAACATTCGCTAAGACCTATAGTTCAACTTCAATCAACAAACCTATGATTTAATCTAGTAACGGACGTTCGCCATGGTTACCAACTCGCACAATTTAGCTAAATCATTTTACACATTCCAAAACCACATACGCAATTTTGTTCAATCATTTATAGACTGTAACACCTGCTAAATTAGGATAATTATTTATGCCTAATTGATTGTAACTAGTTGTAATTAGTATGTAATAGGACTAATTACAGGCTCTATTTGTATATATATAAGTTGATTTATATATATATGTGTGTTTTTACGCGATTTGGATAAATCGTACGAATTAACCGGACGGAGTCCGACACAATTATTTTGACGTTGGTGACAGAAACTTACCTAAATAATGAGAACGTATTTTATTATATAAAATACACAGCGAACAAACATTATTTATAATATCACGACGACATTTTAAATAATTTAACGAATACGTATTAAATGCGAGTTAAGAATTTTAATACTTCGACAAATGTTTTTATAATTAATTTCAAGGCATTTCATTAAAATATTCCCGTCATCTTTTAAAAATATAACTGCTTGATTTAACGTTTAAACGACGGAGGAAACGAACACCGCACGGGGTGCGGGGACCGGAAAATGGGAGGATAACCTCCCATTTCCCCACCCTTTTCTTTCTTTATTTCATTTTACCTCTCTCTCTCCTCTCTTCTCTTTTCTCTCAAATTTCATCACCAAAAATCCTACAAAACCGCAAAATAAACCTACTAAACGACGCCGGATCATACCACCTCTTTAGGGAAAAACGTTCACCACTTCGCGATCTACAATCCTATCTTTCCGGAATTTCATTTCGGCAAATTGTAAGTTTCCGACAAAACCCGAAACTCTCCGTTTTTGCTCATTTTTACGTTTTTATGGTTTATATATGCTTAAAATGTCCAAAAATGGGTTGGGTAAAAGATTTGGACCAAACGGAAGCTTTCCGACCGATTTTCCGGCCACCAAATTCCGATCAGACCGCTACGTCGCAGAGACGCTGAACTATCTGCGACGTAGCTCAAAACGTCGCATTTTGTGGCCAACGTCGCATTTAGCGACGTCACGGCCTACGTCGCACAGATATCCCAACGTCGCACTAGCGACGCAGCCTATTACGTCGCATTAACTTGCGGACGTCGCACATAGCGACGTAGACTTTTACGTCGCAAACCGAACCAACGTCGCATTAGCGACGTCGCCTCCTACGTCGCATTGATTTGCGAAGGTCGCATCATGCGACGTACCTCCCTACGTCGCACCCTACGTCGCATGCTACGTCGCATGCTACGTCGCACAAACCAGAACCTTGAAAAGTCAGATTTTACAAAGTGTCGAACTTACACAACTTCAAATACTTATGTCATACGACTTAACAAACGTCATAGAACATACTTTCTATTACAATTACACTAAATTGCGTTATAAATGATAACACTTTGAATCATTATTACAAACCGTCACCAACGGGCCATATTTGTTTTCAAACTACAAACGGATTACTAAACAAACACTTGGACATAATGAGTTGTGTAAACAACTAGCCTAGATGGTCTTGCGAGACATCTACTTACTTAACCTTATATGTTTAGGCATTTGAAGGTTACGGGTTCGGAGAACCTACGGTTGATATTACTTACTCGTTTATTGATATAAACGTACTTGCAAAGACTCAGGTGAGTCTTACGGCCCCACTTTTACTGTTTTATCTTATTGGGGGAGATACATGCTACTGATTTTTCCTGAACACCAGTACTAAACTGATTTCTATACCAAACGGAATTGCATGAGTTAATTACTTACAAACAGAAGTCTCTCCATCATACATCGTTAGTTATGGACTTAAGCGCGAACAGTAGTTAATGGATCCATTAGGGAAATGACCCTCCCCACCCGGGGCAGTAGCGCTGCCACGTACCGATTTACACGTATAAACGGGTGACAACTTATTCGTTACTGATGCTTGCTCACTTACGAGCATGTCACGGGAGCAAACATATTATTACGGGTTAAGCTTCGATTATGAGCCTCATGGCAACGGTATAAACTTATTTATTTACATTTGCTGGATTGCAAATACTGATTTTTCGATTGCTGGATTGCAATGGCTGATTTTACGCCTACGGGCACTACTAATGAAATCTCGTGTTCAAAGCCGATATTACTTACAAACCTGTGAGATTCACCAACCTTTTTGGTTGACACTTTTTAGCATGTTTTCTCAGGTACCCGGATGGAGTAGGATTACTCCAGGATTTTAGCTAGAGTCGCATGATTTCAACACAACTGCATTAACGGAGATTCTTAGCATTATCTTTTGTATATTACGATTATGTAATAGAATCTCCCGCTATACGCGTGGACTCTAGGGGAAACTACATTTTGTATACGAAAACACTAAGTTTTCAAACATTATATCTATGGAATATAACTAATTTACAAAACGTCTCATTTAGAGGTCGTTTGCTGTATATCTTGTGCTTTGTATATTGATTAGTAACACCCATGTATGCTTCCGCAAAACAGTGAATTTCGGGGGTGTTACAGATTGGTATCAGAGCCTAAGGTTATAGTGAACTAGGTTGCATTTAGTGGGCCTAGACTATGACCATTAGGCAGTATTTCCTTATTAGGCATGATTGGTTCAGGAATTACATCATACGACTTTAATTTAACATAGCCTGATCAACTATGTACAATTAAGGAAAGATGATGTAAGGTCTGAAATGATTATGTTGAACGGGGATACGTTAGTAGACTCTGACCACGAGAGAACCGGACCATTACTTGATACGTGCTAGACACTAGGCTGGATATGATATGTGTATATATATATTAGCCTCGTCATAATTACACTCTGCCACAGGATGGCAAACACACCACCTAATCCGTCACACTCTCACTCACATGGGTCACGGAACCCACGAGTAGCCAGGAGGAGCACAAGATCACCTCGATACAGCCTTATCCTGTACATAACTCTCAGAACTCGGCACATCTTACGTTGCCAGCATTGACTACCCAATTCTGCCGTCAGGAATAAAGACTCGAAAATCTTGAACTGGAACAACACCGAATGATCTACTCTATAACTAGTCGGATGTAACAATTCCCGACGCCTTTCGTAATATCTCTGTAGGATGTAACCTTTGAACCCACATTATCTATCAAACATTCCTTGATATTTCAACTCATAATAATTGTCATTTTTCCATGTTGATGTTATGTATTACTGCTTTTATACATGTACATCTGTGACAATTACAAGTTCCTACAAAATCTCATGTATCTTCATTTCTTTTATTGAAGAATCATGCCGCCAAAGACAAGACCATACACCGATGCCCAGATTACCTCCCTTATAACCCAGGCTGTTACTGAAGCCTTGGCTCGGAATACTCCACCAAATTCCTCGAGGAACAGCGATGCCGCTGAAACCACTACTGCTAAACCCTGTTCATACAAAGACTTTCAGAACTGCAAACCTCTAAACTTTGCAGGTACTGAGGGAGCTATCGGTCTAGTACGCTGGATCGAGAAAGTCGAATCCGTATTTCTGATCTGCAACTGTGCGGAAGGAGACAAAGTTAAGTTCTCCGTTAGTACTTTTACTGACACCGCACTTACCTGGTGGAACACTTATGCCCAGACTGTGAGTGTTGCTACTGCTTACCAACTCCCGTGGAAGGAGTTGAAAGAAATGTTGAGGGGCGAGTACTGCCCCAGGGATGAATTGAAACAACTGGAAATGGAATTCTGGAACCACAAGATGCAGGGTGATGATATCACCAGATACACTAACCGTTTCCACCAACTGGCACTCCTGTGCCCAACCATGGTCGATCCTGAGTACAAGAGGATCGAGAAATTCGTTGATGGTCTTCCTGAGAGACTCCAAGACCTGGTGACTTCATCCAAACCGGGTACTATTCAGAGCGCCATCCGTATGGCCCATGAACTAACGGCAAATTCTGTCCGCCGTGGCACAACTTCAACCCCATCTGCAAACAACAAACGTAAGTGGGAAGGTAACCCCAACTTATCCAACCAAACCTCCAACAAAAAGCCTGAGTACATTAAGGCTTATTCATCGGGGACTTCGGAAAAGAAAGGGTACAGTGGGAACAAGCCTTACTGTTCCAAATGCAGCCGCCATCATGACGGTTCTTGCCCTTGCTCCAACTGCAAACGGTTCGGGCATCTAGCCAAGGATTGCCGAACCAACATTTCTACCCCCAACACTAATGCACCAAAGGCCTGCTTTGGGTGCGGAAATTCAGGGCACTTCAAGAAAGATTGCCCAAAGCTGAAAAACAACAATAACCCTGCTCGCGGTAGAGCATTCGTTATCAAGGCTGGGGAAGCCAGACAAGACCCGAACGTCGTGACGGGTACGTTCCTTCTCAACGACCTTACTGCTTCTGTGTTATTTGATACCGGTGCCGATAGAAGCTTCATTTCTGAGAAATTTAGCCCTTTACTTGATATTACTCCCACTGCCTTAGATGCTAAATACATTGTAGAATTAGCTAATGGCAAACTGATTGAGACTGATAGTATCATACACAACTGTACACTTAACCTCACGAACGAAACGTTTCCCATTGATTTAATTCCTGTCGAGATCGGCAGCTTCGATATTATTGTCGGTATGGATTGGTTATCCAATCACCGAGCTGAAATCATCTGTCATGACAAACTCGTTCGCATACCTCTTGTCTCCGGTGGAACCTTAGTCCTACAAGGGGAGACCGGCAGACGAAATCTAAATATCGTATCTTGTCTGAAAACTAGAAAATATCTACGAAAAGGGTATCAAGCCATCCTCGCACATGTAACGGAGAAGAAGTCGGAGGAGAAGCGACTTGAGGATGTTCCGATCGTGCGGGATTTCCCGGAAGTCTTTCCTGAAGACTTGCCCGGACTTCCGCCACCTAGACAAGTTGAATTTCAAATCGAACTTGTGCCTGGAGCTGCACCCGTGGCACGAGCCCCTTACCGTTTAGCACCATCCGAAATGCAGGAGTTGTCTAACCAACTACAGGAACTCCTGGACAGAGGATTCATTCGACCAAGTTCCTCACCTTGGGGAGCTCCGGTCTTATTCGTGAAAAAGAAAGATGGATCTTTCCGCATGTGTATTGACTACCGAGAGCTGAATAAGCTAACCATAAAGAATCGGTACCCTCTTCCTAGAATCGATGACCTGTTCGACCAACTCCAGGGATCGAGTGTTTACTCAAAGATTGATCTACGGTCGGGTTATCATCAACTCCGAGTCCGTGACAATGATATCCCAAAGACAGCTTTCCGAACTCGTTATGGGCATTATGAATTTCAAGTGATGCCATTCGGGTTAACCAACGCACCGGCCGTATTCATGGACCTTATGAATCGGGTGTGCAAACCATATCTTGACAAATTCGTCATTGTGTTCATCGACGATATTCTGATTTACTCTCGCAATGAGCAGGAACATGCTCAACATCTGAAAACCATTCTAGGACTTCTGAAACACGAAGAGTTATATGCCAAATTCTCTAAGTGTGAGTTCTGGATTCGAACCGTTCAATTCCTCGGGCACGTGATTGACAGCCAAGGAATTCATGTTGATCCCGCCAAGATTGAAGCAATCAAGGGCTGGGAGTCACCGACCACTCCAACCGAAGTGAGACAATTCTTAGGTCTTGCTGGTTATTACCGCCGATTCATCGAAAACTTTTCAAGAATAGCTGTTCCACTAACCACACTGACTCAGAAAGATAAGAAGTTCGATTGGACTGATAAACAAGAGTCAGCCTTCCAGCTATTGAAAAACAAACTTTGCAGTGCACCAATCTTGTCCTTACCCGAGGGCACCGACGATTTCGTAGTTTACTGCGACGCCTCACACCAAGGACTTGGTTGTGTGTTGATGCAACGGGAAAAAGTCATTGCCTATGCCTCACGACAACTAAAAATTCACGAGAAAAACTATACGACCCACGACCTCGAGTTAGGTGCTGTGGTCTTCGCATTGAAAATCTGGAGACATTATCTCTACGGTACGAAAAGCACTATCTTTACCGATCACAAAAGTCTCCAACACATATTCGATCAGAAAGATCTAAACATGAGACAACGTCGCTGGGTTGAGTTACTTAGTGACTACGACTGCGAGATCAAATACCATCCGGGCAAGGCTAACGTAGTTGCCGATGCCTTAAGCCGAAAAGAACGAGTGAAACCCCTTCGAGTTCGAGCACTTTCTATGACAATTCATAACGAGCTTCCTGCTCAAATCCTTACCGCTCAACTTGAAGCCCTCAACGATGAAAACTTGAAAAATGAAGCCTTGCGAGGCTTGGATAAACAATTCGAAATCAAACCCGATGGAACTCGATACTTCTCTAACCGGGTGTGGTTACCCAAATTCGGAAACTTGCGAGATTTGGTGATGGCTGAAGCTCACAAATCTCGATACTCTATACATCCTGGATCTGACAAGATGTATCATGACGTCAAAGGGTTGTATTGGTGGCCTAACATGAAAGCTGACATCGCCTTGTACGTCAGTAAATGCCTAACCTGTTCCAAAGTAAAGACCGAACACCAAAAACCCTCTGGGTTGCTTCAACAACCTGAAATTCCTCAATGGAAATGGGAACAGATTTCCATGGACTTCATTACCAAACTACCAAAAACTTCGAGTGGTTGCGATACCATTTGGGTGATCGTGGACCGTCTCACGAAATCTGCTCATTTTCTGGCCATCAAGGAAACCGACAAGATGGAGCGTCTGACTCGCATCTATGTCAAGGAAATCATCTCGCGACACGGTGTACCTATCTCGATCATCTCGGATAGGGACAGCCGTTTTACTTCTAACTTTTGGCAATCGCTACAGAAATCTCTTGGTACTCGTCTGGATATGAGTACTGCTTATCACCCGCAAACCGATGGCCAAAGCGAGCGAACTATTCAAACACTGGAGGATATGCTACGAGCCTGCGTAGTCGACTTCGGTACTTCTTGGGAAAATCATTTACCGTTGTGCGAGTTCTCGTACAACAACAGTTATCATACCAGCATAAAGGCTGCACCCTTTGAGGCACTTTACGGGCGTAAGTGCCGATCACCCATCTGTTGGACTGAGTTAGGAGATTCCCAACTCACGGGTCCAGAAATCATTCAAGAAACTACTGAGAAAATCGTTAGTATTCAAAACCGGCTGAAAGCCGCACGTGATCGTCAGAAAAGCTATGCTGACGTGAGACGCAAACACCTTGAGTTCCAGGTAGGAGACAAGGTACTTCTCAAAGTGGCACCGTGGAAAGGTGTTATTCGATTCGGGAAACGAGGCAAACTAAATCCTAGATACATCGGACCATTCGAAATCCTTGAAAGGATTGGTCCAGTGGCCTATCGCCTGCAACTTCCTGCTGAACTTAGCAGCGTACACAACACATTCCACATTTCTAACTTGAAGAAATGTCTGTCTGACGAGACGCTAATTATACCGCTCGACGAAATTCAAATCGATGATAAACTTCATTTTGTCGAGAAACCTATGGAAATCATGGACCGAGAGGTCAAGCAATTGAAACAGAGTCGTATTCCCATAGTAAAAGTCAGGTGGAATTCTAGGCGCGGCCCTGAGTTCACCTGGGAACGGGAAGACCAAATGCGACAGAAATACCCACATCTCTTCCCAGACAACGCACCGTCCGTGCACTCAAGCTAATTTCGGGACGAAATTTCTTTAACAAGGGGAGAATGTAACACCTGCTAAATTAGGATAATTATTTATGCCTAATTGATTGTAACTAGTTGTAATTAGTATGTAATAGGACTAATTACAGGCTCTATTTGTATATATATAAGTTGATTTATATATATATGTGTGTTTTTACGCGATTTGGATAAATCGTACGAATTAACCGGACGGAGTCCGACACAATTATTTTGACGTTGGTGACAGAAACTTACCTAAATAATGAGAACGTATTTTATTATATAAAATACACAGCGAACAAACATTATTTATAATATCACGACGACATTTTAAATAATTTAACGAATACGTATTAAATGCGAGTTAAGAATTTTAATACTTCGACAAATGTTTTTATAATTAATTTCAAGGCATTTCATTAAAATATTCCCGTCATCTTTTAAAAATATAACTGCTTGATTTAACGTTTAAACGACGGAGGAAACGAACACCGCACGGGGTGCGGGGACCGGAAAATGGGAGGATAACCTCCCATTTCCCCACCCTTTTCTTTCTTTATTTCATTTTACCTCTCTCTCTCCTCTCTTCTCTTTTCTCTCAAATTTCATCACCAAAAATCCTACAAAACCGCAAAATAAACCTACTAAATGACGCCGGATCATACCACCTCTTTAGGGAAAAACGTTCACCACTTCGCGATCTACAATCCTATCTTTCCGGAATTTCATTTCGGCAAATTGTAAGTTTCCGACAAAACCCGAAACTCTCCGTTTTTGCTCATTTTTACGTTTTTATGGTTTATATATGCTTAAAATGTCCAAAAATGGGTTGGGTAAAAGATTTGGACCAAACGGAAGCTTTCCGACCGATTTTCCGGCCACCAAATTCCGATCAGACCGCTACGTCGCAGAGACGCTGAACTATCTGCGACGTAGCTCAAAACGTCGCATTTTGTGGCCAACGTCGCATTTAGCGACGTCACGGCCTACGTCGCACAGATATCCCAACGTCGCACTAGCGACGCAGCCTATTACGTCGCATTAACTTGCGGACGTCGCACATAGCGACGTAGACTTTTACGTCGCAAACCGAACCAACGTCGCATTAGCGACGTCGCCTCCTACGTCGCATTGATTTGCGAAGGTCGCATCATGCGACGTACCTCCCTACGTCGCACCCTACGTCGCATGCTACGTCGCATGCTACGTCGCACAAACCAGAACCTTGAAAAGTCAGATTTTACAAAGTGTCGAACTTACACAACTTCAAATACTTATGTCATACGACTTAACAAACGTCATAGAACATACTTTCTATTACAATTACACTAAATTGCGTTATAAATGATAACACTTTGAATCATTATTACAAACCGTCACCAACGGGCCATATTTGTTTTCAAACTACAAACGGATTACTAAACAAACACTTGGACATAATGAGTTGTGTAAACAACTAGCCTAGATGGTCTTGCGAGACATCTACTTACTTAACCTTATATGTTTAGGCATTTGAAGGTTACGGGTTCGGAGAACCTACGGTTGATATTACTTACTCGTTTATTGATATAAACGTACTTGCAAAGACTCAGGTGAGTCTTACGGCCCCACTTTTACTGTTTTATCTTATTGGGGGAGATACATGCTACTGATTTTTCCTGAACACCAGTACTAAACTGATTTCTATACCAAACGGAATTGCATGAGTTAATTACTTACAAACAGAAGTCTCTCCATCATACATCGTTAGTTATGGACTTAAGCGCGAACAGTAGTTAATGGATCCATTAGGGAAATGACCCTCCCCACCCGGGGCAGTAGCGCTGCCACGTACCGATTTACACGTATAAACGGGTGACAACTTATTCGTTACTGATGCTTGCTCACTTACGAGCATGTCACGGGAGCAAACATATTATTACGGGTTAAGCTTCGATTATGAGCCTCATGGCAACGGTATAAACTTATTTATTTACATTTGCTGGATTGCAAATACTGATTTTTTGATTGCTGGATTGCAATGGCTGATTTTACGCCTACGGGCACTACTAATGAAATCTCGTGTTCAAAGCCGATATTACTTACAAACCTGTGAGATTCACCAACCTTTTTGGTTGACACTTTTTAGCATGTTTTCTCAGGTACCCGGATGGAGTAGGATTACTCCAGGATTTTAGCTAGAGTCGCATGATTTCAACACAACTGCATTAACGGAGATTCTTAGCATTATCTTTTGTATATTACGATTATGTAATAGAATCTCCCGCTATACGCGTGGACTCTAGGGGAAACTACATTTTGTATACGAAAACACTAAGTTTTCAAACATTATATCTATGGAATATAACTAATTTACAAAACGTCTCATTTAGAGGTCGTTTGCTGTATATCTTGTGCTTTGTATATTGATTAGTAACACCCATGTATGCTTCCGCAAAACAGTGAATTTCGGGGGTGTTACATAGACAAATAATCGATAGCAATTTACTTGGTTGAAAACGTTCGCTATATCAATTAGTAAATTACCAAATGGTTAAATTCTAGTGATTAAGCTCAATCACACAAGGTTCTCCGATTAAACATAAATTTAGATTTGTGAGTTTGCAAATCATCCACATGACAAACATTCGCTATAATTGCTAGCTTGTATGAATTTAACTAGTGTTGTTACAATCATCAAATGCTTTGTTCCACAAATGACAAACAACTCATTTAGGTATTTTTACTAAACAAAGAACATTCGCTATAATTGTTTAGCTAAAATACCGAAAGTTCATAGCAACAACCAACTAAATGCATTCAAATCCATGGATGATTCACAAACTCAAGCATAAATTAACACCAAAAGATACACCCCTAATCAACTAGTTAGTTCATCCAAACAAGCACAATAATCTAGCCACTAATCAACATAACAACAAGATAAACACATGAAATAAGAGAAATCAAAGTAAACATAATTATAATCGAATAAAGATGCAAACCGAGTGATTACAATGTTCGGATGATGATTCTTGTGACCAAAAGAGTTAAGATGATGAGAGACTTTTTAGATGATGAAAAATGGCTCCAAGAACCATAAAAATTGCCCTTGGGGGCTGCTAGGTCGAGATTGGAGTGTGTGTGAAAGTTAGGTGAGATGTGGAACCCTAAAACAATACATAAAGAGACTTCCCCGTGCATCATAGCAGATCGGCTAAGGCCATAGCAGATCGGCTAAGGCTTAGCAGATCTGCTAAGCTTAGCAGATCGGCTAAGCTTAGCAGATCGGCTAAGATACTGGGCATTGCACAAGGTCGAACTTCTGGGTGGATTTTGAACTAAACAAGCCGATCGGCTATGAATCTCAGCAGATAGGCTGACTATCTTCTGGATAATTGTAGAGCTCTGAGTTAGCTTCGTTTGGCCGCCTGAATCACCTCAATCCGAGTTCGTATGAGGGAGATATGGCCAAAACGGTGCAGCATAGCAAAATCAGCAAAATCCTCCATCTTTTCATCATTTCTTTCTCAATCTTCAACCTAAACACATGAAATCAATTTCCAACTAAATAAGTACCAAAAGTTCATGAAATCGACTAGAAACAAGTACAAAAACAATGATATCGCGAGAGATAAACATGTACAAAACGAGCGATATCACTCCCACTTGTATTACAAATCCTATTGAGGTTGAGATAGCAAATGGCAAGATAGTTCCAGTTACCACATCGGTGACTGGAGCTAGCATATTGATTGAGGATCATAGTTTCCCAATTTCTTTTCTATTGATGCCTATCCCCAGTTTTGATGCGGTTTTAGGCATGGATTGGTTAAGTAAGAATAAGGCAAGTATAGAGTGCCATAAGAAACTAATTAGGATTCCAATCTCGGATGAGTCATATGTCGTGGCTCGAGGGGAACGGGAAAGAGGTAGTATCCCTATGATTTCTATGATGAAAGCTAGTAAATCTCTAGCTAAGGGGTGTGTGTCCTACTTGACCTATATAATTGATGCAAAATTAGAAAAGAAAACCGTTTCCAATGTTCGGGTGGTTTCTGATTACCCCGACGTTTTTCCTGATGAATTGCTTGGGTTGCCTCCCATTAGAAAGGTGGAATATAAAATTGACCTGATTCCGGGTTCTACTCCTGTAGCTAAGGCTCCTTATAGACTAGCTCCCTCCGAAATTCGTGAAATGATGACCCAAATCCAGGAACTACTAGATAAGGGTTTCGTCACGCCTAGTTCATCTCCTTGGGGTGCACCTGTGTTGTTTGTTAAAAAGAAGGATGGCACCCTTCGGATGTGTATTGATTATAGAGAGTTGAATAAGCGAACCATAAAGAATAAGTATCCTCTGCCCCGAATAGATGAATTGTTTGATCAATTGCAAGGGTCTTCCTATTTTTCTAAGATTGACTTGAGGTCGGGTTATCACCAAGTGCGAGTTTGCGATGGGGATATTCCTAAGACGGCTTTTCGCACTAGATATGGTCATTATGAATTTCTTGTTATGCCTTTTGGGTTGACTAATGCTCCGGCGGTTTTTATGGACTTAATGAATAGAGTTTGTCGACCCTACCTTGATAAGTTCGTTATTGTGTTTATTGATGATATATTGATTTATTCTAAGTCTGAATCCGATCATGAAATGCATTTGCGTTTGGTACTTGATACTTTGAGGCAGGAGAAGTTGTATGCTAAGTTCTCCAAATGCGAGTTTTGGTTGCGTGAGGTCCAGTTTTTGGGGCATATTATCTGTGAGGATGGAGTTAAGGTTGATCCATCTAAAGTTGAGGCAGTTATGAATTGGCAAGCACCTAAGTCTGCTTCAGAGATTAAGAGTTTTCTTGGTTTGGCGGGTTATTATCGAAAGTTCATAAAGGATTTCTCCAAGCTTGCGGGTCCTTTGACGAAATTGACGCGAAAAGATGTTAAGTTTCAGTGGAATGATCAACAAGAGTCGGCTTTCCAGACTTTGAAACAGTTATTGTGTCAGGCTCCGATCTTAGCTTTGCCTGATGGGTCTGAGGATTTCATTGTGTATTGTGATGCTTCGCATGCGGGTTTGGGCGGTGTTCTAATGCAACGTGGTCAAGTCATAGCATATGCGTCTCGACAGCTTAAGCCTCATGAAAAGAATTATCCTACCCATGATTTGGAACTCGCGGCTGTAGTTTTTGCTTTGAAAATCTGGAGACACTATTTGTATGGCACTAAATGTGTTATTTGTACGGATCACAAGAGTCTTCAGTACATGTTTTCTCAGAAAGAACTGAATATGCGTCAGAGACGATGGTTGGAGTTGATAAAAGATTATGATTGTGAAATTCGTTACCATCCGGGTAAGGCGAATGTGGTCGCAGATGCTTTGAGTAGAAAAGGGAAACTCGAGAAGGGTTGCTTTATGAGATTAGAAGTTTCCTCGGATTTGATTGACAAATTGAGAATGGCACAAATGGAAGCATTGTTGGATCAAAATTTGAAAGCCGAGATCCTATTGAAAAGAAAAGAACTGTTATGTGACGATTCTCGTGGATTAAAGACATTTCAATCGCGTGTTTGGGTTCCTTTGCTTGGTGGACTTCGTGATGTAATATTGATGGAAGCTCATAAGTCCAGATTGTCGGTTCATCCCGGGAGCACAAAAATGTATAATGATCTGAAACCTTTGTATTGGTGGCCTACTTTGAAAACGGATGTTGCTCGATTTGTGGAATCGTGTCATATATGCTCTCAAGTGAAAGCTGAACACCAGAAACCGTATGGCTCGTTGAAACAACTTGAGATTCCCGAGTGGAAATGGGAACACATTATGATGGATTTTGTAAAAAATTTTCCGCGAACCATTAGAGGAAATGACATGATTTGGGTGATTGTGGACCGACTAACTAAGAGTGCTCACTTTCTGGCTTCTAGTAAGACGGCATCTTTGAGTAAGTTAGCCCAGTTGTACATCAGTGAGGTTGTTTCGAGGCATGGGATTCCGTTATCTATTGTATCAGACAGAGATCCTCGTTTTGCATCTGGATTTTGGCGGAGTTTGCAAAAGGAATTGGGTACTAGAATCAATTTGAGTACGGCTTATCACCCTCAGACGAACGGTCAATCAGAGCGCACCATTCAAACTTTGGAGGACATGTTGCGTGCTTGTGTGTTAGAATATGGTAGGTCTTGGGATTCACACCTGCCGTTGATAGAGTTTGCGTATAATAATTCTTATCACTCGAGTATAGGTATGCCTCCGTATGAAATGCTTTATGGGCGTCGTTGTAGAACACCCACATGTTGGTTGGAAGCGGGTGAGAAACAATTTGCGGGTCCAGATATTGTTCAGATTACTGCTGATAAAGTAACTATAGCTCGTGAGAAGTTGAAAGCTGCTCGGGATAGACAGAAACAGTATGCCGATCCGCGGCGCCGTCCGGTTTCGTTAGTAGTGGGTGAATTGGTTTATTTAAAGGTTTCCCCTTGGAAAGGAGTGATTCGGTTTGGTAAACGTGGTAAGCTGGCTCCTAGGTTTATTGGGCCATTTAGAATTCGCCAAATAGTTAATGATCAAACGGTATCGCTAGATCTTCCTCCTGAATTAGCGGGTATTCATGACACTTTTAATGTTTGTTACTTAAGGAAGTGTAAGGTGGAGGACCAATCCCAAGTCCTTCCGTTACAAGACCTACGTGTCGACTTAAGTCAGAAACTTGTAGAGGAGCCCATAGAGCTCGTAGATAGAAAAGTGACTAAACTTCAAAAGAAGGAGATACCCATGATTTTGGTTAAGTGGCGACATAGTTTGGGTGCTAATCTTACGTGGGAAACCGAGGAAAGCATGAGATTACGTTACCCTAATCTCTTTGAGCGTGGCGAGATTTCGGGGACGAAATCTTCTTAAGGAGGGAAGATTTGTAACATCCTCATTACCGGCCTAGGAGAAATTTGGTAAATTACTTGATTCATTTGCTTATTTAATTGAGTTTAGAAATAATTCGTATTATTTGCCTAATTGAAATTAATAGGGTAAATGGTCAAACGATTTATTGTGATACATAAATTATTACTTGTTTTAAATAAATTTATTTGACGGTATAATAAAATATATTTTCGCGCAAACGGTTTTTAGGTTCCAGACAATAGGTTTAGAGCGGGTATAATTTGGTACCAACTTATACCCACCCTTAGTTGGTGGATCGGTTTATTTTGTTTTCCCCCAATTCATTCTAACTCCATTTCACACACACTAAGAACTATGAAATCAAAAAGAAAACTTTGGGAAGTCGATTAGAGCTTGGATTCGTGGTTACCACTTATCAACATCATCATCTACCTTGTTGCTACCTCGATTGTAAGTTTAAATTTGCTTTGAATATATGTTTATATGTTAGGGTTTGATGAAATTGAGTGAAAGGAGTAGAAATGTGTAGGTTTGATGATTGATGAGATTATTGTTGTTAGAACTTGATATATGATGATACCTTAAGTTACTTGTGTGTATAAATCGTGCAAAGTGTTCAAATTTGGTAAGTTGTGGCTTTTGGTTCGAGTTGAGTTCTTGCAGAATCTGGGCGTGCCTGATGATCTTGGGAATCCGGCGGATTCACGGGAATCCGGGCGGATTCCCCCTTTTTTTATGCCAGTCTGAGTCAATCGGGAATCCGGTCGTATTCTTTGGAATACGGCGGATTCAGACCACATGGGAACCGGATTCACGGGAATCCGGCGTATTCACAGGGCGTATTCCTTGGTTGGAGTTCTGTCCTATTTTTGGAGCTGAAAAGGGGTGTGGAATACGGCAGATTCATGGGAATCCGACCGTATTCATTTGAATCCGGCGGATTCCCACTGTTTGCAGGAAATTGTTATTTTAATTGCTAGAACTTGTGTTAATCAACTTGTATACTATCTTTATGATACTTAATGCTTGCTGAACTGATATTAAGTGTTTAATGAAAGTTAGATATCAAAGAAATGAGTATTAACTCGTAATCCTCTTGTGTTCTCTGATAAACCGAAGACTCAATAATATTAGATCTTTGAGTGAAGACGGTGACTGTGAAGGGTGAGTGGATCATTGACTTTCAGTCTAAATTAGTTGTAACAATCTGGTTACAACGGGTAAACATGTTCTACTGTTACACTTTGTATAAATTGCATATTGTCATGATGATTATGGAATGTGCTATCTTGTCAGGGGTCAATATGAAATTGGGTTTGGATATTGTTACTTTGGACGACATGATGACCTTGTACATGTGTTGTTTATTGAAATCATGTCGTATGTAGTAATGGTACTAAACTATCGGTAAGACCACTGTTTGGCCTTCAGTGGTTATAAGTGTTACTTGGGGAACCACTGCGGCATGAGGGTACCTCAAGGACCACCGATCCTCTTTGATGTATTTGTTGTGATGCTTTGTGGTGATCAATTGCTATGATAGTTTAGATTGATAGTTGTGATCTATTCACTTAGCTTCGTGCTAATCCCTCTCCTCACTTCTTGCAGATTACTTTTGATGTGGGTGGGCACGAAGTTGGTTTGAAGAATGTTTGACTGCCTACTCTGACTATATGACATGTCGTCATTTCTAAACTTATGTTTTGAATTTAAATAACACCTAACTTAATGTTTGTAGTTAATGGGGTTATTGTATCAACTCATCATGCATGCATAGATTGTGTTTTGGGAACTATGTTATACGCAATCTATAATGCATGATTTGTTTTAATCGCTTCCGAAGAATATATATATATATAAAAAAAAAATGTCTCTTCAAATCTTGTGGTGTTATAAGTTGACCTAGATTTGAATTTTAAATCTTTGATAGTAGAGATTTAAAATAGTTATCTGTATATTAGACTGATTGTTAGTCAGAAGCTGAATTATATTTCAATGTTGCTAGGTACATTGTGGTTTAATAAACACTGTTGTTATGAGGTTGTTGCTGCTGTTTTATTGTTAACAGTGATGAGCAGTCAGAATAGGTTAAAGATTTTAGCATGTTGCTAATTTCTGGTTGTGTAGACCTAGTAAGTGATGTTAGGTTTCACTTATTGTTGTTGGTTAAAGTGATTGGGTGCTTTAAACTTTTATCTGATTGGTGATAAAGGAATTAGATAGATGATTGATTCCTAGGAGATGTTGGATGGATGCACTGTAAGTGTGCATAGGAAAAGATAGAAGCATGTACATTTGGATATGTGCATGTGGAAAGAATTCAAACAGTCTAAGTATAGTTGTAAGTTGCTATTGAGGATTAATGTATGCTAAGAGGTATGTGATTATATCACATTAGTTAGATTGATTGAGGTTAGATTTCGGGGATGAAATCTCTTTAAGGGGGGGAGAGTTGTAACATCCTCGAAATGGACCTAGTTGTTTATATATTATTTCTTGATTTAAATATGTATTTAAATGTGTTTGGAAATAATATTGTTTGAAATAGTTGAAATAATTGAAATAGGAGCCGAATATTCCAATGTGATAAATAAATTATTAATTGTTGTAAATTAATATAGTTGACGGTATAATAAAATGTTTGGACTCGCAAATGATTTTCGAGTTCCAGACAATAGATTGAGATGGGGTATTAAATTATACCCATATATTTGAAGTCGGTTTGAGGAGCCGACTTATATATCATTTTCCTCTTTTAGAAAGTTTCATATGAAACTTGAAAATCATCCAAAACCTTTAGAAATCCAAATCAAAACTTAGAAACCAAATTGAAATCGAATTTGGAGCTGCGATTGATTCTAGTTTCATTATAATCATCATCACAATTAAGTGTTCTTCAATTTGAGGTAAATTTGAATTTTAATCAATTTGATAGAAATTGATGAATTGAAAGAAATTGATGTTAGAATCATGTTATAAACGTTATATGATGATTACCTGAAGTTATTTGAGGTTTATAACGGTTAGAAAACGAGTTTTAAGGGTTTTGGTGAAAAAATCCGTGGGTTAAGTTTTGACCAGAGCGCAGATCGCTGGGGACAAAGGGAGTACCCGGCGGGTACCTCCCTTACCCAGCGGGTAGTGTGGAAATCAAGGGAAGCCGGCGGCTTCATGAGCTGTTACAGCATTCTTGTTTGATTGATAATGATAATGTGATGAGTATAAGTTACATATTAATATATGACAATAGTTATATTGTAATAACTAATATATGATTAGGAACTAGTAATATTTATATTATTATGTTAAGTTCCTAATATTATGGATTGATATAAGTTATGTATTGATGACCTGAATTACTAACTTATATTTGATTTATGATTCTCAGATGTGGAGAAGGCTCGGTGATATTAGACTACTGAGTGGAGGCCTGAGGTAGTCGGTGAGTGGATCTATAACCTCAGTGTGATTTAGTTGTAATGATTTGATTTACAACAAGTAATTTATAGTATTACTTTGATATGATGCATCTGTTGAGATATCTTGCCATGTTAGTTTGGTGGTTTGCTTACTTGGCTGTTTAAGCTAGTATGTAAGATTCTGAGGTCAACTTGACTTGACAGTTGGAATTGGTTGTTATTGTAGACGACAGGAGATCTTAAAACCTGAAATGTCGGTTTAGAGATCTAGGTCGTGTGTGATTAACAACTGGTTATCGGTAATTCTGTATAGGCCAATACAGATGATTGATAAGAGTTCCTTGAGTACCAAACCGGTATTAGGGTATCTCAGGAGCCACCGATCCTCATGACGATTGATAACGCTTGATTGGAAGTTGCTTGATTGAATGATTGGCTGATTGATTTCTGTTTATTGTTATTTGATGTAAACAGATTGTTATGCTAGGTTGTACTGTTGATTATAGTTTCATTCACTTAGCTTTATGCTAACCCCACCACAGTTCTTCCTGCAGGTTGAAATAGATGGGACATATTGGGTAGAGCAGGAAGTGTTTGGAATTGATGGAATGTTTGACAGGCTTTTACTCTGATGTTATTTTGATAACTAAAGAGATGTTTTGAATTATATAACACCGAGTTTGTTGAAATGTCATGTAATAAGCTTGAAAAAGTTTAGTGACATTTTGAGTACATTGATAGTATGTTTTAAATATACGCTTCCGAGTCACAAATATTATATTAAATGTTTATAATTAACGAGGGGTGTTATAATATGTGGGACAATTTATTAAACAATCTCATACCGACCCCAACCCATAATCCAACTTCACCAACGGCCACGTCTTCCGCTCAATCGAGCAACTCGTCACCAAGTCAACCGCCCGGGTTTTCACCATACGCAAATCCATCTACACCATTTCAAGCTTATCAAAGTTACCAAAATTACCACCATTTTTCACCATACGTTCCATTTCAACAAACTCCACCACCGTTTGGAAACCCACAATTTTAAACCCAACAACCACCCTTGATTTTCTCTCCATTTCCACCAACTCCAATTAACTATCTACACTTCGGAAACATCAACACTCCACCAGAAACCGGACCCGAATCCGAGCCCGAACCCGTGCCAAGCCAACCCGAAGCCGGTGCAAAGAAAGGAAAAGGAAAAAGGGTTCAAGTTAAATGGTCCGACGAGGAGGCGGTTATCTTATCCGAACGTTGGATCCACCGTTCCGAAAAATCAAAGGAAGGGGTTTCACAAAGCTTCGAAGCTTTTTGGGACAAAGTTTTAAGAGATTATAATTCGGTGGCACCTCAAGAACATAGTTTGAGCCAACTTCAAGGAAAGTGGAATAAAATTCGCAGTGATTGCAAAATTTTCATTGCAATCCACAAACATCTTACCAATCCTCGTCAAAGCGGGGCAAGTGACGACGACATTGTTAAATCGTGTCGTAAAGAGTTTAGGTCGCAACAAAAACGCGCGTTCATATATGAAAAATGTTGGAATGTACTCAAACTTTATCGAAGTTTATGGAAAATAATGGAGTCATGAGCAACCGATAGCCAAGCCAACCCGATCTCGAACCGATAAATCTTGGTGACGAAATGCCTACTTCCGAGCCTCTTGCGACTAACATGGAACGGTTGTTCCAAAACGACATAATTCGTCGCCCGTCCGGTCGTACTTCATCAAGAAAAAGTCAAAAAAGTTCGGGTTCAAGTGACGCCGCTACTTCTTCATACACTTTGAAAGAACAAGAACGTTTAGCAAACATACGATCCGCGGAATCACAACAAAAAACATTGGCCACGATCAGTGGCGGATCCACAAATACGTGTTATTGGGGGCGAAAAAAAATTGCAATAAAAACTACAATCTAAAACATAGTCGGAAAACGATGGGCAAAAACTACACAATTTAATCTAACAAAAAAAATACTTACAACGTATAACTGCAGCAAAATGTCAGCAAAGCAGCACACTTACAGCATCAAAACAACACACTTACAGCAGCTATAATGGCAGCATTACAGCAACACCAAACCAGCAACAAAACAGCACTAAAACGTGAACTAATCTGCAGCAAAACAACACACTTACGGTAGCTAAAATGGCAGCAAAACCGTAGCACCAAACCATCAGTTAAACTGCATGAAACCAACAATACAACTGCACCAACCCAGAAACAAAACGACACTAAAACGTCAACTAATATGTAGCAAAACAGCAGCTAAACTACAGCACCAAACTAATAGTTAAACAATACTGAACAGCACTGGAAACGACTCATTTACAACATCAAAATATAGGCTAAAGATATATTATATTAGCATCATTGTACAACAGCAAAAAACAGCCTAAACGAAGTAAAACAACAAAAAATAGTCTTCGTTCAGTTGAAGTATGTTAAACAAATTACATCATACACCTTTCCTTTACGAAGATGCATCATTTGGAAACGTTGAATTACATATTCATCCTTAACATTGGTGAGTGCTTCTCTTTCTATTGCATAAATTACACAAGCATTCAAAAACTCCTCCCTAATACGTGTCGCACCCCCAAATTATGATGCGGAAGCGATTCGGGTCGAGGCGCGACTAATCAATAATCAAGCACACAAGGTATACAATGAACGACTCTATATGCGTCGTTTTACACTGTTATAATATAGTTTACAAAAGCTATTGAGCCAAATGATAGAGATTCTATGGCATAACTAAATTATACAAAATATAGTAATGCATGACAATCTCTTGATGTCTGAATGCGACTTGAGCTAATGTGCATCCTGAGTGGCAGTCCTACTACTGCTGAATACCTGAGAATACACGCTAAAATGATCAGCTAAAAGCTGGTGAGCTCACAGGTTTAATGATAAAGTGTAATGTATGAACCGCAAGATTTAAGTATGAATATTTGTAATTAAACAAATAAGTAATTGATAAATGATGTATATAACTGCCATGAGCACATAGTCTGAGCTTAACTGAGGTGTCAGGATCACAATTAAGTGCCTGAGCGAGGGTTCCTCTATGCGTGTGCCTAATCAACACACGTATGAACAAATGATAATGCATCCGTTTGACCAGTCAGTGCTTGCTGACCCGGACGGGGATTGTCAGTCCCATATGGTACCATACACTAACATTCACGCTACAAAGTATTACCAAACTATGCTTGGAGGACCTAAATGATTAGATGAATATACTCATTCAGAATATAGCGATATTTGATACTTGCATTCACATGTAAAACAAAACAGGCATGTATTCTCACCCCTAGTGTAAAAACAGTAAAATAGGGGCTATGAGACTCACTTGAGCCTAATGAGATGCTATCAAGCACAAATGATAGTTTACAAGAGAAATGATGTCGTCTCCAACGACTGAAACCTGCTGGGCGTCCTAAACGTGCAAGGTTTTTAATGATTAGATATGGAAACCTGCTGGGCATGTTAAACGCGCAAGGTTTTAATGATTAGAGGTCTCAACAGACCATCCATGCTAGTTGTTCCCTTAACTAGTTATGTCCAATTACTTTGGTTAATGTTTATGTTTGAAGTTGTGAAAAAAATGTATACGGCCCGTTGGTGATAGTTTGAAATAATGTTTTATGAAAACATTATTATCGTGTTTGCTTAATAGTATTTTCATAATGTATGGAATTGTGTACGGGGGTCCGGGGGCAGCGCCCCTGGTTAGCGGGGTCCCAGGGGTGGCAACCCCTGGCGGGGTCTAAGGGGCTGGCCCCTGGCTGGGGTCGAGATGCCAAGTCAGCTCGAAGAATTTTTATTTCTTCTACATTGCTTTAATAAAAACGCATTCGAAATTTGTATTCGGGGTAAAATCAGGCGTCAAAATCTTAGTTCAAACACTTAATAAAAATCGTGCTACTCGAAGTTAACACGTGAACGGGTGAGGTTTTGGTACGCGGTTGGGTGGTTTTGAGAAGTTTAGCCTTTCGGCTAAGGAAACCTAGCCGTTCGGCTCAGGTGACCTAGCCGTTCGGCTAAGGTAGCCTAGCCGTTCGGCTAAGGCAGTCCAGCCATTCGGCTGGTAGCCTATTTCGGGCCAGTTCCAGTTCTGTTCGTGCAGGTTTTTGCATAAACGACTTCTAACCCAAATTTCGGACATAATCGGTTAAAGGAACATCAAAGCATGATAATACATGTAATTTAAACACAAATTATCGAAGAAAAAGTGGGTGATTCCTTACGATTAAAAATGGAGGTCGGATGGTGATGATGATGTTGATGGAGATGAAGAAGATGATGGAGATGAAGATGGTGGTGATGATGATGCTTGTTGATGCTGCTTCTTGTTGATGTTGTTGATGATGTTGAAGAGAGCCGAGAGAGGGAGAGACCGAGAGTGATAGATGATAGATGATGAAGAAATGAGAAAGAGTGAGGCTGCGTTTGGTGTAGTCGGCCAGCTCCAATTATTGGAGTTGGTTGGCTCCCACTCGTAGTACAAAAATACCCATGTTTTTGTAACCGATCGAAAAGTAGTATAATATTTTCGATTGATACATTTCTAAAAATGAAATCGTATATACTTTTAATCGAAGTATTTTATAAAAATACTTTTAGTGAGATATAAAAATATATCTTTGTTTTAAGTTTGATTGACGGATATGGTTCGAATGGTTTCATCGCATTTGAGTAAATTTGAATAAAACGAAATATGTTTTATTTTCATCCGAGTAAATAATAATTATTATTTTCAATAGTAATACATTATTTATTAGTTTTGCATTAATGTTTTGATTTGTACGATACAAAATACTTTATATATTATCAATATAATATATAATAAATAATGAGTGTATTAGATAATAATTTTAGAGAAAATTGCCCGTTTCATCCCTGTGTTTGTCCAAAAAATCACAATTCGTCCCTTATTTGAAGAAATGTCACTCGTAATCCCTATATTTGTCATTTTCGCTCAATAGTCGTCCCTATTAACAATTTTCGTTAGATTTCTCCATTAAGTCATGTGAAATGACTAAAATACCCTTTATCTTCCCTAACAAAAATACTATTTGCTATTTTTATTAAATCCTGATTCTACTTCCCCAATTCTAAAAAATTAAAACCATGATTGTTTGCATTCATAAACTACCATCACAAATGAGAGAATCCAACTCTGTAAAAATCCATAAATGGATAGATCATCATTAACATATATATAAATACATCAATCAGATCCAAAGTCTCACCACAATCCCCAAAACCCATGTTTATTTTTTCTTATTCTTCTTCTAAGCATACCTTCATCCATCGAGAGCACCACCATCATCCTAGTTGCTCGGTTGCTTGCTCCTATGTATAACGATCACAACAAGAAATCAACTGGAAGCATCATCACACCTTCATCGATGTTGCTTAAAATCGGATTCAACTGACGTCGGTGATATAACCGGCTCAATCAACTCCTGTTCACTGTTCAATTTCAGGTTCAGTTCAAGTCAACGCCGCCTATCGTTGTCGACGGTATGTCTGTTTTCCGACAACAACGAATAACCCTGGTGGTATTATCATGATTCACATAATCGATTTGTATTTTTGTTTTAGATCTAACACGATTTACAGGCAACCGGAATCGAGTGACGTTATATAGCAGCCGTTTCTTTTCGTTGAACCTTGATCACCACCGTTGTCACTTACGGATCTGGAGATGTGCAATTACCGACCTACTGTAGATTATCAACAATTAACTGAATATTCTGTTTTTGTTTGGATGGTAGCCGGATCTATGATGACACCTCGATCTTGTTTGTAAAAATCCTAGATCACGAGGTAATTTTTGCAATTGAAAGGGTGTTGCAGGTTATCGCCGGACTCGGTGGCGGTGATCGGATCTAGGCCTCATCGAAGTATATGGAACGATGGATATGGTATGGGTTATGCAGTTGCTGTCGGAGTATGTTGTGACGGTGATGGTCGGAAAATAGGTCTGCCGTTGGTGATTCCGGCAATGTAGGTTGAATGGTGACCGTAAATTCCATTCCGTCGAGGTCGGGCACATCGTCGGTCGATCATTAAATTTTTAGGAGTTGGTTTTCAAATTAATATATATTTGTATGCTGTTATATTGATTTGGTATTTGGTGATTTTTTAATTTGGTTTAATTGGTTTTGATTTCCAAGAATTGAAGTAAGAAGGGATTTGATTTTGTGTTTGGAACGGAGGAACAATAAATCAATTTGTGTATAATTTTAAGTGTGTTAACTTTGTGTTCCTTTTGGTTCTCTGTGTAAGTTTTTGAAGAAGAAAGAACAAATGAAAGAATGGCAATTAGGGTTAAGGGTAGAGAAAGAAGATAAAGGGTATTTTAGTCATTTCACATGACTTAACGGAGAAATCTAACGAAAATTGTTAATAGGGACGACTAATGAGCGAAAATGACAAATATAGGGATTACCAGTGACATTTCTTCAAATAAGGGACGAATTGTGATTTTTTGGACAAACACAGGGATGAAACGGGCAATTTTCTCATAATTTTATATTACTTAATACTTGTGTTCACCAACACTCGTGTAAATGAATCGGAATTTGGCCGATTTGATAATGCACGATTAAATTTAATCGCGTACTGATATATATATTAATCAATATACATATTGATACACACAATTAGCCTAGTACATAGCACTAATTACATGTATTACAAAATGATTATGAACTAATAACTAGTCCTAATTTTGACGGGTGTCACAATACGATTGCGTAAATTTGACTTAACAATTTTTATCGCCGAAAAGCATCTCTCAACCGTTGCGGTTGCAACGGGCAAAACCAATGTTAGCTTCAATAGTCGATAAACCAAGGGATAAAATATATCTTTCCTTGTTTTTACCATCACTCTAGCAAGGTCGTCAATACCATTCAAGTTAGCAAATCTTTGATCTTTTCGAACATTGCGTTGGTACATGTCAAGTTGTTTCTCAAGATCAATCATCTCAACACTATCAAAATCTTTTGGATATAGCTCACTCAATCTTATTTATTTCGTAGCATCAACCATTGAAAATGAATCACTGCGGCCATATTAATAAGTAACTCGGTACTAGCTTCACTAAAACGATCACCAAACTCTTGGATTTACATATCCACAATGGTATTGAAACACTCAACCTCATAATATCAATCTTGATTTTGAGAATAAAGATGAAGGATAATTTAACCAAAATATCAATCGCAACTTCGCAAGTATACAACCTGAACTTCTGGAAAAAAATAAAACGAATGATGCAGACATATACTCGTAAAATAATTTTTTAAGACCAATATCTAATTGGGATCAAAAATTCATTTTTTTTTAATCAGTGAGGGCCTTGGATTTATTTGGGCTGGGGGCTAAATGATTTATGGGCCGAGGGCAGTGTCAAAAAAAGTCATAAATCAACCTTGCATTTAACTGGGCCATGGAGGGCATCTGACCCCGGTTGCCCTTCATTGGCACCGCCCCTGGCCACGATCGGAAAAAATTCGGCCAAAAAAACTATCTTTAAATCGTGGAAAATGTTATATAAATCAATACTGACGTTTCTTAAAGGCAAGGAGAAAAACATGCGTGAATAGGTGCGAAAAACTGTGGTTGCTAATTATGAGACGGATTACAAAACGGTTTTTGGTCACGAAGCAGGTTCGGGTTCATTCCAAGTGAACGATTCGGACGAAGACGAGAACGAAAATGAAGACGAATCGGAGTAGACGACTAGTTATATTTTTTAGGGTAAATGATAAAAATCGGCAACGAACTGCCAAAATTTGTTCCAAGTATGCAACCTACCAATTTAATTGCTCAAGTATGCAACAAACTGGATAAATTTGTATTGATGTGAGTAAGATGGTAACCGGTTACCTGATTAACCGGTAATATTCATCATCTGGCTTTTTTTTTTAAATATATATATATAAAAAAACTGCTTATGTGGCTTTTTTTTGGATTTTTCGTTTTATAATTTCTTCAACCAATTATCATCTTCTTCCTAATTCTTTAAAAGAAATTACAGATCTTAACATGGCCATCATTACCTTTAAGTTTTCTAAACTCACAAATCAACATCATCCTTATTTCATAACAAAAATAAGATTATCACGATCAGCCGAAAACAACACATACAAACAATGATTTTAAAATCAAAATCAGTGAATCTTTTTGAATTTCATTAAATTGAACCTACACAAATATGTTCATATCCATCCATGTACAGACACACATATACATACATAAACCGACGAGCTCCGTCGTTTCTTAGTCACGCCGCCGTCACCGGCCACCGCACCATCTAGATCTCCGGCCTCCATCGTTATCTTAGTAACCGAACAGCCATTACCGACTCCCAATGTCTCTTCTTCATGATCAACCATGTCGTTCTCCTTTCAACCCGCAGCAAACTACATATCACCACACGATAGCAGTTCCGGCAGCACCGGTGGGCCCCAGCCGTCGGGATTGAACGGAAAGTTTCCGTTTTCAAAACGTATCGTCATTGATATTGAAAGGACAAATTAATATGCTTGTTAATCACATATTCTTCCCACGTTATTCTTCTATTGTTTAACAATCGACATCTTTAATTCTGACAATTGATTAAAATATTAACAAAAATTTATTCGAATTGGAAAGAAAAATGTGTAATTTTTATTTTTGTGTTGATAAACACGAAGTATCTACGGATATGGGTTATTATATCAAAAATGATAAATGAATATGCTTGTTAGTATCATCATCCACTAACAGCAGCATATTGTCGAAGACGGAGCTAGATGGCCGAAGTACATCACCTACCTAATCTGATGATATCTCGTTACTAGTTAGTATCATCATCCACTCTGGCTCCGATTCAATTTTCCGGCGAGGTGTCGTCACGGCGGCAGCTGAGACCGACGCCGTTATCTCAAGTAACTCCGGCGGGATTTGCGTCGATGTTATTAGGAATATCCTTGGCTTTATGTTGTTCATTTTGGTGTTGGAATCCAAATCTATGTGTGTGTATGTATAAATATAGGTTGGTGTAAAAATGGATTTATTAAATAGGATAAAAGAAATCGATGGGGTGTTCAGTGTTGATGTTGATGATAAAAGAAATTTGGAATCCAGATTATTCAGATCAAATCAAATATATGATGTGGATGCCACATGTTCGTTTGACGTGGCAAAAAAATCGATGTGGCAGCTTATGTGTAAGCTTAGTCAGCTATTCCAAATTTCAAAAGGTAAAAATGCACTTTATTAAGATCCCAACACATATTAATCCGGTTTGTTGCATACTTGAGCAATTAAATTGGTAGGTTGCATACTTGGAATAAATTTTGGCAGTTCGTTACCGATTTTTGTCATTTACCCTATTTTTTATTTACAATAAATGTATTTTTTTTAGGAATTGTAATGTTTTATTTTATAATGATGTAATGTATTTATTTTAAATGAAAATGTTTTATTTAAGTTTGTGTTTTAAATAAATAAAGAAATTAGTGTGTGGGTCCCAAAAAAGAGAAGTGATGTTAAGTGTAGGCCGTGAAGCGTCAACTTGTGTCAGTTTTGAAAAAAACTGACGTGACGCTGATGTGGCACAATATGAAAAATTTTAATTTTAAAATTTTTTATCGTATTCGCCATGGTGGCCCCAGGCATAATTGAGGGAATAAATTCTACAATGTCCAACTACCATATTTGGTCTATTCAAGATATATAAATTAAAATTAAAATTTAATTATAAGCTTTAACTCCAATAACTCACAAGTCACATCCATGTTATATGCCATTCAATGTACTTTTATCACACTTGAATCTTAAATCTGCAACTCATTGATGGGTCAGACCACTCCCAACAGTGGCAGAAAGTGACAGAAACTAACGCGCCACGTCTACGCCACGTATGCGCCACGTAAACTTTTTACAAAACCGACTGAAACTGACGGACCCCTGCCATCGGTGACTCCGTCACTTTAAATTTTGGACCCACATTTACCAATTTACCTTTAATTATACACACAAAAAAGAAAAGCAAAAAAAAAAAATTAAAACCGAAGCATCGTCGGATAACCGACGCCACAAACCGACGGAGGAAAGTGACGACCCGGTGCCAATGGTGTCACTTTCGTCAGTTTGAAGTGACGAGAAAGAGACGGAGCCGTTGGGAGGGATCTCACAAACCATCTCTAGGACAGAAACCTGTTGGTTATGATTTCATGTTTTACTTTGCAGCACATGATAACAAGAATACTAGATCTACATCGATCAATGCTCGTGGATGTAAGTTTACGATATTGATCAATTGAACCATGCAAATCCATATGTTCGTGTGATTGCTTTTATCTCTAAGATATTATGTTTTGATTGACAAAAGGAATTCGTATCACTTGATTAATTATTGGGATAAATAAATGTATTTCTCACCAAAGGGCCATTGGCTAGCGGTATCGAGATGACCTTTCAACCATGAGGTTGTGGGTTGAGTCCAGGGGTGTATATGTAAATCTTCGTGAAAAAATTGTATATATTCATGGTGGGGTGTCGGTGCCTTTCTAAAAAAATAAATAAATGTATTTCTCTGTTAATGCTAATACCAGATTTTGCTTACCACTGGTTACTTATTCATCAGAAGCTAATTAAAATCAGGAAAAAGTGTTCAAATGTGATACATGGCGTTTTCAGTTTTCAGAAGAGTACAAGAAATTTTGTGATGGCTTTATATTGTATTTTCATTATGCTAATATCTTGTAAATTTGCTTGAACAAAGCTGTAAAACTACCTAAATTTGGTTCTTTAATTAAGTTTCTAATCTGCTCTCATATACTCTTATACTTGGTATGAGATCTGTTTGATTGTTGGTTATTTTGGATTGACAAGAACTACTTTCCTTCTCATTTCAAGCTATTTCTTTTAATTATGAAGTTGAGTTTTAAGGGGAAGAAATCGAAACGGTGTATTTAAAGTAACTACTCAAAATAAAAATAATAATCAGGATTAAAGGAAGCAGTTCAAACGGGTCATAACATAATTTAACAAAATTGGACAAAAGTGTTTCGGGTCATATGTTAGGTACATTTGAAACGGGTCGTTTTGCTGTACATATAAAAGGCATATCATTAACGTGATGCTATGGGTGTACATGGAATATTACAGTATCTATAACCGCATGAAGTTACAGAAGTATCTACTTTAAACCATCAAATTTTGAGCTTTCGTATTTTTGTTTTTTAAAGTCAGGTAAATGAGATTTTCATTCAACTGGAGGTATCAGTCGAATCAGCTTGTATCCCCTGTTGATTTCAGTCAAGAACCTGTTATCAAAAATCTACAGCAGATAACTTATTACACTCCCAAAAGTGATTTTGCAATGGGGATTCTAAGATTGCTTTCATGATGGCAATTTTAAGAGTTCTTCAGTCACCAAGTTAATAACGATTTGTTCAAGTTTAATTATGGCGAGCGCATATACAATGCTGGGTAGAAAAGACGCTATTGATTCAAGGGCCCGGAGTAATTTAGTACCCAAACTATTCACTTACTCATTTCAGACTATACAGAAATTAGATCAACCATTCACATAAAATTTCTTTTATATCAGGGAGTGGTTTCAAGTTTTTGTCAGTGAACAACACCGAAATGCAAATTTATAAGGAGTGGTCGATTTTGAAACAATGTGAAAGTGGACCCATCGACAATGTGTTGGACCACTCTGAAAGAAAGAAAATTACCTTCAACTTGACGTCAAGGGCTCAACACCAACGGTTTAATGCCGGTGGGCAGTGGTCAAGGTTGCCCACGCCGCATGCTCTAAGAAAGGAAAAGAACATAGTAATGTTCACAACTTACGAAACTACCTTAAATCTTACCAAATGTCAAACAATAGCAGCAAAAGCTAGCATGTTCCCCTTATTGTACTTTAGTGCAGATTCTTATTGAATGTCAAACTATAACAACAAAGACTTAACATGTTCCCCTTATTGTACTTTAGTGGAGATTCTTATGAATGCTTTGCCATAGTTATGGATTCTACTACATTTTGTAATAATAACTGGGCTTTGCAAGATATAGCAAATATATAATTCCATGGAAAACTTGATAAGTTAAAGAAAACATCAATATACATCTCAAATTCCACGGCTTAACTTGTATGGTGCATTTGTGATTTTGGTAACTAACTCAAGTCAAACAAAGAACTACCTTTTTAGTTGTTTCACCTCTATATAAATGTGTCATGTTTGAGGTTCAAATATCTAAACCACACCCACTAGCATAACTTGAATCAACACCACCATGACGAAACCAAATCGAGCTCATTTTCTAGCCCTCGTGACCATTCTTTCGATTTCTTATCTTGCTACAACTATCGAAGCACAAGTTTGCAGCCCAAGTGGCCGCCTTAGGGGGAAGAAACCACCAGGTAATCACTGCAACCACCATAACATGGCGGAATGCTGCAAAGAAGGGAAATTTTATGAAACTTACCGCTGCTCACCACCAGTGTCACGAAGAACAGAAGCTATCCTAACGCTTAACAGCTTTGAAAAGGGTGGGGATGGCGGGTGGGCGTCACAATGTGACGAAAAATTTCACTCTGATAAAACTAAAGTGGTTGCATTATCAACTGGTTGGTATAATAATGGCAAAAGATGTCTCAAGCCTATCACAATTTATGGTAATGGTAGGAGCGTGCAAGCGAAAGTGGTTGACCAGTGTGACTCAACCATGGGGTGCGACGACGAGCATGCTTACCAACCACCGTGCAGGAACGATATTGTGGATGCATCACATGCAGTTTGGGAGGCTCTCGGTGTGCCGAGAAAGGACCGGGGCTGGATGAAGGTTACTTGGTCTGACTAAGGTTTCATGGCATCTATACCATAAGACAATAAAGAACGTGCAATAAAGTGATATACAGTGGTGATTATTCTAATACTTTCAACTTCGAATGCAATTTCGGTTTCAGCTGCAACTTCCAGTTATGAATGAATGTTGTTCACATTCAACGATTTCATTTTCATTTACGACGAATGTAAAAGACAAGAAAACGTACTTGTAAAAATTTATTTCATTAATAAAAGTTTGCTTACATATAGATCACATCACACAAAAACATTCAGGAACTATAGTGCATATAAAACGAAAGCTCATTATTGAGAAATAAGGGAAGAGCGTGTCACAGGGCGCAGTACTTAAGCAACACCAAGTTGTTTCTTTATATCCTTCTGCAATGTAGAAAAAGACGAACAAAAACATGAGTTCTCTGGGAGTTGATCATTATAAAGATTATGTTATTAACTGGAGGATCGTTATAAAGATCATGTTATTAACAAGAGTTTTACCTCGATGCTTAGAGGAGTGGTGGTTGGAGCATAGCGATCGACGACCTTCCCTTCTTTATCGACTAGAAATTTAGTGAAGTTCCACTTAATACTGTCACCGAGAAGCCCTCCTTTGCTTGATCTCAAGAAAGTGTACAAGGGGTCCGCGGCTTTGCCATTCACATCAACCTATATCAATTGAAAATTCTAGTTTACAAACGAAAGTAAATGACAAACAAGAGAGTCACCAAGTCATTCAACACTTTCTGTTTAGTTCCATTGGATGTTGCAAAATGGGCATGCTAGATAGGTTAGGTCGAGTAATAAGTCAAAACGATTTCAGGTCGAACAACTCAAAATGGTTTGGGTTGGCACAGAAACATTTTTTGTCCTTTTTTTTTTGTAACTTTAATAGTTAACGTGTTATTAACATGATTACAAAAACTATAGTACTCCCTGTTGCAACTACAATCCAACTTTTTTTAAGAAAGCAATCGAGGACATTGAGTGCATTAGAAGTAAACTTTGATCAACTTTCAACCTGTTCAACCCATTTGACTTATTTCCTTTCTAGCTAAATGACCGTTTTGAGATCAAACATAACTCAAAATCAACCAATTTAATAATAAAGGGGTCAAAGTAGCAACCTCTATGTTTTAATCCCTACAATACTAACCTTGCCAAAGACGGGATATTCGGCTTTGAAGCGAGTGCAAACGAACTCCTGAATTTCTTCATTGCTTCCTGGTTCTTGGCCGTTAAATTGATTGGATGGGAAAGCAAGAATCTCAAGACCTATAAAATCACACAAAAAATAGCTTCTGATTACAACAAGTCCTTCCAAATGTTGGAAAAAATACACCTCAAGAGTGCCGGAAAAAAAGCGCACCTTGATCCTTGTACCTCTGGTACAGGGTAGTCAGCTCAGGGTAATTAGAATTTGTAAAGCCACTTTAAAACAAAACAGCAGATTAGAACACAGTTGTAAGTTGTAACTGATTAGCATCACTATTATTGAAAAGTGAAAACTGGTTAGAAGTAATAGCTTACCATTGTGATGCAACGTTAACAATCAACAAGACTTTTCCCCTAAACTTGTTAAGATCCACTTCTTGGCCCTTTGCATCCTGAGAGAAAATATATTTAATTTCTATATTTCTTCATACATCATTAAGGAATATGCTTATATGCATACTAATTGATTCAAGAAACAATCTCTCTAGAGAGCCATCAAACAAAACACAATTAATAGGATCACGTTGAAATCTTTTATGCATAAGCATACTCACCCACAAGAAACACAATGTAATCTAAAACTTCAAAACATTAAGATCATTTCACACACTTTAAAGCAACATGAAGTACAAAAAACACAAATAACATGATCAAGATTAAATTTCTACATCTAAACATACTCATCCAATTAACTAAATCATTAATCAATCAAGATCATATCAAAATCTTATAACTGTTATTATATCAACTAAAACACACACATACACACACACACACACAACTCAAAATTTTCACATCTTTTTGGAGCTTACTGGAAATACCATATGTCAACAAGTTTTGAGCTAGCTTTGCAAATAAGCTAATCCAAACTCCAACTATCTCAAACCCCTTAAATCAACAGTATACAACAAAACTAAACACAAATAATTATGAAATATATCGAATTTCTTATAGCCATAATGTAAAAATACATCTTCAATACTTCAAAACCATATAATCAAATTTATATCAGCTAACAGCAAAATAAAGTTTGGATTTTTATCACCAATAATGCCAAATGAACCTTTAATCAATAGATATCACTTCAAAACCCTAAAAATGAAATAAACAAACCTTAACACTGAAATCATAAACTGATTGCTTCGATTGAGTAGCCATTGATCTTAAACCTAACACTGGGGTTCTGTTGCTACTACAGAATCTTGTAGAAAACCAAGATCTTTTTGAACCTATTGAGTTAGAATTTATAGAGACAGATGAAATTTGGAAAGAATTTAGAAGGGTTTTTGAAGGAAAGATAAGATTTTTTTGGGTGATGATATTGCTGAACACACGAGCTGATGAACACATCATCTGGGTTCTGTATTTATATAAATCTTGTATGGAGGATGAATTGTAAAAAAATTACAAAAAATGGCAAAAAGGTCATTATTTGATTCTTTTGTGTTGTGTGCGTGTGGATATTGCGATGATACGTGTGCGTTTCATGTGTCATGACGTGGCAGTTAGTATCATGTGTGAATGAAATGTGGAAACGACGAAACCGTATTTTGTTTGAAAGTTTGATCGAATTGCCCCTTGAGGTTTGATGTACTTATATTATTAGTCCTTCAACAATTAAACTTCTAAGGTTTTAAAAGTTCACTCTCTTTCGTCCCACTCGAAATGTCTACATTTCTATTTTTAGTTGTCCCATTTCAAGTGTCCATTTCTTATTTCAACTAGTCAAAAAAGATTTTAGTAGATAGAGATGATATTTGATTGGTGGAATTTGTAGTTAGTGGATAATCCTAAAACTTTATGCTCAGTCAAAGAGGACGCTTTGACTAGGATGGAGAGAGTATTATTATTAGCAAGGTTGTTAAGATCGAAATCTTACTTAGGATCATTTTTGTCTTTGCAATATCGGGTTCGTAAGATCGAATCGGGATCGTAAGATCGAATCGGGATCGTAAGATCCTACTCATATGTTATAATCTCATACATTTTTGTTATAATACATCTAGAAGACAAATGCATGACATCTTAATTAAATTTTTATGGTTTAAACACCATAACATTAATTTAATACTATTCGTAAGAATGTAAATTACTATATTTGTTACTAACGATATAACTTTTCACATGTTAGACTATTATAATTAAAGGATTGATTAATTTTACATGTATTAATAGACTACATGATAAGCACATTAACCTTTTATTGTAAAAAATCAACACATTTATATTTTGTTAACTAATTTATTCATGTTGAGTAAGATCGTAGCGGGTCAAGATCGTAAGATCCTATGCTCAGAATCAATATAAGATCGAGATCATAATAAGATCCTATGATTTTAAGATCTTATGCAAGATCGTGGTCGTTTGCGTTCACGAGGATCGTAAAATCGTAAGATTTTAAGATCAGGATCGGGATCTTAACAACTATGATTATTGATGAATCATGGTTCATGCTTTGGCTGCTAGTGTTAAATAACATGGATTCAAGGGAAAGACAGATATCATATGACTAGTTTGTTGAAGACAGATATGTGTAACGGATTTATCTCGATAAGCTCACCGCGCAGCCTTAGTCTCGATTAAGTAAGCCTTGTTCAAAACAACCAACGATTCTAGTAGCCAAAGAGAGCACAAGAGAAAGAACAAGTGGAATGAAAGAAATGATTTGATTATTATAGAGAACTTACAAGTGATTATATGTAACATCCTCCGTACCGGTCTGGTAATTTCTATTATTTTAATTGCGTATTTAATTGTTTTAGAAATTACTTGGTATTAATTGTTTAATTGAAAAACTTAGTTAAATAAGTCCCAGAACTTATTGTGACTAGTGAAATATTAGTCGTTTTAAATTACCTTAGTTAACGGTAAAATAAAATAAGTTTCTCGCAAAATGGTTTTTAGGTTCCAGACAATAGATTGAAAGGGGACTAGTTTTAAGTGAATACGGAGTCGGGGAAAAACTTAGCCGACTTATAACCTTTCCTTTTTAGGAAAGTTTGATCATTTCCTTTCACTCTAAACTAAAACTTAAAACTAGAACTTAGCTACAAGAATTCTTCAAACTTAAATCTATAATCAAACTTTTGGAACTGAAATCTTGAGCTAATCATCATCATTATCATCTCCACATCTTTGAATTTGTAAGTATTTATGTTTAATAAATCTTTTGAAATTGGATTATGATTTCTTAGATTGAATTCATAGATATAAGATGTTATTGGATGTTGTATGAGGTTTATTGTTGTTAAAATGAAGTTCTTTGCTGTTTGAAACTAGCTATAGCAACTGAACATGAGTGATTTTGTGAGTTTGGTGTTAAAATTCGGGTTATGGGGTTTTGCTGGGCGATGATCGCTGGTTCAGGGTATGAACCCGGCGGGTAGTTCATCAAGACCAAGAACCCGGCTGGTAAACCGGGAACCCGGCTGCTTCTCCAGCCTTTAAAACGCAATTTAATTCTGTTACCCCAACTTTTAATTCACCCGGTTGTTTCACCGGGTACCCGGCTGGTTAAGCCCAGTACCCGGCGGGTACTTGGGCTACCCGGCGGGTAGTAACCCGTTTTGTAGCTTTTTGATTTTAAGTCATTACACAGTAAAATGTTGATAAGTATATGTGTATATGCTTTATTATGAACCATGAATATGATTAGGAACTTATTATCGTTATGTAAATAATATATAGTTCCTTGAATTATGTTGAATATAAGTTCCGTATTGATGATCCTGATTACTAACTTATATTGATTGTTGTTCTCAGATCCTTCAAAAGATAAGTGATACTTGGAATCTGAGTTGGTGAAGACCAAGGTATCGGTGAGCGGATTTAGAACTCACCTTTCGATTTAGTTGTAACCGTTTGGTTGCGACAAGTAAACGTAGATTGATTATAAGACTATTTAGTCTATGTTATTGATTATGAATCTACGTGATATGTGATTCTATGTGTATCTGTTATTGAGGTCAACGTATAGTTGGATTTTTGGTTATTATGTGAATTACACAGGTTTTGATTCATCTGTTGTGTTTGAGACCTGTGCATGAGTTTAATAACCAATAGTTATCGGTCTATTCTGTAATGGCCATACAGATTGACGTTAAGTGTTCTTGGAGAATCCCCGGGTATTATGATTCCTCCAGAGCCACCGATCCTCATTGAAACTGAAATAGAAATGTGTTTACGTTTAATTGTTGTAAACAGATTGTTATGCTAAGTTGAATTGTGTATGATAAATTCATTCACTTAGCTTCGTGCTAATCCCTCGTTTTAACTTCCTGCAGATTATATTTGATATGTGGGTGATCAGGAAGTGGATGCTTTGCAAGGAAAGTTTGGCAGCTTGTAAACTCTGATATGGTTTTGTTATAAACCTAGTTTTGTAATACATAATACCCCGGCTTGTGTAGTTTTAAACAGTTTAAATTTGGTGTGTTTTGAACATGTAACTGTTTGTGTACATTATCTTAATGTACAGTATATAAATATGTTTTAAATCCATACGCTTCCGAGTAAAATAATAGAATATTATTGTAAAGAAAGAGGGGTGTTATAAGTTGGTATCAGAGCATAGTTTTGGGCTAATTGAGCATTGTAAAGTGTTCAATCCCAATTCTGAAGCATGTTTTGTCAAACATTCCTAGTATGGGATTTAGCATTGGTTATAAATTGTTAGTAGTTAGGTGCTAACGATTAACAATTGTTGAGTTATTGTGATGAAAACAGATATGACAGATAACGAGCAAACGACCGCCAACCCTAATAATGCCTCAAGAACCGATGCTCCTCCTTTGCATATACAAAGTGAACCACCGGCTCATGATGGTACTTCTGCTCGTGCTGGTGAAGAATCAAATCAAGATGACTATATGCATGAAATGGAAGATGAATTGATTTCCCTTAGAGAATTCAAAAGACAAACTGAAGCTGCGTCATCTCAGCAACGGTTTCAACAACCTATCTATCCATTTGGTACTATTCCCTCATCTCAGACTAATAAGACATGTTCTTTCAAGACTTTTATGGCCAGTAAACCTCCTGAATACTCTGGTAGTCCTAATCCGACTGTTACTTTAAATTGGTTGAGAAATATTGAAAGAAAGTTCGAAGTGACTTGTTGTGAGGAAAAGTTTAAAGTTCCATATGCAGTACAGTGTCTTAAGGATGATGCAATGGTCTGGTGGGATTCTATTACCGGCCATTTGACCCAACAACAAAAGGAAACTATTCAGTGGTCCGAATTTCATCAAGCGGTTCGCAATCAGTATTGTTCAGATTTTGAAATGGCTCGAATCAGACGGGAGTTTGTAAATCTTCAATTGACTGATAAGATGACAATGGATGAGTTAATAACCCAGTTTACCGAGAAGTTGAGGTTTGTTCAACAGTGGGTCCCTGATGAGAAAACGAAAATTGAACAGTTTGTTGATGCTTTACCTTCTAATTATCGTACTACTGTGAGATTAGCGGGTACTCTATCCCAAGCTTTTAATCTTGCACGTTCAGTTGATAGTGATATGAGAGGTCCAGTTTTTCCATCTAAGGATAGATCCGATCAGAAATCCAGAAATGAATCTTCAGGAAAAGGGAAACAAAGGTGGCAGGGTAACCGACAGGGCCAGAAAAGCAGTGGCAGTAAAAGTGTTTCTTCTGGTAGTTCTAACCGGTGTAGTACTTGCAGGTCTAAGCATACTGGGCCGTGTACACCTCAGACAAATAAATGTGTTAAATGTGGAGAGCTTGGTCATGAGTTTAAGAATTGCAAGTTTCCTAATTATGTGTGCTGGCATTGTAAGAAAGAAGGGCATCGTGTCGGTCAGTGTCCAGAGGCGGGGAAACAGGGTTCGATTTCGGTCGGGAGTTCGTCATCTTCCGGGCAAAAGCGGAAGAATCCTCCGCCAGCTACGAGTAGGGCTTTTCAGATGACAGTCGATGAGGCTGTCCACACAGATGATGTGATTACTGGTACTTTTCTTATAAACTCTGTACCAGCACGTGTTTTATTTGATTCTGGAGCAAACTGCTCATTTATATCTGTGTGTTTCTGTGATAAGTTGAAACTGATTCCTACTGTGATAACTAAGCCCTTAGAAGTAGAGATTGTTAGTGGCAAGTTAGTTCCTGTTACCACTTCGGTGACTGGAGCTAATATTGTAATTGATGGTAAGACTTTTCCAATTTCGTTTCTGTTAATGCCGATTCCAAGTTTTGATGTGATTGTTGGCATGGATTGGTTGAGTCAGTTTAAAGCTAGTATAGATTGCCACCATAAGCTGATTAGAATCCCAATTTCTGAAGAGTCATATGTTGTGGCTCGAGGAGAAAGGGATGGTGAGTGTATACCTCTGATTTCTATGATGAAAGCTAGGAAGTCGTTGTCTAAAGGCTGTGAGTCTTACCTGGCTTATGTGATTGATGTGAAATTAGAAAGGAAATCCATTTCTAATGTTCCGGTTGTTTCTGAATATCCGGAAGTGTTTCCCAATGAATTGCCTGGTTTACCACCGGTTAGGGAAGTTGAATATCAAATTGATCTTGTTCCTGGCTCGTCGCCTGTAGCCAAAGCTCCCTATAGATTAGCTCCTTCTGAAATACGTGAAATGATGAATCAGATACAGGAGTTATTGGATAAAGGATTCATTAGACCTAGTTCTTCTCCTTGGGGTGCACCAGTTTTGTTTGTGAAAAAGAAGGATGGGTCTTTTCGTATGTGTATTGATTATAGGGAACTGAATAAACGAACAGTAAAGAATAAATATCCACTGCCTCGCATAGACGATTTGTTTGATCAGTTGCAGGGATCTTCATTCTATTCTAAGATTGACTTGAGATCAGGTTATCATCAAGTTCGTGTTCGTGAACATGATATTCCTAAAACTGCTTTTCGAACCAGGTATGGTCATTTTGAATTCCTGGTTATGCCTTTTGGTTTGACTAACGCTCCAGCAGTTTTTATGGATTTGATGAACCGTGTTTGTCGGCCTTTTCTTGATAAATTTGTTATCGTGTTTATCGATGATATTCTGGTATATTCTAAATCTGAATCAGAACATGAAATGCATTTGAGAATAGTGTTGGAAACTTTGAAAAGAGAACACTTATATGCAAAATTTTCTAAATGTGAGTTCTGGATTCGGGAAGTACAGTTTCTGGGTCATATTATTTGTAATGATGGTGTCAAAGTTGATCCTACTAAAATTGAAGCTGTTATGAATTGGCATGTTCCAAAGAATCCTTCTGAAATCAAAAGTTTTCTTGGGCTAGCTGGATATTACATAAAATTCATTAAAGACTTTTCAAAGATTGCTGGTCCGTTAACAAAATTGACAAGAAAAGATGTTAAGTTTCAGTGGGATGAGTCACAGGAGACAGCTTTTCAGACCCTAAAGCAGTTATTGTGTCAGGCACCTGTGTTAGCTTTACCAGATGGCTCAGATGATTTTATTGTTTATTGTGATGCATCCTATGCTGGTTTGGGTGGTGTTCTTATGCAGAAAGACAGAGTTATTGCTTATGCTTCTCAGCAATTGAAACAGCATGAAAGAAATTACCCTACCCATGATTTAGAACTGGCAGCTGTCGTGTTTGCTTTGAAAATCTGGAGACATTATCTTTATGGTGCGAAATGTATTATTTATTCTGATCACAAAAGTCTTCAGTATGTGTTTTCTCATAAAGAATTGAATATGCGTCAGAGACGATGGTTAGAACTAATCAAAGATTATAATTGTGAAATTCGTTACCATCCAGGCAAGGCGAACGTGGTTGCTGATGCGTTAAGCCGAAAAGGTACTTCTGATCGCATTTATTATTTGAAAGTTGATGTTTCTTCTGACTTAGTGGATAAAATTAAAGATGCACAGCTAGAAGCTTTATTAGATCCTAATCTAAAGTCAGAAATCATGTTGAAAAGAAAAGATTTGTTAGTTGATGATTCTAGAGGATTAAAGACTTTCCAGTCTCGTGTTTGGATTCCTCTGATTTGTGGTATTCGGGATATGATTTTGACTGAAGCCCATAAGTCACGTTTATCTGTTCATCCCGGCAGTACCCGAATGTATAATGACTTGAAACCCTTGTATTGGTGGCCCACAATGAAAACCGATATTGCAAAATTTGTTAGTACTTGTCACATTTGTGCTCAGGTCAAAGCTGAACACCAGAAACCGTATGGGTCATTGAAACAGTTAGAAATTCCAGAGTGGAAGTGGGAACATATCACTATGGATTTTGTGACTAAACTTCCGCGTACGTCTCGAGGTAATGACATGGTTTGGGTTATTGTTGACCGATTGACCAAAAGTGCTCATTTTCTGGCTACCAGTGAAACTGCATCTCTGAGTAAGCTTGCACAGTTGTATGTAAATGAAATAGTTTCGAGACATGGAATTCCTTTGTCGATTGTGTCAGATAGAGATTCTCGGTTTATTTCTCATTTCTGGCAGAGTTTGCAGCAAGAATTGGGTACACGTGTAAATCTCAGTACAGCTTATCATCCTCAGACCGACGGTCAGTCAGAACGTACAATTCAGACGCTTGAGGATATGTTACGGGCTTGTGTTTTAGAATATGGAGGTTCTTGGGATTCTCATTTACCGTTAGTGGAATTTGCTTATAATAATTCCTATCATTCCAGTATCGGTATGCCTCCATATGAGATGTTATATGGTAGACGTTGCAGAACACCTACGTGTTGGTTAGAAGCTGGTGAGAAACAGTTTTCGGGTCCAGACATTGTTCAGATAACGGCTGAGAAAGTGGCTATTGCCCGAGAAAAGTTGAAAGCTGCACGTGACAGACAGAAACAGTATGCTGATCCACGTAGACGACCAGTGACTTTCTCTACAGGTGAGTTAGTTTATCTTAAAGTATCTCCGTGGAAAGGTGTTATTAGATTTGGAAAACGAGGTAAATTGGCTCCACGATACATTGGACCGTTCAGAATCAGTCAAGTTGTTAATGATCAGTCGGTTATGCTTGATCTTCCTCCTGAACTTGCTGGTATTCATAGCACGTTCAATATTTGTTATTTGAGAAAATGCAACGTTGAAGACCAGTCGCAGATTCTCCCTTTGAAAGACTTGAAAGTCGACCAGAACCAGAAATTAGTTGAAGAACCTATTGAAATTGTTGATCGAAAAGTTACTAAACTTAGAAAGAAACAAATTCCTATGGTTCTAGTGAAATGGAGACACAGTTTAGGTTCTAATTTGACCTGGGAGACTGAGGAATCTATGAAATCCAGATATCCTGGATTGTTTGGTTTTGGTGAGATTTCGGGGACGAAATCTCTTTAAGGAGGGGAGATTTGTAACATCCTCCGTACCGGTCTAGTAATTTCTATTATTTTAATTGCGTATTTAATTGTTTTAGAAATTACTTGGTATTAATTGTTTAATTGAAAAACTTAGTTAAATAAGTCCCAGAACTTATTGTGACTAGTGAAATATTAGTCGTTTTAAATTACCTTAGTTAACGGTAAAATAAAATAAGTTTCTCGCAAAATGGTTTTTAGGTTCCAGACAATAGATTGAAAGGGGACTAGTTTTAAGTGAATACGGAGTCGGGGAAAAACTTAGCCGACTTATAACCTTTCCTTTTTAGGAAAGTTTGATCATTTCCTTTCACTCTAAACTAAAACCTAAAACTAGAACTTAGCTACAAGAATTCTTCAAACTTAAATCTATAATCAAACTTTTGGAACTGAAATCTTGAGCTAATCATCATCATTATCATCTCCACATCTTTGAATTTGTAAGTATTTATGTTTAATAAATCTTTTGAAATTGGATTATGATTTCTTAGATTGAATTCATAGATATAAGATGTTATTGGATGTTGTATGAGGTTTATTGTTGTTAAAATGAAGTTCTTTGCTGTTTGAAACTAGTTATAGCAACTGAACATGAGTGATTTTGTGAGTTTGGTGTTAAAATTCGAGTTATGGGGTTTTGCTGGGCGATGATCGCTGGTTCAGGGTATGACCCCGCGGGTAATACCCGAACCCGGCGGGTAGTTCATCAAGACCAAGAACCCGGCTGGTAAACCGGGAACCCGGCTGCTTCTCTAGCCTTTAAAACGCAATTTAATTCTGTTACCCCAACTTTTAATTCACCCGGTTGTTTCATCGGGTACCCGGCTGGTTAAGCCCAGTACCCGGCGGGTACTTGGCTACCCGGCGGGTAGTAACCCGTTTTGTAGCTTTTTGATTTTAAGTCATTACACAGTAAAATGTTGATAAGTATATGTGGATATGCTTTATTATGAACCATGAATATGATTAGGAACTTATTATCGTTATGTAAATAATATATAGTTCCTTGAATTATGTTGAATATAAGTTCCGTATTGATGATCCTGATTACTAACTTATATTGATTGTTGTTCTCAGATCCTTCAAAAGATAAGTGATACTTGGAATCTGAGTTGGTGAAGACCAAGGTATCGGTGAGCGGATTTAGAACTCACCTTTCGATTTAGTTGTAACCGTTTGGTTGCAACAAGTAAACGTAGATTGATTATAAGACTATTTAGTCTATGTTATTGATTATGAATCTACGTGATATGTGATTCTATGTGTATCTGTTATTGAGGTCAACGTATAGTTGGATTTTTGGTTATTATGTGAATTACACAGGTTTTGATTCATCTGTTGTGTTTGAGACCTGTGCATGAGTTTAATAACCAATAGTTATCGGTCTATTCTGTAATGGCCATACAGATTGACGTTAAGTGTTCTTGAAGAATCCCCGGGTATTATGATTCCTCCAGAGCCACCGATCCTCATTGAAACTGAAATAGAAATGTGTTTATGTTTAATTGCTGTAAACAGATTGTTATGCTAAGTTGAATTGTGTATGATAAATTCATTCACTTAGCTTCGTGCTAATCCCTCGTTTTAACTTCCTGCAGATTATATTTGATATGTGGGTGATCAGGAAGTGGATGCTTTGCAAGGAAAGTTTGGCAGCTTGTAAACTCTGATATGGTTTTGTTATAAACCTAGTTTTGTAATACATAATACCCCGGCTTGTGTAGTTTTAAACAGTTTAAATTTGGTGTGTTTTGAACATGTAACTGTTTGTGTACATTATCTTAATGTACAGTATATAAATATGTTTTAAATCCATACGCTTCCGAGTAAAATAATAGAATATTATTGTAAAGAAAGAGGGGTGTTATATTATATGACCTTACGATCTTAGTTACGATCCTATAAAAATTACGTTTCTATAACGATCCAACATGTTTTTGTGAAGTAGAATCGTAAGAATAGTATGATCCTACGATCAAAATCGCGATTTTGACAACCTTGCTTGTGATATTTACAAGTCTATTTATACACACAAGTAAATACCACAAAATTACAAAATGTAATTATATCCTTCTTTTATATTTCTAACGATGTGTCTAGAGATTGTTTTGTGTTTGTCTCATGCTTAAGAATTTGCCAACCAACTCACGGTTACAATATAGTTTTATGTCCAAGACATGATTTCGACTAAATTTAACGTTGTCACTAATCATTGTCGTTTCGTGGCGTTGTTCAGAACCCCGTAAATGCGTTGCTCCTTGACCCCACCCGCTGACCAGCCGATGAAAATGTAATCAAGGCTCTGCCTCTTGGACCTCGCTAGTGGCATTACCCTGAATTAGAACCTCATAAGGGGGCACGACACATTTGTCTCACACAACCCGAAATTTAATAACTTAGCTAGATATACACTTCTCACCATCTAACACATGTCCACTAATTCGCAAATATACTATAGTATACAACATTCCCATTTTATATATCCCCACGAGTGTATTATCAATTATTGGAAATTACGGGAGTGTCTTAAACAAAAGTATATATATAAAGGGGTTATTCGTAAATATATGGCTCCAAAATCAAAATTTTGTTATTTTGCCTAAATAAGAAATTGCGGTTTCACACTTTGTCCTCATGTACTCGTGAATTCGTGATCTTTTTCACCAGATTTCTTTCTTTCTTTCTTTCTTTCTAGAACCCTTCAAATTTATTACTCCGTATTATTTTCTTTCGAAAAGTCGAAAACGAAAAAGAAAAACACACATATATATTTGCACGGTGAGTATCAACGAAGTTTAAATAAATACAAATCTCTCTTCTCATCTCACTTAATCTCACTTCTCATCTCATCTCATCTCACTTCTCACTTAACTATTATAAGAGGAGCATATTTGCCTAATCAAAATGTTAAGAGACTTAAATGGTTCAAATGTGATTAGCAAATAAATGATCATGGTTATTATTAAAAGACTAAATAACCATTTTTAATCAATAATTGAAAAATCAAATTATATTAATTACATTAATTCTTTTAAATCATGATTTAAATGAATTGCTATTAATACTCGAACTATTTAGGAGTTTATATCCTGAAAACTTAATCTTAAGCAATCTTCTCCTTCATTCTTCGTATATTCAAAATTCAAATTCAAATTCAATCCAATCCAATATTTCTTCTCCAAACGATTTAGAACCAGATATATTACTATGGATTTGTATGTTTGATTATCATTGCAGATCACTACCATGATCTCATTCTTCACTACTTTTCTCAAAGTTTTGTTTCCTTATCAACCAGGTACCTAATCTATTTGTTGCTATATGTTTTTTTCAGCATGATTCCCAACGTTTCACTCTCTTGTAATAATAAAGTGACGATTGCATTTAATAAACATGTGTTTGGCCAGCGTTTTTTAGGCTGTTTTTATGATCAAATTTCATATTCGTTATAATTGGATTTGACGCAAGTGTGGTAAGTGTGTAGAAGGTCAGAAATATAGTTACATGGTATGATGTCTTTTGCACATGTTTTCATCTTCAGATTTATATATAGTGTTGTGATTTGTTTTTTGGTTTATAGTAGGCTTGTATATCTTTACTATCCGTTCTTTTATACTATTTTTGACTTTGAGTATGCTTATGTGTTTTCAAGTTGCTCAAATGTAACAGTGAATAAAATACCATTATCATTTCAAGTATTTTTGTTTGCATGATTTTGCCTTGCAAACAAAGTTCAAATTTTCATGGTTGCTCTGAGTTTGTATCAAAGTTTTATCATTCCCAAATTTAACAGAAAAGATGTGAACGTGTATAAACGTTCATATTCTCAATGTAAAAACCATTTATTTCAATTTAATTTTCTTACCTTTATCAAATAAATACCGAAAATACATTACATTAATCGATTATATTACTATCCTTGAAATCTACAATATGTAGAGTACTATTATTAACTAAAAGAGACATGTTTCGATTAATCTAATTTTATCATACCTGATAAATTTAAGACATATACATATCTCCTTCTATTCAAAATGTTTTTGATTATGTCAATCGCACAAATATGTCAATTTAAAAATTACAGAATACAATAAAAACATAATATAAATTTTGCATTAAAATCATGTGTCAGCCCGCGAATTCGCAGGTTATAATCTAGTACTAATAAATTATTGTATCGATATCGAAGATTGTATTCGTTCCCACTTCTTTCGAAAAAGAAAGGCCTGAAGTGAAGAATTATACAACTTTAACGTCCTCTCATATTCCCGTATAATTAAAATACTTAATTAGTTAAACTTTTCATCATGTGATATGTGGTCCTTGATTTTCTCAAGTTTAAAACACATTCTTTCATTATATTTATTTTGTTTAATTAATTATTTAACAAACGAATTTTGATAAAGGAGTAAAAGGCTATGCTTAAAATTTCAATTGTCACGTGAAAGCCGTCGACCTGTTATAAGACCGTCAACCGAGATGAAACTGTCAATTACTTATGGTTAGATAACGAACTTTTAACAATAGAAGTTGGTATTGTAAGTACCATTTACTAACCACTAATAATTAATCATAGTCCTTTAGGTTATGTTTAGCGAATCCTAGATTACCCGAAAAATACAACTATCGTGAAGAGCATAACATTCACGATAAGGGAAATAATATCGTGGCATGTTTATATATCTTAGACTTGCGGGTGTGCATCTTCATGGTTGCTTTTATTGTGTCATGTGACACAAGTTACAAATTTACAATAAGCTGTACACAATTAGGTTCGTTATGTTAAGAGAAAGGCAATACTCAATACACTTCATAGTTCATGGCACACGTCTTAAGTGAGACTTGAATCAACGATATTTTCATTATTGCGTAACTCGTCTAACGCTAAGCCTAAAACCCTTTGGTAACACTTGATCATGAATGATCATCCTCTTGTTGGTTGAAGTTGAAACCCATATTTGCGCGTTTTTCAACAGTAAAATCTTATATACGAAAGCACTTACTATACTATATTTGCTAGGATAAAGGGATTCATATAAGAAATAAAGACAAGGCTAAACTAACCCACTGTTAATTAATTGACTCGAACATAATAAAAATTCGCCAAGAATCTAGCTTCATGATTTATATAATTCATCATTTTGCAAGTGGACCGAAAAGCTAAATCCGGTTAAGATTGTGCGAATTTGAACGTCCCAGGCCCAACTACAATTTATCTAGGATTTGGATTATGCCCATATATTGGCCCAAATCCAATAATTAAAATAGCGATCATCAACCTTTAATTCTAGTTCACCAACGAGAATAGAAGTAAATGTTCAATCGGTTCACAAATCATTCTTAAATATTTCATGCTCGTCTCGGCTTGCTCGAAAGCTTGTTTCGTTATTTCGGATCGAACGATCTAATCAAGTCTAACAACTCGAACAAACCTTGTTTATGTAAGAATTTGTTTCTTAAAACTTTGATAAAACGCAACTGATTCCTTATACGATTTGTAACCAAAACAAAGTATAGACGAGCTCACACAAGTGCGAGGTTAACTTCTACAAGTATTGTATGCTTGATCTTGCAAAATAGCTACCTAACATTGAAATACTAGTTCGTTATAACATTTCATTTCAATTATTCAAATAACTACACCATCGAAGTTGTACTAAAATATTAGTATTAACAATCTGTTTGAGTTCGAAACCAAAAGCAAGTACTAAATTTTATTGGGGTAAGTGCACGAAAATGTAATAAACTATGCTCTGACATTCTATGTATGTAACGAACTATTCTGACATTCATTGTATGTAACGAACTTGCTAATTTCCTCCATTGTATGTAACGAACTAGTATTTTCCTTGATTTTTCCAAGTGTTGATTATGTAGGGCGACACGTGGCGTTCTTATGACCGTTGATCTGCCCAAAATACAAGTTCGTTACATACAATGAAGGAAATTAGCAAGTTCGTTACATACAATGAATGTCAGAATAGTTCGTTACATACAATGAATGTCAGAGCATAGTTCATTACATTTTCGTGCACTTAACCCAATTTTATTCGAGCTCAAGCTGATGAAGTATTAAACTAGGCCAACCCAATTTTAATGATACTCGTCTATTCTCGCATCATTAACGAAGTCGTTAACAAATGCTCTTTATAGGGACTAAAAATGTAAACAGATAGATAGTTAAGGGACCAAACCGTACATCACCTCCTATCGTCTACTTGTGTATGCGTATTGCTGTATGTATATACTGTAGGGTTTTGATCCATCTTTTTCACACAAACCAAAACCCTATGGAGTCGCCAATATCAGCTCCAGCTCCAGTTGCAGCTTCAACTCCATGCTGGAGCAACGTAGTAAAACAAGCACCACCACCTCAAAACCCTAACACTCACCACCATGATCAATCACAATCCGCCGCCGCAGCTCTCGTCGGCAGCTGCAAATCAACGAAAGGCATCGCCGTCGCCGTTATCGATGCAAACGCAATTATACAAGGCGGTGAACAGTTGCACAACGCCGCCGATAAATTCGTCTCCGTTACTGATGTTATTCGCGAAATACGAGATCCTACTTCGCGCCACCGCCTCCATTTCCTTCCGTTTACCGTTGATACTATGGAACCGTCACCTGAATCACTTAATAAAGGTTTTATTTTGCTTCTTCTTTTCCCGAATATTCGGAACCTAGATGATAGAATCGATCGAGTATTGATTTAACAAAAAATCTGGTTAACAAAACCATTTTTGCGAACTTCAATCAGCCAAAGAATTTAAACCTAAACAAAGAAACTATTTAATCTTCGTTCTCCCCACGAAATTCATCCATCAACATGTATGATGCTAATTTTGTGATTAAATTAAGTTATTTATGATGATAAGCTTAAGCCTATATGACCTATTAGTGATAATCACTTTCAATTTAATATAAATAAGAGTCCTTTGACTGTTTGTGTTTGTAAAATGTCTGAGTTAGGGTACTGAGTTGAGTCGTGTTTTGTTTGGCTTTACGGTAGACGAGTTGAAAGGATGTAGTTTAATTTAGAAAATGTGTCTGTATACGGTTTTGCAGTTATCAGCTTTGCAAAGGCAACTGGAGATCTACAAACACTATCAGATGTTGATCTTAAGCTCATTGCTTTGACTTATACATTGGAGTCTCAGATTCATGGAACTAGCCATCTTAGGGATGCGCCTCCACCTATCCGCACGGTTAATGTAAAGAGGCTTCCCGAGAAAGAGTTACCGGGATGGGGGTCCAATGTTCCTAACTTGACCCAATGGGAAGCATTGGAACATGTAGTTGGGGATGGTTCAGGACCTGAGTCAAGAATTCTTCCTTTGAAAGATCTGAACATGAATGTTATTCCTGGAGAAAAGGATCAGAGTAATGAAGATTCTGCATCAGCAAATGGATCTGAACCACAATATAATGACGATGGTGCATTTGGTAGACCTCGAAAATATTTACCTAAAAAGAAAGAAGTTATCATTGAAGGGAAAAAGATGGTTGCAGAGGGAATTGATGCATCACAGGGGCAAGTTGATGATAATGCAGATGATTGGCTCCCTGCTGTTAGTCGAAGCACTCATAGGAGGTTTTTAAGGAGGAAAGCTAGACGTGAAATGTCTGAGGCAGCATCTGAAAAGGATGATCAAAATGATGGCAACTCACAGATGGGAAATGAAGAACATCTCGATGATACAAATTTGCCGGATCTGATCTATGAAAATGAAAATGAATTAAGTGCTAAAGAAAAGACTGAAAATGATGGACACAATGCTGGTGAAGATCTTTCAACAACATTGGATAAAATGAGGCTTGAAGAAGAGTCGGTAAAGGCTTGTGAAGATGGTGAATCAAATGAGACTGAAAATGTGAATGACGGGTTTGAACAGTTGGATATGACTAGTGAGACCAATGAAAGTATTGATGCATCGTTTGTAGATGATGAAAGCAGTGAGCAAAGTTGGATGTTAAGATCACTTTCTGAGTCGAGTGTTGCTTGTGTTACTGGTGATTTTGCAATGCAGAATGTTATTCTGCAGATGGGTTTACGGCTAGTGGCTCCAGGAGGAATGCAGATACGTGAGTTGCACAGGTTTGTTTTCTTTTTCTCTTATTATGTTCTTTCAGACTATTGAAGCTGGTAGAAGTAGTAAAATGGTGTCTGTTAACGGGACATAATGGGTGATATTTGTTTGCTGATATTTCTTAACATATTAATCAACATGATAGCTTGGTTTCGTCGTATATCAATATATCAATTATATAAGAGAAAAATGCATTAAAATTACACTTTGGGAGACTGCTGATTGTTAAAGCGATTTTTTAGGTGAATTTTTGGATATAATCATCTGGACCTGTTAGTGGTGGAATATAGCCCTGATATATTCACTTGCAATAGCGTAAGTAAATGAGTAAAAAATGTCACCTATAATTGCCAGACTGTTTTCACTGGCAATAGCTTTTGTCATCATTTATGTGTTCATTTGCAACATGTACTATTTATGTAAGCTTGTTGCATATTTGGTGAGAATTTTCATTCTTTGACTAAGTTCACTTGTTCATGTTTAAACTTTGCAGTATGATTTTTAGTCATTGTTTTTCTGAATTTGCAGGTGGATATTGAAATGTCATGCTTGCTTTAAGGTGACAATGGAAATCGGTAAGATATTCTGTCCAAGTTGTGGGAATGGAGGCACTTTACGGAAAGTAGCTGTTACTGTTGGTGAAAATGGAGCTATTATTGCAGCTCGTAGACCACGTATATCCGTGCGAGGCACCAAGGTGATTATTTTAGAGTTATTTTTTACCAAGTAGGACTAGCTCTGATTTGTTATAGATACTCTTGTGAGGTGTATAGAAATATGTCACGTATTTCAAAGATGGTTCCCTAATCATCATCATCATCATCATCATCATCATACCAATAATTGAACACGTAGTGTTGCTTTTCATTGCGATGGTTTGTTTTCAAATGTGGTCGGGTAATGAACTAATGTGATATTGCTTGGGTTCTATGTAGTTTTCGTTGCCTCTCCCACAAGGAGGAAGGGATGCCATAACCAAGAACCCTATATTACGTGAAGATCAACTTCCACAGAAGTTTCTGCATCCTAAAACAAAAAAGAAGAACAAAGAGGTAAAGTTCTTCATGTTAAACCCACATCAAAGATTCAACCTACTTTTTTATTAGAGATTCAGATTTAGATGTGGCTAAAACAGGCAATTTTTAGCACAGGTCTAAATAGGTCAGTTTTTCTTGTAAGAAGCTATAAATGTGATATTTTTTATTAGAAAAAAAGTTGTCAAAAAACAATACTGTTGATAAATCAATTTAGGATTTAAGATACAACTCTAGTCAACCAATATCAAGTAAATGTGTTGAATAGCTACATCTGTTTATGAAGAAAGCTTATGTTCATGTGCTTATTTAATTGAACATTGTAGGTGGACGACATCTTTGCTACAAATGAAATGTTTACTCACCACACAGATAAGAGGGCTCCTCTACAACCACCGGTAAGGAAAGCCATAGCAGTTTTTAGTGGCAAGAGGAACCCGAATGACAATCACTATTCTCGTGCTATGCATTAGAGATGTTCTCTTGGATTTTGCAGTTTGTATTTTTGCCTGTGTACTGGAAAACTTGAGTCCCATGAGTTATATTTATTAATGATTTTAATCACATGATGCAATTTTGTTCATTTCTCTTGGTTGATTTTGTTAGCAGATATTGTAGACTATCAACTGGCATATTACATATAATAATGCATGTTACTACTTTATTTTTAGAAACTTTTAAAAACCAAGACTCAACGATTCTAAATTTAATTAAAATTTTATAAATTTCAAATTGTAGTAACTTATCTTTTTATATTTTTCCACTTTTAACCTCACATTTCGTATTACGGATTTTCAACTCTACAAATCAAGTTATCGTTGTCGATTCAACATCAAGATTAATATATCAGTGAATAATAAACATAATATACAACTATCGCCGAGTTACGAAATACAATTAAGTATTATTTCCAGCTGCATAATGTGGGTATTTTATGCTAGTATATACAAGTATGTATGAAGAAATATAAATTTTTGGATGTCAGGAAAATAGTAATTAGAAAACAGGTTTCTATCTCATTTTGTTATGGGTCGTGGTTATGGGTGGTGTTGCAACTTGCAACGTTAGACCGTAGATGTTGCTTGCAACAGTTTTTCAGTTCTAGTCCTCACCACTATTGTTGTGTGCGACTATAAATTGTTGCAGTTTATTGAAGCTTAGGCGGTGAGAAACAAAACTGGGACCTCTTTTTCTTATCTCCACTTCGGTTGATGCAAAATCTAGTTTGAGTATTTGTATGCGATAAAAGTGGCAATATCAACCCATTTGTGGTAAAAGTGCCAATATTAACCCATTTTTATCCAACAAGTCGATTTAACCGGGTAAACTTTCAAAAATAAGCTAATATTGTTTTTAGATGGCGAATTGTTTCATTACAATTAAGGTTGTGTTAACGAAGTTGACAAAACACCGAGTGTTGCCATTAAAAGGTTTAACATTAATATATGATCATACTTGTCTTTTAATATCAATCACCTTAACTTGCGTAGTTTCGAATACACACATGTATAACATCTTCACGACAACTCTTAGGTTGTCATTATCATGTCCTTTAGGTTTGCTTTATATTTTAAAGCGTGTTCTATATATAATAATTTGTAAAGTTCAAATATATAGGAGAAAAGATAGTTAACAAGCAGGCCAAACGCGAGTGACTTGTCGACCTATATATGTTCAGTGACTTTAATAAATTAGAGACATACCAAACAAGAATACAGAACAAAAGAAAGGAATAGAGGATAGAAGAAGGATTATTTGAAGCGAATGCCACCAAAAAGACCAAACTATTTTTTCATGAGAAAGTCAGAGAACCTCAAGGAAAAAATTATACCTTAAATCCTCGAAATCCTTACATTATGATTAGTACCAAATTAGATTAAACTAATAAATCAACACCTACACTAAGAAGAATTACAGCACCTGAGTCAACTTTTTGCGGATTAGGCCGTGGAAAAGAGCAGGAGCCTTTCAAGATTTCAAGTGGCTACTTGAAGCATTCCTTCTTGCGCAGCATCCCACAAAATAGATCACAGACTGACATCACGAGACAATGTCACGTGTAAGTTTATGCAAAAACACTATTTAATTGAATGTATTTCCATCTTTGGTTTTTGGTATCTCTGTAAGATGTCAAAGTTCGAAACTTTTACTTGTTTTCAAGCTAAAAACTTAATTCTAGCTAAAGACTTGATTCTTAATGACTCACCAAGACAACAAACAAAACGACGTTAAAGATAGCAACCACACGCCATTCGGTTTTCATGTACTCTGCCACTCCAGCCCTGAAAATTTGTTACAAGTTGATCAAAAGCAGAATCCTCGTAATAAGAACGTAAATATCGATAATATGAAAACTTACTTGCAAGAATCACAGTTGTAGCATTTTGTAGATTTTGAATTCTTGTAAATTTTGCAATCTTTATTATTACTCACTGGATGGAAGCTAAGATCATAGTAAGATGCATTCACTGCAGGATAGCCACACCTAAAGAACATTGAGTTTTAGAAACTTGATAGAACTTCAGAAAACCTGAATTTAGCACAGAGAAAAGATTGAAGAAACCTACTCAGATGGTGGTCTGCAACAGCCAGCTTCAATGGGAGTTAATTTTGCTGATTTGTATTGTTTCAGAGTCTGCAGGAAGAAAAAGTTATTGTGACACTCATGAAAGAAATCCACCAAACAGAGATGGCAAGATGAGCACAAGTCCGTTAACATGTCAAATAGGGCTGGGTTGAAACAAGTCATTGCGTAGTACCAGGTCAAAACAGGCCAGGTCTTGTTCAGCTGACCCACTATCATTTTATGTTCTCCTTCCGCAAATTTTATAAAGGCAGTGGTTGTGTTAATTATCAAAACAAAAATAATATTTTTCCAATAATGATCAGAATCTTTGAATAAAACAACTTAGAAGGTTTAAAGCGTTAAAAAAAGACTTCATGCAACTTTCAACCTGTTTGACCCATTTGCGTATTTCTCTTTTAGCTAAAATTTTGATTTGACCTATTTAACCGAATGACATGATACTTAACCCAAGTAGGACCATCATACGTAAATGGGTCAGAATTGCCACCCTTACCACCTCGTTGAGCTAAAAGGGAGGACATGGGCTGGGTCAAATTAACCGACCTTGTATCTTCTTGATAGGTCACTGCAATCATCAGCTTTAACAAGACAACCTTGAAGGTGCCTCCAATTATTGGTGTTGTTCAACTGAGACCCATATCAAGAAATTAAGTAACTGCTTATTTAGCAAGTAAAATTTCAAACATTCGTGATGCTTACTTCTTTTAGAAACCATGTACTATAATCTTGAAGTTGATACTCCTTAAATCTGATCACGTAAAAAAGATGAAGGATTGTAAACTTACTTTATTGAAATCGGAAGCTAATAGAAAAATACAAGAAATTACATGGTAGATCTTACCTTAAACCCCGAACATTATGACCAGAACCAGGATTAGTTATAATAAACCTACAAAATAAAAGTAAGAGAACAATTATAATTTAGCATATACAATGACTATGCATTACATCTAAAATGTTAATTCTATTGCTAACAGTAGATTAAACTTACGCCAATACGGTAAACACAAGAATTCCCAACAAAATCAAGCAAAGCATAATCAAGTACTGCATGATACATAAACTTATATTACCAGTGATTATAAAGACTGCAAAGATTAACAAAAGTAGATTTTAAAGAACTGCAGAATCTGAACATACCATCCATAATAATATTGAGTTGTTCTTTAACGCTCCCAAAAACCCGATAATTGAGCTGAAATTTGGATAAACACAAACCATATTAACTAAAAAAAAAAAATTTGTTTATACCTTCAAAATAGAATTACTCTTAAATTACACCAAAAGAGGTCACAGTTTAACTTAAAGATGAAAGCTTACAACTATTGCACGTATGCATTCAATTTTAAATTAAAAAAGCTATTATCAGTATAAAATTTGATAATCTTAAAGCGAAATTGTGCCTTAATAGGAAGTAAGATTGAGAAAATGTAATAAACTTGAGGATGATGTATCTTACATTAGAAATATTATAGCACCAAGACCCAAAACTGGTAGAGTGAGTGATTTTCGACAGCCATCATGATGAGTACTCATCCACACGCCAAAACCGAGCACACCTACAGCTACCAACTACACAATAAAAACTATTGTAAACCATTTCATAGCGCTATTAATTCAGATACCAACAAATTACCTTGTGTGCAATAAACTAGTTTTTAAACTAAAAGTTTACAGTTTGCTTTAATTCAAGTTTACTTATGGGAATTGTAGACCGATGGAGAGGATTTGGTGCTTTCTCGTTTCAGGCGATCGGGTCTTTTTTAAAGAACTACAAGTCCTTAATCAGATTAAAATGTTCAAACTTTTACAGATATCTCACTTTCAAGAATGCAAAAAACTGCAGCTAGAAAAATTTGTGCTTTTCAGCAATATCATAAATAATTGAACTTAAATCATCAATGACTAATAACCAAAACAACCCAACTGCTATAAAAAAAAGATTACCATCTAGTAGAGTGCATGCATAGAAAAGAATTGGGAAATTTTGTACACATACCATGGTCAGAAAATTAATCCATCTGATCACAAAAGTGCTTACTCCTGTGCTCATTTTCTTCCCCAAAAGAACCCCCTTTTGTTCTTCAATCAAAACAAAAAATTAATTAAATAAATAAATGAATAAATAAAATCTTTTTGCTTTTTAAGGTGACTTGTACTTTGAAAAAAGGGAGGCGGCAAAGCAAGTGATGTAGTAATTGGGTTGGGATAAAGATGAAGAAACATGAAGGTTATTTTGGGGAATTCACCTAAGTGGATTCCCATGATTTATGCTAATTTAATTGATGTAATGAGATTATTAAGGATTGGGCAATAAAACACACAAAACAATGACGATGACAAAATAAAAACAGACAAACAACTTGGAAACAGAATGAGGTGATGTTCAAGATTTTAGTCACAGGTGTGTAGTACAATAAACCAAAGTCAAATCATTTTTCTCTTTCAAACCCTATATTATCCTAGTATGGCAACTTTGATCCCAATTTATCATATACTGTATTATACTTCCAATGAGTAAGGTTCAAATGAGTACACCAATTTTGAGTGAGAATGAAGGAACCAACAGATTTCTGCCATGTGTCACTTTATTCTCTCTCATCCACACTTTATTCTCTCTCCTCCACATTTTTAAAAATTAAATATCTCACAAATGGTAAGTCGAAAAATCATGAAAATTGCACCATAAAATTCAGCGTTTTCTCCTCTTCGATTTGCCGTCCCTCAAGGCATACTTTTGACAACTTTTTTTTCCTCATTTTTTGGTGGGTTTCACAAATTAGTAACACATGTGTTAGTGATTAGTTGTACATTTAATTTGTGGTTAAGGTTAGGGTTTAGGGTTAGGTTTAGAGTTTAGTAGGGTTTATGGTTTAGGGTTTATAAGGGTTTAGGGTTTAGAAGGGGTTCAAGGTTTAGGGTTTAGAAAGATTTAGGGTTTAGCGTTTTGTAAAGCGTTTAGGGTTTAGGGTTTGGGTTTGGGGTTTAGGGTTTAGGGTTTGAGGTTTGGGGTTTCGGGGAGAAACCCCAAACCTCAAACCCTAAACCCTAAACCCTAACCCCTAAACCCCAAACCCTAAACCTTAAACGCAACACTTTAACACATGTGTTAGTAAATGTGAAACCTACTGTAACACCCCGCAAAATTTAAACACGATTAATTACGTTAATCACTTGCATTATTAGGCTAATTCCCTACTTGAGTGAATTCACAACACATTTTAGAGGTAAGTCTAGCATAGCCCAACTAGTTAGTACACGTAGTATTACGTATTCGTAATTACGTACCGAACAAATTGAAAACGAACGCTACAAAAATATACGACTGTTGGTGAACAAAATTATTTAATAAAACGAAATTATTAAATAATGTCGTAACAAATAAATATTTGTCAAAAATATTTACAAATCATTTTATAACGCAAAACGTTTAATTCGTGCAATTTAAATAAAACAAAGTTTAAAATTTTATAACTAAATTAATTTAGTTTTTATAAAAAGATCCTAATTAAAAATATATAATTAAAGATATTAGTTAAAATTAATAATTGACGATCGGATAAACAAACACGGGACTAAAACACGGAGGCGAAAAAGGGGACAAAACCCCCTCCCCACCTCCCTTTTCTTTCATTTTCCATCTATCTCATTCTCTCTCTTCTTTCTCTTTTCTCCTCCTTCTCTCTAAACTCACCCACAAATCACACAAAAACCTCAAATACTACCACAAAAACGTCACGAATCATATAGCTCCTTTGGAATAAAACAACCACGGCATCCCGATCTACACTTCTACCTTTTCGGATTTCAAATCCGGCACTCGTAAGTTTCCGACAAATCCCGCAAATCTTTAGATTTCAAAGTTACAATTGCTATTTAGTGTTTAATATACTTAGTATAACATGTTTTAGTGTTTTATACAACCGAAAACGTCCAAAAACGAACCAAAATCCGACTTTTTCTCGCTGTTCGTCGAACAGCTGATAGTGTCGCATAGGACCGAAAACATTATAGCGACACTACCCTAGTGACGCTATTAGTGCCGCATGTAACCCAACATATACCGTCACTTATCTAGTGACGCTACCAATATTACTATACCGACACTTCTTGAGTGTCGCTAATCTTCGACTGACACATCTATGCGCAACTTACCCAGTGCCGCATAAAATCAGATTTTCCTTTATATACGACACTCCGATAGTGACGCACCAATTTTTCACCCGGCACTTCATAAGTGTCGCACTGCTCTTTTTACCGACACTTCATAAGTGCCGCATAACCATCTGATCACCACGTATACCGACACTAGCCTAGTGTCGCATAATCAAAGCAAGTGACGCCCCTAGTGTCGCATAAAACAGGAACTTTACAAACTAATTTTTCACTAAGTGTCGAACTTAACCGGCAACGAATACTCACATATTATACGATACACGAACCATACAAACATTACAAACATACTTGTTTTATCGAAATGTTGATTTCAAACTATCACCAACGAGTCGTATACATTTTCACAAACAACGAAATACAAACATAAACATTAAACGAACGATTTGGACGTGACTTGGTTGTACAAACACTAGCATGGATGATTAGTCTAGACATCCACATACTTATTAAATCTCGTACGTTTAGGACGTTAGGAGATTTCATACTGTACTTGGGCTTAGGTTTGCTAGCACTCGCACAACTACTTAAACTCAACAGGTGAGTTCACAGCCCCTACTTTTACTGTTTTAACTGCTTGAACAGGGGTGGAAAACATAGTCAAACTCTTTTATATACAAACATGATTGTATACCATTCTTACTCAAACAAGTAGAGTACTTTGAACTAGTAAACTGATAAACAAACTGACGATTTCGACTTAATATGTAATACTGCCCGTACGTGGTCCAGATACGGGTCTTAGGGGAAGTGTTACATATTACTTTCATACTACCAACGCTGTAAACACATGAACATGTTTTGAGAACGCTGGAGAACGACCAGCAACACTATTTACTTAACTGATTGAACTATTAGAAAGTCCCTACTGACATGGGCACAAATAACTGAAAAGTCCCTACTGACATGGGCACAAACTATTAAAAAGTCCCTACTTGACATGGGCAACATTATTGAACAGTCCCTACTTGACATGGGCAACATTACTGAAAAGTCCCTACTTGACATGGGCAACACTATTGAAAAGTCCCTACTTGACATGGGCAACACTATTTAAAAGTCCCTACTTGACATGGGCAACACTACTGAAAGCAATGGGTTTCCTACTAACATGGACCCACTAAACGATTAGGATTGTAACACTGCCGTACGTGGTCCAGATACGGGTCTTAGGGGAGTGTTACACCTACGAACGACTAATAGGATACTTACATTCCTACTATAACTTGAACTATATTTTTGGGCAATATCCCAACGAAACATATCTCCGATTAGGATACGTAAAATCCTACAGAACATACTTGAACACAGGATACTGATTTTCCTACAACTAATAGGATACGAACATTCCTATAAACAACTATTTAGGAACATAACTGATTTCAGAAACTATACTTTTGGGTGACATCCCAACAATACGTTATAAACAACAGTGGTTTATCACAACTGAACTTGTAAACATAAAACCTGTGAATTCACTCAACCTAGTTGTTGACTTTTACTATGTTTTTCAGGGATTTAGCTGCACATGTAAGAGTCGCCAACACATGGAGAATTAGGCGACCCGTGAAGCTTTAGGATGCCAACTTTTTGGAAAAATATATGGATTTCTCTAGTATAACTGAAACTGTTTTGTCATATTCTAGAAATCCACTTTTGTATACATATTACTTTTAACTTATACGATTTGATGAATCGTAACTTTGTAATTAATACTTTTGGCATCTTAATATATTATGTTCTGTTGTAATCATAAGCTCTGATACGTATGCATGCTTTATTATTGTGACACCCCAGTACTTAAACTAAATGCTTCCGCTCAACGAATTTGGGGGTGTTACAGATTGGTATCAGAGCCATTGGTTATAGCGAACTAGGAAACTTTAGGTGACTTAGCAACCTAGAGACCTAGACTATAGCCTTGGCTAGAACGTACATGCATACATACATTTGCATACATCTAAACTATCGTTGCGATACCTCGATACGCGTGAACTGTTCAACACATTCGACTCGTTCATTGTACTCTGATCTCATATGAACCTGATCGTGATTAAACGGTTGATGAAAAGAAGTATGTATTTGGCATCATATAATGACGCCTGGCCAACGTGATTATATAATACTAAGTACATATGGGTGTTTCATAGTCGTAAGATACGTGATGGGGATTCGACAATTTTTCTTGATACTCGAAAAACTGACAACATGTGGACCCTCATTCTTCACATTTTCTACTTTAGTGTTGGCTACTATTTGAACTAATACTCAGTCACGTTTAACAACTATTCGGTCGAGTTGACCACTCTGCAAACAAACTCTTGCTCTCTAACGATCGAACGAAATCGTACTAAACGTTTAACGAATGAAACCGACGACTCACCAACCGGATAGACGGGTGGGAAACAAACAGAGATCGTATATACATCGGAGATTTACGAGCCTTTCAGGTACTATGCGAACGAAACCTAGCTATGTACTACTACCAGATAATCGAGACGGAGTCTCACACAATCACTTGGGTGATCGGACCTAACCTTGCGAAACGAAACGCGAGTAGCAAACTTTATCGAAACAAAAACCTATGAACTATATTTTGAAATGTTCATTTCACAAACAACTATACTGGAAGATTTTCCTACCAATTATTTACCAGAATGATTTTTCTAAACGAACACGGATTGATGAATCACAACAAACAACATGTCAGACTTTTGGCAGAGTTTTCTAAACGAAATATCTAAACGAAGAGTTTTCAAACGATTTACACGGGACAAGGTTTAACCACGTATACCCAACATAAATTTACTCATTGATCACGAATTGATCACTATTTGACTGAATGTCAACGATTTACACAAATTTGTTTATAATTAAACAACGAACGATTTACAAACAAACTTATCAACTGTGTCCAAACAAACGTTTTGTCATCATTTGACCGCAACCGGGACAACAAACTGAACATCTCGAACCGTCAACTGTTTTGACAACTGTTTATCATTTTGAACTACAACCGTAACGTTTACGCACTGACAACGCCTGGACGCGCATACAATTCTCAGAACAAGGGATATACAACAAGATTTCCTACGTCAACATCAATACGTCTTAGTCAACTTAGACTACGCTTTAACGATGTACTATTCGAATGTCGATTCGAACTCAACACTTGGTAAACTTTTGACCACGAAATGAAACACACAACTTATTGAACTATGCCACGAGCATACTTAAACTGTTTGAATTGTCATGGCAACTCAGAACGCCACATAAACTATTACTACTGCCGAAACATACTAAACTATACCGCGAGTATACTAAACTGATTGAAACTTTTCTGGCAACAATTAAACGCCACGCAAGCTATTGGTAACAACATGACTTATCGGAGAACATACGCCGCAGGCGATCCGACTTGATTTAAATCTCGGGACGAGATTTCTCTAACATGGGGAGAATGTAACACCCCGCAAAATTTAAACACGATTAATTACGTTAATCACTTGCATTATTAGGCTAATTCCCTACTTGAGTGAATTCACAACACATTTTAGAGGTAAGTCTAGCATAGCCCAACTAGTTAGTACACGTAGTATTACGTATTCGTAATTACGTACCGAACAAATTGAAAACGAACGCTACAAAAATATACGACTGTTGGTGAACAAAATTATTTAATAAAACGAAATTATTAAATAATGTCGTAACAAATAAATATTTGTCAAAAATATTTACAAATCATTTTATAACGCAAAACGTTTAATTCGTGCAATTTAAATAAAACAAAGTTTAAAATTTTATAACTAAATTAATTTAGTTTTTATAAAAAGATCCTAATTAAAAATATATAATTAAAGATATTAGTTAAAATTAATAATTGACGATCGGATAAACAAACACGGGACTAAAACACGGAGGCGAAAAAGGGGACAAAACCCCCTCCCCACCTCCCTTTTCTTTCATTTTCCATCTATCTCATTCTCTCTCTTCTTTCTCTTTTCTCCTCCTTCTCTCTAAACTCACCCACAAATCACACAAAAACCTCAAATACTACCACAAAAACGTCACGAATCATATAGTTCCTTTGGAATAAAACAACCACGGCATCCCGATCTACACTTCTACCTTTTCGGATTTCAAATCCGGCACTCGTAAGTTTCCGACAAATCCCGCAAATCTTTAGATTTCAAAGTTATAATTGCTATTTAGTGTTTAATATACTTAGTATAACATGTTTTAGTGTTTTATACAACCGAAAACGTCCAAAAACGAACCAAAATCCGACTTTTTCTCGCTGTTCGTCGAACAGCTGATAGTGTCGCATAGGACCGAAAACATTATAGCGACACTACCCTAGTGACGCTATTAGTGCCGCATGTAACCCAACATATACCGTCACTTATCTAGTGACGCTACCAATATTACTATACCGACACTTCTTGAGTGTCGCTAATCTTCGACTGACACATCTATGCGCCACTTACCAAGTGCCGCATAAAATCAGATTTTCCTTTATATACGACACTCCGATAGTGACGCACCAATTTTTCACCCGGCACTTCATAAGTGTCGCACTGCTCTTTTTACCGACACTTCATAAGTGCCGCATAACCATCTGATCACCACGTATACCGACACTAGCCTAGTGTCGCATAATCAAAGCAAGTGACGCCCCTAGTGTCGCATAAAACAGGAACTTTACAAACTAATTTTTCACTAAGTGTCGAACTTAACCGGCAACGAATACTCACATATTATACGATACACGAACCATACAAACATTACAAACATACTTGTTTTATCGAAATGTTGATTTCAAATTATCACCAACGAGTCGTATACATTTTCATAAACAACGAAATACAAACATAAACATTAAACGAACGATTTGGACGTGACTTGGTTGTACAAACACTAGCATGGATGATTAGTCTAGACATCCACATACTTATTAAATCTCGTACGTTTAGGACGTTAGGAGATTTCAGACTGTACTTGGGCTTAGGTTTGCTAGCACTCGCACAACTACTTAAACTCAACAGGTGAGTTCACAGCCCCTACTTTTACTGTTTTAACTGTTTGAACGGGGGTGGAAAACATAGTCAAACTCTTTTATATACAAACATGATTGTATACCATTCTTACTCAAACAAGTAGAGTACTTTGAACTAGTAAACTGATAAACAAACTGACGATTTCGACTTAATATGTAATACTGCCCGTACGTGGTCCAGATACGGGTCTTAGGGGAAGTGTTACATATTACTTTCATACTACCAACGCTGTAAACACATGAACATGTTTTGAGAACGCTGGAGAACGACCAGCAACACTATTTACTTAACTGATTGAACTATTAGAAAGTCCCTACTGACATGGGCACAAATAACTGAAAAGTCCCTACTGACATGGGCACAAACTATTAAAAAGTCCCTACTTGACATGGGCAACATTATTGAACAGTCCCTACTTGACATGGGCAACATTACTGAAAAGTCCCTACTTGACATGGGCAACACTATTGAAAAGTCCCTACTTGACATGGGCAACACTATTTAAAAGTCCCTACTTGACATGGGCAACACTACTGAAAGCAATGGGTTTTCTACTAACATGGACCCACTAAACGATTAGGATTGTAACACTGCCGTACGTGGTCCAGATACGGGTCTTAGGGGAGTGTTACACCTACGAACGACTAATAGGATACTTACATTCCTACTATAACTTGAACTATATTTTTGGGCAATATCCCAACGAAACATATCTCCGATTAGGATACGTAAAATCCTACAGAACATACTTGAACACAGGATACTGATTTTCCTACAACTAATAGGATACGAACATTCCTATAAACAACTATTTAGGAACATAACTGATTTCAGAAACTATACTTTTGGGTGACATCCCAACAATACGTTATAAACAACAGTGGTTTATCACAACTGAACTTGTAAACATAAAACCTGTGAATTCACTCAACCTAGTTGTTGACTTTTACTATGTTTTTCAGGGATTTAGCTGCGCATGTAAGAATCGCCAACACATGGAGAATTAGGCGACACGTGAAGCTTTAGGATGCCAACTTTTTGGAAAAATATATGGATTTCTCTAGTATAACTGAAACTGTTTTGTCATATTCTAGAAATCCACTTTTGTATACATATTACTTTTAACTTATACGATTTGATGAATCGTAACTTTGTAATTAATACTTTTGGCATCTTAATATATTATGTTCTGTTGTAATCATAAGCTCTGATACGTATGCATGCTTTATTATTGTGACACCCCAGTACTTAAATTAAATGCTTCCGCTCAACGAATTTGGGGGTGTTACACCTACCAAAAAAATGAAAAAAAAAAAAATTTTCGAAAGTATGTCTTGAGGGACGGCAAATCGAAGAGGAGAAAACGCTGAATTTAATGGTGCAATTTTCATAATTTTTGGATTTGTCGTTTGTGAGATAATTGATGTTGGGGGTAAATGAGTTTTGTACATGTGGAACATTCTCTTTGTACACATGGCTTGATATCATTGGTTCCCTCATTCTCACACAAATTCCTATTCTCATTTGAACCCTACCCTACTTCCAATATATTTTGAATGTCTTAATTTAAGACATTTTTGATACAGTATGTGGGTTTATTTTTAAAGATAATAATCATAATCATAAGTATTATTAGGTTTTCAATATTAAAGCTTGAAATAGTATATCCATCAACCATCCAATTCATGTACCGAGTATGTTCTTAATGTCCTTTATTTTTCAAGTTTCATTCACATGTGTACAAAGTTAATGGGGCGGAGAGGGATCCATGTTCAAAATATCGATGTAATTAAACAAAGTCTGTTTCGATATTCTTTCATCAATAAAAACAGTTTAATGAAGAGTTATTGACTTTTTAGAACATGTACAAAAACTACAAACAACTTGAGAACAATAATTCAAAAATCAAGATCAAGCTAGAGTAAATGTGTAAGTTCCAATTTGTAACTACTTTTGACAATCTACAAATTTATAAAATGTGTGTAATTCTTAATTCGTTTCATTTTCACATGATGTTGACTTTTGATTTTAGTCTTTTGCTTCTTCTGGAGCTGCCTCTTCTGTGGTTGATGGTTCCTCTTTTTCTTCCGATTGTTCTTGATTGTCAGCTGATGGTTCGTCGTTAGATGTTGCACCAGTTTTCTTTATGGTAGCCGCTTGTTTAAGATGATTATAACTACCTTTCTCTTTAAAAAGTTGCGAGAAATGTGGCTTGCAGAATAAATTTCCATCTAAAGCCGCATAATTAGATGGTGTAAGAAAGCAACCTCCTTGAGTGCATCGAAAACATCCTTTATGGTAAAACTCTCCTTCGACCGTTACCTAAACAAAATTACTCATACATATTCGTTAAGCATGTTTAGACGTTTGGATATTTGTATCAATATATCATACAAACTTCATATATCATACACAGAAGAACTTAAATAAATCTACAAACAAAAATCAACCTTACATATGTTCTATCAGAATTAAAAAACGTAACATACCTTTTCTAGTGGATACACAGTTTTCTTGCAAACTGCACATTTATCTTGGGTCCCAGAAAACAAGGCAGCTAATTTGCTAGGGGATTTCCCCTGTAATTAATAAAATTATCTAATTAATTAAAAATAAATTTATATTGTATGATACTTAGAATTAATCAAAATGATTAACTAGAGTATCACGTACCGGCTCTTGTGGTTTAGCAGCTGCTCATCGTTTTCATCGTTCAAATTTGGATTAGAAGAAATGAAATGAAAACAAATAATTAAAAATAAAAAATTAGACATCAAAAGGCCTTTAGCCTAGCGGTATGTGAGTTAAAAAATTAGACCATGATCATAAATTAAAATGAAATAAACTTACGTGTGACTTTGGGGAGACCTCCTCTTTCCTTGAACTTTTGCTCAAAATGAGGCTTGCAAAATAATACTCCTTCTAATGAAGAGTATGTGCTCATCTAAAATCACGTACATTATACATTATACATTATACATTATACATTATACATTATGTTGGGATATGACCACATAATAAATAAATGCATGTCCGGAAATATTTAAGCCTACGGGGTCACACGTATTGACACTTATGCTCAATATAATTAATTAATATAAATGTGAGATATATTAATTAATCCGTTCACGAAATAATTAATAAACGTTTATTAAAATGTTAATTGTACGTTTATTAAAAGGAGAGGGACTTAATTGTAATTAGTAAACTTGGAGAATTCTGGAACATTCCAGAAAACCCTACGAGGCTGGCCCATGGGTTTAGGAAAACCCTAAACTTATTTTCCAAGTTACCTACACCCTATAAATAGAGAGATAATTAAACCCTGTTAATTAATCCATCAATTCCCTTCTCTCAATTGTGTACGGCCGGAAAACAAACCCAAGGGGTTTATTTTGCTTTTCGTCTTTTGTGGTTTGACCATAGTTTGTGAGCGGGGGTACTAGCATACGGATTGAGTTGCTGTCGTGTGTGCGATCGTAGAGGGGTTTTACTTTAAACCCTCAACTATTTAATTATAGTTTATTGGAGCTTTGCTAAAAGGTACAACTCTATCTTAACTAATTACATATACGTGTTTATTCGCTTCCGCAATTGTGTGACAATTTGAATATATTATATTGTATACTCTAACAGTGGTATCAGAGTCACACGTATGTTGTGATTAGTTAGATATGTTAAACATAAAATTTTGGGGTATGTTTTGTTCGACTATTACAAAGAAGAAAAAAAAACAATTGGTTTTGGTTGTATGAGATCTAGTCGACGAACAGTAAAGAAAAAAAATAATATTTTGTTTGTTGGTTGCGTACGACGAACAGGGAAACAAAAAAATTAAAATTATTTTTTTTGGTTTTGATTGGATCTAAAGTCAGTAAAAGTAAAAAAAAAAATAAAAATGTTTTTTTGTTGATGGTCATGGGATCCAACTCACAGGAAGCAAAGTAGCAAAAAAAAAAAAAAAAAGAAAGAAAAAAAAAAAGGAGGAATAGTTATATTGGTCTTGTAGGCATCGACTGGATAAGTAATAATTTTTTTTTGTTTGTATTAATTATACTTTTAAGTTAAATTGTTAAACTTTAAAATCCCATTGAAATTTTATGTTTAACTAGAATAATAACATGTTTAAAAGTAACTTGTTTGTTATTATTAATGTACTTATTAAATTAGCAAATAAAGGGTATCCATGAAATTCATGCATAATTTGTCATGGATATCACTTTTACATGATATGCTAGTTAAAATTAATTGTTAATAGTATTACTTGTTTAAAATTGTTTAATTGACAAGTTGTCCCTAGTTGCCATGATTTAGGGTTCTACCAAATATGTTGCATGAAATTATTTGTTAATTGATTAGTTGTTTATTTATTTTGCTTATGATTATTGTAACTTGTAAAGCAAAATGGTTTTATGAAAAAATAAACTGGACTAATAACTATGAAATAAGATTTATTATTTTCTTGCAAAATCTTATTGTCAACTTGGGTTGGGCTCACATACCGTAATTTTCTCCAACGACGAGATTTGCAAGTTAATAATTTGTTTGAAACCACGACTAGGAGCTTGTATAAGAGAGGTATCTTCGGCTTGGTGTCTAAGATGACGGGTTGGATAAACGATGTAAAGATCCTAGCCCCTCCTCTGGCCTCTTCATGGCCTCTTTTATACATGGCCGAAAAGGTTTAAAACATGTTGAATCGTCACTTTTAATAAAAGTGCAATCTCTAATTTAATATGAATATTAAATTAGACATCTTGACGCACGTTAATAAGTGGATTAACTGGAAAATTTTTATTAAAATCTATGATACGAAGATGTGTGCATGCTTCTTCGTACATATTTGATACACATTATCAAATTATTACCCATTTAAATTAAGTCATATGCCATCCAATTTGTAAGAACACTTGTACTTGCTTTTTGCTCTGCGTGAGACGTAGGTGAATTGTATCCAAGGTAAATTACCACTCATCGTGAGACGGTGGTGGACTATTTACAGTTCTTAATTGGACGACTTAAAACGAGTTAAGCGGTGAGATCCTTAAGCCCGTGGCATACGATGGGATGAAACATGTTTAATGAAACTTACTGCTTGATCACTAAGTACACATTAAGTCCCATAATTCTAGGAATTGCACTTGTAATGCAATTATTGATCGTCACTTACCTTTTTGAGTACACCATTGCTAGCAGATCAACTGATGTGATGGTGGTATGTCAATTAAGATCCTAGCCTTAAGAAAATTAATTGTTTATACATATGTATAAACATTTGGGTATTTAATTTTCTTTAAGAATTTATTATCGAAAATACTAAACTTGAACTTTTATCTATTGTAGATGGCAAATCCTGCACCGAACTCGAATTATTCGGCTTTCAGGCAAATGCTAGAAAAAGAAAAACTTTCTGGAAGTAATTTCAATGATTGGTTTCGTCAACTAAGGATTGTCCTTCGTGTTGAGAAGAAAACTGACATCATTGAAAAGCCGTTGGGACCTGCTCCTGCTGTTACTGCTCCCGCTGAGGAATTAGCAGCATGGAACGCTCTTTATGATCGTCATAATGAAGTTGCTTGTTTGATGCTCGGCAGCATGACTCCCGAACTTCAAAAGCAATTTGAAAATCATAGTTCACTTAATATGATTACAGAGCTTCTTCCAAAGAAATCGGCTACTCCACAAATCCTTGGGATTAGAAGTGGAAAGATCCAGAAAGATAAGAAACCGCAAGCTAAGGGTAAGGCTAAGGGCAAGGGAAAGCAAGGTGCTTATGTCCCTAAACCTAAGCAAACCCCTCCAGCAAAGAAAGAGCATCTGGCTAAGAATGAGGCGTGTCACCACTGTTCTGAAGTGGGACACTGGAAGAGGAGTTGTCCTGCCTATCTTGCTGAGTTGATGAATATGAAGAAGAAGCAAGCCGGCTCGACCGGACCTTCAAGTGTCTTCACCATAGAATTATATTCTTTCTCCAATACAAGTTCCTGGGTATATGACACTGGTTGTGGTACTCACATTTGTAATACCCTACAAGGATTTAGAGGAAATATGAAACTGAAACATGGGGCACTCTACTTGTACGTAGGCAATGGTCTACGTGCAGCTGTAGAAGCCATTGGAAGTTTTGAGTTAGTTTTGCCTTCGGGCTTAGTTATTGTATTAGACAATTGTCATTTTGCACCTACTATTACTAAAGGTGTTGTTTCAGTTTTACTTTTGAAAGATAATGGATTTATCAATGCTTTTACTGATTATGGTATTTCAGTTTCTAAGAATAATGTTCGTTATTTTAATGCTATTCCTTGTGATGGTATTTATGAAATTGATATGCATGATCATGTTTCAAAAGTAAATTCTATGTATTCAGTTGGCAACAAAAGAGCCAAGCCTAACTTGGACTCTACCTATCTTTGGCACTGTCGTCTTACACACATTGGAAATAAACGCATTGAAAGGCTTCAACGTGAAGGGCTTTTAAAATCAAATGATGATGGATCCTTTGATAAATGCGTGTCTTGTGTTTCGGGTAAGATGACAAAGAAACCCTTTCCGCATCAAACGCAAAGGGCTGATGATCTACTTGGAATCATACATACGGATGTTTGTGGTCCATTTAGACATGTGTCAAGACAAGGTGCTAGCTACTTCATCACTTTTACTGATGATTTCAGTCGTTATGGTTATGTTTACTTGCTTAAACATAAACATGAAGTCTTTGAAACATTTAAAGTGTTTAAAAATGAAGTAGAGAATCAACTCGGTAAGACCATCAAGATCCTTCGTTCGGATCGAGGTGGTGAATACTTAAGCCAAGAGTTTAAGGATTATCTGAAAGCGTGTGGAATTGTCCAACAGCTTACTCCTCCATACACACCACAACATAATGGAGTGTCTGAGAGGAGGAATCGAACCCTGTTAGACATGGTGAGATCCATGATGAACCTTACAACTCTCCCATTATCATTTTGGGATTATGCTCTAGAATCTGCTGTACATATTTTGAATATGGTTCCAACCAAGAAGGTTGATAAGACACCACATGAACTGTGGCATGGAAGAGTCCCTAATTTGTCTTACTTAAAGGTCTGGGGATGTGAGGCGCTTGTGAAGCGGGATACGCCTGACAAACTTGAGCAAAGATTTATTAAGTGCATCTTTGTAGGATACCCAAAGGAAACAATGGGTTACTACTTCTACATTCCTTCTGAAAATACTGTTAAAGTTGCTCGATATGCTGAGTTCTTTGAAAAGAATCTCATAGCTCAAGAAAACAGTGGGAGGGTAGTAGAACTTGATGAGACTCAAGAGGAAGATGCATCACCTTCTACAAACACTAGCGAACATCAACTTGGGGGGGAAAGTGGTCAAAGTGTTGAACCTCAAGTCGATGTTGTTCCAATTCGTAGGTCCGCAAGGACTATACGTGCTCCAGAGAAGTTGTGTCTAAATGTAGAATCTGAGGAACACGTGTTAGGGGATCTTAATGAACCTCCTAATTTCAAAGCTGCATTATCAGATCCAGAATCTGAAAAATGGCTTGAAGCTGCGAATGTGGAAATGAAATCCATGAAAGATAATCAAGTTTGGCGCTTGGTTGATCTTCCACCCAATGCTAAAACCGTTGGCTGCAAGTGGCTCTTCAAGAAGAAGACCGACATGGATGGAAATGTACACACCTATAAAGCTCGTCTCGTAGCGAAGGGTTATACTCAAGTCTACGAAGTTGACTATGATGAAACCTTCTCTCCTGTCGCGGACATTAGGGCTATAAGGATTCTCTTAGCTATAGCAGCGTACTATGACTATGAGATTTGGCAAATGGATGTCAAGACTGCCTTCTTAAATGGTTACTTAGACGAGAATGTCTATATGGTTCAACCTGAAGGCTTCATTGATCCAAAACATCCCAGCAAAGTGTGCAAGCTTCAAAGATCCATTTATGGACTAAAGCAAGCATCAAGAAGCTGGAACAAGAGGTTTGATGAGGAAATCAAAAAGTTTGGATTCACTCAAAACCCTGATGAGCCATGTGTATATCAAAAAGCTAGTGGGAGTAATGTTACTTTCCTTGTCTTATATGTTGATGACATATTGATCATAGGAAATCACATTCCAATGTTACAAGATGTAAAATCCTAACTTGAAAAGTGTTTCGCTATGAAAGACTTAGGAGAAGCAGCATTTATTCTTGGAATCAAGATCTATAGAGATAGAACAAAGCGGTTAATTGGACTAAGTCAAAGTGCTTATATTGAAAAGATCTTAAAGAGATTTAAGATGGAAAATTCTAAGCGTGGAAATGTTCCGATGCAAGAAAGACTTGACTTGAATAGCAAACAGTGTGCTTCTACACCTGCTGAGGTGGAGCGTATGCAAAGGGTTCCTTATGCTTCGGCTGTGGGATCTATCATGTATGCGGTTAGATGCACTAGACCTGATGTGGCGTTCGCACAGAACATAACCAGCCGATTTCAACAGAATCCAGGTGAAAGTCACTGGACTGCTGTGAAAAATATTCTCAAGTACCTGAGAGCTACTCGAGATATGTTCCTTGTTTATGGTGGAAATCCTGAAGCTGAGCTCAAAGTGACTGGATATTGTGATGCTGGATTTCAGACCGATAGAGACGATATGAAGTCTCAGACAGGATACGTCTTCATCTTGAATGGAGGTGCAGTGGATTGGAAGAGCAAGAAGCAATCCACAACTGCCATGTCTGCAACAGAATCAGAGTACATAGCATCTTCGGAAGCTGCGATGGAAGCTGTCTGGATTAGAAAATTTATTTTTGGGCTTGGCGTGTTTCCCAAAAATAAAAACCCCATAGAGTTATACTGCGATAACTCAGGAGCAATTATCATTGCCAATGAACCTGGAGTTCAGAAAGGGGCCAGACATTATCCTAGGAGATATCACTATGTTCGGGAGCAGATCGAATTAGGTGAAATCAATCTACTCAAAGTTCACACAGATGATAATCTAGCTGATCCGTTTACAAAGGCTTTACCTAAGGGAAAGCTTAATCAACATGCCGAGGGCATAGGACTTCGTTTTGCTAGTTATTTCATGTAACTCTGTGTTTTAGTATTTGGATAAAGGATGTTAGACAATTATTATCTAATAAATGAATTAAAGTACTTGGTATATTTGTTTTCATTTAATAATTAATTGTATCCTATATTTGCATGTTTAATCCATGAATAATTTATATTATTCTAAAATGTCCATTATCGATCAACTATGTGGGAATATAGTTGAACTAAGATAAATCTGAGTGATTGGTATGTATGGTCCCACCAAACTCACATGATATCCATAAGATGCATATCGGACTACCCCAACTGACAAGTTATTGCTTTATGGATCGGCGTCATTAAGTGAAACTTGTAAATGGTTGCTTTACTTATCCTTAGACTTGAGATGCAAGCAGGTCTTGCATGTATGGATTGCATCTTCTTGATATAGTTCTAGCTATCCTGAATAAGGTAGTAATAAAGGGCTATTTTCAGAAGTGTAGTGAAGTACATGACTGACACGTGTAGTCAAGATAGGATTTGTTCCTTCAATTAGCTATTGAAGTATGATACCACTGGGCCCCTCATTAGAATTAATTAAGATGTGTGTACGGCCGTACCCAAATGAATTCTAGATTGTCTCAATTGATTTGGTAATCTTGATTGATTAAAGGAATGAGAAACAGAATCGTTAACCTATGGAATGACATTGATCCATATCCATAATTAACAAGGTATCTGAAACAAAGGGATAGTGAAGACTAAAATCATTTTCTTAAGAAGCTTGATTATACTTTAAGAAATTATATTATACTTTGAGAAACTATAATATATTTTAAGAAACTATACTTAAACATTTTCGGGGCATTGGCGTGTTGCTAGACGCTTACCAATGTCATTACTTTTATTAATGACATGCTCAAGTGGGAGCTGTTGGGATATGACCACGTAATAAATAAATGCATGTCCGGAAATATTTAAGCCTACGGGGTCACACGTATTGACACTTATGCTCAATATAATTAATTAATATAAATGTGAGATATATTAATTAATCCGTTCACGAAATAATTAATAAACGTTTATTAAAATGTTAATTGTACGTTTATTAAAAGGAGAGGGACTTAATTGTAATTAGTAAACTTGGAGAATTCTGGAACATTCCAGAAAACCCTACGAGGCTGGCCCATGGGTTTAGGAAAACCCTAAACTTATTTTCCAAGTTACCTACACCCTATAAATAGAGAGATAATTAAACCCTGTTAATTAATCCATCAATTCCCTTCTCTCAATTGTGTACGGCCGGAAAACAAACCCAAGGGGTTTATTTTGCTTTTCGTCTTTTGTGGTTTGACCATAGTTTGTGAACGGGGTACTAGCATACGGATTGAGTTGCTGTCGTGTGTGCGATCGTAGAGGGGTTTTACTTTAAACCCTCAACTATTTAATTATAGTTTATTGGAGCTTTGCTAAAAGGTACAACTCTATCTTAACTAATTACATATACGTGTTTATTCGCTTCCGCAATTGTGTGACAATTTGAATATATTATATTGTATACTCTAACACATTATACATTATACATTATACATTATACATACATATAAATGTGTACGTGAATTACATAATTAGACGATCGATAACTAATGAATACGATCTTTAAGAGATTTGAAAGTTAATATAATGGCTAACATGTAAGGCGATGTGTATCGAGATTTTGATTTGACATAATATAAGCTATTCAATACAATCTTGAAATATGAACTTTTGAAGTTCATACATTCATCCACATTTTTGGTGGTCAAATGGTTTTCGAGTGCGCATCATTATAAATCGATACCTTCTTCAAGTTCCGAATCCAACTTAATATGATGGCCGGCAAGATAAAACATCTTCTAAGTAAACACATTATATTTCATTATTCAAGATTTCCAATATAATTCTTGTTACTAGTCAGATTATCAGGCAACCGAATCAATTCAAGAGAAAAAAAATCCAAAAAAGAAATAAAAATACCGTAAGCTTGCCGTTGCATTGGCTGCATTTGAAGCATGTTTTATGATAGTTAATTCCATCAGCCGATATCATTTCAAGAAAATAAACCGTCTTTTCGCAAACCTTGCATTTTTCTAAAGTCCCCGTAAACGCCATTTCCGTCGATCTCCTTAAATTTTGTTGTTCTTTCTTTGTGTTTTTTCTAATCTGAATATAAATTACTGTGTTATAACATTAGATTGTGCAAGCAACTTCCTAATCCTAATGAAATAATGTAACGTGGTGATCACTTCCATCTTGTTGTGATGGGAATTAATTAATTAGTTTTTATATCCATTTTTGCCTCGTTAAGATTGTATGAAGGGAGACATTTTAGGTCAATGAGGGGTTAAGGTTATTGGTGGACATCGTTTTACTAAACAAATTTTATTATTATGATAATATTAGACTTAATTTCCAATTAAATCTTGTTTTTATTTGTCAAGATAGATTCAAGTGCATTCCACAGTTGCATGGTTTATTTCTAGGATTTTTATGCTCTTTAACAATGAGTTTTTTTGACACTAATGTATATCCAGTATATTAATTAGGAACATTTAAACAATTAGCTAAATAACTAAAGGGTGTGTTTAGAAGAGGGGCTTTTAGAGCACATGATGTGGTGATACTATTTTTACGGTGCTCTTACGGAAATGTTGTTGAAAAAGTGAGGATGTGAAGTATGTTGAGTTTACAGTGTTCTCAAATTTTATTTTGATTTTTTTTTATTAGTGTGTGTGTTAAATAAGAAAAGAGAAGAAGAAAGCAACGTCTCATCCCGGACGAGACGGCGCTCCAGAACGCTGTCCAGAACGCCCTCCAGAACGCCGTCGCGGTGTTGGAGGACGCCGTCGGAAAGTGTTCTCAAGCCAAGATTTTGACGAAGACGTTTCCACTCCGTGTGCCCTTAGGGGCTTTAGCTTCTTTAATAAACCTCAACTATAAGCCTTGTTTGGCAACAACAAAAAATTGAGGCTATTTGAAAAAATAAGCCTCCAGAAGCTCTTAAATAAAAAACTTTTTGAAGTGTCTTTTGAATAGAAGCCCAATCCCCAGCTCCAATCATAAAATCCAACCCCATAAAATCCAACCCCAACCCCGGCTCCAATTTGTTGTTGCCACACGCACCTTAACAATCAGGGTTATTACTTTTATTCATTAGAAGTCACGTGTTAAAACACAAAAACAACAAAAAAATTGTTTGTTGCCTTTTTCAAGGTTCAATTATCCACTGACGAGTAGTCGTGAACAAAATCGGGTTTCGGGCCTACTCGACCCGTACCCGGAACCCGAACCGGGTTTTAGTCAAAGGGAGAAAAACCGGTTTGTTGACCTACCCGACCCGACCCGAACTGGGTTTTTGACCCACGAATACCGGTTTTTAAACCGGGTTTTATACCGGGTTTTCCAACCCGACCCGTACTGTACCCGGTCCCAACCCGATTTGAATTTCAAAAACCCAACCCGGGTCCCTACCCGCCGGGTACGAAAAAAACCCAAACCGGGTTCAAAAAAACCGGTTTTTTTCGGGTTCGGTTACGGGTTTTTTTCCGGGTTCGATTCCGGGTACGGGCTTTTTGTTCACGCCTACTGACGAGTGATGACTTTTGTAAGGCCCAATTTGACCACTTTCAACTTTCAAGGCCCATGAAACACTTAGAAGAAATAAAAGCCTATATGAGTAACTGAGTAACTGAGTAAGTACGGGTTTGCCACTTATTTCCGGATCATTATTATTAGTGGTGTAAATGAGTTGATACAGCTCGTGAGCTACCTGAGTTCGACTCGTTAAAAACTTGATTTGAGCCTAAACGAGCCCGAGCATGAACCTAGTTTGAAGCTCATTTAATAAACGAGCTCGAGCTTCTTATATTGAGCTCAAACAAGCTCGGAGCCTAAACGATCTTTTCATTTATATACATTAATAAATCTTTATATAATCTAAATATTAATAAAAGAAAACTTTTGCTACTCAATTTTTTTGAAAATTAAAGAGCTATTAACCAATCAAATCATTCAATTTCAATTAACTTCCAATTAGCCAATCAAATACATCCATTTATCTAAAAAATCTCTTTAAAAAAACCTCTCAATATAATTAATTAATAAATTCACGAATCTCCTAAAACTTTGCTGATTACTTTGTTGGATATAATCTACGTACACAATTTTATTTAATTTTATTTATTCAATTTTATCCAAAAAAAATTTCATGATTACCATAAAACCAACCAATTAGTTATTCTGTTTCTCTTTTAGTAATCTACGTAAGGAAATCACGTTTTCATTCAAATTAAGTGAAAAATCAAATTTTAACTATGTAATATATATTTAATTATTTAATTAGTATTACCATGTAATGTAGTAAAAACGAGTATTATATCCATCAACATTGTAAACACTTCAACAAAGATATTATTTATTCACAATTTTTTCTACACTTCTAAAAAATGCTTGCAATTATGTTTAATTATTCACACTAATAATTGTGTGAAAAGTTGTTACATCAAAAAGTGTGAATAAATATCAACAATCTTCACATATATAAATGTAAGAAGAAAAAGTTTATACTTAAAAGTGTGGAGAGATATAAATTTATCCACATTTAGAGCACATGGTATGGTAACACTGCTTTTACAGTGTCCCCACGGAAATGTTGTTAAAAAAGAGGGGGTGTGGAAGATGTTGAGTTTACAGTGTTCTGAATATTATATTTTTATTTGATTAAGTGATCTTTGTGAGGGGAAAAAAATAAAAAGAAGATGAAAACATAAAAGCAGTGTTCGTCTGAAGTAGTTATACGAGAACACTCTAGAGAACATTGTTGAGGACATTGCCATAGTGTGGGAGAACACCGTTTACAGTGTTCCTGGGACAAAGATTTTTATGAGAACGTTGTAAGAAAAGCCCCACACCTTGTGTTCGGTTTGAAGTTCAATTTGTAACACACAATTTATTCACACTTCATCTTGCGTGATAAAATCATGTGTTACAAATTAAGGAATAGGTATTCAACTTTAGTAAAAAATATATAGGATATATATATATATTCAACTTATAACTCTTATATTGTATGTATCCAACTTTTATATATCTCTATTGTATGTATTGGACGGTATTTTTTTATGATGTGTTAAGTTGTATGTATGATATGTGGCATATTCTAGGAATCACACTTCATCCAAAATATTGTCCAGTACATACAATAGATATTTTTGAAAGTTAGATACATACAATATAAATGTTATAAGTTTGATACATACTATAGATTTTTTTTTATCAAAGTTGTATACATTTACAAATAATTAAATCCACACTTTTAAGTGTTGAAAAATTGTAATTTTTTCACTTACAAATGTGAGCTTTTCTTTTTTACATAGTATAAAAATTTTATATTTTTCAAAAAAGTTTTATGCACTTCCTATAATAATGGAGATAAAAAAGGTAAAATAACATTTTCTTGGTAAAATCAAGCTTCCCCGTCGAGTATATATAAAGTAGGATTTAAACTACATTATAAAACTAATATCTAACCTAAGAAATCATTATATATTAACTTTTATTAAGATATTTTTAAAATCTAAAATCCAGTGTTATCAATTAACCAATTTTCCCCATTAAAAATAGGTTTGATACCGTAATAACAGTGAGCTACATATATAACCATGGTTAAAAATAGATTTGAACCCTACCAAAATCGTCACCATTGACATGATTCAAATGGATACAATTGTATACGAATTTTATGAGACCATAAATATGATGTTATATTATTGCTCACACTTTTTAATGTTTTAAGTAGAATAAAAAGAACTATACACATTCATTTTTATGTATTGTGGGATAATTCGTAAGTATTTTAAATTTTCTATTTCCTATTTCAATTAATAAAATCAACATATTTTTTCAACATCAATATACTATACTATACCATAATATATTTAACATTATCATTGCATATTTAACTAATTTAATTAATATTTGATTAATTTAATATTAATAAAAGAAAAACTTTCATATGAAAATTTGTTGAAAAATTGAAAGTAATTAACCAATCAATTTTTTTAATTTTGTTATAATTTCCATCAACCAATAAGGAGTCGGAGGAAGTAAGTAGTTGGAAACTCCTGAATTCACTCTTTAACTAGAGGAAGCGCCTAAAAGGAAGCAACTGGGCTAGACTGCTCCCTGGTGCCTGCTGGTGACAGCCTGCACTATGAGTGCTTGCTGCTCCGCCAGCAGCGTTTGCCATCCATTTATCACAAAAATCTCATTGAAAAATGTCATTAATTAACGAATTTTCAAATATAAACCGAATATTTTATTTAAAACTTTCTAATTAACTACGTACATAATTTCATCCAAACAAATATAATATATTAAATATGTATCTAATTATTTAGGCATTAGCTAACTTGTGCCGTAAGGACATAGGTTAATCTTCATTAAACTTATTATAACACTTCAAAAATTTCACAAAATTCATTATTAAACGTACTAATGACCTATTATACATCTATATTAATTATGATTCATATTATTTTTAAAAAAATTACTTCATAATGAACTTTAACGTGCACCCTTAGAGCGTATTAGTTATATGAACCCAATTATTTAATAACTATTGAACTATACATAATATATATCGTATCATTATTTACACATTTGAATAGGATGGTCTAAAACTTTCGAAGAACCACGGATAATAAGACTTGAGTGCGAGAAAATAAAAATTAGCATTCTTAAGTGCGAGAATATAAAATTAGCATTCGAAGAAATAGAAGATATAAGTTCTATTTAACATTGGTGTATATTTACGAGTTTAACATTCAAACAAATGAAGATAGTTTTATTCAAAATCCATGTGTAGTCGGGTTTGATATAACATTCAAAATTGATTTAATATCATTAATATAATTCATTCTAACTTCAAAATATGTGAAAAAATTGAGGCCTTTTAACCAATTATAGTATTTATTTTATTTAAATTATTTACTTATGCAACTACGTATATAACAAATATGATGTTTTCATCTTTATTTATAGATGATAAAATAAAATTAACAATTAAATAAAACTAAATAAACATGCAATTAAGCGAAAGATATTTTATGTCACTTCATTTTTTCATTTTATATTGTATTCAAGGATTTGGTTTAAAATTTAAATAATAGGAGATAGTTTTATTTGGCATACATGTGTAATCACGATTTAACATTCACATAAACAAATGATTACTTTATTTATATTTGATTGATTTATTTCTTACGGAGACCGTGTATACACGGGTTTTTAACCTAGTAATATAATACATGATTATATAATAGTACTAATCTACCTATATTATATTTAAAAAATAAAAGTAAATCGTATTATATATAGCTAAAAATTAGACAAAAAGTTAAATATATATTATTATGGAATAAACGAGTCGAGCCCGAGTCAAGCTCGAGCTTGTATAATATAAAACGAGTCGATCTCGAGCTTTATATACTAGGCTCGAAACGAGCCGAGCTCGAGCTAAGTGAATTTCAAACGAGTCGAGCTCGAGCTTAGGCGAGCTCAGACTCGGCTCGTTTACAGCCCTAATTATTAGCTTATTATTACAAAAAATAATAATAATAATAAACAAATAAATAAAATACTCCGTAACAAAATGTTTAAATAATTTTATGGTACTAAAACGAACAACATTTTTATAAAAACTTTCAACTCCAACAAAAACAGGTTGGTACGTTTATGTGTATACATTTGTACATATAGAAATAAACATGTACCATACAACTAGGGGTGAGCTTGGTACCATACTGGTACCGAACCGATACCGACCGATTGGTACCGTTTTTTTTTTGTCCCAAATAAAAACCGAATACCGTACCATTTGTATCGGTTGGTACCGGTTCGGTACCAGTCCAGTGCGGTTTAGGTATTTTGATGTGCATGGTACCAACCGGTCGTTTTTTTTTCCCCCAAATCAAAAACCGAATACCGTACCATTTGTAAAGGTCGGTACCGATTCGATACCGGTTCGATTTTGGTATTTCGATTTTTTTGCTCATCCCTACATACAACTTTTAAACTTACTCCGGTTTCGATTCAATTCATTTTCTATTTTTTTCATAATTATTTATTTGATTAAAAGTTAAAAAAAAAATGATAAAAAATGAAGGATGGAAGAACCAATAGGATTACTCCATTTTTAAAACCTATTTCCACATTTTTTTTTAAACTAAATATCTCACAAACCGTATGTCTATAAATTATAAAAATTACATATTCGGAATCATCGTCTTTTTCTCTTCGATTATAGATCTCATAAGCTATACTTTCGATAAAGTTTTTTTTCATTTTTTATTTGGTTTTAAAAATTTGTAATGTGAAATCATATGTGATTTAACACTAAAAAATAATCACACACGCTTATATCTCCAATTAAACTTTAAATTCAAATCATTGATTATTTAAAAAAATTTAAACATGAAAAACTAAGTTGTAATCACATACGATTGAACAATCAAAGTATCAATTACATGTGATTAAAGAGTAATCAAATATGAATTTTCAAATCATTGACTATAATTATACAATTAAATAAAAATCAAGTTGAAATCAAAGATGAATTATCATATATTTGTAAATTACTCATCAAATATCAATTATTTAATGAAAATCATATGTGATTATATACAAAATCATATATGATTATATAACAAATCACATGTGATTAAATGTACAACTATCAATCATATATGTTTTTTAATGAAAACAAATGTAATTTTAAAAATTCTATAAACAATTATTAATGTATATGAATATTAAGTTGTAATCACGTGTTAATTAACATATACCATAAATAAATAAACGTGAGCAAATTTTAACTTTTTATTACAAATCACATGTGATTATATTGTAAAATTCGGCAAAAAAAAGAAAAAAAATCGTCGAAAGTATAGCTTGTGATATCTCTAATCGAAGAGCAAAAGACGCTGATTCCGAATATGAAATTTTTATAATTTATGGACATACAATTTGTGATATATTTAATTTTAGGGGTAAAAGTGAAAGTGAGTTTTGTAAAAAAATTGAGCAATCCTATTGGTTCTACCATTTCCCTCTTTTTTTACCTTTCTTATTTGAACTCACCCCTTATATATTTACATAGAGTGAGGTTCAAATGAGAATTGAGGAACCAATAAAAATGCGTCACGTGTTATAAAACTCATTTTCCCCTACGTTTTTAAAATCTAATATCTCACAAACAGTAAGTCGAAAAATTATAAAAATTGCAACATAAAAATCAGCATTCTTTTTCTTCGATTTGTCATCTCACAAGTTATATTTTTGACGATTTTTTTTTTGTGTTTTACAAATTGTACAAAATTAGTAACACATGCGTTAATAGCTTGTATCACATGTGTTACCCGCTGGTATCACATGTGTTACTAGTCGGAACCATATGTGTTACTCGCAGGTTACACATGTGTTAGTTGTTTTCAAAACACACCGAAAAATAAAATAAAAAATTCGTCGAAAGTATACCTTGTTACATTTCTAATCGAAGTGAATAAAACGCTGATTTTTATGGTGCAATTTTTGTGATTTTTATACTTAACGTTTGAAAGATATTTAATTTTTAAAAACGAGGGGGAAAGTGGGTTTAATGACACATTGCGCATTCTTATTTGTTCCCTTATTCTTACAAAAAATTGTTATACTTATTTGAATCTTACTCCATAGAAATAATATTTGTTTTGAATTATGATGAATAATGGGTTACATAATTATGTGTTGACCTTCATAGTGTGTATGTAACAAAATTGACAGTCACGTACATATAATAACTATCAATTTTGTTACGTACACACTATTAAGGTCAACACATAGTTATGGTTTCATGCAAGTAATATATGTAACAATGAGTAAGGTTCAAATGAGTACACCAATTTTGAGTGAAAATGAGGGAACCAACAGATTTCTGCCATGTGTCACTTTATTCTCTCTCCTCCACACTTTATTCTCTCTCCTCCACATTTTTAAAAATTAAATATCTCACAAACGGTAATTCGAAAAATCATGAAAATTGCACCATAAAATTCAGCATTTTCTCCTCTTCGATTTGCCGTCCCTCAAGGCATACTTTTGACAACTTTTTTTTTTTCTCATTTTTTGGTGGGTTTCACAAATTAGTAACACATGTGTTAGTGATTAGTTGTACATTTAATTTGTGGTTAAGGTTAGGGTTTAGGGTTTAGTAGGGTTTATGGTTTAGGGTTTATAAGGGTTTAGGGTTTAGAAGGGGTTCAAGGTTTAGGGTTTAGAAAGATTTAGGGTTTAGCGTTTTGTAAAGCGTTTAGGGTTTAGGGTTTGGGGTTTAGGGGTTAGGGTTTAGGGTTTAGGGTTTGAGGTTTGGGGTTTCGGGGAGAAACCCCAAACCTCAAACCCTAAACCCTAAACCCCAAACCCTAAACCCTAAACCCTAAACGCAACACTTTAACACATGTGTTAGTAAATGTGAAACCCACCAAAAAAATGAAAAAAAAAAAAACTTTTCGAAAGTATGTCTTGAGGGACGGCAAATCGAAGAGGAGAAAACGACGAATTTAATGGTGCAATTTTCATAATTTTTCGATTTGTCGTTTGTGAGATAATTGATGTTGGGGGGTAAATGGGTTTTGTAAATGTGGAACATTCTCTTTGTACACATGGCTTGATATCATTGGTTCCCTCATTCTCACACAAATTCCTATTCTCATTTGAACCCTACCCATGTAACAATATACTTAGGTGCCGTTTGGTTCGCCGACTTGAAATCCCATCATTTGAAATACCATGGGATTTGAAATCCCAATGGTTTTGAAATACTAGATTACAAATCCGTCAACGTGTTTGGTTCGCATTAAACTCACGGGATTTCAATTACCAAATCAATTGTAAATTATCATGAATGACAAAATTGTCCTTTACATATTATTGGTACCTTTTCCTCCGTAATAGATTTCAAAACTAGTTAACAAATATAAATAAATAAAAATCCATAGTCGCATGAACAAACCCAATATTGAAATATTGCTCACAGTCATTCGAGCATAAAAACAGCATAAAAAGTAAAGATATTAGAAAAAAAACGATAATTTTTAAACCTAAACACAATAAGAAAAAGCAAAATTACAAACGTAAATCGAAGTAAAACGTATAAATTTTTCGAAGTTAGTAACAGGTTGCCAGGATGAAGCGACGTGTGTAGAAAATCGAAGTAAAAAGGTAGCTTTGGAAGGAAGAAGATGATATACAGTGGGATGAAGGAAAGAGAAAATGGGTTTTGTCCCTTTGTGAATATGAGAGGGTATTTTTGTCCCAATCTTGCATATGAAACTTCCGTGTGAGGTTGGAATTTGAAATCCTTCATTCAGCTAAGGGATTTAAAAATCCCTGATTCATAGTATTTTGAAATCCCATTCTTTCGAAAAACTTCAACCAAACGTAATTTTAATAGGATTTCAATTAACAAATCCCATGAAATCCCACGAAAATCTCCAACCAAACGCGCCCTTAGACGATCAAAATTTGGTACCGAAGAAAATACTACTTTGGCAAGTACATTATATTCACGTGGAAAACACAATAGTTCCAAAAGTTAAAAGATTCAGAAAACCATCGAATTAAATTCGAATAGTCACCTTGAAATGTGGACGGACACTATATATATATATTCTACCAGCAGCTGCTTGTTTTGTATCATAAACTATGGGGTCACGTACCCATAGAATCCTCATGACATGCACCTTAATCCCTGCTTTTTTAAGCACTTAATTAATCAATCAAATCAATTAGTCTAGCTTGAACCATACAATACAATATATAAACTCAATTTTTATAATTATAGATCACTAAAAAATTCATTCTGGCCAAATATGGACGTCTATATCTCAGAAGAATACAAGGTGAAACGACGAATGGAAAAGAAGGCGGCTGCTAAAGCAAAGTGTGGCGGATCTAACACCTACAAGAATAACAAAAATGATGAAAGGATCGTGAACCAAAATGGCCACTCCTTGTCACATGCCGCACTTACGGTTGATCAAAATGAGTATGGTTTTAGGGAATCTTCGGTTTTTAATTTTTGTTTCTCGCCTTAAAACATTGTTTTGTGGGTTCTTGTAGTATATCACAAATGTACTATCGAAATTTTGAAAGATGCTACAAAATCATATATGTACTTGCTAATTTTTTATTTTATTTTATGATACAGAGAGATTAGCTATCGTTAGCTAGTTGTTCCTGTTGGTTTGGAAGAGGTTGTGTCCTGTTATGTAGTGTCTTTTGCCTATGTAACGGGCTGTGATGTGGGATTCACCCACATCCTTTGTACTTAAACGTTTATTTTGGAGTAATATATTTGCCGGGTGAAAACCCTTTACCCAAAAAAAAAAAAAGTTGATTAGATGCTTATTTATTAACTAATTACTTTTCATAGTTTTAATCCATTAAGTTTGGCTTCAATTCATCACCAATTTTGAATGCATATATATAGGTAACGTAGATAATTCGTTAATAAGTTGTAATTTAGAGTACTAAACCAGTTAGTATATATTATAACATCTGAAATTAGGTTGAAAAAAAATAATTAACGTTTACCCTTAAAAAAAAAAATTCATCAATCATTTTTCCTTAGCTCCGCCCGTCCTCGTTATGACAATATATAGAACTCGTTTTGACAATAAGATATAAATTTCTCTATGCAAAGACATATATAATCGATCATTGACGAATATTTAAGTGAATACTATTTTATACTTATTATTTTGGATGTAATATTTATCAATCATCGTTGAACATATACATACTTAAAGAGATTGTTTTAATTCCTCATTCCCTTTAAAGTTTCATTTTCAATTTGGATACTTTTCCAACATACAATTGACATCATAAAAACACATTCCATGTATGACAAACTTGATACATCGATCAGTAATTAGTTGTACTTTTTCAAGAGATCGACGAATAGAAAGACAGAATGATCGAGAGCCTGTAAGTAGAACATAACAGGCACAACAGTTGGACAAGTTATAATGAGTGTGACAGCAACACAATAGCAACAACAACAACAACAATGAGGGCGATACCTAACTCGTAAAACCTAAACGAAAGAGTATAATATAGGTTAACGAAAAAACACGACAAACCAACTCGATCGAGGGGTTGAAACTTATAACACACATCCATTTATGTACTCATAGTTATATCCATTGAGTATATAGAGATGACAATAATTAACATACAATTAGGACCTTTAATTTAATTTAGTTATCATAAGCATGGTATTTGGACGAGCTTCTATATAATGTTTAATTTTCGAGGGTATGATCATCTTCATTGACATCAACATGATCAGACGCATTAGGATGAACCAAGTCGATAAGAAAATCAAATACATCAGTCGTTACAACCGCAGATGCGACATCTTCCTTGTGTAGAGTTCTTCTCTTGCCTTGAATTGTCATGTTCCATGATCTTTTGGTCAATTCTTCAATAAAAAGTTCACAAGCTTTTGAGAACACAAGTGGTGCTTCTCCTGATATCATCTTCACATCCACACTTGATTTCTTCATGATCTTCTTGATCCTTGCCAATGGCAACAAATGGGGCCCAGTTCGCCCCGATATCCCTCCTCCCGATAAAATCCCAGAATACGTCCCAGCCTGCCTCATCTGATCAAATCTATTTGAACAAATTTGGACAAAAGAAAACGATTTCTAGGAAGGCTAGCTAACAAATGGTTTTGATGGGAAACAAAGATTTGATGAACAAGCAAGATTGTAATAATAATAGATTTGATATGATGAGAGATGATCAAACTTTTGGTATTTATAAATAACTAAAATAGGGATTAAGGGCCGGCCAGCTTGCATGCTTACACACCCTACTTGGATGGCCGGCTATTTTACTATACCAAATCAATATTGCTATTTACATGCTGTTTTAGCTGATTTTTTGATTATTATGTTTTGGTACGTACTTTGATTTAATTCGTAAGGAAATCCCAACATGCTTTAATCTGCATGAGGAATACGATCGAAAATGCAGTTTAATTTTACTATTGCGAATTCGATCTTTCCATATTACCCCATTCAATCTCTAATTATTACGATCGGAGTATTAATTTTGAATTGAACTAATAAAAACATGTATATATATATAAAATAGTTATGGTGTTGGAAATAATCTAAACGAATCGCTTGTTATTTTCTAGTAATAATATTGGTCGATATATAGCAGTATAGATGAACTTTGTTCTAGTCATCATGTGTACATATAAGTATTTTCTAAAAATTGAAGCATGCATGTTCTTTTATGGAGTTTCTAAATACAAAAAGTATATGATATAAATACACGTTGTTAAGTGCTATATCGAATTTTTATTGACCTAGCTAGCTAGTTGATTTTGTTTGTTAGTTGGTGACATATATATGCAAAATCAACATGATGACGTATTTATATTGTTAGTGTTCTAATATAAATGATATAGTGGGTGTTAATAATATAATTGGGGTGTGTAGATTCGTTTAATAGCGTATGTAGGTCCATATATTTGTGTTAATTAGATGATCAGCAATGATCATATTTTTAATTTATTTTTCAATGTATGAAGGCGCTCTCCGGAGCTAATTAAATGTATCATTTTTCACTAGTACGTGTATACATATATTATTTTTTGTGGTGAAAGATTGAGGGTGTGTTTGGATGAGGGGCTTCTAGGAGCTTTTGAGGGCTTGAGCTTCTATTTTTTATAAGCCCCAGTCATAAGCCTTGTTTGGCAACATAAAAAAAATTGGGCTTCTTGAAAAATATAGAGTACTTGAAGCTAAATTTTTGCATTTTTGTAGTATGTGAGAGCGATTTTATCTTCATATATGAGAAAAAAATATTTTTCGAACATCGCTTATGGTCAAACGCACTAACAAAAAGTTTTAGTTTAAATTGTTTCAACTCTTTTTATCATGATTAGCGACCTAATATTGATTATTAAATGAATATGCTATTTTATGTTGTTTGTTAAGATGTACCTTTCTACTTAATTTCTAGTAATTTTTAAACTTTGAAAGAAAAGTTATTGTTGTCTGTTATATATATTGGGATATTATAATTTATTATGTGTTCATAATATTCAACTCTACTTTAAAAAAATTATTAAGTTGACCATGTTTTAATTTTAAATTGGTGACCATCTTTAAGCAAACGTACTTACATTTTTTATACAAGAAAATAGATTTGTCGGTAATGGAAAATTAGAAATATTATGATAGATTTATAAATCAAAACCTTCATAATATTATCGAACTTCAAATCTTCATACATGAGAATTTAGTTGGAAAATGAAGTAAACTACATTGTTGCAAAATATGCGATTTTACAAGACGACAACTTACGACTCGTAATAGTTGGATCTTTTTTCATCGTATTCGCATTGTATAATTAAGAGAGACATAATAAACGTATAGTTTGTTTGGAGTAGAGTAGAGTAAAATATATTCAACACAATATCTCGAAGCCAAAGCTAGCTATTGAATATTGATGATTCAACTATTGATATTTTAATTTTATAAAATAATAATTAAATAAAAAAAAAAAAATCGAAGTACCAAATCAACGAGCATATCAGGGGATCAATCCGATTTAGGAAGGCGTGGGCGTCATCAACCATTAAAGCAATGAAGTTTATAGTTCAACCACTTCCATTTTATTTATTAATTATCCTAATTAAGCTTGAAAAATATGTCTTGTCATATTCATTTTTAATAATGAATATATACAATTCTTTCATGAATATGTTCATTCCGAACTTGAATTCACAATCTTATAGTTCAAGAGTCACTTCGATACCGTTAAAACAATTGCATAATGCAATATATGACTACTTACTACTTGTGTAATCTCATCTCATCTTGAGATTATTTAAGCATACTAATTCAAACATTTTATACTACTGTATCATTTTTCTGTGAGAGGCCATAGAGAAAACCCATTGGGCGCCCATTAGCCACAGCTTGTGGTGGGCCGAGTGTACCGATCCACGGTTACTTTCTACAACTAAAGTTTCTTATTGTCCAAAATATTATTTATGCTACTGATATTAAAGGCACAAATATACTACATTTATTTAACCACGTACTATTTATGCTTTAAGAAATATATAAAACACTTTCTTTTAGTGGCATTGACATATTACATATATATATATATATTTTAAATTTAAATTTTGTGGACCCATCACCATATATCCATAATATGATTTTCACATATAAATTATGTTTTAATTTTGTCAAAATGATCCTATTTTTTATTTATTTTGATAACAATTATTAAAAACCTTGTTTAAAAAAGATGGTAATCATTTTAACATCTAAAAAAATAATAGAGCACGCTCTTGGAGTCTTGGTGCGCATGGAGGGGTCAAACCGGCCATACTTAAACTTTATATCATCAATTGCAATGAGTATTGCATAGGTCATGTAAACTCTTCTCCAATTTTGTTGATTACCCTTTTAACCTTTTCTCCACAGCTATAGACGACGAATAATCGCATCATAAGTTCATCTTTAGAGCTTATTAACACTAACTAAAAATTGAGGATGTTTAGCTAGTCCAAATGTACTGGTTTAAATAGTTAGTAAAACTCATTTAGTCGGATAGTCGATAAATGATTGGCTCGAGATATCACTTACAAACGTCGCTCTACAAATGGCACGTTAACCATGGTCGGGGCATGTTGTGGAATGTGATGGTGAAGAGCGAAAGCCACATATGTGCTCGTGTAGGCTCACTGAATCATAGCAAGTGGTCCACACCTCCATGTGTCTAGGTTGGTTAGTGGGTGCGTTTTGGAATGCACCATCTGGCTGTGGCCCATAGCTATAATCAATTGCTAATGACTTTCAAATTCTACTGGTTATCACATCTTCAAATATTCCCTACGAATCTATAATTACTAGTTTTTGGGTCGTTTATACTGTTTGCACCTTTTTTTTTTTTTGGTATATCAACATGTCACGGTGTCAACATGAGCAGGTTAACCATCTTTAGTGTATATTTCATACATTATTATTTATTTAAAGTATTTTGAGATTCATTTAGTTGTTAATGCAGTTATGAATATTTGTTAAAAATATTTAGTTAACCTAACAATTATTATTAGTATATATACAGTATATATGTAATAATTAACCTATGGGGTTATCAATTGCTACGTGAGGGCAATCATGTGGGTTAAAAAGTCATTTTCGACCCATTATATACAGTCCAAAAACTGAAATTAATAATTCATTAAAAAATTTATGTGGCAATGTCCACGTGTATAGTGAGCGCAAAGAGACCGTTGGTTGGTTTTGTGTCACCAGCTTCCTTTTGTCCCCATTCATCGCCACAAATAACGTTAACATCCTCCCCAATGACAACCATACCCCTTACAATATTACTAAATTACTATCACTGCCGGTGGCCGATTTAGAATTTTGGGTCGTAGCATTGGTATTCCAATTTTGTGAACCCATAGCACAAATAAAAAAGACAACTAAAAATGTAATTTTTGTAAGAAAGATACACTATGTGTAACAAATGGACCCGTAGCGACTCTCCACTCTTTTGTCACTTATAATCTGCATACACACATGGTACAAACTTCAAATTCGAAGCTTGTAAACATTTCATAATCATCTTGTTGTATAGTAGGTGTTTGATATACATTACAGCATGTACAGGCTAATTATACTAGGACATGTTAGTATGATTTTGTGCTCCCAATTTTATTTCACGATCTCGATATTACAAAAATGAAACTGATTATAGGTAAAATTTCGATCTTGACAGTCTAGCTAAGACAACAAAGGCAATGCAAAGTGTGTTGTTATGCGCAGCGAAGGTTTGGAGTTTGTCGGTTCAAGTTCAATCTGTCACCCTTGTATGAATATGGTATAAAGGGAGACAATTCAAGTTGGGTCAGCTTGACAGGTTGAAACTACCCGACTCGAACCCGACCTAATATGATAAACGGGTTGTTGGGTTATCAAATCAAATCAGCTTCGGTTTGGCCGGTCACAAGTATCCAATCGAGGCACGGCCCCTGTAACAGGTAATCATACTTGTAAATGATCAATGGGTTGACATGTTGATTACGAGTTGATTGGTCATATTGGTCATTTTGACAGGTTGGAATTTGTAGTAAAAAGAGAAAAGAAAAGAATACTACTAAATATATTTGGGTTGGCGGGTCGACACGTTTACTCTAATTTTGACCCGAACCCGACAAAAAAAGAAGCAGCAAACGATGAGTTTTATTACACATTGTCGTCTATGATTGTTATGCATTAAAGTGGTTTGTCCTTCTTTTCATCTTATTGTCATGAATAGACCTCATATATACACAAAAATATACATACAACCAACCTACCTACCAGCATATTACATACACCATTTGTTTTATTATTCACAGATATATAAAACACAGAGAAAGATTGGTTGTTGGTGAATCTCCAAGTCTTATTCTATCCCCAATCAATCACAAGCTCTTCATTCTAAGATAACCTTTTTTCAACCCAACATAAAAAACACTCTTTGACATTTGTGTTCTAAGTACCTTTTTTTCTTAATACTAAGGTGGGATTTTATAAAGTAAGGAGATTTATAAGAAAAAAATGTTCAAGTCAGTGAGATGGAGGGGTGACAAGAACAAGATCAAATGTGTATTCAAGCTGCAGTTTCATGCAACTCAGGTAATTCTTATATGTTTCTATATATTATTTCTGTAACCAAAACCAAACCAGAATGTGTGTGCAAATTATATGCAGTATGACTATATATATGTTGAAATGATATGTTACAATATTGCTTGTGATGTGTTTGTTTGTTGACTTGACTAACAGAGAGAGTTTTATAGTTCTTGCAAAATTTAGAACCTTTTTTTTTTTTTTTTTTCCTTTTTTCTTTTGGGGTATTTTCATCTTACACACACAAAGGTAGACTAAAGGAAGGAGATATATGGGGGTTTGATAATGAAATCTTTTAAGTTCATAGCATGGCAATTTTCCATCTTATACACATACATGTAAAAGAAATAGAAAGGATGGAGACTGATGTGTGCTTATGTCATGCTATTTTAGTTCTTGATTATGATATTGTTAAGATTTATCGTATACAAATAGAGTCTGTCTTTATGTTTGAATTGATTTTTAAGTATTGTGAGGGAAATGTGTCATAAATCTTCCATTTATGATCCGAACACTATGATTCATCCTGTGAAATAAGAATTTTTTGCCAGTTTTTGGCTGCCAAGTGTATACATATGGATATCTGTTATGTATATGCAGTTGGCAGAGTTGGGAGGAGATGCTTTGATGATATCTGTGATTCCCGCTGATGTTGGAAAACCGACATCGAAATTAGAGAAAGCAAAAGTTCGAGATGGAAGCTGCTATTGGGAAAAACCACTATATGAAACTGTGAAATTCTCTCAGGATCCAAAAACTAGAAAATTTCAGGAAAAAGTCTATTACTTTGTTGTAGCAAAGGTACATATTTCTTCAAACTCAAGCGGAGACTCTGATATTATCTCTCCATAAAAAGTAAATTTGCTTCGTGGGGTTTTGACATTTTGTAGGATTCGTCAAGATTAGGTAGTGTTGGAGAGGTTTCAATTGACTTTGCAAGTTATGTTGACGCTACAAAGCTTTCTTCTTTATCCTATCCTCTTAAAAATGCAAATTCTGCTGCTGTATTGCATGTTAATCCCTTTCTTCGTTTATAATTTTTTTTTTATCAAGTGGATTTTTTGGTTCAACTTTGATGGTTGTATATGTCGTCTTAATTAGGTATTGATTCAAAAGGTGCAGGGTTCTTTTGATCAGAGGTATGAAAAATCATACATGTTTTAGTCTTCTATAGTTCTATGCGTTTAACTTCATATTTTATATACACCTTCCTGCAATTTACAGAGAGTTTGCTGGACTTGAGGATGCAAGTCGTCTTGATCCTTTAAGGTTACACTTTGGCAATGTTAATTTAGAAGGAAGCATTGCAAGATATACTACCAATGTAAGTTCTCATGTCACCTAGCTAAATTATGGATATAGTCATACGATATTTAGTTTCACCAATACAACAAGGGCAGTTTCAGGACATATTTTATAAAAAAATTTATAACATACGGTGGAAGCAATTTGATGCCAATTACAAATCTATAGGTGGTAGGTTTAACCCATTATACCATTTACTTATAAATGGGCTGATTCAGGTTATGTTTGATTTCTATCGGGTCAAACAAATTATATAAAATTAATAAATGGGTCAGATTGGGTCTAGCGGGTCCAAATTTGCACCTAATTTTAACGTGTAAAACCTCCTTAATCATTTCAATCCAAAAATATTTGAAATGATATAGCTTTAGTGAATTAGTGGTCATAATTTACAATATAATATAATTATTTTTTAAAAACTAAAGAAAAAAATTGGACAATCATGAACATTCAACACAGAGAGTTACCTGTTTTGATTTGTTACACGCATAGACAATCCACCCATTTTTCCACCTCTACCAATTACTAGCATAACAAAAATGTAGTTTATCTAACAGGATCATGTGACAGACAATGGCATTAACAGACAACACAGAGCATCCATTGGATCTGATATCATGCTCTCGAGTTCTGACAGCTGTTCTGAGCTGGATACCCCACGCGAGCATGAACCTAAGAGTACTGAACGGACTCATGAATCCTCAATGACAAGAGTTAGATCATTACAATGGGATTGGTTAAATGGTTCAGCTCCCAAATTAAGTACAGATGACTCTTCAATAAGTACTTTAGAATTAGAAGCTGCTGAAGAAGATTCATCAGATGCTATTATTCAAAAGCTCAAAACTGAAGTTGCAGTGATAACCAGGCAAGCTAATGTATCGGAGTTAGAATTGCAGTCACTTCGTAAGCAAATCGTGAAAGAAATGAAAAAGAGTCAGGATCTTTCAAGGGAAGTAGTTACCCTTAAGGAAGAGTGTGAAAAACTTAAGGGATCTCAAAATAGTGCAGAAGAAGTCAAAGTGGAAGTCAAAGTCAATGGTATGTTGTTGATTGATGAAGGTGATCCGTGGGTTCTTCTTGAAGAACTGAGACAAGAACTAAAGCATGAGAAGGAATTGAATTTGAGTCTTCGTTTACAACTTCAGAAAACGCAAGAGTTCAAGTCAAAGTCAATATGTTTGAATGGTCAGCAATTGCGTATAGTCGATACTAAGATGGATGATGATGAGGAACAAAGGGAGTTAGAAGCCATTGTTAGAGAACACAATGGAACGAAAGAAACATATCTATTAGAGCAAAAGATAATAGACCTTTACAATGAAATTGAGTTGTATAAAAGAGAGAAAGATGAGCTTGAAATGCAAATGGAGCAAATTGCACTTGATTACGAGATCCTTAAGCAGGAAAACCATGATATTTCTTATAAACTCGAGCGTAGTCAGCTTGAAGAGCAACTAAAGATGCAATACGAGTGTACAGCTTCTTATACAACTGTAGATGAACTTGAAACACATATAGAGAGATTGGAAAAAGATCTCGACTCAAAAACTAAAGAATTGTCAAAGTCAACTCTTGTCATAAAAGAGCTCGAATCCCATATTAAGAATCTTGAAGATGAGTTGGAGAATCAAGCACATGAATTTGAGGTCGATCTTGAAGAACTGATGCGTGCAAAAACGGAACAGGAACAAAAGGTGATTAATGCAGAAGATAGTTTAAGAAAGATTAGATTGCAAAATGCTAATGCAGCCACAAGGCTTCAAGAGGAACTTAGAAGGCTTTCACATAAAATGTCATATACATTTGAAGTTAACGAAAAGGCAGCCATAAAAGCCATGGAAGAATCTAATAAGCTTCGTGCAGAAAAAAGGCTTCTTGAAGAAACGTTTGACAAAGTGAATAAAGATTTACAGCATCTTGACAACTGCTTTCAAGAAAAACTAGTTTTTCTTGAGGACCAAGTAGCTCTCAAGTCGAAACAAGTGAGGAACATTAGGAAGCAGATAGAAGGTATGAATGGTGAGTTGGAACATCAAAAACAAATTAGCAAAAGCGAAATTCAGAGGCTGAACGTGAGGATTGAGTATCTTGAAAGTGAAAGATTTAAGGAACTTGCTGCGGATAGCTCTGAAAACTTCTTTTTACACAAAGAGAAAGAGCTTCAACTTGAAATTGAAGAGTTAGAAAAAAAGCTGAATGTTCTAGTTCAGAAATCGAGAATTCACAGGTATATATCCACTCTTTAAACTTCTTACTGAAAGCTATAGGGGGAGACATAGGTGGGTTGGGCAGTCGTGTAACGGTTCAAGACCGGGTCGGGTTGAAGTGGGTAGTTTTTAGTACGAGCGAAAACAGGTGCAGCACCTGGTTGGGATGGTCTCAGAACATCCTTTTGTGCAATTTTAGTTTTAATAACTAGCTATTGTATGTACAATAATAATTTCAATATTAGTTTTATACCTGGGGTTACTTTCAACCCATCTGACCCATTTCATTTAGTTAATATTTTTTGTTCTACCCTATTGAAATCAAACGCAAACCAGACTCATTCACAAGTAAATGGGTTGAAATTGTCACCACATATGCGAACACCAAAGATTGAATATTTTTCTTTTCAAACAAGGATTATTAATTTACAGATTATTCATATTCAGGTAGCTACAACCAAATAATTTAATCCAACAACGAGAAGGTATAATATTTCCTAAGTACACTACAATTTGCAAAAAAAAAAAAAAAAAAGCGCGTTATAATAACATGTAAGCAATCACTTATTGCTAGACATAATAATACTCTCTTGCGTTTCCATGAAAAGTCAACCTCGACATCCTTGCTATTCGCGCCTCCTTTTGGTGGAAATGGATTTGCTTTAATATTTCATCTTTCGTTGCTGCGTGTAGTGACCATGCCATTTTGACTTGAGATGAAACAGACTGATGATCATCACATGTAACTTGGTAAGATTTTTCATGTCCTTTTGAACTTAATGCATGTTAGTACAGAATAGTTTAACAATGTAACTTATTAGGCTAATAAACTGCCAATGATACTATGTAAATCACTTGCGATTCATCGTGCATTTTATATATACAATTTTGAAAATCCTTTTGTTCTACCGTTGTACTACTACGGAGTAGTTTATATATAGTAATGTTGTTTGTTCATAATCTTGGATTATTGACTCGAGTTCATGTTGTGAAGCATAGTTGTTAACTCGTGACTCGGAATCTCGATTTTTAACTCGTGACTTGACTTGTAAGAGTCACTATTTTGCAATTAATATGTATGTATATGCATATTATCGTTTAAGATTTTGATTTTGAGAAGTAAATCGTGCTGAAAATCGATAGTTAAGTCGTTAACCGACAACCGACACAAAAACTAAATATAAAATTAATTATAGTCATTCTTTCTCTAATTAAGTTTTTTGATTATTTGACTCAAAAAGTCACACAAGACTCGGAAGAGTCAAAGTTACTTAAGAGTCGGGGTTTGAGTCGGCTCTTTTTCAAATTCTTGTATCCGTTGAGCGAAGGCCATTTCACTCGTGATTCGAAAGAGTTTAATGACTATGCTATGAAGGATGTGTTGTGCCTTATAAAGGTTTAGGATGCATAACTGAGTTGTATATCAAAAATGATGCATTTTATTTTTAGTGTGACAATGAATGAGTGTAGACAATCATAATCCAGATTTGCCTAATCAAAAGTTGATACTGTGTTTGGTAATTATGAAATAAAAAACACCTAGAATTATTTTGTCCTTTAAATATAAAAGATTTGATTTTCTTAAGGATTTGAAATATTTTTGAGCATCTAAAGATGTAGATCTCATATTCTCATAATCAGTAATAACATTATTTGTCACTTACATTACAATTTTAGATATTTGGAACCCGTAGGGATTCATAGTTTACCACGCCGAAACAGTGTCCCAAATCAACGTTCTATCACTAACACACTAGCTAACACACCGTAATTCATTTTTAATTGTACTCGTCATATCTAAAATTGGGTCCACCTCATTCTTAATTATCCAAAGCCTACATTGATCAGTGCCGTTACTCAAGTCAAAATATCGAGAAAGAAAAAAAAGAACAAAACAATCGGCCTTACATTTGCCTCAACTTTCACACTACCACGTCGGCCACCACTCCGGCGGCGGAGTTACCATGCCATCATGGTCGACTATAATGACCACCACATTGACCCCCACTACGCATGCTCTACCATGATGAACATAAATCTATGTAAAAAAGTGTTCAATACAACAAATACTTGAAGACAATATTAATAATGGTGAACATAATCAACCCCCATAATCATTATAACTATTTCGTGAATGTTAAAAGTATAACAGAAATTGTGAGGCATACAAAACACGCATTATTACTAATTACGAATAATAAGGAACACCATCGAGTTCGCTAGCTTTGCGTAGATAAATATAAATTGCAACTCTAACAAAATTAAAAGATTATATTACGTTGTTAATTAACAACGTTAAAATATAAAGAATAAAAACGCTTTGCATTTTTTTGTAGGGAGACCGGAGACACTATTTGCATACCTCACAATGTATAATTTTATATATTACATCAATTACCCATTTGTAATAGTTATCTTTTATCAAAACTATATACAAATTTTAATATCGCAAATGTAACCAAAGGGCCATTGGGCTAGCGGTATCGTGGGGACCTTCCAATAATACAACTTCTATCCAACAAATCCATAAATATGATGTTGAAAATGCTTGTTCAATAGTGCAAGAAAGATGAATTTGAAGTTGACATATATGTAAGCTAGGTGTAATGGGCGAATAAGCAAACATCCATGTGACTATGTGACCAAGATTATGACTTGGATACTTGGATGCCTTTCAAACGGCTCTTCGTTTAATATATAGTCCACCTTTTAATACGGTCCATTTTAACCCTATATTTATATTTATATTTAATAACTGTTTTATACTTTTATATTCATTTTAAATATTATTAATATTTCTTTACTAATCATGGTTTATTTGTTAACATACATTGTTGAGCTAGTTGTTGATCTTATCCGGAAAGAATTAAATATATTCATGATTGTTTTACCAACGGAAAACAATTTGCTTCATACATAGTATCAAGTAGGAAATGGAAGTGGTATATTCTTTATAGATGAAGATAACTTTGTTGGATTGACTTATAAACCATATAATTACTATAACAATGTATATAGAGTGGGGTTCAAATGAGAATAGAAATTTGTGTGAGAATAAGGGAATCAATGATATTGTACCATGTTTACAAAAAGAATGTTCCAAATGTACAAAACAAACCGAGTAATGCTATATAGGCCTACTTACGTAGACCTAAAAACAAGCCTAACATTCTGATTGGTTGCATTTTTTCTCTCTCTTAATCTCATCCAATCAATTTTTCAAACATACCAATCACATTTTTAGGTCTATGATTAGTCTTCTAGTATTAGGCATCCCAATCATTTTCCAAACCCATTTACTACCCAACATCAATTATCTCACAAACGACAAATCGAAAAATTATGAAAATCGCACCATTAAATTCAGCGTTTTCTCCTCTTCGATTTGCCGACCTTCAAGGCATACTTTCGACGAGTTTTTTTTTTCCATCTTTTTTGGTGGGTTTCACATTTACTAAAACATGTGTTAAAGTGTCGCGTTTAGGGTTTAGGGTTTGGGGTTTATGGGTTAGGGTTTAGTGCTGGGGGTTTGGGGTTTCGGGGCGAAACCCTAACCCAGAAACCCTAAACGCTTTACAAAACTCTAAACCCTAAATCATACTAAACCCTAAACCCTGCTAAACCGTAACCCTAAACCCTGCTAACCCCTAACCCTAAATCCTAAACCCTAGCCCTAACCCTAACCACAAATCAAATGTACAACCAATCACTAACACATGTGTTACTAATTTGTAAAACCCACCAAAAAATGAAAAAAAAAAAGTTGTCAAAAGTCTGCCTTGAGGGCGGCAAATCGAAGAGGAGAAAGCGCTGAATTTTATGGTGCAATTTTCATGATTTTTCGAGTTATCGTTTGTGAGATATTTGAGTTTCAAAAATGTGGGGGAAATGGGTATTTGATGAAAATGAGTGGTTGAGATTGATTCTCCTATTCTCAATTAAAATTGATGTACTCATTTAAATTCTACTCTTTGTATGTAATGTAATGTTTTTTTCACTAATGAACATTAGTTGTGGTCCCTGTTATTGTCCTTAAAACTAGTTTGATTCAATGTTATTACATATAAATACAATAGTTAACCCTGTTTTGATAAACCAGAGTACCTAACATCTCATATATTATCTCTACTCTTTATATATGTACATTTTTATTTACGGGTTTTGTCAACGAGAGTCTTAAGAATTGTAAGTAAATTGTTCGAATCATTATGCATAATTTATTGTACCCTTAACCAATTATTAGGAGGTATCAAAGTTTGTTATGTTCTATGCATAGTATGATACATGTTTGAAAATATATAATGAACAAAACTATGATTAGGTTTAAGCACACAATCACATAGCCACTAAGATCAAGCACAAAACTGACTAAACTGGAATAATTCCTCAATAATCAAACCGAGTTAACACTCAAAAACAAGACAAAAGGCCTCACACAGACTCAAAATCACTCTAGTCACTATACTAATAGAATGATCATAACCAACATGAAGAATCATTAATCGATATGATCAAACCCTGAATCGAACGGAAATAAAAGGGAGATAAAGATAATACAGGAATGAATAATGTAACAAATAAATCAAAAATTAGAAGTATAGTATATAAATAGCTAATTGGCAATAATGGTCCTTGAACTTCTAGCTTCACAAGCTTGACACAATTATGCTCCAGCTTCACATGTCGGCCACACAAGACTTATAATGATACATCCAGGCCCTTATACTTTCAACACAGCTAATCTTGCACTTCAACATTTGAAGTTAGAAAAATATAATAATACAGCACAAAGAGCGGGCGTTATAATTTTTTTAAGAAAGGCAAACCACAACTACTCCATACATTATATACATAATCAAAGATATTTACACAATAACTCCTACGAGACTTGAACCCACAACTACTAGATTGAGGTACAACTCACATACAGTTAGGTCAAAGGCCATTTGATCGTTATAATTTTCTTATACATTTTAATAATTCTCAAGATGTCCCCTTTGAATTGAATCTGTGGCCAGCTAGTGTTGGGTTATATTTAATGAACCAACCCACATTATAATTATATAACCCCACCCATAAAATGGATATGGACCATGGTGTTGACCCAAAATTGTTGGTTTGTATCTTTATGATCATGTTCATGTGCAGTGCGCTAAATGCAACACCTTTTCAAGGTATTTCTGTGGGTTCCAAATCAAGTACCCATGTGGTCTCTTCTTGTTTTTTGTTACCCTTCTACTTATCATTGCATTATTCCCTTGTTGCCATTGTCTACATGATAATGATATATATACCATTTCATCGACAAGTGTATTTATTGTAGCCAAATATATTTTTTTGGTTAGGCCCTCAACTTAAAGTTGATAGCTACATACCCATCCACTAAAATAGAAACTAGCTAGCTAGCTAGACGGTTTTGTAAAGGTCGTTATTCGGTATATCTTATGTAAAAGCGATATTGGTTTGAGTATGACATATATGTATGTAGTCGATAAGCTAACTATAATCTCGTCGTTGTGTTAGTTTATGTGTAAATCTCGTTGCTGTGTTAGGCAATAAGCTAATTAAGTATAATCTCGTTGATGTGTTAGTCTAATTATAAAACCGGCTTAATGAAAGGGTTTGGTATCCTGTGTTAGTTTATGTGTAAATCGAAATGAATAAGCCCCAAAGTGGTGTTCTATGACTCGGATACATGAGCAGCCATTTCTGGGGTGACTAGCTTGTCCAATAACAATAAACTATAAAATTTCTTCAAATACGTAAATAATGTGGTAAAGTTTGATCATATATGTTATTAAAATGCTAATTAAACTTATTTAAGTTTATTAACGTATCGACTTACATAAGGTCATAAACAACAAAGTAAGTCGAAATAAATTGGATCTATAAGAAATAAGCCGAAATTACATAAGCCAATAAGCTCAAAAATAAGCTAAAACAAATACTACCATAACGAAAACTTTCAAACTTGACGTGAGGTCGAATTTCTTGAAATAATATGATTTGAATCCGTAAATTACATTCTAAACATATGTTAGCCACTCTAATCTTTTCCTATCTATTTTCACATGCGTTGATCAAAAACATTATATAAAGCTGATTTAATGTTTTTCTTAGGTTTCAAATTTGTCTTTTATATGAACAGAACAGATAAACATCATTTAATAAAATATTTAATATTATAATTATAACAAATCGCATTAGAAGGAATATTAATCTGGTGGGATGATGAGGTGATTACGATGAATCGATGTGACTCAAACAACCACTAGTATATAGGTTTATATTTTATAAAGTTCGTTCTTGATGACGAAAGTTTTCTTATACCTAAAAAATAGTTTCTGACATGTCAATTAAAACAACAAATAAATTAAAAAATTGTTAATTGTAACTGCCAAAAGAAAATAAATAAAAATTAATTTTAATTGTAATAATGTTATGTCGGGATTTTTTGAATTTAATTTAATAAATTTGTGAACAGAACTGACCTAGTATATCTTTCTACATCTGTCAATCTGTCATAGAATCTCAGCTTTCTATCTTTCTGTATTATTGCTTTCCGTAAAATATCGTGATATATTCATTTCGATATCGATATATTTACGGATCACTAATCATGTTATACCAAATAATAACATCAAACTTCCATCCAATTTCTCTAAAAATAAATAGGGTATTGTTAAAGGAATTTGTTAAAAGCTTTCGATAAGAATAATTAGACGTTATAAAGAAACTAAAATTTTTATTAATATTTTTAAATCTCATTTGATACATATTTTGTAAAAGAAAATTTTGAGTGAATTAAATACGAAGTTTAATTTTATCAACTGAAATTGAGAATAAAAAGAAAATTTAACTAACTTACTTATTTTTATCGAAAGTCTTTAAAGCTTTCGTTACCAAAATCCAGATATAAATAAAAAAAGTTAAATAAAATAATCATATACACAATTACTCAAATCCCACATCCAAAGGCAATTGTTCACATATGCCAAGATATAAGTTCATTAAAATCGTTATGAATGTCTCATATACAATGTACTTAAGAAACTATATACTTATCAATTGTTCATCTACGATCTATAATCTTAATCTATAATTTTTAAATAAAATCAAATACTAATTACATGATAAAATATCAAAATTAAAACTCAATTATCTATACAACATATATATTTCCGACGGTAGGTAGCATATGATTAATCACCAAAACCAATCAAAACTTTGGTATATGATATACAACTAATTACAAAGATTTCGCTTAATTTAATATAATCATCTTCCTCAATTTCCGATCTTCATTTTGTGGATCCCATCTTCAATTTTGTGAACCCATAATCTAATCAGCTTTAATTTTAAGTCTTCAACTCAAACATTGAAGTAAACAAATTAATGAAATCTTGTAAAGAAGTTCTTTAAAGTTGACGATGTATCAACCCGTAAACCATTATAATCGCCATGATCAAGGATTGATCAATCTCGTGTTCTACTGTTAGAGTAAAAACATCATTGCCAAGATCGACCCCTGAAGGCGTTTGCTTTCTCTTAACTTCGGCGACCAAGGCACCACCTTGATCAAGATTGACAATCTTGAAACCTTGTTTTCGGCCACTTTTAACAATCTTGTAACCTTCTTGATCTAAGCCTAAATCTACATGAATCTTTTGACGTTTTCTTGTAACACGAAACCATCTTTGTTTCTTAGAAAACTCCCATTTATATCCGTCCCAACAACCAAAAACTTGTAGCTTCTGCAATAAAGATCAAAACATAGAATTATTAGAGACCACGTTTTAAACAACAAGATTTTTTTTAATTAATATACAGAGTGATCATATCAATAGTATAAAGTTCATACCTTTCGTTGTATGGAGAAAAGAACATTGCCTCGAATATCCATCAAGTAGACTTGTGAGCTGCACTTTTTGTCATAGTTATCAACTCGATAAACAATTTCGCCATTTGAGTTGTAAGCAGTGCATCCATGACTGTTGTAGACTAGAGACTTCATCCATATTGTGAAGCATTCTTGTTTTGAACTCACATATGGGGATGATGTTGGTGATGACGATGATGGTGTTTGAGGATAAACCTTAGCCATTGAAAGAAGAAAGCAAGTTATTTTGGAAGATGAAAGAGGGTTTATATATACATACACACATGTGTTGCCAAGAAAAGCAACCAACCATTATATTTTTTGGCACATACTTTCTGCTATTTAATTATAACTTTTTTTATTGCGTAAATTAATTATATTGATTTATATCATTTTGAGTCTATAAAAAAAGGTATCTCCCATACAAGGACTTATCTTGACCAAAACATTTGATATGATTCTTAATTATTGAATTATTTGTCTAATATTTATAACGTATTCAATACAAACACAACTTATAACTAGATAGATGATGACATGTATCTTCAAGAAGAAAATGCAACATTTATTTGTTTCAAATTATATCGAAACAATGTAATTCTGATTATAATTAATTTTTTGTTTTTTGCCATTTATTTTGAGAAACTTTCTGACTTATACACGTTTAGTCCTCCCTTTTAACCAAACAGCACATAATTTAACAAGGAATCAGTATTATACGATAGTGGTCCTATATATATCGTATTAACAATCGAAATTTGGTCTAAAGAAAAAATTTAAATAATAAAAGTTGCAAGTAGGGGATGATGTGGGGACTCAAATTGTGGGATGTTTTGAGGTTAGATATATTGCCCAACCTTTGGTTTAACTCAACCGTTCATTTCAATATGTCAATTTTTATTTTATTTTATGAGATGGGATCAAGGTAGTACAAGTATTTTGTGAAGTATGTAATAACCAATGAGATTGTGTCATTTGTACAAAAACTCATTTACTCCCATTTTTTGTGTGACACCCGGTCAAAAAGGGCCAAAATTAGTGGCCAATTTAAACCTTAATTACTCGTACTCGGTACGTTGTTAAAACAAAAGTATCCGAATATTATATATGTATTTATATATATATATATAATACAATGAATAAATAATAAGCACGTACAAACAAATTTACAGGAACGCGTAATCTTAAATACGGACGTTGGTGAAAAACATTTTTAAATAATGTATTATTAACAAGAATAATAATTATTTACACGATTGAGGTTTTAAATACATTTTGGATACGGAAAACTATCCGTCAAAGTAAGTTGAAACAAAGTTATATTTTATATATCTCGTTAAAAGTATTTTTATAGAATACTTCAATTGAAAACCTATACGACTATATTTTTAGAAATTTATCATGTAAAAATATTATACTACATTACGATCGGGTACGCAAACACGGGTACCATCCAACAATTATTGGGGTCAGTTATAACAACCAACCCCAATCATTTTACACACACAGACACAAATTATTGATCACTCTCGTTCCCTCCCTCTCCTCTCGGTTCTTCATCAAAATCAACAACAACAACAAATCAATAACAACAACAAGATCAACAATCATCAGCATCATAATCATCATCTTCATCAACTATCTTCATCATCATCGTGTTCTTCATCATCATCATCACTCACGATTTCATTTTTAATTTTGTAAGAATCACTCACTTTTCCTTTGAATTTTCTTGTTTAAAACATGTATATTAACATGCTTATATGCTCCCTTAACTGATCATGCCCGAAAATTGGATTAAAAATGGTTCTGCTGTGAAAACTTCACGAACAGGTTCTGGATTCCCCAGGGATCTGACGGATTCCCGAGGGATCCGGCGGATTCCCAAGGGATCCGGCGGATCAGGCGGATTCCCAAGGGATCCGACGGATTCCCAAGGGATCCGGCGGATCAGGCGGATTCCCAAGGGATCCGGCGGATCAGGCGGATTCCCAAGGGATCCGGCGGATCAGGCGGATTCCCAAGGGATCCGGCGGATTCCCAAGGGATCCGGCGGATCAACTCAAAATGTAGACTTCAGAACTACATTTTTCCAAGTATCGATTTTATACAATTACGAATAATGGAAAACAATACAATAAATAAACATACAAGTTATTTATATACGAAGACAAACATTATTATATTTTTAAATATAATCTTGAGTCGTCACCAACGGGCCTTACATTTTTACAAACCTTGAACGGGAAATACAAACTTAAACATTTGGATATAATATATTCGGATACATATTAATACGGATAAGTATTAGACAATCAAATACTCATTAGAATCTCGCGTGTTTAGGACTCTAGGAGATTTCGGACTGTACATTCCTTGTCGGACATACTCATTGCTCGGATAGACTCAGGTGAGTCTCACAGCCCCATTTTTACTGTTTTTAAATATTGGGGTGAGATACAATGCTTACTTGTTTTTCGTGATCAAGTGTTATTTGATTAGTTAATATGATTATTAACTCATGGAATTAAATGATTATTTAATTCGGTTAACTTTGATAGTTACATTGTTTGGTTACCATTATTGGTCTTGATTTTCAAATGTTCGTGTAACATCCTCAAATTGGGCTTAGAAGTAATAGGTATTTTCTGTAAATTTTAAATGCGATTTAAAATTATTATTGCATTTGATTGTATAATTAATAGGTCGATAAGCCTCAGGAAATATTGTGACTAGTGAAATATTGTTTGTTTTAAATTTATTTAGTTGACGGTAAAATAAAATTGTATTTCCCCGCAAATGGTTTTTAAGTTCCAGACAATAATAAATACGGGGAATGAAAATTAACACTTATATGGTATATTATATGGGATGGATCGGGTTTTATTCCCACACATTCATACATACATACGTATGAACATATACACACACACTTTCATTCCAAAACCAAAAACATGGAGAAATTATCAAAATTAGAGCTTCATAATTCGGATTCAAGCTTCAAACGCATGGATTATCATATTCTAATCATCCTAATCAACTTGTAAGTTCTAAATCTTTGAATCATGAACCCTAGAATTTGGGGGTTTGGGTGTTCTTGATGTAAATCCGAAATTAGGGTTTGATTTGGTGCAATAGTTGTTAGTTATGAGTTATTAACATAGATTAATCATTTCATTATCATACAAAGCATGTTATAAGTGTTAATTTCGTGATTTCTATAACCCTAGAAATTGGGGTTTTGAATATTTGATTTAGTTGGCATGATTAATCTTGAATTTAAGCTAGTAATGATCATATTATCATTAGTTGATAAGAAATTCTTGATTTTAAGTAAAACTCTAACTTAGAGAGGAAAGATTATGGTGTATTCATGATAAAAGTTGTGATTTAGTTGATAATTCATGAAGTAAAGATTTTGGTTATGTTATAGTTGTTAATTAGTGCATAATTCATGATTATGACATGAGCTCTAACTTAAAATGGAAGAATTTGATTTAAGTGTTTATGAAGTGTTTTAATGGATTGTTAATTTGGAAGCTATTAATCTTGTTATTGGTGTTATTATGTTAGTTAACAATGATTAATGTGAACTAAGGTGATAAGTTGATTATAATTATCATGATTTATTAGGTGAGAGTGAACTAATGAAGTTAATAGTGATAATTCACATTAATGGAATGAATTATGTGAAATTACTATAAGTGATAACTAAATTGATGTATAGTTGAAAAGTGGTTAACATGATATCTAATCATGATTAAGAAACAAATTCAAGAAGTATGAACTTGATGTTTGTGATGATTGTGATAATACATATGAATTGAGATTGTTGGTATAAATCTATTGGAGTATTGTTATGAAGATTTGATACAAGTAACTGACTTGTGTATTTTGTTGTATTTCCAGATATGGAGAAGACTCAGTGATATTAGACTACTGAGTGGGCGACTATGGTAGTCGGTGAGTGGACTTTGATCTCTCACTATAATTTAGTGATCACTATTGTGGTTACTTCAAGTGTTAAGTGTTATTCCTGTGTTAAGTTGAATTGTGAATGGTGTTAAAGTGTTAAGTGTTAAGTGACCTATTGGTAACTGTGTTAATAGAGGTCAACTATGTTGGACTGTGTTGTTACAGGTTAGTCAACACAAGGGTTGTGAACATTCGTTGTAAGTAAGGCTTGTGTTGACTAAAGGTAACAAACAGTTATCGGTTAACCGCTGTATTGGCCTGCAGTTGGTGTAAGTGTCGCTTGGTGGGCCACCGCGGCTGAGGGCGCCACAAGGGCCACCGATCCTCTGGTGATGTTGAGTCAAAGTGTTAAATGTGGTGAACTCATAGTGTTAAACTAAGTTGTATTGTTAGTGATGAGTTAACTCACTTAGCTTCGTGCTAATCCCTCGTTGTTTACTCCTTGCAGGTTAATATCTTTTGTTATGGGCGGGTCAAGGAGTAACTGAAGAATGTTTGACTAGAATTACTCTGATTATTATTTAATACAGTTTAAAATGTTTGATTATATAATGCCCAGGATATAAAGGATTGTTTTGTAAATGGTAATAATCAATACTTAGAACTTAGGTAATGGAAAATGACGTCATGTCATTTTATGTATATATATGTTTTGGGACTTGAACTTCCGCATTGTAAAAAAAAAAAAAAAAAAAAACAGTTGTAAATTTTGGGGTGTTATAGTTCGGGTATTGCACGAGTGTTTTAATACGGGAAAGTCCTCATCAATATATGGTTCATTAACTTAATAAGGCGCGGTTACTAAAAGATAGATCTATCATGGGAGTGACGTCCCCGTCCAGGTTGCTAGCAACAACCAAGTACAAACGGGCATTTTAGTAATTGTTATGGGTGTTGACACCGTTCGGGAGGCAGAAAATCGGGTTATGCTTTGAACCATAGCTTAGTGCAATACAATGTCATAATATATATTGTTCGAAAACCTGCGTTGGTTTGTTCAATGTTAGGAAACCCGCGTTGGTTTCATCATGATTTGGTTATATTGTTTAGTAAACCTGCGTTGGTTTAATCACTGTTTTGAAAACTTAGTATCATTGTTCGTAAGCCTGCGTTGGTACGATCAATGTTAGGAAACCTGCGTTGGTTTCATTATTGTTTGGAGAACCTGCGTTGGTTCAAATCATTGTTTAGTAACCTTAATTGGTTAAATCATTGTTTTAGAAAACTTAAGTGTTTTAAATCATTGTTGGTGACCTTATTTGGTCAAAAATCATTGTTTGGTTTATTATTTTAAATCATTGTTCAGATATAACATTTTATTATCGTCGAATAAACATGTTGATCACATCAATGTTTATGTTAAACCTGTGAGATTCACCAGCTTTATAGCTGACCCTTTTAGTGTTGTATTCTCAGGTGATCAGCAGTAGTAGGATGGCCCTCAGGATAAGCTATCTACTCACGAGTCGCATGTATCTATTTAGATATGAAGATTTTCTTGCATTATATTTTGTATAATGGTTATGTATTAAAATCTTCAAAACCGTTTTTGCCAACTCGCTATTATTTTGTAACCTTTGACTCAAAACTTGCATTACTTTTGTAATATTTATAAACGTCTCATGTAGAGTCGTTTGCTTGTACCTTTGTGTTTTGATATGTGATTAGTCACACCCAAATCATCGTTTCCGCAAATCATGAAATTGGGGGTGTGACATTTTGAAACTTAAATATCTCACAACCACCAAATCGGAAAATTATGAAAATGGCACCATAAAATTCAACGTTTTATCCTCTTTGATTTGTCATCCCTCAAAGCATACTTTCGACGAGTTTTTTTCTTCGTTTTTTGCGTGCATACTGCATCATTCAATATCATGTGAAAATCTTCATCTTCTAAGGGGTAATTTATCCAAATTAAACTGTCCATTGTCAAATTAGCTAGACTCTTTTTGCTGGCTTGATCCCACTTATGTATAATTGACGTTTCCACATCTGTAAGGGCACGCATTGCGCTCGGATCGAAAGTAATGTACAGATAAAATTCTTCAAAAAGCCATACACTCTTGGCTACCTCGATTGACATTATTATAAGTGAAACTAATGCCTTTCCGAGTGTGGTTTTCCATTCTTGAGTGTTAGTCTTTCTTGCCGAACCTTCGTTCTCGAAGGACCCTATAATCGTATCAATAGCGTGAGTACACCTTTCAAGACCAATAGGTATTCTGCCTAAACTACCATCCAAATCCCCGTAATCAACTTCTAAACCTAAATGGTCAGCTTTTACACCTTTACCTAAGGGTGTGTTTGGTAGGAGTGAATGGTAGAGAATGGAAACGCAACAGAGAATGAGAATGGTGGGAAATGGAATGGTCTAGTGGAAACAAAAATGATTCTAGTGTTTGGTACAAAGAGAGAATCGAATTGAGACACATGCCCGAGAATGATTGTCGTGTTTGGTTGTATCAAGTGATGGCATGGAAACAAAATAGAATACTCCAACACATGAACCGGTGTTGACCATGTGAGGTATTCATATCAACAATCTTGACAACCAAATGGAAATCAATTTTTCAATTGAAATGAAATATATAATTATATGAACGAATGCGATGATAAAAAAAGCTTCAAACCAAGACAGAGTGTTTTTGAATCTGAAATCAACCGACCAAATCGATACCCGAACTCGAAAAACAAAGATTACAGGAGACGGAAGAACCAGATATTGAAGAAGAAAGATGCGATATTTGTAATCGGTAATATCGCCAAAGGATAGGTTCCATGAAAGTGTTCTGTATAAGTTTTTCAATTTCTATTTAGAATGTGCCTCTCACGTGATACTAATTTGCCTATACTCCATGTTATTTTTAAATTGCCCCTTATTCCCACTGAGAATGGATCCTAGGCACGGAGCTCTATTCCACTCCATTCTCTTCTGTTTTGATTAGAATCAATTAGGTGGAAAGAGAATCAATAATTAAACCCCCATTTCCATTCTCTGACGCAAACAAATAAGGGAAAACCCTTGATTCCGTTTCTCACGTTTCCATTCCACTGTACCAAACACCCCCTAAATTCCAGGTCTTTCCATTGCCGATATGAAATCGACAAGCGTACAAATTACTCCTCTGAGCATGAAGAGTGACAGTTTGGACGCCCGTCTCATTCGTAAACCTAACGTAGAGGTCGTCGAGTCCTTCACGTCCGTGACGGTGTGACCGTAAGCTTCGTCTGAGTATATTAACACTATCTTAAATCTCGTTCGGAGTCTTCCATCGGAAATCTACGTCGTGTCAATTGTGATCGGCCATTGATAAAGGATTGGGAATCAGGGGAGGAAGGCGGGAGTTTTTGGGATAAAAAGTGAGTGAGTTTTTGGGTAATGATGTGAGACTGCGGCGCTATTTACTATTAAGAGGTAATTAAGGGTGTATGATATTATATTCATATTTATTTGGGAAGTGGATTTTAGGTTTTTGGAAAGTGTGCTGCTTATGTTTTGAGGTTAGATATATGGCCCAACCCTTGGTTTAACTCAACCGTTCACTTCAATACGTCAATTGTCATTTTATTTTATGAGATGGGATCAAGGAAATACAAGTATTTTGTGGAGTATGAAAGAACCAATGAGATTGTGTCATTTGTAGAAAAACCCATTTACCCCCATTTTTTGAAACTTAAATATCTCACAAACGCCAAATCGGAAAATTTTGAAAATTGGACCATAAAATTCAGCGTTATATCCTGTTCGATTTGCCATCTCTCAAATCATACTTTCAATCAGTCGGAACGTGAAAATGCTGCAAAGTCCAACTATACATGAAGCATGTCTTCATCATGTATGGCTTTCGTATTAATCACATGGGACATATTTTACTTGGCATTTGACTGATTGAAAATTTTGTATGTAATATGAAGTTTGAATTGGATGGTGATATAAGTGACTTAACAATTATGAGCTGAAATGTTGTGACAACACTTAAAAAACAAAAATAACAATAATAATGAGTAAAACACACCACATAACACTTTATGTGCTTGAAACACCATTGACGCATTTAGTCAAGCGTAACTGGATAGATATCAGATAATCGTGATTGCTCAAAAAGCTTATGGAAAAAAGTGGATGCTAATATCAGTAGAAATTATAAAAATTGCTGAAACTTATCACTGCATTACAGTTTCCACGTGTTGCATGTACCTACCGCATCTCGCGCGTATACTGCATCATTCAATATCTTTCGAAAATCTTCATCTTCTAAGGGGTAATTTTTCCAAATTAAACTGTTCCTTGTCAAATTAGCTAGACTCTTTTTGCTGGCTTGATCCCACTTGTGTATAATTTACGTCTCCGCATCTGTAAGGGCACGTATTGCACTCGGATCGAAAGTAATGTACAGATAAAATTCTTCAAAAAGCCATACACTCCTGGCCACCTCGATTGACATTATTATAAGTGAAACTAATGCCTTTCCGAGTGTGGTTTTCCATTCATGAGTGTTAATCTTTCTTGCCGAACCTTCGTTCTCGAAGGACCCTATAATCGTATCAATAGCGTGAGTATACCTTTCAAGAACAATAGGTATTCTGCCTAAACTACCACCCAAATCCCGGTAATCAACTTCTAAACCTAAATGGTCAGTTTTTACACCTTTACCTAAATTCCAGGTCTTTCCATTGCCGATATGAAATTGACAAACGTACAAATTACTCCTCTGAGCATGAAGAGTGACAGGTTGGACGCCCGTCTCATTCGTAAACCTAACGTAGAGGTCGTCGAGTCCTTCACGTCCGTGACGGTGTGACCATAAGTTTCGTCTGAGTATATTAACACTATCTTTAATCTCGTTTGGAGTCTTCCATTGGAAATCTACAACGTCGTGTGGTTTGTGATTGGCCATTGATAAAGGATTGGGAATCAGGGGAGGAAGGCCAGAGTTTTTGGGATAAAAAGTGAGTGAGTTTTTGGGTAATGATGTGAGACTGCGGCGCTATTTACTAATAAAGGGTAATTAAGGGTGTATGATATTATATTCATGTTTATTTGGGAAGTGGATTTTAGGTTTTTGGAAAGTGTGCTGCTTATGTTTTGAGGTTAGATATATGGCCCAACCCTTGGTTTAACTCAACCGTTCACTTCAATACGTCAATTGTCATTTTATTTTATGAGATGGGATCAAGGAAATACAAGTATTTTGTGGAGTATGAAAGAACCAATGAGATTGTGTCATTTGTAGAAAAACCCATTTACCCCCATTTTTTGAAACTTAAATATCTCACAAACGCCAAATCGGAAAATTTTGAAAATTGGACCATAAAATTCAGCGTTATATCCTGTTCGATTTGCCATCTCTCAAATCATACTTTCAATCAGTAGGAACGTGAAAATATGCATAGTCCAACTATATATGAAGCAAGTCTTCATCATGTATGGCTTTTGTATATGATTTAATCACATGGGACATATTTTACTTGGCATTTGACTGATTGAAAATTTTGTTTGTAATATGAAGTTTGAATTGGATGGTGATAAAAGTGATTTAACAGTTATGAGGTAAATGTTGTGACAACACTTAAAAAACAAAAATAACAATAATAATGAGTAAAACACACCACATAACACTTTATGTGCTTGAAACACCATTGACACATTTAGTCAAGCGTAACTGGATAGATATCAGATAATCGTGATCGCTCAAAAAACTTATGGAAAAAAGTGGATGCTAATATCAGTAGAAATTACAAAAATTGCTAAAACCTATCACTGCATTACAGTTTCCACGTGTTGCATATACCCACCGCATCTCGCGCGTATACTGCATCATTCAATATCATTTGAAAATCTTCATCTTCTAAGGGGTAATTTTTCCAAATTAAAATGTCCATTGTCAAATTAGCTGGACTCTTTTTGCTGGCTTGATCCCACCTATGTATAATTGACGTCTCCACATCTGTAAGGGCACGCATTGCGCTCGGATCGAAAGTAATGTACAGATAAAATTCTTCAAAAAGCCATACACTCCTGGCCACCTCGATTGACATTATTATAAGTGAAACTAATGCCTTTCCGAGTGTGGTTTTCCATTCTTGAGTGTTAGTCTTTCTTGCCGAACCTTCGTTCTCGAAAGACCCTATAATCGTATCAATAGCGTGAGTACACCTTTCAAGACCAATAGGTATTCTGCCTAAACTACCATCCAAATCCCCGTAATCAACTTCTAAACCTAAATGGTCAGTTTTTGCACATTTACCTAAATTCCAGGTCTTTCCATATTAATATAGTAATCAAACGTTAACTAAATTAAATCTCCAACGGGTACCGGACATGAGAAAACGTATAATCAAAAAATTTTCTCTCAACATCAACACACGAAATATTCGTCCGCTGTTGTGCGCGGGTTTGATGCTAGCTTCTATTAATATATCACCAATAAATAAATAGCTTACCAAAATAATTTCCTAAAAAGTCAAAATATGGTCATTTTAGTCTTTTTTTTAATCTCCTTCCACTATTTAGGTAGTCATATTTTTTAAGTCTAAATCAATGGTTTACATTTAATTTAATGACTCATTTAAGGGGTGAGATTAATTTGGACTACCTAATTTACAATCTCTTATACGTACTATATAGTGTAGATTAGGTTGTCTAACGCTAATTTCTTTAATTTCTTTGAGTTATGGGCTAATTCATACTCCGTATTAAATAAGATTTTGGTTATAAACTTTACACTCTTATAAAGGGTTTAACCCATTTCTTTAATCCTTAGAGGTTTAAAGAACGGAAATGACATGAATGCCCCTATATTAAGCAAAATAGATTAAACTACCTTTAGCTAAATTTAGAAACGATTTACAATATTATAGAAATATTTTCATAAATAAACATGTGTACGTTTAGAAATAACCAAAACCCATAAATAAAATGAATTGTGAATAATGAAAATGAGAATATACATATACATTTAATTTAAAAAACTATAAAGTTCTAACTACATATTTAACTATATAATACTTATGTAATGAGATTAAATATAATAAGTATCCCGCTGCTTTGCGCGGGTATGTGCTAGTTAAATTTAATGTGTATATAACGATAAGATTAGATTAGATGACGAGAATTCAGACCCGTATATATATTTAAAAAATACTTTTGCTAGGAAAAGACGCATTAGAATGGGCTCGACGAAACTTCTCTATTTGTTTGTGCTACTTCACATTTACTTTTTGACAATTTGTAACTACTTGCTTAATTAAAATTTTTGATTATGACTGTCAAAATCCAACACTTCTACATATTGACATTTTTAATGATTATTTTGAGAGAAATGCAAGGACGAAATGTGCACCAAGTTTGACTAATGTATTGAACTAATTACATCATTAAGAATTTTTTATAACGAAGTAAGAATGCAATAATTAATACGCTAGATCGAGCTCTACTAATATGTTAATTAATGAATTTTCGAGTTTTCAGGTACGTACATTGCCTGGTTGGAGCCTAGCTAGCTTGTTAATGTTCAAGTCATTGTCAAAACAGTGAAACACAAGCGAAAAAAAATTAGCCTCTTGTGAAAACAAACCTCTTGAAGTATGGCATCGCGGTCGGGAGACATAAATCGATCTTAATTAGGATATATATATATCTCTTAACTATTCTTGTTCAATTTGGTCCCAGTACATCGACCTTGTACCATCTGTATCATTAATTCAAAACTGATAAATGATGAAAAGAGCACCTAGTGCTTTTAATAAGAAATTAAGACATGCTTCGAAAGTTGTACTAAGACCTTAACAAACTTTGTGTCTCTCCTAAATATGTATTGACCATTTGAATTTTAGTTGAATGTACAATCATTTATGCATGTACAATTTTATTAATGAAAGTCATAAGGCCATCTTTTAACAAAAACCCATTCATAATACATGTTTTTTTTTCTTTTTCTATTAATAAGTTTATTTGGAAAGACCAGTTAGACATAAGCTAGCAATCAGATGAAAAATCTTTGCCAACAAGCATAATTATCAGCAGAATCAGAATAATTTAAATCGTTAATGACGATGGAATTTGTGTTTGATACACCTAATTATTGATTAAGAAGAAAAAAAGGCAAAAGGAAGTATTATTAATCATGTTGTCATAAGTTTAAGAAACAGCTCTAAAAGTTACTTTTATGAGACGTTGGACCCAAATAACAATGTTAATTTATGCCATTAGCTAGACAACCATGTCTTATGCTAATATATTTTTTGTACGTGTGTGTGTTTTTGTGTTCATGTGGGATCCTGTTAACGATAATTGTGTCGGTATATTCATTAAAAAGTTCATGTATCCTTTTGAATCATGTTTATACTAGGAATCCAGCTTCATGAATTGATGTAAAAGTATACATCAAGCTAAAAGGTAGTAAACATATTTGAGCTTTTGCTTAGTGGTTTTGGTGAATTAATTTTTTAAATTCTGAATTTGAAACTTATTGTTCGGTAACAGAGAAAATAGCCGATAAACTTATAAGCAGACAATAATCTGCTCCCTCCATCGCATCTCAAATGTCCATTTCTATGTATAGTTGTCTCAATATAAATTTTCATTTTATATTTCAACCAATCAAGATAAGTTTTAGTGGGTAGATCTCATATATGATTGGTGAAAATTGTAGTTAGTGGATGATTCTAAAATTGTGTTTCTAGTCAAAAGGGATACTTTGACTGTAACGGAGGGAGTAGTTTTTAACCTGGGGTGCGAGTTTGCACTCAAGATTTTATATGTTATTTCCTTTAACAAGTCAATTACTATTGTAATACGTGAACTTATATTCTCTTCGAAGCATCCATAGTAAGGAGTGATACCATGATGAATATAACTCTTAGATATGAAATTTTGTTTAGGAAAAAAGTTAATGATCAATTTAGTAAATTTTAGGATTAGTATTTAGAAAAGTAATTAAGAATGAAAAGAAGTAGAAAGAAGAACGGCAAGATGATGATGGCATACCCACGTAGAAAAGCAAAATTAGGTGAAGGTCGACCATCATCGATATGCTCTGCCATATCACCATCACTAATTATTTCTAATTTAATTAACCCAATTAATTATTATTATATCTAAATCTACATCTACATCTACATCTACATCTACATTATATATTATAATAGAGTGTAAATTAGGTAGTCTAAGTTATTCTCAACCCTTAAATGAGTTATTAAATTGAATGTGAACCATTGATTTAGTCTTTAAAAACATGACTACCTAAATAGTGAAGAGAATATGACAAAAAGACTATAATAACCTTAGGTAGTCTAAGTTAATCTCAACCCTTAAATGAGTTATTAAATTGAATGTGAACCATTGATTTAGTCTTTAAAAACATGACTACCTAAATAGTGAAGAGAATATGACAAAAAGACTATAATAACCTTATATTATATGTTTGGTAAGCTATTTATTGATTGGTGATATATTAATGGCAATATTGAATATTGAATATTTTTTTTGAAAATGAATTATCTCACAAACGGCAAATCGAAAAATTATGAAAACTGTACCATAAAATTCAGTGTTTTTTTCTCTTCAATTTAAGATCTCACAAAGTATATTTTCGAAGAGTTTTTTTTTCCCACTTTTTGGTAAGTTTTACAAATTATTAACACATGTGTTATTGTCTTATTGTACATTTAATTTAGGGTTACAGTTAGAATTTAGGGTTTAGTGTTTAGTAGGGTTTATGTTTTTACAGGGTTTAGGGTTTAGTATGATAAATGGTTTAGGGTTTGGAGTTTTTACATGTGTTAGTAATTTGTAAAACCCATCAAAATATGTAATTTACATTTATGTGCATAAATCTACACATAATTTAGCATAACAAAAAATAAAATTATACATAATTATAAAAAAATGATTTAAGATGTTATGGGTTTATAAAGAATTTGGGGACGCATCTCCTTTTCAGCTGAATTTTTTGCATAAATTTAATCCAACTTGATTAGTTCGTAATTAAATGGGTTGAAAGTGTATATTTTCATTTTCAACGGTATTGTGCACACTTGAACTACATACGGGTTATTTGGTCTTCAACAAATCAAAATTCTTTATAATTTGCATCGCCTTTTGTAAGGCCCGGTCCTTACGCAAACCAAAACATATCTTTTTAATATTATAAAACAAGTGGAAGCGCGTCCCCAAAATATACTATCCGTTAATTACATCAAAATCGCCAATTGAACACGTCAAAGGCCTTTTTCTAAAGTTATAATGTTGCCAAGTTTAACGACGACCAAAATATGACAACATTAGTTTAGATTTACAACCATATTAACTACAACCCATATTAACACAAAATGGGTCTTATACAAAACGTTCTCCCCAAAACACATCAACAAAAGATCAGAGTTACGCCAAGCTTTAGTCAAACTTCCAGTCAACATCTATAACCCGAACATCTACATCAACTAACCACAGTCTGCAAAACATTAAACAACGAGGGATTAGCCAATGCTAAGTGAATGGAACCGTAACCGACGGTTCAACCCACTCATAACAAGTCTTACAACTAAGCAACAACAACAATTAAACACATAAGCACATAACGTCAAGAGGACCGGCGGTTCCTGGTATCCACCCAACCCAGAAACCACGACTACTGGGCGCTACGCCATTCCCAGTAATCAACCGATAGCTTGAGTACTACCTTCACTTACTAGGCTTGTTCTCAACTATGTGTCTCAAAGAAACCTCGACAACTACACAGTAGTACCCAAACCCAACCAACAACAGTTGACCTCTGAAAACAACCACGTTGCATTCACAATGCAAAAGCACACAATAACAAGCAACAGTTCACAACTGTTCACAACTGATCAACAATTCAACAACAATCACACAACAACTCATATATTCAGTAATATAAACAAACAGACAAGACTGGTACCGGTACGACCAATAACAACAACCTACTGATATAAACAATCCTGGTTACCTGTTGTAACCGAACCCGTTAAAACTGGGTGAAACCGAGGACTACAATTCCACTCACCGATAGTCAAGATCTTCAACTCAGTGGTCTTATATTACTGAGTTGCCGCCCGCTTATCTGAATAAACAAATAATAACCAAGTCAGTATCTCGCCTCATCAATGTATATCTTATACCAATACAAATTCATATATTTCAAAACATATATTTCTAAGCATAAAGTGCCACTAAAATGTCACGGAAGTGCCACTAAAGCAATATCATATACAATACCCAATTGACTTTAAACTCTTTCATTAAGCCCCGAAACCCCTTAAAATCGTTCACATTATTATGTATTTCTTTTAATAAAAAGTGCCACTAAATTACCGTTTAAGTGCCACAAAAGGAATGTCAACCATAAGTGCCACTAAAAACACCATCTTCTAAACACTTATGCATTTTCAAAATTTACAGAATCCTTCAAAATAATTCATGCAAACGCGATCTGGAAAACATTGGTGGGATCGCGTTCCCCTTTGAAAATAATTCTGTCACCGTTTTACACTACGAAACGCGATCCGGGAAAGGTGGCAGGATCGCTTTCGCAAGAACAAAATCCGTTTGAAATGAGATTACACAATGGAACGCGATCCGGGTTCATAGCTGGGATCGCGTTCGCAAGCTTAAAAACGACCTGCACTTCAGCTTCAAACCAACTCCGAAACCAAAACTCCATTTTACCAAAATCAGATTACAAACACGAAATTACACAAGTAAAGACCACAAACTTCAGCCATAAACATATAATAACAACAACAAACATCATCTAACAACAATCTAACTCATGCATCATCATCAAATCAACAAAATCACCAAACCCTAACTAACATTCAAGCTTAAAGAACACCAACAATTTCTACCCACAAATCATCATATAATCAACTCATATCAACAAATAATCATCAAGTAATCAATAATTTATACTCTTCAAACTTTAATTAATACAAAACCTAAATGTTCATCATTTGCCTAATTGCTATGAAATGAGCTCAAGCATCATAGAATACTTACAATCAAATGAACAAGATGATGTGAATGATGATAATGCAACTGATTTCCTTAGCAAGATTCAATCACTAATCTATGTTCTTGATTTAATTGAAAAGTAAAGAGAGGTGAGGTTTTTTTTTTTTAGAGAGTTTAAGAAGATATGAAGAAATAAGTTAGGTGGAAATGATCCAGCTACACCACCGACCCATCTCTTTTATTAGTGTATAAATTATACCCCTTTCTAGCCTATTGTCTGGAACCCGAAAATACCCGTAAATAAAAATACTTTTATTTTACCGTCAGGTTCAACTATTTAAAACAAGTACAATTTTATTTGTCACAATAAAACCTGAAACTCTTTTACTTGTTTATCTTCAAATAAAACAATTGAAACTTAATAAAATACAATTTATTTTCAGGCCCAGAAACAGGATGTTACACCTTTTATAACACCCCTCTTTCTTTACAAGAATATTATATTATTTTACTCGGAAGCGTATATACAAAGATACATTTTAGTACAATATATATTAAATAATGTACATAAACAGTTTACATATTTAGATCACATCAAATTAAAACTGTTTAACAACTACTTAAAACGGGGTATTATATATTACAAAACAAGGTTTATGACAAAACCATATCAGAGTCACAAGTCGTCAAACTTTCCCTGCCGAAGCATCCACTTCCTGACCACCCACATAACAAACATAATCTGCGGGAAGTTTAAAATAAGGGATTAGCACGAATAATCGTAAACACATTTCTTATTTCAATGAGGATGGGTGGCTCTGGAGATATCATAATACCCGGGGATTCTCCAAGAACACTTAACGTCAATCTGTATGGCCAATACAGAATAGACCGATAACTATTGGTTATTAAACTCATACACAGGTTTCAAACACAACAAATGAATTAAAACCTGTGTAAATCACATAATAACCAAAAAGTCCAACTACACGTTGACCTCAATAATCTGATATATATAGATTCACATATCACGTAGATTCATAATCGGTAACACAGACTAAACAGTCTTATAATCAATCTACGTTTACTTGTTGTAACCAAACAGTTACAACTAAATCGAAGGGTGAGTTCTAAATCCACTCACCGATACCTTTGTCTTCTTAAACTCAGAATCCAGATGTCACTTGTCTTTTGGAGGATCTGAGAATCAACAATCAAATATAAATTAGAAATCAGGATCATCAATACATAACTTATATCAACATATATCACTAGGAACTTAACACAATTGACCTCACAATTACAAGCTCCTAATTGGATATTAGTAATCTCAACATAGTTATTATCAAGTATTAATACTGGTTTATCAATGTTATAACATATAACAGTCAATTAACATTGAATCAAACAAGTAAAAGTGTAAGGCTGGATAAGCTAATCAAGCCGCCGGCTAGGTCTAGGACCCGCCGGTTTCAACCTCCAACCCACCGGCTCACCCTATCTAGCCGCCGGGTACAACCATTTTTTATGTACCAGAACTAAGGCAAGTTTTAAAGCTTCTAGCAACAACCAGTTGGGGCAAACAACCTGCCGACCTGAGGTCACAAGCCACCGGCTTGGGTATTTGACCTGCCGGCTTCCTGACCCAACACAGAACCCGCCGGCTGGTGGGCTTAACCCGCCGGCTTGTTCTTCCATTTCAACAGCAGCAGCAGCAAAACCCAGCACACTCAAATACGAACCAAATTTCAAAATACTCATTTTCCAAGTATAAATCAACTTGTGACGTTTTATAACTTTAAAAGAACATCCACTATGATCATATAACATCACATCTCAATGCTTAATCCACTTTTCATGCTCAAAACCATACACTTCACTAATTCACCATTATTCACCTAACTCATAGTTTCAAGTATGAAAATCAAGCAAAAGAATCCATCTATCGTCATTCAAGCTATAGCAATTCAGATTACTAGCTTCACTATCATCAATCAATCATATAATCATCAAACAATTTACCAATTTCACTATTTGACACACTTTCAACTTAAGTTGTAATGAATATCTGATTATAACAACACTTACAATTAGTAGAGGATTAAGATGATGATAATAAGGAACAAGAATCAGCTAGCTTCACTTAATTATATCTTCAATTTGAGTGATTTAGTTATTTAGTTCTTGTAATGAAAATAATAGGTTTTCAAAGAAATGAGAAACTTTCCCTTTTGGGAAAGTAAATAGGTCGGCCAAAATTGTTACACCGACCCCGTATCCACTTAAAACAATCCCCTTCTAAACCTATTGTCTAAAACCTAAATATCAATTGTGATAAACTTATTTTATTTTACCTTCAACTATAGTAAATTAAAACAAACAACAATTTACTATTCACAATAAGTCCTTAGACTTATTTATCTAAGTTTCTCAATTAAACACATATTATCAAGTAATTTCTAACACAATTAAATAAATCAATTTAGATAAGAAATTACCAGGTCACTGGAGAGGATGTTACACCTTTTCAGCTAATTTTTTTTAATTCATATAAATATAATCTAACTTGATTAGCCCGTAATTGTATGTTTTCATTATTGTGCACACTTGAACTTTAGACGATTTATTTGGTCTTCGACAAATCAAATTGATACTCATATTTTTATCCTACTAATAGAATTGGTGAAGGATGCTTTAGAATAGTTTACCATAATTATTATAACTGCGGACATGTTATTTTTTGTTTATTTCTATTCGTGAGGTAATTATATATATTTTTATTTTTTTAAACTATTCACATGGTGTAATTGTAGATGATTGTCCATGATAGCTGTCAAGCAAATATAGGGGAACCGTTAATATATCACTAAAATGGCATGATATATGCATTACAATATCCAAAACGTTTAATGCTTAATGGTATTTAAGGAAAAGAGTTGTTGATGATCATTCACATGATTATTATGTAAGATGGACACTTTTTTAGTATATTGCATCATTTAAAACATAGATGTATTTTTTCTTCTTAATCATTAACTAATAATATTTTTAAAAAGGAATTTGGTTCCACCTACTATGATGATCAATGTATATTTCCACTATTATGGTTGGACCGAAAGAATAACAAATAGATTTGAGTACTTTGATGGCACCAAATTTCTTGATCGTCATATAATTGTCGGTCAATTAATTTAATATGTTCTGCTTGCTAAGTTTTTTTAATTGTCATATCATATGTACTTGTAATTGTATGCATTGGTTTTGTACGATAGTTAGATGGTATGACGGTTAATATGAAACACTTATTATTATTGAAGATGACGATGACTTGCAAACTTTATAGTTTCTATATTTTGATTGTTTGAACGTTGCACATTAAGTTGATCATGTTAAACATTTATCTTTATGTGTTGCTTCATTGTTGTTTAGTTTTTTAATTAATATTTTCAATGTTATAAATCGTTTTTAATAATGTATCTTAAAAGCTACTATCAATAGATAAACATATCTATTCAATTCAATATAAATTGTGTAGTGTCATCAGTAAAAATATGTCGACTTAAAGTTACTCACTAAAATAAATTATAATATAAACATTTGTATCAAAATTATGAAGTAGCCTGCAAAACTTGCGGGTTATAATCTAGTTTAATATTATAATATCTTTTTTAAGAGAAAAAGAGGTAACGCTCTTTTTATCCCCGTGTGCAAACTCCCGATCCAATATTCTTATTACGTATACGTCCTCAACTTTTATATACTTTTCAATAAAAAAAAAAAAAAAAGTTGTAAACATCGTCAACTTGTTATTACTTGATTACGACGGATTTTTTTACTATTAGTATATGGGTACATGACTATATGCACGGTTCTTAACTAGATTAACGCATATTCATTTCATGAAGACATATTCCTATAAATAGTAGTAACGCGTATTTATTCGTAATTGCTTAAATCTAGAGGCGGAGTCACGTTGAAGGTTAAGGTAGTTGTAGTTACGGGTTCATTCACGGTACAAAATATATATTTCTTATAAATTTTTTTCATTTTTTGTTGCATATGTGTTGCATTACGGGTTTACAGAAAGTTAAAAAATTATACCAGTACTAGTACTGGTTACTCCAAATTCTAAATCGCCACCGCTTATGTAATTAGGCTTTTATACTCGGTGAATCATAGCGGTTTAATTAGTTTGTAACCACATTAGTTATTTGAAGTCATATTTAATATTTCATCATTTCACATTATTCTATATTCCAAGATCACAGTTAGCAAAACCCTTGTAAATTTCCCATTTCATGTAACCAACCGAATCTATTTAATCAATCATATGTGAACTTTAAAGTTGAAATTAACTATTTATGGTATTATTTAAGTATCTCTTTTCAAATTAAAGACCTTTCTAACAATTTCTATAGCTACTTTTTACATTTGTTAATTTATTGTAAAGACATTTCCCCCAAAATTTATGGAATGTGTTGGTTTCATACGTACGATGCATTTGATTCAACAATATGTTCCCAACACATCTAATAAGTGGAGATTGTGGCCTAACCTTTTCCTTTTTTAAACATTTTAATTACTATTATAACCCTCATTTCAACAAAGATTCATTTTTAATTAATTCAAGTACTATTTAAAAATTATATAAGAGAAATAACAAATTTAATCTTTGAATAAAAAATATACTAATCTGATACATCTTCATAACCATCCATCATTGTTTGTTAAATAAAAGTTACTTATTGTTCATAACACTCAACTTTGCTTATTGCAAATTTAGTCATCACAATTCATGAGTTAAAAGTTCTAACAAGTTGTTTAAATTTACTTTTAAATACTTTCACTTTTAGAAACATATTAACAAAAATAAAAAATGGGTATTTGGGTCACCCACTAGAGTCGCTCCATATTTCAATGGAGCACGACCAAACTCCCTACAAGGTCGAACATTGTCGGGCAAATCACCTTCATCACATATACCACAACGTTTGAGACGGAACGCGAGTAGATTAAGCCTTAACGTTGTGGGTTATGCGCTTCATTGGTGGTGGGTACCTTTACGATAAATAATATCCATGACAGGTTTTGAAACCATTACTTAAAACAAGTTATGATTGCCCTTACCGCTAGGCTATTTAATCATTGGTTTGTAGAATCACATTCATAAGTAATTAATAGCACTACATTGGGTCGGTCCTTTAAACAAAAATCAGAAAATTAGAGATATTTCCAACTGAAATTCGTAGGTTTATGTTATTTTAGATTCCCCTAAGATTTTTTTTAGTGTAAAAACATAAACTAAAAATCAAATATGGTTGAAAAAGACCATGCAACAGGCTAGTTTGTGATCTTTATAACAATAAAATCTAAAGATCAAACTGGATCTTTTTATAACCTCAAACATTGTATGATTTATATCAACCATTAGGACTTAAGATGTTGTTTTCAATGGCGGTCGACGTAGGGATATATATCGCAAGAAAGTGGTGGTCCGGTTGAGACAAGAGAGATAAAGAGGTTGACGACAGTGATGACGATGAAATGGATAGTGATTGTTGACGCGGGGTAAATTATTCGTAACTCTTTAACCTTGGATGTAAAGTGTTGATTTTTGAAGTGCTAATGGTGGTAGGACTAGGGATGTACGAATGCAGCTAGAACAACCGAAAATCTGAATTGAATCGAATTCGAATAATTTCCACGAAAAACAAAATTTAAACTTGCAATTGATTAAGAAGAACTCAATTAGGGAGACTTGGGTCTAAATTCTAAATGGAATTGTTTAAGTTTTTTAAATGGACTTTCCAGCACATATTGCCATATTGGAGCAATGTAGCCCAAATTTTAAATGGGCCGTGCCATTATAGATTTATAGTAGACGGGCCTATCAAAAAATATATAGCTCGTATTAAAATCATCATCTCTTAGATAAAAAGGTTGCACACTTGACACTTGCATGAGGCGATTTTTGAAACTAGATAGATCGACAGATAGATCGACAGGGGCGGAGTCATGTAGAAGCTAGGGGTAGCAGTTGTTACAGGTCCATTTCAATACTTAGTGTAATTTTCTTAAGAAAAATAGCATTTTTAACTGTATTCTTTGAATCAGCTACGGGTTTCAAAAAATTGATATACCATTATTACGGGTCTTTCTAAATCCTGGATCCGCCACATGAAGTTTTAAAAAAGTTTATTTATTACTATTATTAATAAATGTGTATATAAAACAAATATAGTTGTGTAGTTGCTACTTGATGGAATATAATATAATAAAACTTTCTCACGATCTCTTAGTCACAAATATCCTGCATCTTTCTCAAATTTGTACCCTATAATCTTATTGTTATGACAGTTATACTCGTATAAATGATGATAAAACAAACAAACAAACAAACAAACAAATATTTATTACTTTCTTCTATCATCTATATACTGTATGTGTTTTGAAAAGTGTAATAGGAATATCTAAAAGTACGTTAAATAAATTCTAGAGTATATACCAACTTATATTGTGGAAATTGAGAAAAGTAGGAATAATATAATTCTTTGGAATACACTTTTCATCGTTTTCCACAACAAAATTTAAAAAATAATATCATATGAAATGAGAATATTTAATAATTTGTATGATTAGAGCACAGGGTGTGGTGTCGGTGTTCTGGGACAGTGTTCTGGAGAATGTTGAAAGTGAGGATTTTGTGGTGTGGTGAAACTGAATTCTCAGTGTTCTGGACAGTGTTCTGGAGTTTTTATTATTTGTTTTATTTGATTTTTTTAATAAAGAACCCGTGTGTTTTGCATGAAAAATAGAAAAAAACAAATTTAAAAGCTGAGAACATCGAACTACTCGACGTCTCTATCTGGACGGTGAAGAGCAAAATAGGTGAGAACATTGGTGAGAACTTTGGCTAGGGGGTGGGAGAACACTGTCTTTACAGTGTTCTTGTGCAAGAACACTGAGCACACCGTGTGCTCTTACTATTAGATCCCATATGAGAAAAAAAGGAGTCTTCTTAAAATAATAGAAAGAGAAAGAGAAAGAGGCCATGTAATGTTTCATCATGCATCCTAGTTGCTTTACCATGTCCCTACATGTCCTATGCTTCACCTCAAAGTCATTAATGCTCAATTGCTCATGTTTTATGGGTCTTTAGGACTTAAAACATATATGCCCAAATGTAGCAAAATAAATAAATTAAAAAATCACAACAAACTTAATCTTGAATTGATGATATTGTTTAATTACCATCTTGGTACATATTGTTTCTTAATTCCTAGGTGATTTGAAACAAAATAAAAATTTGTGTACGGATAACGACACTTAAACTTAGATGATGTCACTTATAAAGCAAGAGATAATAACGAACGTGTTAGAAAATATAAAGAAGAAAATTTTAAATATATATAAAATAATTTAAGTTTCAAAGCATCTGATAATAAGATGATGCTAGCAACATATATGTTAAACCTAAACAAAATACATATGAATGAGATTTAGTAAGGGGGGTCAAACGTGATATGTACACACTTTGATAAACCGAAACAATTATATCAATTTCACCGGTCTAAGAAACACAAAATATGGATATTAAATTAATAGATTTGTGACTTGATTTAATACGCTGAAAGTTTTCTTTAATTAACCATAATTTGTGACTTGATCACATTGCCACAAATAGCGTCATCTTCTCCGTTCTCGCAACCACAACCTCTACCGCGAGTGTTGTGCAGCCGTGATGACTAAACGAGGCTTGATCACACACGATTGTAAATGGTCTTATTAAAAAATAGTCTTACGAAACTAAGACAAACATAGTAAATTTGTCATCACATTGTTGACATTATCATATCAAACTATCATAATTAAGTTTTCTAGGGCCAAGGGCCCGAGTACCTACTCATATTTATAACCCAATTAATAAAAGTTAGCAAGGAAAATTTAGTTCAATGGCTTAAAAAGAAATTTAATTTTTAGAATCGAGTGAATTCATTGAACCAACCCTTTGACTATTGGATCAAGTAATCATTGAATGCTTCCTCAAGGTCTGTAGCAATAATTAAACCTTTTAATAAATAATTTTTTTAGTATTAAAATTTTGTAATTAATAACTTTTTCCCAAGTTGTACCCCGTAAGATATTGTTAAAAATATAAAAGCTTGATATTTTTATACTTTTATAGCTACTAGTATGGCGGTATGAAACACCCCGAAGACGTACCATTTTTTTTTTTTTTTTTATATATCTTCATGTCATTTTATTTATAACTTGGAAGATCCTGACAAACAAAGGAATCCGCAGGATTCATTGAGAATCCGCCGGATTCAGACGACTCTCAGATACACGTCGTAACCAGAGTTCTTAAAACCAATCCGGTTGGCTGAATCCGTCCGGATTCCCCTGAATCCGCCGGATTCATAGGGAATCCGCCGGATTCCCAAAGCTACAGCAGAATTCCTGCACTTTTTCTTTAAAACCAAATGCCGAACTTTAAATACGCATATCTTTCAAATGACAACACCTGGGAACCTGAAATTTTGTAGGTAGCTTTACATTGACCGTATGAACATTTCTATTTTCACACTTTTTCAAATTTCGCGCTAATTCTCATTTTGACCCGTTAACTCAATTTCGGCATATTTTCACCAAAATCTTGACATGATAAGTTTCAAATGACACCATTTCTACTTTTAGGCTTTTGACCACTTTTCAAATATCACAATTAAGACTTGTGGGCATAATTACATTTGACTTCTATCAAGTATAACTCATTTTGACTCTTTATACTATTGGTCGCCCATTTGGGTACCAAACGACCCGATTGGGTCGTTGACCATTTCAACCTATTCCTTTGGTCAATTCTCACCCAATTGACTTATCTAAGTCAACTTAACTCATTAATGTTGACAATTGACTATAATTTCAACATTTTAACTTTCCACCAAAATTTTCTCATTAAACATACATTATTATCCATTTCTTACTTCCATCAACGTTCACTTACAAGTATTACCAAATCTGACTTTGACTTTACGTTTGACTTTCAACAACACATCACAAGTGAGACTTTACATTCTTTCCAAAACATTAACTTATGTCATAACTTTTACAAAAAGGGGTGTACATATATCAAGAGCATGATTAAGAGGGATAAGACTTGTTACCGAACCAAGTAACAAGCTCCACCAAAAGCTTCACACGTGCCCTTTACCCAAGTCCCCTCTATTGACACTTGGCTCACCTGAAACATTTAAACATAACACGTAAGCAATTGCTTAGTAAGATATAAAACCTTTAACTTAAATATAAATATCATCACATTAAGGATCCTTAAACATCATCATGCTAACTACTACGAGTTAACATTTATACCAAGCTAATGGTCATGATCCATTACTTGGAAAACTGTCAAGCTAATGGCTCACCCATTACTTGACTCCACATTTATATCCATCTACTTACCTTGATCTTGTAACTTTAAACAACTTGAATTAACTTCTTTTTCTTGATCACCTATCACATAAGCACATAACATAATTAATTAACATAACATCTTACTTTCTTATCATTTAGGTGTTTATTAACTAACACCTATCTCATCACTTTCATTTAATCTCATAACTAGGTGTTACTCACTAACACCTATCATTCATCACTAGTGTTCCATGTTTTAGCTTTCTAAGCACATGTAATTGGGTATTCATTACTTCACTACTCATGATCATCAATAATCACCACCAATTTCATCTCAAATCATCAATTCTCATATATTCATAAATTATCAAAACCCAATTACATATGAATATGATTCCTCTAATTAAACTAACATGAACTAAGCATAATATACAACTCATAAACACACATGGAACACTAATTAATTCGATTAACTAACATACATGAAATCTCATCATTCTAGGGTTTATGAATCTTCATTAAAACATCAAATTAAACTTAGATAATAATCACACATACCTTATGAAAGCTCAATTTGATGATTTGCAACCTCAATTAACCAAAACCCTAAGTTAATTTCTGATTCTTGTTCTTGTAACTTATACACGACACACACACAACACATATACGTTTCAATTTTGATTCTGGAACCAAATAGAACTCTGAAGGGGTTTTAATTTGGCTACTTTCATTTTACTCCCCTTAATTTTGCTCATTTACAACTTTGGTCCCTCTAACTTACTTCTTTTACTTGGTTAGTCCACTAACCATATTCTAACAATCTCGTTAACTTAAACATTTAACATATTAAATACATATAAAACTGAAACATAATACATATTATATTATTTAAAACTTACGTGTTTTAGGGGCGTTACAACTCTCCCCTACTTATTCAGGATTGTGTCCTCACAATCCATTCTTGATATAAAGCCGGATAATAAACAATGATTTCTTCTTCCGGCTCCCACGTGAATTCTGACCCTTTTCTATGCTTCCATTGAATTCTAAACAACCGGATATCTTTATTTCTTAACTTTTTAACTTTCTCATCGAGGATAGCTATTGGTTGTTCAACATAATTCAATTGATCATTGATTTCTATCTCTTCCAATGGCACATAAGATGCCTCATCTACTAAGCACTTTCTTAAATAAGACACATGAAAAGTGCTATGAATACTTGCCAATTCACTTGGTAGCTCAAGACGATAAGCTACCTTACCAACTCTTTCAAGAATCTTAAATGGACCAATAAACCGAGGACTTAACTTGCCTCGTTTCCTGAATCTGATAATACCTTTCCATGGAGATACTTTTAACATAACCATATCTCCAACTTTAAACTCTAATGGGCGTCTTCTTTTGTCGGCATACGATTTCTGTCTATCTTGTGCCATCTTTAATCTTTCTCTTATCTGGTCTATCTTTTCTGTCGTCTGTTGCACTATATATGTACTACCCATTTCTCTTTGCCCAACTTCACCCCAACATATTGGAGTTCTACACTTTCTCCCATATAATATCTCATAAGGTGGCATACCTATGCTTGTGTGATAACTGTTATTGTAGGAGAACTCTGCCAATGGTAAATGTACATCCCAATTACCTCCAAAATCTATAACACACGCCCGCAACATGTCTTCTAAAGTCTGTATCGTTCTTTCACTTTGGCCATCTGTCTGCGGGTGGTAAGATGTGCTAAGATTAATACGTGTACCAATATCATCTTGAAACTTGGCCCAAAACCGTGAAGTAAATCTACTATCTCTGTCAGAGACAATAGAAACTGGCATACCATGACGTGCAACTACCTCCTTAACATATAAATATGCTAAAGCTTCTATAGACATCGTTTCTTTAATAGGCAGAAATAATGCACTTTTCGTCAATCTATCCACTATCACCTAAATCGCATCATGCTGACGTTGAGTCTTTGGCAATTTGGTGATAAGATCCATCGTTATGTGTTCCCACTTCCAAACAGGTATGTCTAAAGGCTGCATCTTCCCATATGGCTTCTGATGCTCAGCCTTCACATGTAAGCAAGTTAAACACTGCTCAACATATTTAACAATATCTCTTTTCATACCTGGCCACCAATATTCTGATCTTAAGTCGTGGTACATCTTTGTTGCGCCAGGATGAATGGAATACTTTGATTTATGGGCTTCATCTAACAATAATGTCTTCAAATCCCAAGAATTTGGAATCCATATTCTACCATATCGAGTCTTTAACCCACGTGAATCTTCCACAATACTATCAACTTGACCTTTGATCCGTTCTGATCGAATATCTTTTTCTCTCCAAGCTTTTTGTTGTGCTTCTTTAATTTGATCAAACAAGCTAGGAGTAACGGTAATTCTAAGAGATTTAACTGTTAGAGCAAAATGGGCTGCCTTTCTGCTTAAAGCATCAACTACAATGTTAGCTTTCCCCGGGTGGTACAATATTTCACAATCATAGTCTTTAACAAGATCTAGCCATCTTCTTTGTCTCATATTCAAATATCTCTGATCAAAGAAGTACTTTAAACTTTCGTGATCTGTATAGATAGTACTCCTCACACCATAGAGATAATGCCTCCATATCTTTAAGGCAAAGACCACCGCTGCAAGTTTTAGATCATGCGTTGGATAGTTCTTCTCATTTTCTTTTAACTGTCTAGAAGCATATGCTATCACTTTGTCACGTTGCATAAGAACACAGCCCAAACCACTATACGATGCATCACAATATATCACCAAGTCTTCAGTACCTTCTGGAAGTACTAATATTGGTGCTTGACTGAGTTTCTGCTTTAGAATCTGAAAAGCTTGTTCTGCTTGATCATTCCATTCAAACTTGATATTCTTTCTTGTAAGCTTTGTGAGTGGCATTGCAATCTTTGGGAAGTCTTGAATAAACCGTCTGTAATAGCCAGCTAATCCAAGAAAACTTCTGACTTCGGTTGGAGTTGTTGGAGCACTCCATTTCATAACTGCTTCAACTTTCACTGGATTAACCATAATACCCTCACTATTGACAACATGACCTAGAAACTGTACTTCCCGAAGCCAAAATTCACACTTCGAGAACTTAGCATAAAGCTTCTCTCTTCTTAACATCTGTAGCACTTGCCTCAAATGATAATCATGATCATTAGCAGATTTAGAATAGATTAAAATATCGTCAATAAACACGATTACGAACTTATCAAGCATTGGACGACATACTCTATTCATCAAATCCATAAAAGCTGCAGGTGCATTCGTCAAACCAAACGGCATTACCACAAATTCATAGTGCCCATACCTCGTCCTGAAAGCAGTTTTACAAACATCTTCTTCTCTGACCTTCAATTGATGGTAACCGGAGCGTAAATCAATCTTTGAAAAATAATTAACACCCTGTAACTGGTCAAACAAGTCATCAATCCTAGATGATGGGTACCTATTCTTGATGGTCACCTTGTTTAACTCTCTGTAAGCTATGCACATTCTCATTGAACCATCCTTCTTCTTCACAAATAAAATAGGAGCTCCCCACGGAGAACTACTCGGACGTATAAAACCTTTGTCTAACAATTCTTGCAACTGTTTCATTAATTCCTGCATTTCGGTTGGAGCAAGCCTATATGGTGTCTTAGCAATAGGTGTAGCTCCAGGCATCAATTTAATCTTAAATTCAACTTGTCTATCGGGCGGTATGCCCGGTAACTCATCAGGAAATACATCAACAAACTCTCTTACTACCGGAATTTCATCAATCTTTGGGATTTGAATCTGAGTATCTATCACATGTGCCAAAAAGGCTTGACAACCATGTGACAAATGTCGTTTAGCTTTAGCAAAAGTACAGACTGGGATAGGCATTTCTTTCTTTTCTCCATAAATATCTAACAATTCACCTGTCCATACGGAACCTTTGCCTACCGACGTATGCCATTTGGCTTATGTAATGCACCGGCGACATTTCAAAGATGCATGGTAGCAATCTTCCACGACATGATTGAATAATGCATGGAAGTGTTCATGGATGATTTTTCGGTTTTCGGAGATTCGTTCACCACTTGTCTTTCTAACTTGAACAAGATGCTCACCCGATGTGAAGAATCGAACCTAGTTCTGAATTGGGAAAAATGCCATTTCATGGTAAAAGAAGGCATAGTTTTAGGACACCGTATATCCAAAGCTGGAATTGAAGTTGACAAAGCAAAAGTCGAGACCATCTCAAAACTTCCACCACCCACATCTGTTAAAGCCATCCGCAGTTTTCTAGGACACGCCGGGTTCTACAGTCGCTTTATCAAAGATTTCTCTAAGATATCCCGACCTATGACTCATCTCCTTGAAAAAGATACGCCGTTTGTCTTTACAGACGAATGTCTCAAGGCCTTCGATCATCTGAAATATCTGCTTGTTCATGCACCGATCATGGTTGCTCCAGACTGGAGTCTCCCATTTGAAATCATGTGCGACGCCAGTGATTTCGCAGTCGGAGCAGTTCTGGGACAGCGGAAGGAGAAACAGTTTCAACCAATATACTACGCCAGCAAAACGCTCACTGACGCCCAAGAAAACTATACAACTACAGAAAAAGAGCTGCTAGCGGTAGTATTTGCTTTTGATAAATTTCGTTCTTATCTAATCTTGTCCAAAACTATTGTCTATACAGATCACTCAGCTCTGAAATATCTTTTTAAGAAGCAAGATGCTAAACCTCGCCTTCTACGATGGATTTTACTCCTTCAAGAATTCGACATCGAGATCAAAGACAAAAAAGGAGCAGAAAACGTCGCGGCGGACCATCTCAGCCGATTAGAAAATCCTTCAATGGATAAGTTGCACGAAAAAGACATTCAAGACCAGTTTCCAGAAGAACAACTCATGCACATTGGTAGATACCATCAAGGGTCACGATCTACCAATGATCCCTGGTATGCTGACTATGCCAATTATTTGGTGGGAAAAAATTGTACCTAAAGGGATGCCAACCTCTCGAAGACAAAAATTCTTCCGTGATATAAAGTATTACTATTGGGACAATCCTTTCCTCTTTAAGGTTTGCCCTGATCAGATCATTAGAAGATGCGTTGATGGGAAAGAGGCAGAACACATCTTACACCAAAGCCACCATGGACCTACTGGAGGACATCACGGTACCAACATGACCGCAAGAAAAGTGTACGATGCCGGCTTTTTCTGGCCAACCATATTTCGAGATGCATACGATCTGGTGAGACGCTGCGATATCTGCCAAAGACAAGGCAATATAACAGCTCGGAATGAAATGCCACTCACAAACATCCAGGCCGTGGAAATCTTCGATATCTGGGGATTAGATTTCATGGGACCATTCCCTAAATCTAACGGTAAAGAATACATCTTGGTTGCAGTCGACTACGTCTCCAGCTGGGCCGAAGCCCAAGCTCTCCCAACAAATGACGCCAAAGTGGTAACCAAATTTCTCAAAAAGTTATTTAGTCGATTTGGAACTCCAAAAGCAATAATTAGTGATCGTGGTACACACTTTTGCAACATTCAATTCATGAAAGTTCTGCAACAGTATGGTGTCACTCACAAAACATCAACAGCTTATCACCCCCAGACAAATGGGCAGGCTGAGGCAACAAATCGAGCTTTGAAGAGAATCTTGGAAAGAACCGTTGGTAATCATGGGTACAAATGGGCTGAAAAATTAGATGATGCATTGTGGGCATTCAGAACCGCCTATAAAACACCATTAGGAACCACACCATATCGTCTAGTTTATGGCAAGGCATGTCACTTACCAATTGAGCTGGAATATAAAGCATACTGGGCTTTGAAGAACTGCAACTTAGATATTTCTACAGCTGGAGCAAATAGACGAATGCAGTTGAATGAGTTAGCCGAACTAAGGGATCAGGCATATGACAGTTCGTTAAACTTCAAAGAACAAACTAAGAAAATTCACGATGCTAAGCTGAGGCCCTCACGATTCAAAACAGGAGATAAAGTGCTGCTTTTCAATTCGCGATTCAAGAAATTCTCTGGCAAGTTCAAGATCAGGTGGAGCGGACCATTCATAGTATCAAAGGTATTTCCTTACGGTGCAGTCGAACTTGAGGCACCAGAAGGTAATTTTAAGGTTAATGGTCATCGCTTAAAGCATTACTTCGAAGACTCTCCCATCAGGGAAGATGTTTTTATCTTTGAACCACCGTGAGTCGACAGAAAGGTACAAAGAGTCAAGCTAGAGACTCGTAAAACAAGCGCTCTTGGGAGGCACCCCAAGCCTATCTTTATTTCTGTTATTTTATTTCTTAGTTTATTTTTATTAAGTATGGTTATCTCTGAACTAATAAAATTGCAGGCTTGCCACTTATCTGACTTCGAATTGCAAAATCTGAGATAAGTATTGTTCATTAACTATCACTGTTAGCATTACCTGTTTATTTTATCTTGTTTCAGGATGGACGCTGTTGACGCTGATCATGTAGCTGCGAGACCACGCAGACGACACAGACCCCGTAGACGCAGAGTACAGAGAGCGGCTATGCTGACCATCACTGAGGAGGACCTGACTGATGTCCCGATCACTCACGAGGAGTTGCCCGATGAGGGGCCCTCATCACCTTTGCCAGCCCCCGTACCCACTTTCGAGTACGGTATCACTACGGCTGACCCAGCTGCTTCGTGGGCCCTCTTTCGGACACTCTCCATCCAGCATGACATCATGTCCTCTATCTGTGAGCGGCTCGAGATTCCGAGACCTGATGCCATCCCCTTCAGGCTTGGCCCAGATCCAGGACCATCTCGACTTCCATGGTTCTTCTGTCCTCCTGCTGATCCACCTGTTCTCTCTACTGCTGGACCTTCCACTGGCCCCACTACTGCAGCTGCTGATCTTGCTCCAGCATTACCCACAGGATTTGCATCACCAGATCACGGCCTCACAGAGCAGCTTCTGGGTAGTTTTGATGCTCATACTTCTGTCACTTCCTCTGACGAGATCGTGAGTCAGGTTATGGCTGCTATGGATTTCTCCATTCCATCCCCGACTTCTGTTTTCGACAGGGATGTTGAGGCAGAGTTTGATCCTGACACTGATGACCTACTTGATGATTACTAGATTTTATCTTTATTATTTACTTCCTGTATTATGACTCTGTACTTACGCTTTAAGACCTGCTACCTAGATGAGATACTGTGATATGTGTGTCGTGGTTTATTGCAGAATTCAGCTTTGTGTGGAATGGATGATCTTAAACGAGCCTGGTCCTTAAAATCCAGCAATTCACTAGCACCACTCCTGCACAAACCTGGTCTATTCCAGTAAACACAAATGGGGAGTCTCTCTGTTCCTTTCTCCCCGTTTCAATTATGTTTATTATGCCTATGTTAGTACATTTAATTTTTGTACCTCATCCTAAACTTATCACTAAGTGTGGGATTCCAGCCCAAATTAAACACTTGAGAAACATCTACTTACATGTTCAAACTCTAAGTGTGAGATTTTAATAAGAAAAATCTCTACTCAAGAGAACATTAGGGACAATGTTCCTCTAAGTGTGGGATGGTAGGTATAGAACACCTTAATAGGTGATTTTTATGTCCAATATAGTAATCTTTCTCTCAAAATTTTTCAAAAATAAGGTCAAATTTTTTCAAAATTAATGAGTCTAACTCAGTTTTTGAGTCTCAGATACTACTGAGAGAAACCATTTTCAAAATATAAAGTATGATATTTCTAAAAGCCTAAAGGAAATAAAGGTAGAAATTGCTTAAACAAGAAGTAATAATCAAAGGAACATGACTAGACACATACAACCCTTTGCAGTGAGGTATCTTGAGCCTAAAAGCATTCATCTTTAATGCTTCACTTTCATTTCTTGTGTGTGTGCCGATGTCTGTATCTCTGAATTAGAACTTGCTCTTGACATACGCTTCGAGACCATATTGGTGTGTACCGTACGCGGTATAGGTGCAATTAGATGACCTTGACATTCCTTAGGACTTAACCCATTTCTTACATATCTTTTCAAGCCCAAAACCCTTTCCGATGCTCATTTTTAGTATCGAAGATCCGCTTAGTATACCCTGTTGAGCCTAAACCCTTCGTTTCTTCAAAATCCTAATTTTCACCCACTTCCCAAAAATTACCTCCAAACTTATCTTGGAATTTCTGAGGTTATGAAGAACAACCTTTTAGAATATCTGTTTCAAATATCCTACTCATTAGCATTCTCTAAAATTAAGCTTCTCAACAAATGGTGCGGGAAATTAGCACACAAGAGAACTGGAAGGACGATGGTGCGGGAAAAATTAGCACCTGGAAAAGGATCAAAATGATCAAGATAAGAGGAAAAGATTTCTAAAGGATTCAAAATATAAATTCCTTGGAAATTCTCTAAAAGAAATTCTAAAGAAAAGAAAAAGAAAAGAAGAAAAAGAAAAGAAAAGAAAAGAAAATAACTCCGCGAATAAAGCTGAAAGTTTCAAAGCATTGCTCTTCATGAAAAATCCGGCAAAAGCTGAAACAGCTACCAACTCTCCGCTCCCCTCCGTTCTAAATAAAGTTGTTCATAATCTCAGTGATTTTAGGATAAGCTAAACACCCTCACAAACCACTATCCATACCCTTCACCCTCACCAAACATTACAACCCTCTGAATGTCTCGAGATAATTAGCACCGTCCTCACCTAAGTGGTGGAGATCCGATTCTCGATCAAGCCTATGACGATGAGTGCAGCATGACTGGCTACTTTGAGCGATTTCGTTTGAGCTAGATTGATAGGAAACCCGATACACTTTGAGTGAATTGAGTAACCACCTATAGTGAGATCGCCTAGTCATGTGTACTCCAAGATCATGAGATTTGGATGTACGCCTAAGAGAATCTCTTCTTGTTTATGGAAAGATCATCTTATCCTCCTCCACACTTTTAGAAGTAACTACCTTATATGAGGAAATGCTAATCTCGGAACATATTCTCTGACTCGCCCCTAAAAACATGACCTAAAAATATTTTTTTCAGAGAGTTGTTGCTTGAGGACAAGCAACGTCTAAGTGTGGGATAACTTGATGTGATGTAAAAAGTCATGTTTTTAGAAGCTTTATTCCTCACATTTTGTACCTTTCTTTAGTGAAAACATTCAAAAACATTGATTATTTACTAAAATACATTAAAGTGGTTCAAAAGTAGACGTTGTGATAAAAATCACTGAAAACACTCTAAAAATGCACAAAACACAGCATTTTAATACAGGCCGATTCCTCCGATCTCATTTTCCTGTCAAGACACACTTCCTAACTTCTACCATCTGTTGTACAGGTAAAATCGAGACGGAAAAATCTGGAATCAAGTGAAACGGCCAAAGGACGGAGAAACCACTACGCTTTCAGAGCCATTAAAAGTCATTCCAACTACGCCTAAGCTCTACACATCCAATTTCTGTGATATTGGCATCATTAGAAGCGTAACGGAATTACGAAACCACAGGCGAAAGAATCAAGTCAAACGGACGCATAACGAAGGAGATACGGACGTTTTAAGCAACGAACGAAATCAGATGAAGCCCGTATACGGCCATAGGCACCGTATACGGCCCTATACAGACCGTATACGGCCTTGTATAGACCGTATACGGCCCTATACAAGCCGTATACGGCCCCCCTTCCCCCATATTGTGCTTCGTTTGCTTGTACGTGCTGCTTCGTGAGTTGTACGTGCGATTTAATGCTTTGCCTATAAATAGTGGACACCCCTCACTTCACCAACATACCAACTTTCTCATTTCATTCTCTCCCTACACTTTCTCTCTCACACACATCACTCTCTCTAGTTTCTCTCTCTAAGGGATTTTCTCTCTCTAGAATTGAGCTAGTTAGAGAGATAGTTAGGTAGAGGTAGCTTTTAGCTTTTGTACGGAGGCACTCCAAGACATTGTATTTGCGAAGATCTGTCTGTAATAAATTCGTATCAGGTTCTATTTATATATCTCTTACTTTCCAGTTTTAAACATGTGTTGCTTTGTTTATGCTTGTTTAGGATTGTATGCTAGATATATAATGTTAGGCTAGACATTTCTTTGTGTTTACTATGATGTAGTTATGTTAGAATAGTCAAAATGTTTATGCCTTGCTGTTACTCTGCCCGTGTTACTTTAAACTGTGTATGAACTCGTAAACTGAATCTCGAATGTTTATCTATCCAACCTATGCTGTGGTTAGAAGCTTCCTACTAGAACTTGGCCAATTACTAGTGGTACGTTCTCTACCTATTCTATACTTGATGATCAATGAACTTGGTATGGCCGTGTTCTCTAGGTTGAAACAAATCATAAGAGACACGGAGCGTAGGATTAGAGATAGGTTAGATTCATGTTTATTTGTTATATATCTTTGAGAGAACTTTCGGGATATCTATGATCTAATTATTGGTTATCTGCTATGCTAGGATTACGGTGTTCTGTTATGTGTTACCCTATCGCATGTTCTTGTTTGATTGTTGCCCTAGGAATGATCCATGCTAGAGTTATCCCCTTGGTTCATATCAGTAACTGTATAATTAGGTTTTCAGACACAGGATATTGGTTTACACGGTAGATTAACATGCATGGAATAGTTGTGATGATTTATATCTGTAATGCTGAACAATTTAACTGATCGTTAGCCCGATTATCTCAACTTGGTCCGCGGGATTATCCCCGTTCGTGTTCTTGTTCAATCAACAATTCACGCTACGATACAGACATCTCTGATGACTGTGACTGGGGACCAGGATTCGAGGATAGTCGTCGGTTAAATTGGTCTGTACATTTGGGAGAACTTCCGGTGTATCTGACTTCTATAACTGCTATCCACGTGACATGTTATTTATCTGATTGCGGACAACTCTACGTTAGATATTTAATAGGAACGTAGTTGTAGCTCATTAGAATATAGGAAATCTGCGGGAGTAATGTGGAACCCTAATTAATGTAAAGGAAAACCGTAAAACGCCCTATTACTCGGTATAGTGCTGGAAACACCAATTGGTGGAGTACAAACGTATGGAAGCCGCGGAACGGTCGTAGGTAAAATACTTTGCATTAGTTATGTTTCTATCCTCTCCGGGTTAGTCATCACATCTAGTAGCCTTACCCTTGACTATTCATCAATAACATTTAACGAAATCATAGTAAACACTCGCTTATCCTCTGTTGACCGAGTCTCCGTACAAACCTCTTTAGTTCTGTTTTCTTTATTTAATTAGTATTTAGTTATAAAAACCAAACCTATCCAAAAGCTTTTAAAAACCCTAGCTGAATCTCCAAAGATAATAAAACTTCCTAGACTCCCATGCCCGTTGTAGTTTGAAAAACGACACCTGAGTCATACATACCACTTGCTGCCCTTTTAGGTCTGTCAGTAGTATACAGCTTAGGATTCCCCTGCTCTACAAATTTAAAACCCACTGTTCGCCGCCTCTATTGCTGTTGGATCAACGACCGGAATTAAATCCGTCCGACCAATAGGGGCCACGACAGGCACCCGAATCAAAAAGAACATATGCATGTATTAGGTTTACTAAAAAGGTACCTGACACTACATCTGGGGTCCCCTTGGCTTCCTCTGCTGTGATCTGGAATGAACGAGGCCTGGCTTTTGGAACTTCAGTCGACTTCTTATCGGATGGCTTACGATATGCTGAAGAAGCTGACTGAGACTTCAACTTTGGACATTCTGACTTCACATGACCAGGCTCGTAGCATCCATAACATACCTTCAATGGATGAGGACAATCCTTGCTGAAATGACCTTCCTCACCACATTGATAGCAAACGTTTAACCCAAATCTACATACTCCAAAATGCTTCTTGTGACATTTCTTACATTCTGGAGGTACAGACTTTTCTGTCTTCTTCTCTTCTCGACGAGAACTGTCACTAGCTTTGAACTTCTTTGAAGGAATGGGACTTGATTCAGCTTTTCTTTTTGCAACAGCTTTCTCATCTTTCTTTAACTCCAACTCTTGAAAACGAGCTTCATTCACAATTTCTTCAAAAGACTTAAAACGGCTAGGTTGAATAAACTGACTGATTTCTTTCTTCAACACCTCATGAAAATGATCTATAAGCCGCTTTGGATTCTCCATATAATCTGGACAGAATTGAGCTCTATCCAGAAATACACCAACTAACTCATTAATCGACTCAGTCGTTTGTTCCATTGCAAGAAACTCACGACGAATTCTCTTCAAATCTGCTTCTTGAGAATAGGTATTCTCAAACATTTTCTTAAAATCATCCAAACTCATCTTATTTATAGCTTCATCCCCTAAGGTACGGCGTTGAACTTCCCACCAATTTTTAGCACGTGCCTTTAAGAGATTAGCAGCAAAGATTACTTTCAAATCTGCGGGGCAACGTGAAGTAGTAAAAGCCCCTTTTACCTCCATAACCCACCGGTAACATTTAATCGGGTCTAAATCCCCTTCAAAATCTGGCGGATTACAAGCTGAAAAGTCTTTGTAACTAAACTTCGTACTTTCTTCCGAAATTGGAGCTTGAGGAGGTACTTCTTGTCTAATTCCAACTGTTTTATCTTTTTGTCTCTGAAATTCTTCACTAACTACCTCTCTAACAGTCTCTATAATCGTTGACTTTAGAAGAGGAATAGATGCTTTTTGAGCAATACCAATTTCTTGCGAGATAAAAGATTTCATCTTCTTAATTATCGAGTCTATATCTTGAACAGGAGACTGAGACTTATCTTGATTGCCTCCTGTATCGGTAGTCTCTACTTCTTTACTCATTTTATCTGAAACGTTCACATAACACATTAACATAGTAACTTAAACATTTAATGTCTACCTTAACACAAACTTTGCTACAAACAGTTAATAACTTGTTAACATTCAATCCTCTAATGTCTCGTGATTTCCATGGATACATATAAGGTAATATGGTAATCATTGCGTTGGTTAGACGCACTAATTATCGTATTACATTAAACACATCCATAGTCTGCACGCCACACTTTGAGTAAGGAATCATTAACAATTATTAACTTTTAAACATATCATACTAAATCATGCTCAATATCATCAAAATTTTGGTCTAAGTCCAAGTACTCACTAATGGTGGATACCTGAATCCCTTAAACCGTGCTCTGATACCAACTTATAACACCCCTCATTCAGTAAACCATTATAATAATAATTCTTGATTGGGAAGCGAAAAATTTAAAACATATAAAAGTACATAAGTTGTTTTCAAAACTTAACACACCACCTTTATCAATCTATTACAACCATAATAATACCATAATGAGGTGTTATATAAATTCACCATTTTCTTATCAAATCAAAATATATCAGAGTATAATCCGGTTGTCAAACATTCCATCATTTACAAGAACTTCCTGCCCCGCCCAATATGTCCCATCAATTATAACCTGCAGGAAGGACTGTAGTGGGGTTAGCATAACGCTAAGTGAGGAAATCAATAAACACAGTCCAACTTAGCATAACAACTCTGTTTACATCAAAGCATCGTAAATACACAATATCACAGAGTATCTAGAGTTCTTAGGGAAACCTTCAGCTAAGAACATATAGTTCTATTTCAATGAGATAACATCTCAATACAATAACATGTCAATGAGGATCGGTGGCTCTGGAGATATCATAATACCCGGGGATTCTCCAAGAATACTTACCGTCAATCTGTAAGGCCAATACAGAATAGACCGATAGTTTGGTACTAATCTCATACGACCTAATTTCCTATTAACGAAAAGTACAAGGAAATTCCTGTCGTATTACAATAGTAACCAAACCCAACTAGCGTGTTGACCTCAATACCATAATGCCCGAAGGCCAAATAACAAGTGATCACATATTCAATCAGGTCAACATATCAGACTAAACAGTCTATCAACAGTATTATTACTACTAGCCATAATCATGATGAAAAAAAAAACAGTAATAATACGTTACTCGTTGTAACCAAACTTGTTACAACTAAATCACACTGAGGTTATAGATCCACTCACCGAATACCTCAGTTGTCCACTCAGTAGTCTAATGTCACTGAGTCTTTCTTCATATCTGAGAATACAATAGAATACACAAGTTAGTCACTTGTCTCAAAATCTATATAACATTTCAATATGTTTACATCAACAATTCTCTAAATAAATGTACTAATCAAAATCAGCAATCCATCATTCTCATTGGATTAATCACATTTAACTCAATTATCCACTTTCATGGATTATCACTTAATCATAACTAATGATCATGATAATCACTTTTCAAGTTTATGATCCTTATGATCACCTTATCACTTTAAGCAATATTAATCATGTTTAAGTTTCATTCTTTCATTCTTCATTGAGTGTTCTTAATTATAACAACATCACTTTCATCATATATCTCATCATAATCATTATAGTCTCTATAAATCTTCAAGAACACTTAATCAATTTATGAATTATAGCTTGAACATTTTTAATCATCATCATGAATCAATACTTATGAATGTATAGATCATTATTCAAAGCTTTAAAACCATAATTCATGAATAATCAATTAAACCCCTAACTTTCTTCATGAACATATATCAAATTCTTCATTTCTATGTTAGGGCTTTATCTATAATCATGAATTAACTATCAATTAACACTAATAGAATCACTACAAGCTTCAATTTCATGTTAATCAAACTAATTTCATCAAATACTCAAAAACCCATTTCTAGGTTTATATAAAAATCAAGAATTAACACTTACAACATGTTTAGGAGGATCAAGGGATGATTTAATCACATTTTTGAAGCTTGAATCGAAATTCTAAGGCTTCAATTTAGTCTCACAACTTGTTTTGAAATCTTAAAATCGTCCCTGTGGATGCCTTGGGTTCGGCCAGAGCAAGAACAGGAGAAACAGGAAGTGAATTTGCAAGATTTTGATGTTAGATGATAGATTAAGGTTTGGTTCTTGGTTCCTGATCTTTTCTCTCGCTACTCACAAATTTACTGGAATGTTTTTGAAGATTATAGCGTATTTTACACATATATTAGATAATATGTGTACTAGTTTTGTCCCCCGTACTTATCATTGTCTGGAACTTAAAAACCATTTACGGGGAAATATTATTTTATTTTACCGTCAACTGAATTAAATTAAAACAGTTAACAATTTACTAGTCACAATAAATTATGTGACTCTTTAACCAATTATTTTCAAATAATAACACAGAACTATTTTTTGACACACAAATTAAATATTAAAAGTCAGAAATATTAAAATACAACTAGACCCGAGGAGTGGATGTTACAAATCTCTCCCCCTTAAAGAGATTTCGTCCTCGAAATCTGATCACACTTATCCAATCTATTTAATAGAATCACATATTCGCTCATTTACTATATGTACATAAAATGTGTGTAACATTTTAAATCGTTTATGCATATTATCATTATGCATATCTTTATCCCTGCAAACACAAATTGTGCATACATTATACTATTCCAATAGCTATCACCAATGCAATATCCAGCATAAAGTGTAGCATAATCAACTATTTTATCACAATATACACGTATCAGACGTTACTCCCTTGAGCAACTGTAACAACCCGCTTACCATGACACAATATTGTCCGCTTTGCCCGCAGGCTCACGGCTTTGCTCTTGGCGACCACATACTTCCCAGGATGGTCACCCATCCTGAAACTGCCCTCGCTCGAGCACGCTTAACTGTCGTGCTCTTGCGACAATCTGCCACCTGTGGTCCCAAAACGCGTTGTGTCATTTAAGCGCCTCATTACCCTTATAAGTCCCATATCACCTCATGTCCACGGCCGATGTGGGATTTGCCTAGGGTGTTACAACTCACCCCCCTTAGGGACTCATCGTCCTCGATGAGGTTTGCCCCACCATCCCGAACGGCACATGAGTTGCTCTAATACCATAACTGTAACAACCCGCTTACCATGACACAATATTGTCCGCTTTGCCCGCAGGCTCACGACTTTGCTCTTGGCGACCACATACTTCCCAAGATGGTCACCCATCCTGAAACTGCCCTCGCTCGAGCACGCTTAACTGCTGTGCTCTTGCGACAATCTGCCACCTGTGGTCCCAAAACGCGTTGTGTCATTTAAGCGCCTCATTACCCTTATAAGCCCCATATCACCTCATGTCCACGGCCGATGTAGGATTTGCCTAAGGTGTTACACGGTATCTATTAGTTACTCTATTCTACATCCATATGTAATAAAATTCAATTTTTGCTAATAAATATAGGGGATATCAATCTATCATAACATATATGATAGGTGAAGTTTAGGCTAATCGTTGTAGTTTTGTCTTTGTAGTTTGTTCATGTTTTGTTGTTTCGGGTCTCCTTTATTGTAATTGGTGTATATCTTTCAATAGTTGTTGAAAGATTTATTTATATACTTTCAGTTTTTCGCTAAAAAAAAAAAAAAAAAAGTTAGATATTTAGGGGATTTGTCCTTCATACCTTACTACACGTAACGATCCGTACAATTTGATACACGGATGATTTTCATTTTCTTATAAACGTATGAAAGTTTGATTTATAACACATAGTATGAGCCAAAATACAACTTATTTTAAGTAGGGAGTCAAAGTTCTTTGTTAGAAAGTGAGGACCCGAATATAATTTAATTTTTAATGAAATCTGTGTCTAATTTTTAAAATTTAACTAATAAGGTCATTTTCTGACAAAATTTGTATTTAAGGTTTATTATAATGAACAGAAACTTGCATATACCCCTATTTAAATAGAATTTGAACGTTATGTCTCTGTTGTTGACGATTAACCCTATAGTTTAACGGTTTGGTGGCTGTTTGACACTTTAACCATATAATAATATTGATGTATCTCATGTTAATTAATAACAGTGTGAGATCATAGTGCACAAAAATGAAGGAGGATATTAACGACTGAGATCGTATACTCATCATTTCACTCAAATGGACATTTGACCTAACGGTTTGAGATCATAAGGTTGAAAATTCAAGCCCTCGTAATTGTACATAACATGTGTGACTTAGATTTTAGGTTGATGTTCTAAAAAAATATAATAAATTAACCCATTAATTAATTATCAACTACTAATTACTCCGTATTATAGAAGCAATGATGAACCAGTTAATAAGATTAAAAACCTGTTAAGGCACTCAAACCCCACCTCACCCTCAAATCCTCAATATATTTTCTTGAAAATAAAAAGTAAAACCCACCGAAATCAATCACTTTAATTCACTTTTGCTTTTAATAAAAACATTAAACAAAACATTTCCACTTCACAAAATTCCTTCTTCTGCATTTTCATCTTTGCTACTCTGTGATTCTTTCATCTTTTTGTTTTTTTTCTTTAATAAATAAAAGGAAAAAGATTAGAATATATATAAATACTCCGTATTTATTTAGTGAAGCAGTGCTGCCAGTCTGCCACCAAACCTGTCTTTGAATCCAAGTTTTCTTGAACTGGGGTTTGCTTAAATCTTCATAACTTCACCTACTGTGATTCTTCCACTGATTTGATTTCTGGGTTTTGTTAAAGATTCAAAATTTTGATATCCCTTTTGAGTTTGCTTCTATTGTTCTTAAAAAGATTATTAATTTAACCGTTTTAATCCAATATCTTGATGAGTTCTTAGTGTTCTAGAGAGAGTAAGTAGAGAAAGAAGATGAAACAGTTGAATACATTTAAAGTTCTATTTATTACTTTGGGAATCTTTATAGCTACTTGTGATGCTGCTCAACCAATTGAAGGTGTGTATATAATATAATTATATTCTATTTGTAGTTCTGTATAGATCTTAAACAACTTTCACTCTTAAATCACTCAACTTTATGATCATTTAAGTTCTTTATAGTCTTAATTGAAGATGTTATTAGTAATGTAGTTAGTGTCTAGCCTAAAGTAATGATTTTTATTATGTGATTTTTTGAAATTTGCAGTTCATGCACTTTCCAAGTTCAAAGAAGGGATCTTTGATGACCCATTATTGGCTTTATCAAACTGGAATGCTCTAGACTCAGATCCTTGTAACTGGGTTGGTGTTTCTTGTTCAGGAGATCAAGTGACAAAACTGTAAGATAAACTGTCTCTTTGACTTTTTGTGCGCACTGCAGTATGTTAAATTTTTAGTCTACTTGAAATTACTACTTATGAGTGTAAACAAGAGCAAGTTATCTCATTTCACATCTTTGGATTGGTCTCTATGAAATTGTTTGACTGGTAGATATGACAAATTTAGGAAATTTTATGACCAAAATTAACAACAAACTGTAATTGTTACGATAAACGCTTAGGTAATTCTACAAAGTTTTTAAGAAAGACAACTCTAGAAAACCAATTATATCAAGTGTGATTTTTTCTTTGAAGTACAAGTTGTTTCTGATTATATACTACGGAGTATTTGTTAATTGTTAATATTGAGTAAAACATAATTAATTTATACTGCTTGAAACTCTTATCATGGGCCAAACTTTATTTGCAAAACAGATCCTGATCGCGAGATGAGGAATAGTACATTGATGTATATAATTAGATATTATTATGTAACGAGACTAATTGAATTGTTAAATTTCTGTTTTCAGGAACATTTCTGGCTCATCTATATCGGGATTTATTGCTCGTGAACTTTTTCAGCTTTCTTCGTTACAAGAACTGTATATTCCCATTTAACACCTCTTTTTTACTCTTAAGAACTTCCCGAAAATCAGAAATATATATGGAAATGGTTTTTCCTGTAGGATTTTACATGGCAACAAACTTATTGGTCCAATACCAAAAGAAATTGGATCACTAAAGGAGTTGAGGATTTTAGATTTGGGGATGAACCAGATATCTGGACCGATTCCTCATGAAATCGGGAATTTGGTTAGCATTATTATTATGTAAGTCTACTTCTTTTTCCTTTTATTTTATTTTATTTTACCTAACACAAGCTTCCTCTTCTCCCATTTCTATGAGAAATTCTCTAAAATGTAAAGCTCATTATATTTGTTCAGAAACCTGCAGTCGAATGGATTGACTGGTCAATTGCCTTCTGAACTGGGCAATCTGAAAAACCTTCAAGAGCTTCGGTTAGACAGAAACAAGTTGCGTGGAAGTGTTCCAGGTGCCAATGCTTCAGATTTTGTTTCCAACACACAAGAAATGTAAGTACATTATTAATATCTACATGAATACAAAGACTTAATGTTTTATGTAAATTTTTCGACTAGTAAGCTCTATCAACAACTAGTGTCCTGAGTCTTACTTTGATTCAGCATTCTGATATAAAATCTGACATTGTGTTGGTTCAGGTATGCATCAAATTTTTCCAGATTAGGATTTTGTCGTTCGGCTTCCTTAAAAGTTGCAGATTTCTCTTACAACTTTCTTATAGGAAGCATACCTAAATGCTTGGGATACCTTCCTAGGTATGAGTTTTATCATCTTCTCTTTGTGTATTCCGTTGCATTCTCTCTCTCTCTCTCTCTCTCTCTCTCTCTCTCTCTCTCTCTCTCTCTCTCTCTCTCTCTCTTATTATCTTTTTATTGTGCAGGACAAGCTTTCAGGGTAACTGCCTACCATATAAAGATATCAAGCAGCGAACTTCTGAACAATGTGGTATGTTTTTATTTGCTTGTTTAATAATTTCTGTATATTTTGAGGAAAAATGTTACACTTCACAATTTTTTAAGAGTACATCGAGTCCTTTAAGAGTACAGCTCGGAAGTTTAATTCGTATTAAAGTAGTGAAATGTGCTACCTAAAATGAGATGCCTAAGAGAAGAAACTCACGATATGGTTGAACCAAAGATAAATAAATTTGGAATATATTATACAACGGGCAAAACTTAGATCAAAGTCCTAAAATAAGTATTGATTTAAGACCTTGTCATGTACATTCTTACTAGCACCCGAAGTCATGGAGACTTTTCAGATGACCATGGGCCCATAACTCTGCCCGGTCCAAGATATAAATACATATTGTTTAGCATTGAGATAGTAGAAGACAAAAACTTGCTAGTGTAGTGCTTACTTTCATTTCTATTTTATTTTGGTAGTGCATATCGTAGTCGAAATTAGGGAGAATGATGTTACTTATTTTGATATATTATTTTTTTTATGTGTACAGGTGGCAGTCCGCCAGCTAAGCATAAAGCCGGAGAGACGAAGCAGCATTCTGGTTCAGATGGACACAATCAGCAGGCTTCTGGTTCAAAACCAGCATGGCTTTTAGCTCTAGAAATAGTAACAGGAGTAATGGTTGGTTCTCTCTTTCTTGTTGCGATCCTGACAACTGTTCACAGATGCAAAAACAAATCTTCAAATATTATCTCTTGGAAGAAATCTGGAAGTGACAAAGACCATATGGCATACTATACGGGTGAGAAGGCTCATCCTTTAAATTAATTATTAATTACTTAATAATAAAAAAGCTTGTGTTCATGTTCGTTGGTTCTTGCATGCAGATCCCAATATGTTGAAGGATGTGACAAGATACAATCGACATGAACTTGAAGTAGCTTGTGAAGATTTTAGCAACATTATTGGGTCCTCATCAGATAGTTTAGTTTATAAAGGAAACATGAAAGGTGGGCCTGAAATCGCTGTGATATCCCTTTGTATTAAAGAGGAACATTGGAGTGGCTATCTTGAACTCTATTATCAAAAAGAGGTAAAGCAACTATCAAGTACCACAAACCTTTGTAGAGGTGGCAAATGGGTCACAGCGGGTCGGGTTGGTTGATGAGTCAAAACAGGTCGGATTAAGTAGACATGACAAGACATTTGTTTTTACATAATTGAATTTTATATATAATTTATTAATCATGATTACATAAACTTGCTATTAGTGATATAAAATTTTCAATAAAGTGATTTATATTTGACACATTTTAAGCTACTTTTAACTGGTTTCAGTTTTAAGTTGTTGTGATTGAATAACATTTTACACTTTTGACCCCTTGTAAATAAAATATATCCCTAGTTACGTATATTTTGAAAAATGGATCGCTATTGCCACCTGTATTAGTTTTTACTACAACTCTTTTTTTTTTAGCTTATCATCTTCTGGTTATGTTCTTGACAATTATTCAGGTGGCAGATCTAGCACGGTTAAATCACGAGAACGCGGGGAAACTTCTTGGTTATTGTATAGATAGTACTCCATTTACAAGAATGCTAGTCTTTGAATATGCATCAAATGGAACGTTGTACGAGCATCTCCATTGTAAGTACCCTCCATCCCCCGGTCAGCCCCCTGGTCATATTATCTTAATGGCTAATGACCATGCTTTTGTTTTACTTTAGATGAAGAAGGGTGTCAACTAAGTTGGACCCGAAGAATGAAGATTGTCATAGGCATTGCAAAAGGTCTAAAGTATCTTCACACAGAAATTGAACCTCCATTTACTATATCCGAGTTGAATTCTAGTGCGGTATATCTCACAGAAGATTTTTCACCCAAGGTATATACTAAATTTAGCTATTTATGAGTAACTTCAATACATTATTAATATGTAGGTAAATGAACCGACTTATGTGGTCTCAAAATTTTCGAACCAACTAAATTTTTTTGTTTGCCTAGTTTTAATGATATGGGTCGAACCCAATGTTTTAAAACCCGGGTTGACCCGGCCGGTTCGACCGGTCGGACCGGGACCCGGGCAAGGGACCGGGTCAACTAGGACCGGGTTTGGGGTGGTTTTTGACTCGGGTTCGCCCGCCGGGTTTTCCGGTCGAACCTGTGACCCGGACCCGGCCGGGTTTGATGTTTTCGATTTTTTTTTTGTTTTTGCTATTTGACTAGATGAATTATCAAACTCTAATGCTTATAACACTCCGTTTTTTCAATAGAAAGGTATTTATGTACTTTTATTGTTTAGTATTGTAGGAAATGAACTTAGGAAATGGACGTAAAGTTTAGTTTTGTAGGAAATGTGTAAATTTATACAATTTTTGAATTGCTCGTTATGTATTTATCTATTTTGTTTGTTATTTGTAAAATAATTGATTTTACTTTTATTACTCGTTGGTAATATATATTTAATGAAAATTTGTTGGAAACCGGGTCAATCACCGGTTCAACCGGTTGAACCGGACCCGGTCACTAGGCCGGGTCAACTTGAAACCCGGGTTTCAGAACATTGGTCGAACCATGTACACCCTACACTAGTGCGACACATTCTGAATACTCTTAATAATATAAAAAATGGTTTTTTGATATTTTTCTACATCATTTGAGCAAGGCTTTTTTATGTACTACAGAATTCATGAGTTTATATCAGAGGTAGCAATGTTTACACTTTACCATACACTACTTACGAATGGCTTGATTAGGGTTATTTTTTTCTCCAATGAGCCGAATATATTAAATATATGGTTTTAGCTAGAAAGGAACAAGTCAAATGGACGAAAGTCTTCCAAAATGTACTTGCAGTGCATACAATCTACTATATTGTTCTATTCAATACTCTAGATTATCCTTGTAATAACTGTTGTTTTAGGCGTCTTAAATGTATCAACTCTCTATATGAAATGACAACAAAAGTTTGTGGGTCAAACTGACCTGTATTGACATTCTGTTTGTTTTGACACAAACCAGTTTTGACCATTACCAAGTAGCCCACAATGCCATGTTATATATTAAGAACCCTAGTAGTGATTGTGGATGTGAGCGTTTATGTAAACCATGTAAATATATTGTGTCTTTTTCTGTTTAAGTGCTTCGTACTGCTATTGTGTGTGGTGTAACTATCGACTTTACAATTGTAATGTACTCTTGGTAAATCCCTAAAACAAGGGATGCTAAATTGCTACTGGGATATGAGTTCAGGGTCTTATCATAAGCATGTCTGGACCAAATGAATTGTAGGAGGTATTGAAATTTTAACTTTGTGTTTCCTTTGTTCTTGCAGCTAGTTGATTTTGAAAGCTGGAAAACTATTCTTACAAGATCAGAAAATAACTCGCGCTGTATTAGTAACGAGGGTGCTGTTTGTGTTCTCCCAAGTTCGTTGGAAGGACGCCACTTAGATATCCAGGGTAACATTTACGCGTTTGGTGTTCTTCTCTTGGAGATAATTAGTGGAAGGCCCCCACTCTGCAAGGACAAAGGATGCCTGGTAGATTGGGTAAGAACTCTTCTTGCTGTGTGTACTTTGTGCATGCAATGCTGTACCTATAAAGATTAGTTTCTTGCTTGCCTCTCAAAGTCTAATGATTGACTAAAAAAAATCGAAAACTAAATTTAGTCGGCCAACACTACAAAACTGATTATAACCTTGTCGCACATCTAAACACCCTGGCACTGTACTCTTATCAGGGGCGGATCCAATGTAATACGTAGGGGGTCCGAGGCCCCCCCTCGATTTTGGGTTGTAAAGGTAAATTTTTTAAAGCTATATGTAAGGCCCCCAACTCATAAATGATTTGGCCCCCAATAATATCATCAATTTTGGATTGTAAAGTCAATTTTCATAGTTTTAATGTAGAAAATATGTTTATAATGTAAAGTTATAAGGTCATGGAAAGAAAAATAGAGGTATAGGATTTAAGTTTAATGGTGAGAAGAATTGCAGAGAGATATGGTAAAGAAGACAACAGTAGACTTGGGAGTTGGGACCCGTTTGTTTGTAAGCTTTTAAGAATTTTCTTTTTAGGTACCCTTCATTATCATACAATATACATATAAACCCCTCAATATTCATAATGTAACAATTCACATGTTATGATATATTATGGATTATTGCTTATTAATTCTATAAATTAATCGTTTTTGTTATTATTTTTATTCTTATGCCCTTGAGAATATTCTAAATTGTAATTTCTCGTTTAAAGTTTAAAAAAGTTAAAAGAACATCTTGTAAGATATACTTCGAGTATGATAAAAATAACATAAGATATTATTAAATATGTATCTCACTTAATAAACATATTAAACAAGCATCTACATATAACTAAACTACCTATTCAAAAATAAACTAACACTAAAACAAAAACTTGTTAAGTTTAGTATACTAGTATTTTAAAGAAGGCACATAACGTTTTTTGGATTTATTGATGTATAAATTATTTTCTACTTTGCTAGTGTAAGCATTTAGCTTCATAATTACTTGTCTCATTTTTGTATATTTAAATAAGATTGATGTTGAAGTTGTAGTTTCCGTTGCTTAATAACTTCGTCAATTAGAAGAATAAAAGTTTTTATATGGTTCAATCAAAAATGACCTTGTATTGTGAATTTTCATATGGATAATTGGGTTTGAAAGTAGTTTTATTTGGTTGGTTTTTGACGATATAATAGAGATCTAAAAAATTCAAATGAATAAACCTTTTTCTTCCGACGATGTTATGATATAACTCAAGGCCCCCCCAGAAAAAAATTCCTGGATCCGCCACTGACTCTTATGATAACTTACAAAGACTATAAATTTTGTTGTAAGTACATAAAAAATGATACCACCGAATAAATACATGATCTCGGTCCCAAAAATCATACTTGTTCTTTCATCAAACTATTACGTCAGTGTATTGTCAATACTTGCATAATAGATTTCGTCTGTTGTACTGTACATGAAGTTTGAAACGACACAACCCCGTTTCAAATAGGAAAACACCATAAATTCTTAACATTTCATGCCAGTTTACTATCGATACTTGCATGATAACTTTTTCAAGGTGGATAGTTTCTGTGCATTGTGCATAATAGGTGGTACACGAGTGTAAAAGACAACCGATTTTCCTGTTCACTTATAGGTAATTTATATATTTGGTGACAGGCTAAAAATTATCTTGAAAAACCAGAAGATATGGCTTCTGTTGTCGATCCTGCTCTGAAACATTTCCGAGAGGAAGATCTGAAGGTAATATGTGAGGTAGTTTCGATTTGCATCCATTTAAGGCCTCGAGATCAAGTCTCAATGCAAGATTTGTGTTCAATCTTGGAAAGCAAAATCGACACATCTGTTTCTTCAGAACTCAAGGCATCTTCTTTAGCTTGGGCCGAGCTTGCACTTTCCTCCTGATCCATATTACAAAACCTCCTAACAAACTGTTAATTAAACATATATACGTATGTGATCTTGTTAATACCAGATTACAGATTCTTGTTCGATTGATCATTCAACGAGTTTATGTAAATTTTTCGCGTACGTAATGTAAGAGTATAGAGTGAGTTCCATGCTGACAAAACTCATTGTCTTTGTATTCCATTTTCCAGTTTTAAAGCGTTGAATTGGATGAAAGATTTATGAAGCTATTCACACTTATTGCTGTTCTATTTTACTTTCTTCCCTCACCACTAATGGCCATTGGCCTTAGTAGTATGAGGTGTCCATCTAACCAAGTAGTTGAGAGTTCAAGTCTAGGGGTGGATAATTGTAAATATTCGTGGGGATGTGTAGGTTATTGCCGTTAAAAAAAAATATATATATATATAAAATAAAATAAAAACTTCCCTTACCTATGCTCTATAGTAAATCTCAAAAAAATAAAAATAAAGAAGATATATTTTATGTTGTCCACTTTTAAGCATTATGTACGAATCCGATATGCTAATTCCTAAATAGTTGTTACTTTAATAATAAATACATTTTTTTTGGTTATATTAAAGTAAAAGACGATTGTAGTTGTAAGTTTGTATGATATGTACCGTGTAATTGAAAGACAACTAAATATTTTTTTATGGAAAACATGGAAGCTATTTTGGTTGTTGTTTGATTTATGATTCTCACGTATTCTCCTTAAAAGTATATGACACTCACGTGTAACAAACGCACTTGTCGATTACATATTTTTGAATGCGACATTCTAGTAAAGAGGTAAAAATCCATTTCTAGATATATGTGTAATTAACAAACCTTATATAAAGTTAACTAATTTATAAATAAGAAATGAGTCCACACGAGATTGAACTCTATGCTTAGGGCTCGAAGGGAGTTGAGCTTAAACTGATTCGGTCTAAGACAAACTTAATACGATCCGAACTCGTCGGCTCAAATTCTCTAATGTTAAATGAGTGGAGTTTGATGTCCGAAACTCGCTTACTTTGAGTACACCTCTAATTACAACCATTGAAAGTTGTTTGAATTAAAAGCTAATATGTTTATTGTTAAAAGTTAAAATGTAAATGCCTTTGACTTGGGTACAATATTAAATATATTTTCAAACCAAAATCATCAAGTAATTAATGTCAGATTAATTGTACCTATCATTTTGCAAATCTTGAATGATCATTTTGAAATCAGAAATAGTATTACATGGATTCGTTATCAACTAATCCGTATTATTTGTTTATATATATTATATATATGGGGTGTTTGGATTAGCTTAAATAAGCACTTATCTGCTTATTTGCTTATTTTGACAGCAGATAAGCAGATCCAAACACTTTTCTGAAAACTGCTTATCTGCTTATTTACTAAGGAATAAGCACTTAAAAATAAGTAAGGGGTCACATACTTATTTTTTAAACACATAAGTGCTTATAATTAAGCTAATCCAAACACCCCCTATATTTAATATATATATTAAAACCATTTTAATTTAACAATATTGTATTACATATGATATTTCTAATTACTGTCCTATTTATATAAAATAAAAATATTACTTATTACATATATTATTATTATTGTTGATTATATTATATTATATTTGAAGAATTAACTTATATATTCATTTAGAATCATTTCTTATGGTAGGAACCATAAGAACAACTTTTTTTTTTTTTTACTTTTAAATTCAACATATGTACACTTTTTGCAAAAGAAAATTATGCCAAAATTATTAGAATTTTATCCTCTTTAATATTAGACCAATTAAAAAAATAAAAAATATATGATACACAAATTAAAGTTGTGTATCACAGTCTTTTATATGTGATACTGTGATTCTATTCTTCTCTTCCAGAGTTTGTGTTTTAAGGGAAAGAGAAGGATTTGGAAGGAAAAAAATAGAATCCGTCCAATTTGGGATGATTTGGAAGAGAAGAAAATGAGCCATTTCCTTCCCCTTCTCTTCACTTCATCTGAGTTGTAAACCGGGGAACAAAAGGAAAAATTATTAATTACAATAAAATATTATCTGTAATATCTATTTCTGTTAATTCCAGTATTTATTACGTTTTAATAACAATACTAGTAACAAAAAGGCAACCAATTTATGGTAATTCCGTTGCTTCTTACTCATGAGATTACAATGATGCTTATCCATAAACTATGGTGTGTGTACATTATTAGTACATATATATATCTTATATCTTATATGTATATATATACAGATTCCATTTCTCATTCTTATTTCTTAATCCCAGAAAAATCATCTAAACATAATTCGAGTGTGGCTTTGTGTATTTGAAGTTTGCGTATCATTCTAGAGGTAATTCTTGATCCTTGCTCATATATATCGATCTATCTTTATTATGTCTTGGTTTCGAGTTTAAGTCGTCTAGTTACTTACTCGTTTAGTTACGTATCGAATGATCTATCTTTATTATGTCTTGGTTTCGAGTTTAAGTCGTCTAGTTACTTACTCGTTTAGTTATGTATCGAATAAGCTATATATACTATCTGTTTTGAGTACAATATATCAAAACTCATTTTTCAATCGATCACAAATCTAATTACTTTGTTATACATTTCTTCATGATTTATATATACTAACTTGTTTGATGTAGATTAATTTGTATGTCGATCGAAAACTTTGATGGATCTTATTAATCGTTAAAAGTATCTAGAAAAATTTGAGGTGCAATTCTTTGTGATCTGTTTAGCATTGCTTTGTTATGCGTCAAATTGTTATTCTTGTGTTGTATCATGAAAAGGTTATCTATGTTTAGCTTTACATGAGAAATTAATAAATAATCGTATTAACTAGATATAATATAAAAATATATGGATATTTAATATAATATATGTAATGAATTTTTCTATCAATACAACTTTATTACTAGTAAGTTGATTGTATTTTACTGACTAATCCGAGTTCATAATTTGATCAACAAATTTGGTTAAATCGAAATTAGATTAATAGTTTGGTTTTATGTAACAAAAAATACATTTTTAGAACTTGTTGCAACACATAGAAATAAGTATCCTAGTCGTAAATCAAATCTCATCTTAAATGATGTATAAATGTTTTCTTTATCATTCACTAGATGGAAGGAGGGATTGTAAAACCAAATAAAACAGAGTTCACAGAATGTTATCGCACAATTTGGCGTGCACCTTATATAATGAGACTCGCCATCTGTCACACCCCCAAAATCGGTAATCGCGTTTATGAAATACTTAGCGGAAGCATTTTATAATTTGCGGAAGCTTTAATTATTAAGCGGAAGCATTTGCGTAAACAACGGGGGTGCTGACGTTAGCAGTATGCATTCATCGTATCAGAGCTTATGATAATCGCAGAACAGTAATTAAGATGTCATTAATATAAAAGTGATTACAAAGACTACGACTTGTCGAGTCGTAGAAATAATAGTATTGTAAAATACATTTTGTCCCAAAAGTGGCATCCTAATTCGTCGTGGGTAACTTACGTCCATTATGCATGCATCAATACCTGAGTCCTAATTCCCTGAAAAACATAGTAAAACGTCAACATTGAATGTTGAGTGAATTCACAGGTTTGTATATACGTAGTTAAATCAAGTTTTGTATAAATCATTCATGTACACAAACATAATATTTATATGTATAGTAGGAAACACAAGTATTCTAAATTAAAGAAACATTTCCTATTAAATGTAAGAAGGTCATTCTTACTACATTTCAATATCTGTGTTAGGAAACACAAGTTTAATCAAAAACATTTCCTAATAAGTAGTTCGCAGGAAACAAAGGTTTAACTAATCAAAGTAAACATTTCCTATCAGTTGTATAGTTCCAAATAAGTAATCTCAGGAAAATGCTATTTCCAAACTAAGTTTGTAGTTTAATAGTCGTTGTTAATACAGTTAATCGTTTAGAAGGAAAAACAACTCTATTCAAATATGATAAACATTTTCTAAATACTTTGTAAGAAATACAAGTTTATCCAATCAAGGAAAACATTTCTAAAAATAGTTAAGCATTAGAAATACTGGTTTATCCAATCAAGGAAAACATTTCTAAAAATAGTTAAGCGTTAGAAATACTGGTTTATCCAATCATGGAAAACATTTCTAAATAGTTATGTTTTAGAAATACTAGTTTATCCAATCAAGGAAAACATTTCTAAAATAGTTATCGTGTAGGAACACCTATCCTATTAGTTATCACAGGAAATACAGGTTTAATACTCAAGTAAACATTTCCTTTTATATAGTGTGTAGGAAATACAGGTTTATCATTCAAGTAAACATTTCCATATAAATAGTTTGTAGGAAATACAGGTTTAACATTCAAGTGAACATTTCCATTTCAAATAGTTTGTAGGAAATACAGGTTTAACATTCAAGTAAACATTTCCTTTTCAAGTAGTTTGTAGGAAATACAGGTTTAACATTCAAGTAAACATTTCCTAAAAGTAGTCGTGTATCACAGGAAGTACCCCTTCCAAATCAAGTATGCACGGGAAATACTCTTTCCAAATCAAGTTGTAGTTGTTTTGTTGTTTAGTGGGAAATATAGACTACGATCCCTCTAAGGTGAGCTAAACCTTTAGAGTTAAAGTACGACACCTAGTACTATAACCAAACCACGACTAGTTATTTTGTTGTTGCCTCAGTAACACGGTAAGTATACACTCCTCGTTACGACTGCCGTCGTGTGGTTGGAATGACCAACGAGTTATATCCTGGGAGGGTTGTCAAATCGATAGTACTATCTGTATACTCAGTGGCTAGAGTCACCTAGCTAATGGTTATAGGTTGTAAGCACTGGGACTTATGTGCACTACAACTACCTCACGTAAACCTAGGTTCGTACCAAGGTTTGTTTTGTCTTAATTTCCAAAATAGTTATGAAAATCTTTTCATAGAAATAGTTCAAGTTTAACGATATGAAAATAATTCATATAAACAGTTCAATGGCATGAAAGCATTCATGTTAATCAGTTGTATATAATAACATGCAGAGCAATTATATAAATCAAGTAGCATGTTATATCACATAGTTTTATGTTTTCCACCCCTGGTTTTAAAAGCATTTAAAACAAGTAGAAAATAGGGGCTGTGAACTCACGTGTAGCAAAGCTTCAGCGAATACAGCTAGTAATATAATCCGAGTGCGTCCCTCAAATACCTAGACGCAAGATAATACACTTTATATAAGTATCCGGACTATTCGTTAAGTATTTGTTTGTACAATATTTGTTGTTGGTGATAATTAAGTTAAACAATGCGTTGTGTAAAAATATATACATTTATGTACATATTAGTTGAATATATATATTCGTATATATATATTTAAAGTTTATTGTCATCGTCGTATATATATATACATTATTCATTTATTAATGTCGTATATATATATATATATATATATATATATATATATATATATATATATATATATACATTATATATATATATATATATATATAGTTTTTATCGTTGTCGTTTATGTTTTGAAAACATAATTATATTTGAAATAAAATAACTTTGTTTAATACGATTGTCGTAGTCCATTTATATAACTATATATAAATTATAATCGTCAACTATATATATATAACCCATTTGTCGTGTTACTAATATATAAACCGGTATAAATCAATTATTCGTTAGTTTAAATTTTATATTAAACTTAGTAATTGATAATTATAAAAATGAAATTTTTTATCAAAGTAATTAATAAAATAATTTACAGTAGTGGTACTGTACAGTTAAATTGCGTGCCAAATTTCAGTCAAATTTGGAATTTATATTTTGAAGTAATGTTTCAAATACTAAAACAGTAACGGGAAAATAAATAATTTTATTATTTTCAACATTTAGGTACGTTTTATATTTGTTTCTGTTCGTGTATAACGCGTCCTAAATAGCAGTCTAAAGGTTTCCGCTTTATTTTTGTTCTAATACTTTTCTATAATAATTTCAAACAAAAATTATTCAAAAGTATTTTGAAGTTCTTTTTGGAACTTTATGATTCGCGTTTGATACGTTTAATATAAAACGTATAAGTTATTATATTATTTCAATAATATAAATATCTAATATTTGTAATTAATAATTTTCGAATTATTAATTATTTCGTATCACCAACTATATTGTATTCAGTTTGTCGAGTTTAATATGTTCATTTCGTACGTAATTATATATACATATAACTACAAGTCTAATACGTCACGTATCACATATTAAGTTTCACAAAACTTTACACATAAAAATCGTTTTGAATTCACTAATCAGGGAATTACTCTAGGTAATGCATGAAATTAAGTAAGGATTAATACCCTAAATGGATGATTGTCACATTCTCCCCCCGTTAGCGAAATCTCGTCCCGAGATTTAAGTTGAGTCGTGAGTCTCGGTCACGTTTTCGAAAAGTTGAGGGTATTTCTTTCGCATTTCATCATCGCGTTCCCAAGTAGACTCAGGACCGCGCTTCGAGTTCCAATGAACTTTGACGAGTTTGATCCGACTGCGTCGGAGTTTGTTTGCGGTCAATTATTTCGATGGGTTCCTCCACAAAATTTAGTTTTGAGTCAATAAAGACCTCGTCAGGAGGAATGATGAGTGTTTCGTCCGACAGACACTTTTTAAGATTACTGATGTGAAAAGTGTCGTGAATGTTACTAAGCTCTTGTGGCAATTTGAGTTTGTAAGTGACAGGACCAATCCTGGCAAGGATTTCAAAAGGTCCAACATATCGCGGGTTCAGTTTTCCTCGTTTGCCAAATCGTGCTATCCCTTTCCAAGGCGATACTTTGAGTAGGACCTTGTCACCTACTTGAAATTCCAATGGTTTACGACGGTTATTGGCGTAACTCTTTTGTCTGTCTCTCGCCGCTTTCAATCGATTGAGTACTTGAGATATCTTGTCCGTGGTTTCTTGGACAAGTTCAGGTCCGGATAGTTGTCTGTCACCCACCTCTGCCCAACAAAGTGGTAATCGGCATTTGCGTCCATACAGTGCTTCGAATGGCGCCATCTGTATGCTGGTGTGATAACTGTTGTTGTAGGAGAATTCTGCTAGTGGGAGATGAGTATCCCAGTTTCCTCCAAATTCGATCACACATGCTCGCAACAAGTCTTCGAGCGTTTGAATCGTTCGTTCGCTCTGGCCATCGGTTTGTGGATGATAGGCTGTACTCATGTCAAGTCGAGTACCTAAAGCCTGTTGTAGTGACTGCCAGAAGCGAGATGTAAATCTGCTATCTCTATCAGAGATAATGGATAATGGCACACCGTGTCGAGAAACGACCTCTTTGATATAGATCTTAGCCAGTTTCTCTAGTTTGTCAGTCTCTTTGATAGCAATGAAGTGGGCTGATTTCGTCAATCGATCGACAATCACCCATATTGAATCAACTCCAGTTGATGTCTTTGGTAGCTTTGTGATGAAATCCATCGTTATGTGCTCCCATTTCCATTATGGCATCTCTGGTTGTTGCAAAAGTCCTGAAGGTTTTTGATACTCAACCTTGACCTTTGAACAAGTTAGACACTTGCTGACATAAATAGCGATGTCTCTTTTCATGTTAGGCCACCAATAGAAACCTTTCACGTCTTGGTACATCTTGTCTGCACCAGGATGAATCGAGTAATTGGACTTGTGAGCTTCATCCAAAATCAGTTTACGTAGATCATCGTCGCATGGTACCCAAATTCGATTCATGAAGTATAAAACTCCATTTTCTTTGGTTTCGAGCTGTTTCTCCATTCCCTTCAGGGATTCTTCTTTCATGCGCTCGGCGGTGAAAGCTATTCGTTGCGCGTCGCGAATTTGAGTAATGAGATTCGAGTGGATTGTCAATACCAAAGCTCGAACTCTGCGAGGTTTAATGTTCTCTTAATCTCACAGTCGTAATCATTCAGCAATTCGACCCAACGTCTCTATCTCATGCTGAGCTCTTTCTGGTCGAATATGTGTTGTAAACTCTTGTGGTCGGTAAAGATCGTACACTTTGTACCATATAGGTAGTGTCTCCAAATCTTGAGTGCAAAAACGACTGCTCCCAACTCTAAGTCATGAGTTGTATAATTCTTCTCGTGAATCTTCAATTGACGAGATGCATAAGCGATAACTTTGTCGTTTTGCATGAGAACACAACCTAAGCCTTGGTGTGAGACATCACAGTAAACGATGAAGTTCTCTGTTCCCTCAGGTAAAGATAATATTTGGTGCGGTGCTCAACTTTTATTTCAATAGTTGGAAGGCGTTCTCTTGTTTCTCTCTCCATTCGGATTTCTTATCCTTCCGCGTTAAGGTGATGAGTGACTAAGCTATCTTCGAGAAGTTTTCGATAAACCTACGGTAATAGCCAGCCAAACCAAGAAATTGTCGAACTTCTGTGGGGTTTTCGGTGCTTTCCAGTTTTTAATCGCCTCTATTTTGAACGGGTCCACATGAATTCCCTTGTCGTTAATCACGTGACCTAGGAAATGAACCTCTCTAATCTAAAATTCGCATTTGGAGAACTTAGCATACAGCTTCTCGTTCTAAAGTAGTTGGAGGATAAGTGCCAAGTGTTGTTCGTGATCCTCTTGCGTTTTCGAGTAAATCAACATGTCATCAATGAGCACAATAAGAAACTTATCTAGATAAGGTTTGTAGACTCGGTTCATGAGATCCATGAATACTGCAGGCGCGTTAGTCAATCCAATGGCATGACTAGTAACTCATAATGACCATAATGAGTCTTAAACGCGGTATTTGGTACATCCTCTTCTCGTACCTTCAGTTGATGATAACCAAAACGTAGGTTGATCTTCGAGTAGTAACTCGATCCTTGCAGCTGATCAAATAGATCATCTTTGCGTGGCAAAGGATATCTGTTCTTGATCATTACCTTGTTCCACTTATGGTAGTCAATGCACATCCGCATGGATCCATCCTTCTTCTTGACAAACAAAATCGGAGCTCCCCAAGGTGAAAAGCTCGGTCAGATGAATCCTAAGTCTAGAAGCTCCTGCAACCGTGTAGATAGTTCTTGCATTTCTGATGGAGCTTAGACGATAAGGTGAGCGAGCGATTGGTGCGACTCTAGGCACCAGATCAATGCAAAACTTGACTTGTCGCGGAGGTGGTAAACCTGGAAGACCTTCAGGAAAACACTCCCGGATAGTCTCGCACTATAAGTATGTCATCTATGCGCTGCTCCTAGGGTTTCTTTACCACTACATATGCCAAAAATGTTGGGTATCCCTTTCGGAGGTACTTACTAGCTTTTAAACAAATACCCATCTTTTATAGCACTCGTCCTCTTATCTCCTCGTATCACCAAAGTCTCTTCTCTGTCGATAATGGTAGACGTACCAACTTATCAAAACAGAAATCTCTGCAAGATTCTTCGACAACTAGTCCACCCCGACTACGATGTCGAAATTTCCCAACTCTACCGATAGCAAGTCTATTTCGAAGAAATGTCCCTCTAAGGTTAGGGCACATCCCGGTACTATTTTTCCTGATTTGATCAACTTACCATCGGTTAGCTCTATAGTATATTTGTCATCTAGTTCACGGGATTTAATGTCTAATAGGGGTTTAAATTCACTAGACACCAAACTAAGTTTGACGTCCGAATTATTTAGCACTAAAGCATCATGGTTGTTGTTGTTGCAATTGTTAAACTATGGGTACTGGTTTCGGTAGTGTTTTGGGTCACTACACTCGAAACACCCATTATTTTGTCGCTCAGCATTGGTTCTTGGTGAAAGGATTGGTTCGGCGATATTGGGTTCGATGACCCTACTACTCGCAGTTACCACTGAGAGTACACTCTTCATTGTGGCGTCTCTCACATTTCCCAAGCTTTTTCCTTTAGTTGGGTTTCCATCAAGTGTTTCGGTTATCCTTCATGGCGTTGTTGTGAGTACGACTCACCTCATGTCGGGTAATAGTTTCAGCTACTCGTTAATTAATGATTTCTCATATTGCTACTATCGTGGGTAGTGTGTCGTTTCATCGATCGTTCTAAATGTTTCGTTGCTAAATTATTGAATGAATAAGAAAAGGTTATTGTCATCCCCTATTACGCATCTTACGATTTTGAAACACCCATATGTACATAGTATAATATAATCACGTTGGCCAGGCGTCATTATATGATGCTAAATACATACTTTTTTTCATCACCGCTTAACACGATCAGGTTCATACAAACTCAATACAAGAGTTACAGATATAGATGTGAGTGATTCAAAGAAGGCAAGCAGTGAAGACGTACATACTAGAATGTTCATCTAAGGTGTGATGGGATATATATATATATATATATATATATATATATATATATCCATCGAATATAAGTTTTAGTATAGTACATCATAGACACAGCCCGCCATTTGTAAGTTTAACGAAGATAGGATAAGTACGTTCCTATAACTACCCTATTATAGTCATCATCATGCTGACTCCAGCTACACTCTCTGTCACTCGAGCACGCTCTTTTAGCGTCTGTACTCGGGCACAGGTAGCATGGGTAATTTTGAGTTTCTTAAGAGGTAGTCCCTTCAGTAGTTCCTCAAACATGATCGTTGTTTCATATACACTAGGTGTCACATTGGACATTGAAGCAATCATAGTTGTTAAGTTTTCGTTGACAAATGCAGCATCGACGTCATAGTTGTGCTCGGATGGTTCCTCGTCGGAGTCGATCACGTATATAAAACGTTCGTTATTCACACTCGTAATATATTTAGTAACTACGTAGTGAACTAGAGTTATGCAATGTATGAATGCATGAGTGTTCTAGCCAAGGCTATAGTCTAGGTCTCTAAGGCTTTCAGGTCGCTTAAAGACTTCTAGTTCGCTATAACCAATGGCTCTGATACCAAGTCTGGTATCAGAGCTTATGATAATCGCAGAACGGTAATTAAGATGTCATTAATATAAAAGTGATTACAAAGACTACGACTTGTCGAGTCGTAGAAATAATAGTATTGTAAAATACATTTTGTCCCAAAAGTGGCATCCTAATTCGTCGTGGGTAACTTACGTCCATTATGCATGCATCAATACCTGAGTCCTAATTCCCTGAAAAACATAGTAAAACGTCAACATTGAATGTTGAGTGAATTCACAGGTTTGTATATACGTAGTTAAATCAAGTTTTGTATAAATCATTCATGTACACAAACATAATATTTATATGTATAGTAGGAAACACAAGTATTCTAAATTAAAGAAACATTTCCTATTAAATGTAAGAAGGTCATTCTTACTACATTTCAATATCTGTGTTAGGAAACACAAGTTTAATCAAAAACATTTCCTAATAAGTAGTTCGCAGGAAACAAAGGTTTAACTAATCAAAGTAAACATTTCCTATCAGTTGTATAGTTCCAAATAAGTAATCTCAGGAAAATGCTATTTCCAAACTAAGTTTGTAGTTTAATAGTCGTTGTTAATACAGTTAATCGTTTAGAAGGAAAAACAACTCTATTCAAATATGATAAACATTTTCTAAATACTTTGTAAGAAATACAAGTTTATCCAATCAAGGAAAACATTTCTAAAAATAGTTAAGCATTAGAAATACTGGTTTATCCAATCAAGGAAAACATTTCTAAAAATAGTTAAGCGTTAGAAATACTGGTTTATCCAATCATGGAAAACATTTCTAAATAGTTATGTTTTAGAAATACTAGTTTATCCAATCAAGGAAAACATTTCTAAAATAGTTATCGTGTAGGAACACCTATCCTATTAGTTATCACAGGAAATACAGGTTTAATACTCAAGTAAACATTTCCTTTTATATAGTGTGTAGGAAATACAGGTTTATCATTCAAGTAAACATTTCCATATAAATAGTTTGTAGGAAATACAGGTTTAACATTCAAGTGAACATTTCCATTTCAAATAGTTTGTAGGAAATACAGGTTTAACATTCAAGTAAACATTTCCTTTTCAAGTAGTTTGTAGGAAATACAGGTTTAACATTCAAGTAAACATTTCCTAAAAGTAGTCGTGTATCACAGGAAGTACCCCTTCCAAATCAAGTATGCACGGGAAATACTCTTTCCAAATCAAGTTGTAGTTGTTTTGTTGTTTAGTGGGAAATATAGACTACGATCCCTCTAAGGTGAGCTAAACCTTTAGAGTTAAAGTACGACACCTAGTACTATAACCAAACCACGACTAGTTATTTTGTTGTTGCCTCAGTAACACGGTAAGTATACACTCCTCGTTACGACTGCCGTCGTGTGGTTGGAATGACCAACGAGTTATATCCTGGGAGGGTTGTCAAATCGATAGTACTATCTGTATACTCAGTGGCTAGAGTCACCTAGCTAATGGTTATAGGTTGTAAGCACTGGGACTTATGTGCACTACAACTACCTCACGTAAACCTAGGTTCGTACCAAGGTTTGTTTTGTCTTAATTTCCAAAATAGTTATGAAAATCTTTTCATAGAAATAGTTCAAGTTTAACGATATGAAAATAATTCATATAAACAGTTCAATGGCATGAAAGCATTCATGTTAATCAGTTGTATATAATAACATGCAGAGCAATTATATAAATCAAGTAGCATGTTATATCACATAGTTTTATGTTTTCCACCCCTGGTTTTAAAAGCATTTAAAACAAGTAGAAAATAGGGGCTGTGAACTCACGTGTAGCAAAGCTTCAGCGAATACAGCTAGTAATATAATCCGAGTGCGTCCCTCAAATACCTAGACGCAAGATAATACACTTTATATAAGTACCCGGACTATTCGTTAAGTATTTGTTTGTACAATATTTGTTGTTGGTGATAATTAAGTTAAACAATGCGTTGTGTAAAAATATATACATTTATGTACATATTAGTTGAATATATATATTCGTATATATATATTTAAAGTTTATTGTCATCGTCGTATATATATATACATTATTCATTTATTAATGTCGTATATATATATATATATATATATATATATATATATATATATATATATATATATATATATATATATATATATACATTATATATATATATATATATATATAGTTTTTATCGTTGTCGTTTATGTTTTGAAAACATAATTATATTTGAAATAAAATAACTTTGTTTAATACGATTGTCGTAGTCCATTTATATAACTATATATAAATTATAATCGTCAACTATATATATATAACCCATTTGTCGTGTTACTAATATATAAACCGGTATAAATCAATTATTCGTTAGTTTAAATTTTATATTAAACTTAGTAATTGATAATTATAAAAATGAAATTTTTTATCAAAGTAATTAATAAAATAATTTACAGTAGTGGTACTGTACAGTTAAATTGCGTGCCAAATTTCAGTCAAATTTGGAATTTATATTTTGAAGTAATGTTTCAAATACTAAAACAGTAACGGGAAAATAAATAATTTTATTATTTTCAACATTTAGGTACGTTTTATATTTGTTTCTGTTCGTGTATAACGCGTCCTAAATAGCAGTCTAAAGGTTTCCGCTTTATTTTTGTTCTAATACTTTTCTATAATAATTTCAAACAAAAATTATTCAAAAGTATTTTGAAGTTCTTTTTGGAACTTTATGATTCGCGTTTGATACGTTTAATATAAAACGTATAAGTTATTATATTATTTCAATAATATAAATATCTAATATTTGTAATTAATAATTTTCGAATTATTAATTATTTCGTATCACCAACTATATTGTATTCAGTTTGTCGAGTTTAATATGTTCATTTCGTACGTAATTATATATACATATAACTACAAGTCTAATACGTCACGTATCACATATTAAGTTTCACAAAACTTTACACATAAAAATCGTTTTGAATTCACTAATCAGGGAATTACTCTAGGTAATGCATGAAATTAAGTAAGGATTAATACCCTAAATGGATGATTGTCACACCATCAGTGCCGGAATCGGAGGGCTGTTGTTCGGCTATGACACCGGTAACTTTTTGTGATGTTATTCAATTTGTGTTATATATTTATCAGATTGGCTTCGTTTTTGTTTACTTATGATCGATGATTCATTTTTCCCAAACAGGTGTTATTTCGGGTGCCTTACTTTACATCCGAGATGATTTTAAACAAGTCCAAAAGCATACATGGTTGCAAGTAAGTTGAACTGTATTCTCATACTCTAATTTGATAGTACACATATTTTGAATTGTTTTACGTATTCAAAAATGCATTTGTATATATAAAACCATGTGTTATAACTTGATTATTCGTGCATGAAGGAAACCATCGTAAGCATGGCCGTAGCTGGAGCTATTTTTGGTGCTGCTATTGGTGGGTGGATGAGTGATCGATTTGGACGAAAAATATCAATTATGTCCGCTGATTTTTTGTTCTTCGTTGGTGCAATTATCATGGCTTTTGCTCCAGCCCCATGGGTTATAATCATTGGTAGAGTTTTTGTTGGTCTTGGTGTTGGAATGGCCTCCATGACTGCACCTTTATACATCTCTGAAGCTTCTCCTGCTAGAATTAGAGGTGCGCTCGTGAGCACAAATGGTTTACTCATAACTGGAGGACAATTTTTATCTTACCTTATCAATTTAGCCTTTACCAAGGTAATACTAGATAGGTATAATGTTATAAAGTTTCTAAGGTATTATTTTGCTCACATTATTAATTAAATGTGTTAGTAACGTGCAATGATTTTGATTTAGGCACCGGGAACATGGCGTTGGATGCTTGGAGTTGCAGGCATTCCGCCAATGGTTCAATTTTTCTTGATGTGGTTTCTTCCCGAGTCTCCACGATGGCTTTATAGACACGTAATCTCTGATATAATGACCTTCATGTTTATTTTGTACAATAAACACATAATATTGTGTAATTGTCCATCATTGTAATATATTTTTTCTTACATTTTAGAATAAGGTAAAGGAAGCACGACAAATACTAGAAAAGATTTATCCGGTCGAAGAAGTGGAAAAGGAACTGAAAGCATTACAATCATCCATTGAAGACGAAAAACAAGCATCGGAATCCTTGAAATATGGAGTCTTTTCACAAATTAAGAATGCATGGGGTAATAAGGTTGTTCGTAGGGGACTTTATGCTGGCATCACTGTCCAAGTTGCACAACAATTTGTTGGAATCAATACCGTGTTGTATTACAGCCCGACTATTGTACAACTTGCGGGATATGCGTCTAACAAAACAGCTTTAGCTTTATCGTTAATCACGGCAGGCCTTAACGCTATTGGAACAATCGTTAGCATGTTATTCGTTGATAGGTGTGGGAGGAGGAAGTTCATGATCGTTTCAATGTTTGGAATAATTGTTTGTTTGGTAGTATTATCGGTGATGTTCTTCCAAGCTTCAGTTCATTCCCCTCCTGTAAGCGTTGCTGAGTCTACTCATTTCGGAGCCAACTCTACTTGTTTGGATTTTAGCAGGGCTCCCAATCCTTCATCGTGGAACTGTATGAGTTGCTTGAAAGCTAAGTCAAGTTGTGCCTTTTGTACTAATGGTGCGAATAAAGTAAGTTTCCACCCTCTATAAAACTTCATTTTGATTTCGTCACCGATATTATTACACTCTGGATTTTTGAAAATCAAAAGTTTACAAGTTTTTATATTGAATTGTACAGTATAATCCTGGTGCATGTTTGATTATGGATGATGTTACACGAGGAAGTTGTCGTGCAGAACATCGCAGTTGGTACACTCAGGGTTGTCCAAGCAAGTTTGGTTTTTTCGCAATACTACTTATGGCATTATACATAATCTCGTATGCACCTGGGATGGGAACCGTGCCTTGGATCGTGAATTCAGAGATATATCCTTTAAGATATCGAGGTTTTGGTGGCGGGACAGCAGCAGTTGCTAACTGGATGTCGAATTTGATTGTGAGTCAAAGTTTTTTAACTCTTACAGAGACATTAGGAACAGCCGGAACGTTTCTTTTGTTTGCGGGTTTCTCGGTCTTGGGGCTTATAGCAATATTTTGTTTGGTACCGGAGACGAAGGGGATGCAGTTCGAAGAAGTGGAGAAGATGTTGGAAAAAGGATATAAGCCAAAGTTGTGTTGCGCCAACAGCACCGAATTGGAATCTTAGTTGTTTGGTTCAGATTATATTTTTCAAATAACTACAATGTTCTTCAAGAAATTGAAAGTTTAACTAATCGAAATCTATCATTATTATACTGGTGTTTGGTTATAATGTAAAGTATACCGAATGGTATAATTCCCTTTTCAAGTTCTTATAAAACTTGTTGGGTGTATTTTCTGCCCTACAAATTTTTTGTTTAATGATCAGAATATAAGAATTTGACAAAATTTAAAATTTCGAATTTTGTTAAACATAGTCATAATATGTTCGTAGGGGACCTTATGCTGCTATCACTGTCCGCATCTTTTTCGATCTATCAGTAACTTTCAACTTCCTAACTCTTCTACTCGCAAATGGTTTATGCATGGATAATTTATATTCGTTTTTCATGATATTGAACTGGTTCAACCTCACATTTGGAGCATATTTTTGAATGCCGAACCTTACGGGGACTCAAACAACGTATTCCTAGTGAGTACATTAACGAACTTGTTGCGATAAGATATCAATGTTTTCTTACATATAAAATAAGCAATACAATATTACAATTGACATATATAGTCACATATATTCAGACCAGGTTTTAATAATACTACTTATAAAGTCCCCATCTTTACGAATGAAAGGTTATGATGATCCAATAACAACAGACTAAGAGTACAATTCAGTTTGCATATATTAACAAACAAAGAAGATTTTACAGTATTCAATTAACTTAAAAAATCATGTACAAATTCTACTACCAGAGGAATAAAATAATAGGCACTCCACGTGGGCCTTAATTTATGATAATTTCGCACGCACTTAATTGTTTGATCTGAGTTCTCAATCCAGCAACAGGCCCAATTAATAATAAACACATTGAGCCCAATAAAAACATCCGGTCAAACAACATCGAAATTATGCTGACAACAGTAAGTAACTGACACGTGGCTATCTAACTACTCCTCCGTTCGCACTTTGCACCACCTTATAAAAAACTTTACCTTTTTGTTACTTTCACCCCCTATCAGTTCTGTACCTTTTACACACACCGTTTTCACACACACACACACACTCTTAAAAAAACGTTACTTTTCATCCCCAAAATGTCTTCCGATGACTGGCCGGACTGGCTTCCCGCTGACTGGTATATACAGATCAGAAAGGTTAATCACAAGAAAGTCAAGGTAATTCCGATTTTTTCTCTTTTCAATTTCATTTTTTTTTTCATTTCTTACAGATTTGTTGGTTTTTGTTTCGATTTTAGGTCTGATTTTGATTATATTGCGCAATTGCTACATGCATGTTTATTTACATGAGTTAATTTATGTTTCGAGCTGATTTTGCCCTAGTTTTGTAATTATTAGTTGTAGTTTGATAAAATTAGGGCGAATCTAGGGTTTCTGTATGTATAATTGTTGTCATTTTTGTATGCATAATTTTTGTTACATTTTCTGCTAGAAACCGCTTGAGCTGTAATTTGTTAATTTCAGGGCAAATCTAGGGTTAATGTATGTATAATTATTGTGATTTTTGTAAGCTTACTTTTAGCCACATTTGCTGCTAGAAACCGCTGGAGCTGTTGTTTGATAATTTTAGGGCAAATCTAGGGTTATTATGTGTAAAAATTATTGTGATTTTTTTGTAGGTATGTTTTTATCTACTTTTCCTGCTAGAAATAGCTTGATTGTCTTTTTGCCTCAAAAATGAGACCTTTAAATTTTTTTTAATTATTTTATATATATATATATATATATATATATATATATATATATATATATATATATATATATATATATGTTTTTTTTAGAAAGACAAATCTATACTACCTAGCCACGATTATTATATACAACTACGAATATTTACAAACTGCCTCCCACGAGGCTTGAACCCACAACCATTAGGTTGAAAGGTTCCTCACATACATGAGACCTTTAATTTTATACATGTATATATTTTTATAGCATATTTGTATAAAAGATGTTCATAGTTGTGATATATTTCTTTGGATGATTGTATATACGTTTTTTCTGCTGCAGTGCTACATTGATCCTGAAGGACATAGGTGCTATACGAAGCCGCAAGTGTTTGAGTATCTCAAGAAGACTAACAATGGCACAACATCTACAAACACTGTAATGCCTATAGTTTGTCAGCCTTCCTTTATGTGTATATATATATACTTTGTATCGCTTTTACGATTCTGTGTTATGTTACTGTTCAGCATGATGCCGATGGTTCGGGTGTAGACATATCCATGGAGCCAAATGTTGACCATGCAAATGAAGTTCCTGTATCTGGAGGACAGCCTACAAAACTGACAACTAGAAGTAGCAGGAAGAGGTCCCAGGTACTACGGAGTAGTTTATTCTTAATGCGTTATAGGCTTGTTAGTGGGTAAAATATATTTATCTAATAAATGAGGCTCGAGGTGTTAAATAGCATGGTTGTAAAACTCGGTCTGGGCGGCCGATTACTCGCCGGTTACTCGCTGGTCGGACCTAGACCGAGGCGCCTAGCATGAAACGCCCTAAATAATCGGTCAACAGTCAAACTAGGTCAAAATCCGGCGAGTTGCGTATTTCCGGCGAGGTGTATGAGCTATTCCGGTGAGATATAGTTAAAATGAGAAAAAAATAGAAGATAGAATGAAGAAGATGAAATGAAAAAGAAGATGAGGAAGACGATGCAGATCTGTTAAAATAAGAGAGAGAGTGGGGTTTTCAAGCAATGTATCAAAATTTACATTATGGTCCCTCATATATACACTATATTACATATCTATTTCTAATTAAATTTCCAATTTACTTTTGAGTGCCTTATTTTGTTTGAATATTACAAAAGTTTATATATAGTTTAGATATTATGTACAACTTTGTTGATATATTATATAATTTTGAAATTTATATATAGAAAAGTCTAATCCGAGTACTCCCCGATTACACCCCGACTCGACCGAGTACTCCCTAGAAGGTCCTTGCCGAGTACACCCCGACTAGCGTTTTTTTCAACCTTGTTAAATAGTGAATAGATCATGACATCTATTATATAAATATAAATATAATTATAAATATAAATATAAATATAAATATAAATATAAATATAAATATAAATATAAATATAGAATAATGTAACACTTGGTGGTTCAGGGTAGTGAGGGTTCTTTAGCTGGAGATGGGTCTCCATCTGAACCTCAATCATCCCAAAGGAAAAGTGAAGATTCTAGTTGGCTACCTGACGGATGGACTGTGGAAGTGAAGATTCGAAAAGGTGGTAGCACTACGGGAATGAGATACAAGGTATTCAAAGAAAGATATATATTGCCTATATATTGTTTTCATTCACTAGCAAAGTGGTTTTGATGCTTTTCAGTCTTGATTAACTACATCTAAAAGACAAGAATCATATATTTCTTACTTATAAGTAAATCAGCAATCTATAATCACGTTACATGAAATTTAATAATAGCAAACAGTGGATTTTTCTTGCTTTTTGGCCAGAGTTCTTGAAACATTCTCTTTTTGTTATGCTAGTGTTACACGGATCCAACAAGTGGACAGAAGTTCTTTTCAAAGCCACAGGTTCTGAGTTATCTTGCCAAAACAAATGGCAGTGCAGCCGGACAGACAGCAGGGAGCCCTGTCCCTATTGTTGCCACCCCGATATCAGCTTGGGTATTCCTTTTGTCGTTTAATATGTCTCCGAATATAGTGTTAACCAGTGGTGGCAATTTCGACCCGTTTACTTATAAATAGGTCGATTTGCGTTATGTGTAATCTCAAATCTTTCAAATAATTTTTAGCCAAATATGTTAAAACACTTGACAAGAAACCAAAATCAGTTGCTATCTGATTCCTAACTTATCATGTTAATCATAAAAACAAATAACTTAATCTCAAAAACAAGATTATAATGAAAACTTTAACAAATTAAGGAGGGCAAACAGGTCAAACATGTTGAAAGTTGTCCTTGCTGTAATAATATGTATGTATGATGTATGTGTAATCCAGTTTAAAACATAAAACAAGACAAATGACCCTTTTCTATCTTTACTAAACCATGACCTGTTGTAACCGAAACCTGTTTTCAACCTGTTACCCAAACAAGCTATTATTTTGGTTAACTAACTGGTTGCTGCTAACATGTACAGAAATCGTCTACCGAACCTGATACATCCCTGACGTATGGAGTGACTGAAGTCAAGAAGAATACGACTGAAAAGAAGAAAGAAAGCGCCCGCTTGTCCTCTGACTATGAAGTTTGTTTCAATTTTAACTCCCCACGTTCCTGTTAAATTTCAATATTCTCTTAGTCAAATTTAATTGACCATCTGGCTTTTGGAGCAATATATAGGTTGTCTCAAGGACTCCTGTAGAAGGGTTGCCCTCGGGATGGATAAAGGAACTCAGAATGAGAAAACGTGGAGCTGTGAAGAGAAGTGATCCTGTTACGTTTTGTAAATTTTTAATGCAATTTGGTAATAGTAATTAAATAATTATATTTCTGATGGAGGGCTTAATATATGCAGTACTACCTACACCCTTCGAGTGAATACGTCTTTTTCTCAAAAAAGGATGCTTTGCGCTATTTGGAATCTGGAGATGTAACGAATTGTGTCATAAAACCACTGAAAAGGGATATGAATGAAGACGCTGTAAGTTCTTAAAAATATGTTGTGGTTTCGAACTTTCTATTATCTATTTTCATTTTTTTTTTGCAACCTTTGTAAATTATGGTCTCCCCAAATTGACTTTCTATTTCAGGAAAATTGCATAAATAGTTAACCTACTTTAGTTTGATTATAATTTGGGAAAACAGATCTTGTTTTACCCATACAAAGGTAACAATGTGAAGTAGTTTAAAAGATCTTGATTTAAGGTAATCTTGAAAGTTAACCAGTTTCAAAAAGTTCTATCAGCACTGTGATATATATATCTTTTTAAAATAAAAAAAATGGTTAAAGTTTTGACTGGTTGCTAACCTCCATGGCGTCGTCAGCATTTTTTACCCGGTGACCCGTTCCTCTTACCTCAATTTTTGAAGTTGGTTACCTTGGATCAGAAAATATGGATGGATAAATTTATTGATCTATAATTGGACTCCTAATATATGTTACCTTTCTATGTAGTTTTCCTTTCTCTATCATATCCATAACTTTTGATATTCAAAAAGTGATTGGCTACAAACTTAAAGCCAACATTTCTATTAATTATTATGTTACCTATTGTCAAGTTCAGTTCATATAGTTCGGTCTTCATTTCGATAAAAAAGTATCACAAGTTAAATAAGCCTTATATTTTGAAGTTATAACTTGGTCCATTTCATTATAAGAATAACCGGACTTCCTTCTTTTTGAAGGTTGATTCTCACAACCTGATAACGATATCACTGTGTAAAGTTATACATTCTTTTATCTTGAAGTTATACATCATAACACTGCCGAGTTCTGTTTCTTTTCAGCATAATGCTAATATGACTTCTACTGGAGGAGAAATGGCTTCACAACCTCCACCCAAAGGAATGGAAACTTCCGAACCGTTAGCAAATGGTACTGTAACGGAGTTGAAGACAAATGAAAGCAGTATAGAGAGCCCGGTAAAGGACAAATTGATTTGATCACTTTATTTTTAGTTTATCGCTGATTTTTTTTCCATCTAAAACAGATCTTACCATTTTATTCTTATAATCTTATTGTTCTCATGCAATTTTCTGTGAATCTGCTTCACTTCTATAAAACAAAGTTACCTGTATTCTTTTGAATTTCTCTGAGCTAAGGGTTTTCACTAGTAATCTCGTATCAGTTTAAGAGATTTAAAATAAATAATAATTGGTCATTCAGACACCGATTCGCTCTATAAGTGGAGGATCTTTCTCTACACCGAAAGAAGAAGTTTCTGATTGGCTACCTGATGGATGGGCTGTTGAAGTGCATTATAAAGCTTCTGGAATGAAATACAAGGTGATTGAAAATACAACCATTCTTCAATATCTGTCTTGATTTTAGATTGATATACGTTTTTTAATTTATCCAAATGTGACCTCTAATGGCACAGTCTGCATCTTCTAACTTATCTATACTTTAACATCTTGCTTGTTTGACTCTGGTGATGTTTGTAACATTTTGTTTCTGGTCTTCTTGATATAACTCATGTTTTTTGATCGGTTGCAACAGAATTTTTGTTTTTATTTTTTTATTTCTGTACACTGAAGAGATGTTAATGGAATAATCTGGTTATTGTTCTGCTTTTGTAGATATATAAGGAATCTGCCAGTGGGAAAAAGTTTTATTCGAAGCCGCAAGTACTGAGCTATCTCTCGAATGGCAGTAGCAGCAACTCCAGAAAGAGAAAAGTATGCTCTTACACTGTTAGCACTGAATAATACCTTTCTAGTAGAGATGGGGAAATGGGCGGTACCTACTGGGTAATAGGTCGGAATTGGTGATTTGTGGTTCGGGTTGACCCGGAAGTCCGGAACCTTTTATCTTCAAATTTGTTAAGCACATTATGAATTTTAATTAGCATGTCAAGTATGATATTAAAAATTGTATTATTTCAATAAATATCTAACTTGAATAAGACGATATAAGTGGTTATGTATTGAATACACTTTCAGCAACTTCGAACCTGTTAAAACACAACCTGAATCAATTCATTCATTAGTAGATGGGCCAAAATTGCTACCTCTACCTTCCAGTGTCAACCTTTGTGCTCTTTTGTTTATCATCTATGGGAATAGCATTAAATAACATTTGGTTTTCTGACACGTTATTCCATATGTTACCCGACTTTCAAGGAAAATAAACCCGTCGCAGCTTATGTTTCGTTCCAAAACTCTGAGTCTGCTGATGTTGGGCGCCCCAAAAGAGGCAGAAAGAAGAAAGATGACACCCAGAAGTCTGATTGCGAAGAAGTCCGTTTCTGTTTCCTATTCTGATAATATTATATATGCTATTGCTTGTGTTTGATATAATACGGACACCTGACTTTCGAAGCAACATTTTTCAAGGTAATCACAACATCTCCAGCAGATGGGCTGCCGCCTGGATGGATTAAAGAAATTAGAACCAAGATATATGCAACCCACCAAAGAAGTGATCCGGTACTGAGTGTTATCTTCCTTCCTACTAAATCTATTTCAGAACTTAATATTGAACGACCTGTTTGCGTTTTATCATCAATGCTTGACCATTAAATGTCTGATTGAGGACTGGATGCACGCAGTTCTACACGGACCCTGTGAGTGGCTACATCTTTCGCTCCAAATTGGATGCTTTGCGCTTTTTGGAGACTGGAGACATTAACTTATGCGCTATTAGACCAAAGATGAAGGATAAAGATGGAAATGAAGTTGTAAGTCCTCCACTTGCTTCTAGTCGGTAATAATGTTACGCTCCACAAGTCTAAAACCTCCTTTGCCTGATTAGTTGCTCTGGTCTCTTGAGTCGATGAACATTAGTGGTTGCTATCTCAACCTATTAACTTTTGAATGGATCGACTCATGTTATTTTCTGTCGGTGACGGGTAAAATTATTTGAACTAGCTGAATGTAAAAGTGATTAAACAGGTTGGAAGTCTCAAAATTTGTGTTTTCAAAGCATAAAATTTCTGAAATTATTCACTTCAAAATTATATTATATTTATTATTAAAGGAGTAATATATATATATATATATATATATATATATATATATATATATATTGTATATTTGATACACTAATGGTTTAGTAAAAAAACTAATATTTTTTCTTTTTTGGACATAAGGTGTTTCTGGGGCAATCCAAACCATCCGAAATACGGAGTAATCACTACCTGGTTACTTGCCCAATCTGGCAATTTTGCCACTTCTATATATTACTTAAACACGGCTATGATTTAATCCTACTGTCAGTTTTGTTACCAGTACCTGTGCTGATGCACATTGCGTAGAAATTTTTGACGCAAAACCACGCAACGGTATCAAACATTGAGCACGACAACATGAAAACTAGAAATTTGAGTGAGCATTGAATCGTTTCAAATTAGGCTATCGTTATTACTTTTGTCGAAGTGTCAAAAGCACGATAACCATATAAGGGTTGCACCTTTTGTTGATTCACTTCTATTTGGTCATTACGAGACTACAAGGCTAGGATTCTCGCTTAGCTGACTTGATTTTTTTTTTCTTTTTTGACAGTTTGTATATACAAATAGTGTGCAAAAACCAGCGACAACCGCAACTAACAATCAGCTCGATGAAGGTATGCGATAAAGATGAGTCAAATCTTCACTTTAGATGCTAATATTTCCTGTTCATTATTGTAGACTTGTTCTCTTATTGATCTTATTGACATAGGCAAAGAAGGAGAGAACGCCATGAATAATCAGCACAATGATTTATCAACTGAGAACACCTCAGTCTCTACTGCAAGAGGTAGGGCGTCGAGTAGGCTCACAAACACACCTGCTCGATCTTCGAGAAGGCTCAATTCCGAGACTGGCCCATCAAATGGGGGTCCCACTGAGGATAACGGACCAGTTCCAGAGAAGCAGGTATCAGGGATAAATTTAGAAAAACTAGCTGATGATGACCAACTCTGTTATGACATTCCAGAGGATGAAAATTGGCCAGATATTGACTTTGCGGTCAAAACCCTTACAAATGAAATTCTGTTTAATGGTCAACAAACATCTGCTGCCCCTTTTCAGGAAGGAAGTGTTCGGGCAGACACAAGTGTGAACGAAACTCCAACAAAGGTGAACTGAGGAGCGATGAATAGTGTGTTTCCTTTTGATGAATCAAGTAATGGTCTATGATGTGATTTATTTGAACTTGACTGTGAATCGCTTGTTAACTTAAGTAGCATTTTGTGGGTGCTGTAATCCGTGTTGATGGTAAAAATAATGAACCGCCTTGTATCATCGTCAACTTAAACTTTAGTATTAGCTTTGAATTTGAAGTACAATTATGACTGATGGAAACATTATTCAACAAATCAATTAGTACGTGAAGTAAAAGCATCATCATCTATTTCTTATTTGAAAGGATGATCGTAACTTTAACTCTGATAGCTTTAAGTATTCCTTACAACTAAAGTTCTTAAAGAAAGCTCAATCTGAGCTAAATAAGGTTTTGAAAGGGTTGCAATGAGTTTGAGTTGAATTCTCATAACCTTAACTAGACTTGGCATATGTCTTGAGCTTGTATATACACCAGAAGTTCTTGGCAAGGTTCGTATCGAAATTTAACTTGAAAGTTTTAAACTCTGATTCCCTTTTCTTCAACTGGTCTTTAATAGGTTGCGTTTTCAGAAGATGGTAACTTAGTGACTTTCCGTTAATTTGTAGAATTTTGAACTTACTTTTTTCATTCAATTATTGTTGGAACTCTTCCTATAAAAATCTCAATAATCCTAACAAAGATTAACTTGTTACAATGCTTTGTAATCATGTGTTGAAGAACGATTATACGACTGTTGGTAAGGTGCAAAACCTGATTGTCAAATTACTAAACATACCCGTCAAATCATTAAATCTGTGATATACTTGTTAAAAATATCTATGTTAAATCATTGTGGCAAACATTCTCGTGAGACGCGAGGGGTTTTGTGAAATGGCATTGCCTAAGTTATAGTCCTTTGGGGAATGGTTGCATCGAATCCAAAAGATCGTGGGTTTAGAGTTGCCTGTCCCAACAACTTTTTGTAATCATGTGTTGAAGAACGATTATAAGACTGTTTGTTACTCTGTTAGAAAGATGCAAAACATGATTGTCAATTTTTTAAACATACCCGTCAAATCAAGAACGATTATAAGACTGTTTGTTACTCTGTTAGAAAGATGCAAAACATGATTGTCAAATTACTAAACATACCCGTCAAATCAAGAACGATTATAAGACTGTTACTCTGTTAGAAAGATGCAAAACATGATTGTCAAATTACTAAACATACCCGTCAAATCAAGAACGATTATAAGACTGTTTGTTACTCTGTTAGAAAGATGCAAAACATGATTGTCAAATTACTAAACATACCCGTCAAATCATTTAATTACAGTGATATAATTGTTAAAAATATTTATGTTAAATACTTAAATCATTGTGGCAAACATTCTCGTGTGACGCACGAGGAGTTTTGTGAAATGACATTGCCTGAGGTATAGTCTTCGGGGAATTGTTGCATCGAATCCAAAAGATCGTGGGTTTAGAATTGCCTGTCCCAACAACTTTTTTGTGAAAAATATCAACGTTGAATGAATCACGTGGATGGGTAAATATTTTTTGCTCATGATCTTACCTTGTTTCTCTTTTTCCTGTTCTATAAACATTCTGTATTTTTTATTTCAATTCGTATTAGAAAAAAAAAAAGATACCAAAATCTTTTCTGCATCTTTTGTAATCATCACATGCCCAGAGACTTGTTCTCATTACCCTCATCACAAACGTACATCGTCACACTTTGAATCGGCAAATGACTATGCTAGTTCAAGAACGAAACCGTCAACTATACATGTTTTTCCAAAACATGATTACCGGAGAAATTATATAAACGGTAAAGCAATACACTCGATATTACATAAAAATTCAGCATCCAGTTATAAGACTTGATTCTCCAAAATAATAACTTGTACCTGGTTAAGTCATATAAATGACGTCATGCTACCCAATGATTACTTGATTTATATTTGATACATGTAATCACGTTGGCAGCTATAGGATGTTATTTCAACCGAAAAAAGATGGTCAATTGCTGGTCCTGTATTTGGAAACACAAGCAGCAAAAAGGTTAGATGTAAACTTGACTTATGTCGATTGCTGACTTCGCTTTTGTGTAAATGAAACAGAAGAGAAAAATATTACCTAGGTTTCAAGATTTGGGAGTTGAGATACTTTTTCTATTTCTTTGATAATAAGTTCCTTTTCTTCTTCAAATTGATCATCGTCGCCACCTAAAATGTATGTGTCAAGAAAAGAATATGCACAAAAAACGGAGACAATAGAAATAAAGCCATTTGCTTATAGACAGGTAGATTCAGGTTATCCTATATCTATTGGGTCAGATAGGTAAAATGAAAAAAGATCTGGTGTGTTTAGTTCTGGAAAATTTTCCATCTCCAATTTTCTAAGAAATGAAAAGAGTTTTTGTTTTCTAGAAAAGTGTTGAAAATTTAGAAAATGTGTTCAAAAGTTGATGTATTTTCCATTTTGGAAAAATGATGTATAGATGAAGTTTATGGAAAATTTTAGAAAAAAGGAGGAATTGGTATAAAGGAAAAAGGTGGAAAACGGAATTCTTATTTTCTAACTTCTAGTTGTAACATGGAAAAATGAGTTTTCCATTTTCTTGAAAAACTTTTCTGGAAAATACCCATTATGAACGCATTTTCTAATTTTCCACTTTTCTTAGAAAATTTTTCTGGAAAAGTACCCCATTTTCCTTCAACTAAACACAACCTTTGGCTTTTTAAGGAAAAGGTCAAAAGTCTTTCCAAATCTTCTTTTAACACGTAAAATCTCCTAAATCATTTTCTCCAGAATATCAGGATTATTACTAGACTATTATATGTATAATGTAATTATATTTGACAGAATAACTATTTGAATTTCTTTGAAAAAACAGTATTTTGGGTCAACCTAAGCAGATTCCACCCATTTCAACCGTACAATAAGTACACATCTGGACGTGTTACCCACCCACCAATTCTGCCAGCTCAAACGCAGAGTAGTGTATGTTAACTAAAGTACCTTTTCCAGCAGATAGATTGTTTAATAATTCCAGCAATCTTTCATGGTTCTTTGCTAATATAACTTTGATTTCTCGAGGCTTATTAGGATTAGCCACAAAGATCTGCAGGTAAGAAATTATAAGACGACAAATACAAACACTATTCTTCTATAAGTGGAATGTAACCAATGAAATGCAAAATAAGAGTTAAAATGTAGGTTCTTCTATGTTTTCTTGGATACCTAATTTAATGTAAATTTTACTGACAATCAGTTACCTTAAATATGTGGAACGCAGATATCTGAATGTTTTTGCTTGAATCCTGTCAGAAACAATAACAAACATAGCCCATGAACTTCTAAATGATAAAAGTTTGGAGAAAATTACTAATGAAAATATATGCAGTTCGCTTAAGAAATGATATTGCCACGCAAGAAATGTGCGTGTATAAAAACACACAAGTGCATGCGTGTGTGCATGTAACATATGTATACATGTGTGTCTATATCTATAAGAGTATTATGATAGTTACCGTAAGCAATGTCATCATGATTTTAATGTGCTGAACTTCTGCAATATACTTTTTCATTATATGGGAGCTTGGAGGCTCCAATAGGAACTCGGATAGAAGCTATTATCCACAAAGATCCATTCATCAGTTTGTTTTTCCAACCACAAAAAAAAGAAAAAAAAGAAAAAAAATGCAGTGCTAAATAGCTAACCTTCAAAGATTGTCTTCTTGTTACATAGTTAGTAGAAGTTAAAAGTTTTTCGTACTGCTCGAAGAACTGAAATGATGTGAAAGAATAAAAATCAGCCACATAATACTGGATGCATGTAGATAACTAGATACATAATATCCTATATTAGTATAACTTTAGTTTACACATTTGTCTTGTATTTACATGGGCTAAGACATAAGATCATAAAAAAAAAATGGATGCACATTGAATGTCGTTTTGCATATTCACTTATTTAAACATAATACAGTATACAATATAAAGATAGATAGTAAAATCACGATTTGAAATTCATCACATGGCGATAAATGCCACGTTAACACCAATTATAATGTTGAACTGTTGAAGCACTAATGTCATCCAATGTACACGACTTAACACTTGTCCAGCTATAGAAAATAACTTTAATAGCAGCTATGTACTAAACATGGTAGAATAACTCAAATTCCAACTATATGTCATACAGTATAGCATACTACGTTAATTTTTTCCCTATAAATGTCCTCTTTTAATGTTTTGCCACATGTCATAGCTCTCTGTTTGTTACTTGGCTCATCTCATTAGAAATTTTTCAACCAATACTAATAAAAGAAACTTCTGAATCAAATTAACAGAATCAATTTTACTTTTAACAGATGTAAATTTGATTTTTCCCATAATATGAAATGGGAAATCTTTACAGGACATCCAGAAAGACAGGTGTTGTCCATGAAACCAAGGGAGTAAACATTTTACAGCCTTTGCAATTTCTTAGAATGATGGCTTACTAGTTTTGTGTTTTGAACTTTATAGAGATTCTACAAAGTTAATCTTGTCCTAAAACTTCTTAAAGGACTTTTCAAAATGAATGAGTGCATCATGTCCAAAGACCTCATCTTGAAAGTGTCCGTCTCATATTTGTAAATTGTTGTATATGGAATGTGTCAATCATAAAATGAGCTCAAGAAGTTAATATTTAATAAACAACTTCCAAATATATCTACTTATCAATATCTAAGCATATCTCGGGAAACCTTTTTAGATAATCTATACATACATACATATATATACAAAATTTCTATACAAGATTATTTGCTCCTTTTTGTTGCGGTTTCTTGATAAATACACTTAAATGTTGTAAATCAAAATAAGAAGCAAACCTCATCATAATGAGAAGTTAGGAATTCAGATACTGCAACTGGATGTTTGGTAAGCAAATCCTGCTTAACATTGGTATTAAAATATGTTAGAAACAACATGCAACACAACTAAAAATGTAACTGCGTATTCAGCCCACCATGTTAATCAAAGATCTGACCTTAAAGGTGGAAAACGCATCAGAAGCAACATCGAAGTTTGCAAGCTCCACATACTTAAAGAAGAGTTCAAAACTTGGAGACTCCAATATATATCTGAAACAGTATTTTTAAAACTAAGTGTCATGCTTTCTAAAGAAATTAAACCAAGATTAAGCAATATATGTCAAAACAACAATGTCTGCAAGTAATTCACACATTATACATGCTAAGAGCTTAAGGGGCGTGAGGGTATGTCTATGTGTGTTTATATAATGATAAAGGCCATGCGAAGGGGGCCAATCCAAGATTGTATTAACCGGTACAAATACGCTGTTATTTCATAGATTTGATGTGTGTTGTCTACTTTTGATGCAACTGCAGAAAATAATCTCTGGACATGAAAATAGACCAAAAACGACAAGTTACAAAGCCAAGTGGAGCTCAAAATGGAATTGTTGTGTCGCAGTATCCTCATCACATCTGATTCGTTTGAGCATCTTTTGAGTTTATTCAAGATGCTACACATATATATATGAACAAGATCAGAAAACTTCATGTCTATGTAAAGGTAGGCAGAGTAAATGTCTTACTTTGCAAGAGTTGGAAACTTGATGCATTCCCGCAACATGTTTCCACTATTTAAGGCGATCTCCTTGTTATCATAACTGTTTAATATTCAAACAGTAAGTAATAACTCAGTATATAATAACAAACCCTATTAAGACGAACGTTAGAAGGTGTGATGCGTGAATGGCATAAATCCCAGTTATACAATCAATCGACAGATAGAACGTTAAGGCATCATACCCTGCAACCAAGAAATCTAGTAAGTCTGAATGGTTCTCCAAAAATTGCACACAACAATGCGTTGATCCAACTTTTTGCTTCAATAATATGGACCAACATTGGACTAAATCTTTTCTTGCCTATGTCAAAAGCACAACTTCGTAATACGTTAAACAATTGTATCATAACAGATGAATGATAAATGAGCGAATGGTGTCAGAAAAACTCACCTCCCATCCAAGTAAAGATAACTTGTGAAAGAAAAGAGCAATTACACCCTCTTTACATATTTCTATCGCCAATTGCAATATAAGATCCACATTCGGTTCAACTTCCCCATCTCCTAGAAGCATAACTTTCATGGCACCAAAATTCTTCTCAACTTCTTCTAACGCCTGTATTTATTAATATATATCACTACAGGTTTAACTTCATATATGTTTATTATTACTCCATTATGCATGTCAACAAACCCAACTTGTGGCAAGCAAGTCCTTAAGGATTTTAGCTAAGTCTCGCAACTTGTTGTAATCTATACAAATTCATTTCACAAGCAGCAACAAAACTAATTATCTAAAGTAAACTAACATTTTACTTTTACTCTAACATCTCATAAAGCTTCACTCTTCTTCACAAAAATGATTTTATTATTATCACTTCAGATATATTTATCCCTTATTAATTAAACATTTTCCACAGACTTCAACATATAATTATCAGACGATTACAAGTTTAATTAACACAAGCACGTCCAATGACTATCTTCTACAACCCATTTTATGGAGTACAACTTCTATAAATTCTAATTATTCAGTATGTACATATACAAAAATGTACTTATATATCTAAAACAATAAAAAGGGTAATCCAAAACTCCTGCTGAACCAACAAAATGTGAGTTAAATATCTAAAAAAGATTGTTACTTTGAACCAAAATCACCAAAAATAGATGCACAATTTAACAATAGCATTACACAATAATAACATCTGAAAATGAAATAGAATTTAAAAAAAGAAGGACCTTTTCGAGTGATTTAACCTCAACAACAGTTTTGGTATCAAGAGCCATGAGGCTATCTTTGATTGCTTTAGCGAGTTCTTGTGGGGTTTTAGGCCTTAACGCCTTGAAGAACGAAAACGACATCGTTTGCTTGCACTCGATCGATCGATCAATCAATCAATCAACTCAGGAATTAACAGGTGGTTTTTGATGGATTGGGGAAATGGTGATTGATAGTTTTGGTAGGAATCAAAATTCAAAATCATACCACATCTGATGATTATGATGAGTGTGAGAGTAGAAATGGAAATTGCATTCATAGGGTTATATATATATATATATATACTCCTTACAAGGATCTTGACCTTGTGATGAAAGTGGTTAACAAACATAATCACCGGTTAACAGATGATTAACCGTCATGTTAAAGAAGATCGGATGAGAAAACCGTAAGACCATCCGTAACCGTAACACCATAACGCCACTTTTTCAGCTGCCACATCAGCGCCACATCAGCGTCAAACTATAACACCAGAACGCCCCTAATCATAACACCAGAACGCCACTTTTTTTCTCCATTCTGGGACCCACCACTAACTAACTAAATTTAATTTTCTTTTATTTAAAATACAATACAAAACATTTTAATTAAAAATACAATACACCACAATAATTAAAATAAAAACCATACATTAATTAATCGAAAATGAAATACATTACTTTTTTAAAATAAAATACATCACACTAAATTTAAAATACAATACGATACGAATAATTAAACTAAATTACGATACGATACAATCATTAAAATAAAATACGATACAATACAATAGTTTATAGTAAAATAACTAAGCCGTGGATGGTGGTAAGCTGCGAAAGTTTGGTGGTAGCATCCAAATGTGCTCGGTGAGATCGGTCCGCAGTTGGTCGTGCACATTTTTGTCCCGTATTTCCTTGGCTCTAGCCTCTCTATCTTGAACACGAGTCCTAAAATCACGACGAGGTCGGTTAGTAGGGTCGTCGATCATTTCTTGCTCGATAGATGATATTGCGAAGTTGTTATCCTCTTGAATCATGTTGTGTAGTATGACACAAGTATACATCTGTCTTCGCATCTTGTTGACACTCAAAGCTCTCCCCGAAATTTTTAAAATTGCAAACCTGCCTTGCAGTACGCCAAAAGCCCGTTCGACATCTTTCCGAGCACTTTCTTGAAATCTCTTGAACTTGGCTCGTTTGTCATCAGTAGGGGAGTGAAAGCCTTTGACTAGTGTACACCAATCCGGATAAATACCATCTGCAAGATAATACCCTTTAGTGTAGTGATGTCCATTGACAGTGAAATCTGCGGGTGGCCCAGTGTCATTTTTGATAGAATCGAACAACGGAGATTGGTTTAATACGTTGATGTCGTTGTTCGAACCCGCCATGCCAAAAAAAGCATGCCATATCCACATGTCGTATGAAGCAACAGCTTCAAGCATAATGGTGGGGTGTCCTTGATCACCTCTAGTGTACTGCCCCTTCCATGCATTCGGGCAATTTTTCCATTGCCAATGCATACAGTCAATGCTCCCTAGCATTCCTCTAAACCCATGCTTCTGCTCGTGTGCTGCATATAGCCGAGCAATATCTGTAGCGGTCGGCTTTCTCAAATATTCCGCCGAGTACAAATCAAAGACACACTTACAAAAGTTGTTTAGACAGTCGAGCGATGTTTTTTCACCCATTTGTAAATACTCATCGAACATATCCGCGGCTGTGCCATACGCCAATTGGCGCATGGCGGAAGTGCACTTTTGTAGCGGCGTAAAACCAAGCCGACCAAGTGCATCCGGTTTTTGTTTAAAAAATTGAAAGTGTTCGGGAATAGGTTCGATGGAGTAGTCGGATATACCTTGTACTATTCGCACAAATAAACCTCGACTCATACGGAAGCGTCGTTTGAACAAATTTGGAGGATACCTCGGGCGCTCGGAAAAGTAGTCGTCCCAAAGACGTTGTTGGGCACCTTCACGGTCTCTTGGAATGTAGCTTCGGTTGCGTGGTGTTCTTGAACTTTGTCCGGCGTCACTACTTAGTTGAGCTTGGTATTGTTGCAAAAGTTGCCACATGTTGTCATCGTCGGAGTCGGATCCGCAAATCTTATTTATCGAATCCATTTTGTGAAATTATGTGATGAAAATGGTATAAAATGGTGTAGAAAATATATTAGATGGATGTGTATAATGGTGGTGAAAGTGGATGGAATATTTATTAAAAATGATGAGGAAAGTGTGGGAAGTAGAAGTGTATAAAATAGTGAAGAAAGTTTATAAAATAAAGGTTAAAGTAGTTTGATTTTGATGAAAATGGAGTGTGAATGGTGTAATATATATAAATATAGAAGTGGTTTGGAAAAAATTTTAAAAAATTTTGAAAAAAACGGGTGGGGAGCGTCCATATTTTTTTTGAAATTTTTTTTTTTTTTTTTTTTTTTTTGTAGTTCAAACGGTAACTTTTTAAAAAAAAAAAACGTTTTTTTTTTTAAAAACCGAATTAAACTTCAAAAGAAAAAGGGAAAAGAAATTAAAAAAACGCGTGGGACCCACAAAAACGCCAAAATCGTCCCGTTATTCGAGTGAGAACGCCGGCCAGAACGCCGGCCAGAACGCCGCGTTAGCGGCGTTCTGGCGTTGTGGAGGCTGAGAACGCGGGCCACGTCCTTGCGTTACAGATGGTCTAAGAAAGTAAATTAATAAATAAAGTTAACCATTCATTTTTTATTTACTTATATCTGATAAAATTAAAATTTGTACTTAATACACTCAAACTTTCCCTTAAAAGCACTCGGAGCGATGAGGGCCTAATGACAGTGTTTTGGAAAACTTTGTGAGTGAGGATTTTGTGGAATGGTAACAGTGTTCTGGACAATGTTCTGGAATTTAATTTTTTTTTATACAACTCGATTGTTACCGAAAAAACAAAAAAAATTAATTAAATAATGAAGAAACCGTTCGACACAGCGTCTGGCAGGGGACGGTGACCCAAAAACGCCGTCGGGAACGGCACCACGGAGTAACTGAACGCCGTCCCACGGCGTTCTGGAGCCAAAACGCAGACGAAACGCCGCCCACTCCGTGTGCTCTAACAATCATGCATTAAATGTGATTTAACATTATTAATGGAAACTTTAAGTGTATTTATGACGTTTATTTAATTTTATCGAAAGTCCTTAGTACTTTCTTTAGCAAAACCCAATTATTTTTAAAGCATTAAAATTATAGATGGAAAATTACTATAATGATCATAGTTGACCTTTGCAATCAAATTCTAGACAAACTTTATCCAATACTCAAATTTTCAATTTTAATAAAAATCTCGCTCACTAAAAGTATGTGAGAATGAAAATGTATTGAAAATACATTTAACGTTTGGCTCTAATTGAGAAAAAAAATCAACAAGAAAGCACCACGCGGATCAAATTCGCTCAAATACATTATTAGAGTGCATTATTCAATTCAATACCTACATGTCTCTCTTTAGACAACAATACCTAACTCGCTATTTTTTAAATACACATTTCATTCTAACTCACACAATTTGTTCTAATAGCCAACAATTCACTCTATTTAATGCACGTGACGAATTTAAGCTTATACTCAATCAGATAATGCCACATGTCAATTTCTCGAGCTAGTTAAGGATTTAATGATTGATGATAGGAGCGAATTGGGTAGTCACTCACAATTGTCATGCATTTTTGTGAACTATGTAACTTGTGTCATTATTTATAGTACAAGGTGTAGTTTGAAATATTTAATAGTTCAAGGTGTAAAGTGTAAATATTGTAAGAAGGTGTTAGAAGTCTGTTAGAGTTTGTTAACGACGGTTAAGATGTAATTAGCATATATAGGTGTTTTCTTCTTTTCTTCATGTAACAAATACAATTACTTCAATAAGATTTCTCTCAATTGTTTCATAATGAATTCGGATTGTGTTCTTATTGATTTGTATAATTCCGCTTCACATGGTATCAGAGTTCAGATTCTTGATTCACGCATCTGATTTGATTAGATTCATCGTTATACTAACGATTGCTTCTTTTATTAAATTGATTGAGATCATCGTTATACTGACGGTTATTCTTGATTCGTGTTCTTTCCTTGAATTGATCGAAATTAGTAATTTCTTAAGTTTGTTGATTCACAATGGTGATGCCTACTGGATCAGGTAACAATGTTCCGCCTGAATCTGTTCAATCGAACAATTCTGTCAATGATCCTTTGCAGATTACTGGATCTGATCATCCAGGGATGATACTCACTAATACGCTTTTTAACGGTACCAATTATCTAGGTTGGAGCCGTACAATCAAGATGGCTTTAGGTGCAAAACTCAAATTAGGGTTTATTGATGGAACGTGTATCAAACCTGCAATTGAAGATGAAAAATATCAGAGATGGATCAGATGTGATTACATGGTGACGTGTTGGATTCTCAACTCTATGGTAACAGAAATATCTGAAGCTTTCTTGTACTCACAATCTGCATATGAGCTGTGGAAAGAAATTGCAGAACGCTATGGTCAGAGTAATGGACCTCTCATCTATCAAATTGAGCAAGAATTGAGCAAAGTTTGTCAAGGTAATCTCTCTGTTGCTGCTTACTTTAATAAAATGAAACGTCACTGGGATGAATTGCATAATCTGAATGGAATTCCAGTTTGTACATGTGGCAAAATTCAAGAATGTTCTTGTGGAATTACTGAGAAGTTTTTGGCAATTGAAGAAAGAACTAGGCTTATGCAATTCTTGATGAGATTAAATGATGGTTATGAATCTGTTAGGGGTCAAATTCTGTCCATGGACCCATTACCAAGTGTAAATAGGGCTTACTATATTGTGCAGCAATTAGAGAAACAAAAGCAAGTCACTAATCACATAGATGATCCAATTGCATTTTTTGCTAACCTTGTTGGTAATAAAAGGGCTAATAATACTACTACTAGAAAGGATAATAGGTCTACTAAAGCTGATGACAAGAAAAAGTGTACTTACTGTCAAGTTAAAGGACATTTGTTTGAGCAATGCTTTGAGAGAATAGGTTATCCGGATTGGTATAAGGGTAAGAAAGCAAAGGTTAATCAAAGATCTAGTGGTATGGCTGCTCAAGTTCAAGTGTTTGACACTCCATTTGATATGGGATATGAAAATGAGTGTGATGATAATCAAAGTAAAGTGGATCAGAAATTGGTGACGGCAGTGTGTAATGAGATGTTGAGGTTATTCAAGAGCAAGGGAGCAGATCAACATGGTGCATCTGCAGGTACTACTGGATCAACTGCTGCTCATGCAGGTATATCTTTTTGTACCTATGCACATGCTCTAGCTTGTTACGATGACATGGACCTTAAACATGAATGGATAATAGACACTGGAGCCTCTGATCATATGTCCCCACATTTAACTCTTTTTCATCATATCAAACCACTTCCTTATCCTATTATGGTAAAGTTACCAGATGGTACTAGAAAGCTTGTATCCACAGTGGGTCAAGTACAACTTACTTCTGCCTTAACTTTACATAATGTGTTTTATGTTCCTGACTTTAAATTCAATTTACTTTCAGTGAGTAAATTAGTTAAAAGTCAACAGTTGGTAGCCTTGTTTTATCCATCTTATTTTGTTTTTTAGGACCTTTCAACTAGGCAAAATGTTGCTTTTGGAAAGGAAAACAAAGGCTTGTATACCTGCAAGTCTTCTCCAAATTCTTGTACTTCATTTGTTTCTTCAAATAAGTCTGTAGCAAATAATTGTGTCACTAGTAATTTTGTAAGCAAAGTTTCTACTGATGTGAACACATTTCATGCTAGGCTAGGACATACATCTGTTTCAAAGCTTGTACATGTACCTGCTTGTACTTCTATTGATCAATCCAACTTTTATTGTGAAACTTGTATGTTAGCTAAACATCACAGGGTGACTTTTCCTAGAAGTCAATCTTTTGCTTCTTTTCCTTTTGAACTCATACATGTGGATTTATGGGGTCCATATAAGGTTCCAGCTTTGAATGGTGCACACTATTTTTTAACAATAGTAGATGACCATTGTAACACCTGCCTAATTAGGATAATTAATTATGCATAATTATTTGTAACTAGTTGTAATTAGTATGTAATAGGACTAATTACAGACTCTATTTTTATATATATAAGGTGGTTTATATATATGTACGCACGCGATTTGGTTAAATCGTACGAATCAACCGGACGGAGTCCGACACAGTTTACTTGGACGTTGGTGACAGGAATTTACCTAAATAATGAGAACGTATTTTATTATATAAAATACACAGTGAACGAACATTATTTATATTATCGCGACGACATTTTAAATAATTTAACCAAAATGTATCAAACGCGAACCAAATAATTTAAATATCTCGACAAATGTTTTTATTATTAATTTCAAGGTATTTTTATTTAAATACTCTAGTTACATTTTAAAAATATATAACTGTTTGGTTAAATACTAAAAACAAACGATTAATCGATTAGGACACGGGATAAATACGGTATTTTGGGAAGTGTTTTTCCCCCTCTTTGCTTTTGGAATCAGCACTACCCAACCCCCACCCCAACTCTCTCTTTCATTTTTATCACTACCAAAAACACACACAAACCAAAAACACTCTCACCAAATTACTACAAAATTTCGGAATTACAAACCAACCCACGAAATTTACATATTCGGAATCACCATCACGAGTGGAGCAAGGATATCAAAACCGTTTTCATCATTTCATCCTCGATCTAGCTCGATTTGCAAAAGTAAGAAATTTCTAAAATCTTAGATCTATTCAATTTGGTGTAATGTTTTGATGAAATATTGTGTACACAACATAGCTATAACCTAAACAATGAAGAAAACACGATTTTACAGCTTAAAAATGGGTTAGATTTGCGTTTTTGGTCGAAAAATCTCGACAGCCGAATGTTTCTGGGCTGGTGTTCATCAATGCGACACAAGCCTTGTGTCGCATACTATGTCGCATAAAGCCTGTTATGTCGCACCTTGTGTCGTACCAAACCTTTAGTGTCGTAATCTTTGCGACACAATATTGTGTCGCACTCTATGTCGCATATTATGTCGTATTTTTATACGACACAACCACTATGTCGCTATTAATTTAGCATATCGTATCCGATGCGACACAGTCCTTGTGTCGTATCCTTGTGTCGCATGACGTCTGCGACACAACCCTTGTGTCGCACGACATACTTTTGTGTTGCATAATTGTGTCGCAAAACACAGCAGTTTTACAATTTAATTCCAATTTAAGTGTTAAACATTTGGGACTTCAAACGATTATACAATATAACATCTATGGGACATTGAAACATGTTTTCAAGCATAACACTCCAAACAAATGGTCACTGTAACATCCTCTGAACCGGTCTGGTAGTTTTCTATTTTAAATTGAATATTTAATCATTTTAGAAATTTAATTGATATAGTTGTTTAATTGTGAAACTTGGTGATTTAAGTCTCAGGACTTATTGTGGATAATAAAAGGTTGCCTGTTTTAAATAGTTGTAGATGACGGTACAATAAAATAAATTTCACGCAGATAGTAATTAAGTGCCAGACAATAGATTTAGAGCGGGTATAAAATACCCAAACTTTTAGGTCGGTTATAATGGACCGACCCTTTTATTGGAGTTACTTTACCAATCTCTTTCTCACTTCATTTCAACTAAACAATAAACCCTAACTTCAAATCTCTTTCAAGAAATATGGAGTCATAATCAAGAAATTGTGATTCAAGCTAGTTGTGTTCTTTTTTTCCTATTCATCTTCTTCCTCAAGAAATTTGTAAGTGTTCTTATTTGTTGCTCATGAACCCTAGCTATATAGAAATTGGGTATTGTTGATATATGATGAAATTAAAGATTTATTGAAACTCATATGATTAGTTGAGTTTTACTTGAGCTTGTATGATTGTTTGCAAGTGAGATTTATGGATGATTTGGTGATTTAAAGTTTAAACATTATTATTGAAATTATATAAATCTCACATGAAAAGCTTGATCCTTGTTGTTATGTTAAATGATGTTAAAGAGGAGATAGAAACTTGGTTATCAAAGATTTCTAGTTGGAAAATATGATGGAATATAAGGATTTTCGGAATTTTTGGTTTGGTAAAAACCTGCGCAGAATCTGGGCAAAACAAGTAGAAGCCGGCGGCTCCATTAGCCAAGCCGGCGGCTTGATACAAAACACAGAGAAGCCGGCGGCTTCAACACCTAAACCGGCGGCCTTTATACCCTTTAAAACGTGATTTGCTTCTGTTTGCTTAAAAACTTAAATCGCCCGGCGGCTAAGGCTTTGAAGCCGGCGGCTTTAAGGCCAAAGCCGGCGGGTTCACCCTCCAAGCCGGCGGCTTCTGGTTGTTTTCAGGGCATTTTCATTTAAGTATTTGAAACACATTTCAATGGTTGATATAAATAACTAGTTGATAATTATGCAATATGTATGAGTTAATAACACATTAAAGTGAGTTGTGATATGGTGGAACTAGATTAAGTAAGATTATCGATTCGTAATTTAATATATGATGATAAGTACGTGTGAATGAGTACGATTATATGTGATCATATAAAATAAGAGTAAATGATTTGAAATGGATAATATCCATGTAGTTGTATAATAGTACTTATAATTGGATTAACAAGGTGATAGCTTAAATAATGCTATTGATTATAAAAGTACTATTAGTTGAAATACTTAACTGACTTGAGTTACATTGTTGTGTTTTCAGATAAACTGAGAAGACTCGGTGACATTAGACTACCGAGTGGGACGACTGAGGTAACGGTGAGTGGGTCAATAACCTTCAGTTTGATTTGGTTGTAACAGATTTGTTACAACTGGTAATTGTATTATTACTGTTGTTTTATTGCCATGATGTTTGCAGTTTATTAGTAATAATACTGTAAGTGAACTATTGACCTGAATTGTTGATATGATGATAGTGTATTGATATGTGATCACTTAAGTAGTTGCCCGGGTACTGATACGTTGCTTTTGGGCATTGTTGAGACGGAGGCCAGCATGGGGCTGGGCTTGGGTTCGCTATTAGTTAGGTAACACAGGGTCTTAGTACAAGTTTATTTGTCGTAGCCTGTGTTACTTGGGTTAATAGCACCAAGTAGTCGGTTAAACCTCTGTTTTGGCCAGCAGTTGGTTACAAAGTGTTCTTTGAGAGGTTGTTATCTCAAGAACCACCGGTCCTCTATGTCGCCAGTTGATTGTGTGAATATAAGTTGTTTGTTGACTTGTTGATTGAATATGATTATTTGTTGAAAGCAAGTTGTTGTACCAAGTTGAGCTGTTGTTTATTGATCTTCTCACTTAGCGTTGTGCTAATCCCCCACATCTCCCTTCCTTGCAGATTATTGTTGGATAGTTGACTAAGCGTGAAGATGTTGACCTGGAATGGAATGTTTGACGAGCTAGCGTTCACTCTGATATCTGATTTGACTAAATCAGTAATGTGTCGTTTTGTAATTATATAACACCTCGCTCTGGTTATATTAACATTGAAATAAGATTTGAACTGTTGGATACCAGGTTTTGATTGGAAAAAGTTTATGCTTATTTATATCTTATATGATGGATTTTAGTTTGGGACTTATGCTTTCGAGTAAATTCATTATAATAATGTCATTAAATGAGGGGTGTTATAAGTTGGTATCAGAGCATAGGTTTGGGTGAATTGAACGTGGTAAGTGTTCAATCTCAAATCTATTTATGTGTTAGTCAAACATTCCATGATGTGGGGTTTAGCTAAGTTGAGAAGTAGTTGGTTTGTTGAGTACTAACGATTAACAAGTTGTGAGTTGTTGTTGTTGTTGTGTTCAATACAGGTATGGCAGAACACGAGCACCCGACCCGTACCCTCGATGGTTCCTCTAGAACGGATGCCCCTTGTTCAGAAAAGAGTTGTTCTTTTGTCACATTTATATCGTGTAAACCTTCAAAGTATTATGGAAGTTTTGATCCAGCTGTTACCCTCGAATGGTTGCGGGATATGGAGAGAAAATTTGAGATTAGTCAATGCGAGGAGAAATTTAAAGTTCCTTATGCTGTTCAGCTTTTGAAAGGCCAAGCGATGTTTTGGTGGGATTCGGTTACAGCAAATTTGACGTCACAACAGAAAGCATCTATTCAGTGGAGAGATTTCTATAATGAGGTATGTAGACAATATTGCTCTGAGTTTGATACGTCACGTGTTAGACGGGAATTCATGGGATTAAAATTAATTGATGGGATGACGATTGATGAGTTAATTACCCGGTTTACTGAAAAACTGAGATTTGTACATCAATGGGTACCTGATGATAGAACAAAGATAGATCATTTTGTTGAAACATTGCCACTAGAATACCGTACTTCAGTGAGATTGGCAAACTCTTTGGCCGACGCTTTTGCTTTAGCCCGTCTAGCGTATAATGAATTAAGAGTTCAGAATAAACGGAATAAAGAAGAGATGATATATCCAGTTGAAAGTGAATCGTCATGTAAAGGTAAACATAAAAGACAGAGCAGAAAGTCAAGGAGTCAGAGTATTGTAAATGATCAATCTCCTTGGTGTAATGATTGTAAAACTAGACATACAGGAAAGTGTACTCCTCAAACTATAAGATGTGTCAAATGTGGATTGATTGGACATAAAGTCAGAGATTGTGATTATCCCGAGAAAGTATGTTGGAATTGTCAACGAGAAGGTCATCGTGCGGGGCAGTGTCCAGAAAAGATAAGTCAAAGTTTGGGTTTGGTCGGTGCCTCGTTGTCTTCTGGCCATAAGCGGAAGAAACTAGAGTCCACAGTTGGTAGTTTTTCTGATGACAGTTGATGACACTGTCGAGATGGATGACGCTATTACAGGTACACTTGTATTTACCTTGTACTAGCTTTTACTTAATTGCTTTGAACTAGTTGTATTTATATGCTTGATTTTATATGTTGTATGATAAGTTGATAGTGACCCTAGTGATTTATTCTTTAGAATAAAGATTGTTGATAAAATAATTTATGTTACTGTGTTAGTAACTGAAATTATGTAGTTGATTGAGAGTCATTATAATTGATAAATATTGTTGTGTCAACCTTAGTTTATATAGGATTGACTTGAATTGGGTATACATAATGCTAAATATTAAAAGAAATTAACAAATATCCTTGTTGTATGAGTTGTGTAATTGACTCGAGGATTATGTGAAGAACGTGAATTCGTTGAACTTTATTAGTTGACCTTTGAAAAGATTTGTTGTCTGTTGATGAAATTTTCAGTAGAATATGGTATGATTGCCAGTAATTGAATATCTTGATGAGATTGTTGGTAAAACATGATTGGTTGGGAAATACCGGGTTAACATGATTTAAATTATATGTTGAATAAGGGGATATACCATGACTACTTGTTGAATCAGCTTTGATTGTTGTAGTATGGTTATATTGCTGAGATTAATAAATGCTCATGAGATTTTAATGAAATAAATAATTTTTATATGTCAACTTTGTTGAACAAGTTGAGATTGTTGGAATGACGATATTTAAGTAATTATAAAGATTGGAAATTGAGCATATAATACAGTTGTGATTAATTCTTGGAATTGTAAAAGGGAATTATATTGTTGAATCGAACGTGTCTATCTTTAGAAAGATTCATCTTCGATTGATGAGATTATGGAATTAATCAGCTGATTTGTAAAATAGTGATTGGTATGATGCTTTGAGTTTGATTAAAAGAAGTATACCATTGATTATTTGTTATATCAAGTGTAGTTGCTAGTATACAATTTGGTATATTGATGGGATAAAAAAGATGCTTGTGAGGTTAATGGGTTTAATAATCCGGAAGTGGCAACTTACTGGTTGACAGTTGATTTTATAAGTTAATGACTTTTGATGGATTAACTTTGAGATGAAATCGTAAGAAATTATTTCGAGGGACATTGAAACGGTTTTGAGTGGATGATTATCTCTATGTTGTTTGAAAGATTTGGAGATCTATTTATGCCCGAGATTAACTTGTGAATGTGGAACATTGGGATTGAGTTGTTGTTATGTTTTATCGACACAAGTTTGTTGGATGAGTCATTTAACCATGATCTAAAGACGTGATTTTGATGTTGCGACGAGTTTTAAAGGTATTTGTATATACCCCGGGAAAGACTTGTGACATAAATTATTTTATGATATAAAGATACATTTAATCTAGGAGTTTGATTGATAGATGTTCAGTTTGAAATCTGGATGTACTGATAATTTTCAAAGTAATGTTATGGTAAACCACTTATGTGATAACTTAGGTTGTGTAAATGATGGAGTTAACTTATTGTAACTCGAAAGGTTATAACTGATATTATGTTCAGAAGTCGGATGTTATGTGGGATATTGTTAAATGAGTTGTACATTTGAATTGATCATTAAGTCTTCTGTATTGGCACTACAATAAAGTGGAGATACTTAAATATGTTGAAAGTATTTGTCTAGTTGATTATGTCAAGATATTGCAAGTGTCTTGGAATGTGATAAAAGATTTGTGGCAGGATTTAGTATGTTTTAAAATCTTTTCATTAGAAGATAAAACTAAATTTGTTTAGTTGAAAGTGATGGATTGATCAATATTGTTGAACCATGATGGAAGATTGAAGATTATTTTATATTGTGTTAAGTCCTGTAGTTATGAGAAATCTTGAAATATGAATACGCATGAAAATTTATAATTGTGTTTGATGGTTTGATCATTAATGGAGCATCAATTTATAAATGGGATGAGAAATGTGTGTTGATAAATTATCAGGAGGATTAATATACTTCAAAGTATGAGTTATAATGAATATGTTCTTGAGTTGAGTTTGTGCCTAAATAAGTATGGATTATCGACTGAGTATGAATTGAAATTCTTTAGTTGAGGAATGGGAACAAGTGACCATCAGTGGACTCGTATTTTTCGAAAGTATGTGGAAATTTTGGTTGAAATTGTTATCAAAAAGTTTAATCTTGGTTGATTTTCTTTTAAGATTACTAGTGGATGAATCATGATTTGAAAACAAAGTAGAGATGCAGGACCGTGAAAACAAATGAAACCTTGTGGTAGCTTATCGTCATATATGATTTGAGTAAGATCTGAAATCTGTAATACGATGGATTATTGAAACGCAAATGATGGAGTTATTTATATTTTGCATATATTAGTGTTTGATGACGTTAGAAGCAGAGGTTGAAACTCAATATTAAATATAATGTGTGGCCTATATAATGTATGTTACCTTGAGTTGTCAGGTAAGATTAGATTTCGAGGACGAAATCTCCTAAAGGTGGGGAGATTTGTAACATCCTCTGAACCGGTCTGGTAGTTTTCTATTTTAAATTGAATATTTAATCATTTTAGAAATTTAATTGATATAGTTGTTTAATTGTGAAACTTGGTGATTTAAGTCTCAGGACTTATTATGGATAATAAAAGGTTGCCTGTTTTAAATAGTTGTAGATGACGGTACAATAAAATAAATTTCACCCAGATAGTAATTAAGTGCCAGACAATAGATTTAGAGCGGGTATAAAATACCCAAACTTTTAGGTCGGTTATAATGGACCGACCCTTTTATTGGAGTTACTTTACCAATCTCTTTCTCACTTCATTTCAACTAAACAATAAACCCTAACTTCAAATCTCTTTCAAGAAATATGGAGTCATAATCAAGAAATTGTGATTCAAGCTAGTTGTGTTCTTTTTCTCCTATTCATCTTCTTCCTCAAGAAATTTGTAAGTGTTCTTATTTGTTGCTCATGAACCCTAGCTATATAGAAATTGGGTATTGTTGATATATGATGAAATTAAAGATTTATTGAAGCTCATATGATTAGTTGAGTTTTACTTGAGCTTGTATGATTGTTTGCAAGTGAGATTTATGGATGATTTGGTGATTTAAAGTTTAAACATTATTATTGAAATTATATAAATCTCACATGAAAAGCTTGATCCTTGTTGTTATGTTAAATGATGTTAAAGAGGAGATAGAAACTTGGTTATCAAAGATTTCTAGTTGGAAAATATGATGGAATATAAGGATTTTCGGAATTTTTGGTTTGGTAAAAACCTGCGCAGAATCTGGGCAAAACAAGTAGAAGTCGGCGGCTCCATTAGCCAAGCCGGCGGCTTGATACAAAACACAGAGAAGCCGGCGGCTTCAACACCTAAACCGGCGGCCTTTATACCTTTTAAAACGTGATTTGCTTCTGTTTGCTTAAAAACTTAAATCGCCCGGCGGCTAAGGCTTTGAAGCCGGCGGCTTTAAGGCCAAAGCCGGCGGATTCACCCTCCAAGCCGGCGGCTTCTGGTTGTTTTCAGGGCATTTTCATTTTAAGTATTTGAAACACATTTCAATGGTTGATATAAATAACTAGTTGATAATTATGCAATATGTATGAGTTAATAACACATTAAAGTGAGTTGTGATATGGTGGAACTAGATTAAGTAAGATTATCGATTCGTAATTTAATATATGATGATAAGTACGTGTGAATGAGTACGATTATATGTGATCATATAAAATAAGAGTAAATGATTTGAAATGGATAATATCCATGTAGTTGTATAATAGTACTTATAATTGGATTAACAAGGTGATAGCTTAAATAATGCTATTGATTATAAAAGTACTATTAGTTGAAATACTTAACTGACTTGAGTTACATTGTTGTGTTTTCAGATAAACTGAGAAGACTCGGTGACATTAGACTACCGAGTGGGACGACTGAGGTAACGGTGAGTGGGTCAATAACCTTCAGTTTGATTTGGTTGTAACAGATTTGTTACAACTGGTAATTGTATTATTACTGTTGTTTTATTGCCATGATGTTTGCAGTTTATTAGTAATAATACTGTAAGTGAACTATTGACCTGAATTGTTGATATGATGATAGTGTATTGATATGTGATCACTTAAGTAGTTGCCCGGGTACTGATACGTTGCTTTTGGGCATTGTTGAGACGGAGGCCAGCATGGGGCTGGGCTTGGGTTCGCTATTAGTTAGGTAACACAGGGTCTTAGTACAAGTTTATTTGTCGTAGCCTGTGTTGCTTGGGTTAATAGCACCAAGTAGTCGGTTAAACCTCTGTTTTGGCCAGCAGTTGGTTACAAAGTGTTCTTTGAGAGGTTGTTATCTCAAGAACCACCGGTCCTCTATGTTGCCAGTTGATTGTGTGAATATAAGTTGTTTGTTGACTTGTTGATTGAATATGATTATTTGTTGAAAGCAAGTTGTTGTACCAAGTTGAGCTGTTGTTTATTGATCTTCTCACTTAGCGTTGTGCTAATCCCCCACATCTCCCTTCCTTGCAGATTATTGTTGGATAGTTGACTAAGCGTGAAGATGTTGACCTGGAATGGAATGTTTGACGAGCTAGCGTTCACTCTGATATCTGATTTGACTAAATCAGTAATGTGTCGTTTTGTAATTATATAACACCTCGCTCTGGTTATATTAACATTGAAATAAGATTTGAACGGTTGGATACCAGGTTTTGATTGGAAAAAGTTTATGCTTATTTATATCTTATATGATGGATTTTAGTTTGGGACTTATGCTTTCGAGTAAATTCATTATAATAATGTCATTAAATGAGGGGTGTTATAGTCACCAACGGGCCAGACATGTTTTCCAACAACAAACAATTACAAACATACGGACAAACATTGGATATACTAGTTGTGTACAACTAAACGAAACGTCTCACGAGACACCTACTTACATAACTTCATATGATTAGGCATTTGAAGGTTACGGGTTCGGAGAACCTACTTGCTATACTTACTACTTGCTATTTGCTACGGCTTATTACAAGACTCAGGTGAGTCTTACGGCCCCACTTTTACTGTTTTATCTTATTGGGGGAGAAACATGCTACTACTCTTTCTTGAACACAAGTACTAAACTGTTTACTATACCAAACGGAATTGCATGAGTTGTTTACTATTTACAGAAGTCTCTCCATCATATATCGTTAGTTATGGACTTAAGCGCGAACACTAGTTAATGGATCCATTAGGGAAATGACCCTCCCCGCCCGGGGCAGTAGCACTGCCACGTACTGATTTACACGTAGAAACGGGTGACTAATTATTCGTTACTGATGCTTGCTCAATTACGAGCATGTCACGGGAGCAAACTTATTAATTACGGGTTAAGCTTCGATTATGAGCCTCATGGCAACGGTATAACTTACTTACTTACATTTGCTGGATTGCAAATACTGGTTTTACATTTGCTGGATTGCAAATACTGGTTTTACGATTGCTGGATTGCAATTACTGATTTTACACCTACGGGCACTACTGATAAAATCTCGTGTTCAAAACTGATATTACTTACAAACCTGTGAGATTCACCAACATTCGTGTTGACCTTTTTAGCATGTTTTCTCAGGTACCCGGATGGAGTAGGATTACTCCAGGACTTTAGCTAGAGTCGCATGATTTCAACACAACTGCATTAACGGAGATTCTTAGCATTATCTTTTGTATATTTTGATTATGTAATAGAATCTCCCGCTATACGCGTGGGCTCTAGGGAACTACCTTTTTGGTATACGAAAACATTAAGTTTTCAAACATTGTATCTATGGGAATGTAACTAATTTACAAACGTTGCATATAGATGTCGTTTACTTTATCTTTGTGCTGTGATATTTGATTAGTAGCACCCCAAAACCTGCTTCCGCTAAACAGTGAATTTTGGGGGTGTTACAACCATACTCGAGCTACTTGGACCTATTTACTTCATACCAAAGATCAAGTTTATCATATATTGATCAATTTCTTTCATTACATTCTCAATCATTTTAAAGCCATTCCTAAATACATTAGGACATATAATGGTACTGAGATACTCAATCAAAAGGTCTTGGCTCTTTTTCAATCCAAAGGCATCATCCACCAAAAATCCATGCCTTATACACCCCAACAAAATGGGATAGTAGAAAGGAAGCATAGACATCTTTTAGACACTGCTAGGTCTATTAGAATACATGCTAATATTCCTTTCAAATTTTGGGGGGATTGTATTTTGGCAGCAACTTATCTTATCAATAAAATGCCTATGCAAATTTTGAAATGGAAAACACCTTTTGAGTCCTTATATGGTAAACCACCATCTTATGATCAGTTGAGAACCATTGGTTGTTTATGTTTTGCCTATGTTTTCACTCCACAAAAGGATAAACTTGCTCCTAAATCTTTCAAATGCATATTTTTGGGGTATCCACCCGGTCAAAAGGGATACAGATTGTATAATCTGGATACACATCAAGTTTTCTCTAGTAAAGATGTTGTTTTTAAAGAAGATATTTTTCCTTTTAAACAATCATCTCCTACTTCTTCTTCTTCTACATCTTCTTCTACTTCTGGATTATATCCTAAATATGTTCTTTATCATGATCCAGATATTCCTAACACTGTATCCACTCATGTTCAGTCTCCTTCCATTCCTTCTAATATTCCTGAATCTACTGATTCATCTGTTCCTCATGTTTCCCCTGTACCTAGTCCTATGACTGTTTTGAGAAAATCTAATAGATCAATTACTAAGCCTAATTGGTTTAAGGATTTTGTTGATCCTAAATCTTCTTTACCCATGGCTTCCAGTGTATCTACTTCACCACATTATCCATTGTTTAACATGTCTAACATTGCTAGCATTCCCAAGGATTATGTTGCCTTTTTGGCAAATGTTTGTGCTACATCAGATCCTATTTCATATGCTCAAGCATGTCAAGATCTAGGTTGGATAGAAGCCATGAATAAAGATTTAGCAGCTTTAGAATTGAATAATACTTAGACTCTCACTTCTTTACCTTCAGACCATAAAGCTATTTCATCCAAGTGGGTCTATAAAACTAAGTATAAGTCAGATGGTTCAATAGACAGATTGAAAGCTAGATTGGTCATTAGGGGTTTCAATCAACAAGAAGGCACTGATTATAAGCATACTTTTTCTCCAGTTGCTAAGTTAGCAACAGTTAGAGTACTTATAGCTATTGCTACTGCCAAAGGTTGGCCTCTTCATCAGTTAGATATAAACAATGCATTTCTTCATGGTTATTTGGATGAGGAAATTTATATAAAGCCACCTGAAGGTTACACTAAAGCTGCTCCTGGTCAAGTATGTAAGTTGGTTAGATCACTCTATGGGCTTAAACAAGCTTCTAGACAGTGGAACCAAGAACTTTCCAAATTTTTAATTCATTTAGGCTTCATTCAATCTAAGCATAATTACTCCCTTTTTGTAAAATCAAAAGGTGATGTTTTTACTAATGCTTTGGTGTATGTTGATGATGTCTTGTTGACTGGCACTTCTGAGCAAGATATTACCCTTGTTAAGTCTGCCTTAGATACTAAGTTTACAATCAAAGACTTGGGCATTGCTAAATATTTTTTGGGTATTGAATTGTGCTCTACACCTGCTGGTACTTTTCTTAATCAAAGAAAGTATATACTTGATCTTCTTATGGATGTTGGATTGACTGCTGCAAAACCTACTAGTAACCCTTTACCTACTAATCTGAAGTTATCTTTAGATAAATGTGATCTTCTTCATGATCCAGAGTCTTATAGAAGATTAATAGGTAGACTACTTTACTTGACAATGACCAGACCAGACATCTCTTATGCAGTCCAACATTTGAGTCAATTTGTATCTAGTCCCAAATCACCTCACATGCAGGCTGCTCTTCATTTACTTAAGTACTTGAAAGGTACTGTATCCAAAGGATTGTTCTATCATTTGTTAAGAAGAAGGACGGTTCTTTCCGAATGTGCATCGACTACCGAGAATTGAATAAATTGACCATCAAGAACCGTTATCCACTTCCTCGCATTGATGATCTATTCGACCAACTTCAGGGTTCAAGTTTCTACTCAAAAATCGATCTGCGATCAGGTTATCATCAGTTACGAGTTCGCGACACCGATATTCCAAAAACTGCTTTCAGAACTCGTTACGGGCACTACGAATTCCAAGTGATGCCCTTTGGTCTAACCAACGCACCGGCTGTATTCATGGACCTCATGAACCGGGTGTGCAAACCTTACCTCGATAAGTTTGTCATTGTCTTTATCGATGACATACTCATTTACTCGCGCAACGAGCAAGAACATGCGCAACACCTCAGAACCATCCTTGAACTACTTAGACACGAGGAGCTTTATGCTAAATTCTCTAAGTGTGAGTTCTGGATCCAAACCGTACAATTTCTTGGTCACGTGATCGACAGTCAGGGAATTCACGTGGACCCGTCAAAAATCGAGGCTATCAAAGACTGGCAAGCACCCACCTCTGCAACTGAAGTACGACAATTTTTGGGTCTTGCTGGGTATTATCGACGATTTATCTAAAACTTCTCCAAAATAGCTCAATCACTAACGGTACTGACTCAGAAGGACAAAAGGTTCGATTGGACCGAGAAACAAGAGTCAGCGTTCCAACTTCTGAAACAAAAGCTTTGCAGTGCTCCAATTCTTTCACTACCCGAAGGCACCGATGACTTCGTGGTATACTGCGATGCTTCTCACCAAGGTCTTGGTTGCGTACTGATGCAACGAGACAAGGTCATTGCTTATGCCTCACGACAGCTTAAAATTCACGAAAAGAACTACACCACTCATGATCTCGAGCTTGGAGCTGTCGTTTTTGCTCTCAAAATCTGGAGACATTATCTCTACGGCACTAAGTGCACCATCTTTACCGATCACAAAAGTCTCCAACATATCTTCGATCAGAAGGATCTCAATATGAGGCAACGTCGATGGGTCGAGTTGCTTACCGATTATGATTGCGAGATCAAGTACCATCCAGGGAAGGCTAATGTTGTAGCCGATGCCCTTAGTCGAAAGGAACGATCAAAACCACTTCGAGTCCGAGCCCTCAGTATGACCATTCATAACGATCTTACCATTCAAATTCATGCCGCTCAGATCGAAGCCCTGAAACCTGAAAACATCAAAAATGAAGCCTTGCGGGGCATTGACAAACAATTCGAAATCAGACCTAACGGGATTAGGTATTTCACAAACCGAATCTAGTTGCCTAGTTTTGGGAACCTAAGAGACTTGGTGATGGACGAGGCTCACAAGTCTAAATATTCTATTCATCCGGGATCCGATAAGATGTACCACGGTATCAAGGAATTTTATTGGTGGCCAAACATGAAAGCCGAAATCGCCACTTATGTCAGCAAGTGTCTTACTTGCTCGAAAGTCAAAACCGAACATCAGAAACCTCCTGGTTTACTCCAACAGCCTGAAATCCCTGAATGGAAATGGGATCAAATTGCCATGGATTTCATAACCAAACTACCCAAGTCATCGAACGGTTGCGATACCATTTGGGTGATCGTTGATCGTCTCACCAAATCTGCTCATTTCCTGGCAATCAAAGAAAACGATAAAATGGAACGCCTTACACAAATTTACATCAAGGAAATCATTTCTCATCATGGTGTTCCAATCTCGATCATCTCTAACAGAGATGCCCGTTTCACTTCTCACTTTTGGCAATCACTTCAAAAAGCATTGGGTACCCGTCTCGATATGAGTACCGCGTACCATCCTCAAACAGACGGCCAAAGTGAACGAACCATTCAAACCTTGGAAGATATGCTACGCGCTTGCGTAGTTGATTTCGGTACAAACTGGGAAAAACATCTACCGTTGTGCGAATTTTCGTACAATAACAGTTATCATGCCAGCATTAAGGCTGCACCATTTGAGGCACTGTACGGTCGTAAGTGCCGATCACCGATCTGTTGGACTGAAGTGGGAGATAGTCAACTCACTGGTCCTGAACTCATTCACGCCACCACTGAGAGAATTGTGGAAATCCAGAACAGACTCAAAGCCGCACGTGATCGTCAGAAAAGTTATGCTGACGTGAGACGCAAACCACTCGAGTTCCAAGTTGGGGATCGAGTACTCTTAAAAGTATCGCCTTGGAAAGGTGTCATCCGTTTTGGCAAACGCGGGAAGTTGAATCCCCGATACATCGGGCCTTTTGAGATCCTTGAACGGATTGGCCCCGTAGCTTATCGATTGCAGCTGCCATCCGAACTTAGCAGCGTGCACCCGACTTTTCATGTTTCAAATCTGAAGAAGTGTCTGTCTAATGAGATACTTATTATTCCATTAGATGAAATTCGTGTTGACGATAAACTTCATTTCGTTGAGGAACCCGCTGAAATTATGGACCGTGAGGTCAAACAACTGAAACAAAGTCGTATTCCCATCGTCAAGGTCAGATGGAATTCGCGGCGTGGTCCGGAATTCACCTGGGAACGGGAAGACCAAATGCGACTCAAATATCCTCAACTTTTCACTGATTCTACATCGAACACGACCTCGAGCTAAATTTCGGGACGAAATTCTTCTAACAGGGGGAGAATGTAACACCCGCCAAATTAGGACTAGTAATTAGTGCATAATCATATGTTAATACATGTAATTAGTTCCTTGTTAGGCTAATTAATGTATCGAATTATATATATTGTTGAATACATACGAAAATGCGATTTGATTAAATCGTACGCAATTTAAATCGGATGTATTTCGATTCTATTTTATATGGACGTTGGTGACAAAATTTTATTTAATAACGGGTTATGTCAAAAATATTATTATTATAATATTTCGTATCGTACAATCAGGAATTACATAATTTAAAACGTAAAACGCGCAAACCAAATAAAATAAATTACAACTTATAACTCAAAATAAAGTGATTAGTAAAATAATTAAACAAACTATCGCGTAAAAATTCGTAATCTGAAACTTATAATTAAAACGTAAAATAATTATTTAACGTCTAAACAACGGAGCAAACGAACACCACACGGAACGCGGGGCGAAAAACTGGAAATGGGGATAACCCCACCTCCACCTCCTCTTTTCTTTCATTTATTTCCTTTCCTCTCTCTCTCCTTCATCTTTTTCTCTCAAACTTTCATCACCAAAACTCACTAAAAATCGCAAATAGCAACATCAAACGACCTTGGATCTCATTATCACTTTGGAAGAAAACGACCACCGCGACACGATCTATCATCCTATCTTTTCGGATTTCTCATCCGACAATTTGTAAGTTTCCGACAAATCCCGAAATCTCTCGTTTTTAAGTGTTTTCACTTTCTAGTAGTTTGTAACAACTTATAATGTCCCTATAAGGGTTGGGTAAAAGTTTTGGACCGAACGGAAACCGAAAAACTCGTTTTCGACACATTTTCCGGCCAACAGACCGCTACGTCGCATTTGACCCAGAATTTATGCGACGTCAGCTTCTACGTCGCAAAACCCCTCGTGACGTCGCATAGTGCGACGTCAGTCACAACGTCGCATTAAATTGCGACGTCGCATATAGCGACGTCAGCCTTAACGTCGCCAATACCTCGCCACGTCGCACTTAGCGACGCAAGCCCCTACGTCGCAGAAATCACCTACGTCGCATTAGCGACGCAGCACCCTACGTCGCATTAAATTGCGAAACGTCGCCTTTAGCGACGTCATGCTCAACGTCGCAGTCCTACCTGCGACGTCGCACCCAACGTCGCACCCAACGTCGCACAAACCAGAACCTCAAAAACACAGATTTTTACTAAGTGTCGAGACTCGAAATTTATCACTCGATTTTACCCAAATTCAGATCCAGATGCGTTTTTCGCCAAAGCAATATAGTAGAAATAAAAATTTTCCAAGCTGACCTGGCAGCTCGACCCCAGCCAGGGGCGCTGCCCCCGGACCCCCGTACTTAGATTTCGTAACGGCTTCTAAAACACAATCAAAACACATTTTTCAAGAAAAACGACACGAAATCAAAATAATAATAGTTGAGATTATTATTACAAATCCGTCACCAACGGGCCGTACACTTTTCAAACACTTAAACGTATCAACCAAATAGTGGAGATTTGGACATTATAGTTGGATGAACAACTACTGGGGTGATCTTTTGAGATACCCAATCATATTTATAACCATCGCGTGTCGTGGACACCCTCAGGTTACAAGTCTTTGGACTTCATTTCGGCTAATCAACTTACGTTTGTTTAAACGCATTCAGACTCAGGTGAGTCTCATAGCCCCTCTTTTTACTGTTTTACTCAGGGGTGTGATATACTGCTCAACTTTTAACATGTGAACGCAAGTACCAACTTTTCATATACTACATGAGTTTTTCGAAACTAATCATTTTAAAGTCCTCCGTCAGCATAGTTGTTAATACGTTGTAGCGTGAATATTAGTATATGGTACCATATAGGATTGACCCTCCTCGTTCGGGTTAGCAAGCACTAACCGGGTAAACGGACGTACTAATATTTGGGAAGACGAATGTTGATTAGGCATTCGTGGAGGCACCTCACCCGGAATTCTCTATAGGGGACCCGGCCCTCGAGTTAAGCTCAACTATGTGCTCATGGCTGTATACACGATGATTATCATTAAATTGCTGGATGCAATTCACTACTTAATCGCTGGATGCGATTCATTATTTAATTGCTGGATGCAATTCATCATTTAAATCTTGCGGTTCATACGATATTACTTGATTTCAAACCTGTGAGCTCACCAGCTTTATAGCTGACCTTTTAGCATATATCGCAGGTACCCAGCAGTAGGATATTTCTGCTTCAGGATTTAGCTCGAGTCAGCATACAGAAGATTGAGATTTTCTCGCATTAGTATATTTTGTACCAGTACTTATGTACTGAAATCTCATTTTATTTAAACTATAGCTATGTAAAGCTTTAAATGTTGTAAACATTTCAATTATCAATATATTTTGTTAAAACGACGCATATAGAGTCGTTTGCTATTTATCTTCGTGCTTTGTTATTGATTAGTAACACCCAAAACAAGCTTCCGCAAATCATCAAATTTGGGGGTGTTACAGATTGGTATCAGAGCCTAAGGTTATAGTGAACTAGGTTGCATTTAGTGGACCTAGACTATGACCATTAGGCGGTATTCCTTATTAGGTATAACTGGTTCAGTGATTACATCATACAAGTTTAATTTAACATAGCCTGATCAACTATGTACAATTAAGCAAAGATGATGTAAGATCTGAAAGTAGTTATGGCTGAACAGGATACAAGAGAAGACTCTGACCTCGAGAGAACCGAGACTTAAACATGTTTATGCTAGACACTCAATAGGCTATATTATATAGGAACTATATGAATATAGGCCTCAATCTTACTAATGCTTTGTCTCAGAAATGGCAAACACACCATCAAATTCATCTCGTTCTCAATCCGGGTCGCAGAACCCAAGGGTAGCAAGGAGGAACTCCAGGTTGCCTCGAGCTGGCCCGTACTTCACTCACTCCACCTTGCCGGCTCTAGCCGCTAGGGTGAATCAACACGAGCGACGACTTCGCACCGTGGATGTCGTGTTGCAGGAAACCAACGAAAACTGGAGACTTACATCTCTTGAACGCATCGAACAAGTCTCCGACGACCTTGAAACCACAAACAACAACATGGATGTCCTTCGCAACCAAATTATAGAAATAAGGGTGGAAAATGCCCTTCTACAACAAAGGATGGGAGAATGTGAACAGCGCTCACTTGAAACAGAAGAGTATGCGCGTGGACTAACACAACGACTAGCACTCGCAGAAGACAACGCCCGACAAGCTAGCAGACTTGCTAACACTGTGGACCGTCTTGTCACGATGATGGAACAAATTAATCTACGTCAAGACTAGTGTAGTCTTTGTCTTGTAATCTATCCTGTAATCTAGTAACTATCTACGCGCTACTCTAAAATTCAGTCGGATGTAACAATTCCCGACATCTTTTGTAATACATCTGTAGGATGTAACCTTTGAACTCGTATTAGCTATCGAATATTTCTTGTTGTTCAACTCATATTAATTGCCATAATTCTGTTTCATATTGATGTTATGTATTACCACCTTCATACATGTACATCTGAAATAAATACAATTTTCTTACAAAATCTCATGTATCTTCATTTCTTTTATTGAAGAATCATGCCGCCAAAGACACGACCTTACACAGATGCTCAGATTACGTCACTCATAACCCAGGCTGTTACTGAAGCCTTAGCTCGGAATACCCCACCAAACTCCACAAGAAACAGCGATACCGCTGGAACCTCTACCACCAAACCTTGTTCTTACAAGGACTTTCAAAGCTGCAAACCCTCGAGTTTCAAGGGTTCTGAAGGAGCCATCGGACTAATCAGATGGTTCGAGAAAATGGAAACTGTTTTCCGTGTCAGCAAATGCGCGGAGAACGACAAAGTAAACTTCGCCACCTGCTCTCTTGAAGATGATGCCCACTCTTGGTGGAATTCATATACCCAATCAGTGGGTGCTGACATTGCCTACCAAATCACTTGGGGGGAATTGAAAGCCAAACTCACTGCCAAGTACTGCTCTATCGCCAAACTCCAAAAGCTGGATGAGGAGTTCTGGAACTTAAAGGTTCAGGGTGGTGACATCGATGGTTATACCACCAGGTTTCAACAACTAGCTGCTCTCCGCCCAGCTATGGTAAGCACTGAACCTGATAAAATCAGGAAGTACGCCCTTGGTCTCCCTGATTTTGTTCGGGGACACGTCATCTCTTCCAAACCAACCACCATTGACGGTGCGATCTCATTGGCCCAAGACCTGATGTCTATGAGCCAAGATTCTGAACCACCCACTTCATCCTCCCAAAACAACAAACGAAAGTGGTCTGACCACCACAACAACCACTCAAACCAACCAAACAAGAAACCCGACACCATCAAAGCCTACAACACCACCACTGACATCGTACGAGGCTACACTGGGAACAAACCCTACTGTTCCAAGTGCAGTCGCCACCATGAAGGTTCCTGTGGTCCCTTTTGCAACAACTGCAAGAGGTACGACCACCTCACCAAAGACTGCCGCTCACCCACCAACAACAACTCCAACAACAACACCAGACCACCCAAAGTATGCTTTGAGTGTGGGAAACCTGGGCATTTCAGGGACTCGTGCCCAAAACTGAAGAACAACAACAACAACAACCGCAACAACAACAACAACAACAACAACACTCGCAGCAGAGCTTTCGTCATCAAATCTGGGGACGCCCGCCAGGACCCGAATGTGGTCTCGGGTATGTTCCTCCTCAACAACTTAACTGCTTCTGTTCTATTTGATACTGGTGCTGATAGAAGCTTTATCTCCGATGATTTTTGCCCATTACTTGACATCACTCCTGTTGCCTTAGATGTTAAGTACACTGTAGAGCTAGCCAATGGAAAACTTGTAGAAACCACCAGTGTGATACCTAATTGCACTTTAAACCTAGCTGACGAGACCTTTTAGATCGATCTTATACCCATTGAAATCGGCAGTTTCAACGTCATTATTGGAATGGACTGGTTGTCCAAACATCGAGCTGAAATCGTTTGTCACGATAAGATCGTCCGTATCCCACTCGCTGTCGGTGGAACCTTGATCATACAGGGGGAGACCGGTGGGACGGGACTCAATATAATTTCCTGCTTAAAAACCCGAAAATTTCTGAGAAAGGGTTACCCTGCGATACTTGCACACATCACCGAGAAGAAGTCGGAGGAGAAGCGACTTGAGGATGTGCCGATTGTTAGAGACTTTCCCGAAGTCTTTCCGGAAGAACTACCTGGTCTACCTCCGCCTAGACAGGTTGAGTTCTCAATCGATCTCGTGCCGGGTGCCGCACCGGTGGCCCGCGCACCATACCGTTTAGCCCCATCCGAACTTCAGGAGTTGTCCTCTCAGTTACAGGAACTTCTGGATAGAGGATTCATTAAACCAAGTTCTTCACCTTGGGGAGCTCCGGTCTTATTTGTTAAGAAGAAGGACGGTTCTTTCCGAATGTGCATCGACTACCGAGAATTGAATAAATTGACCATCAAGAACCGTTATCCACTTCCTCGCATTGATGATCTATTCGACCAACTTCAGGGTTCAAGTTTCTACTCAAAAATCGATCTGCGATCAGGTTATCATCAGTTACGAGTTCGCGACACCGATATTCCAAAAACTGCTTTCAGAACTCGTTACGGGCACTACGAATTCCAAGTGATGCCCTTTGGTCTAACCAACGCACCGGCTGTATTCATGGACCTCATGAACCGGGTGTGCAAACCTTACCTCGATAAGTTTGTCATTGTCTTTATCGATGACATACTCATTTACTCGCGCAACGAGCAAGAACATGCGCAACACCTCAGAACCATCCTTGAACTACTTAGACACGAGGAGCTTTATGCTAAATTCTCTAAGTGTGAGTTCTGGATCCAAACCGTACAATTTCTTGGTCACGTGATCGACAGTCAGGGAATTCACGTGGACCCGTCAAAAATCGAGGCTATCAAAGACTGGCAAGCACCCACCTCTGCAACTGAAGTACGACAATTTTTGGGTCTTGCTGGGTATTATCGACGATTTATCTAAAACTTCTCCAAAATAGCTCAATCACTCACGGTACTGACTCAGAAGGACAAAAGGTTCGATTGGACCGAGAAACAAGAGTCAGCGTTCCAACTTCTGAAACAAAAGCTTTGCAGTGCTCCAATTCTTTCACTACCCGAAGGCACCGATGACTTCGTGGTATACTGCGATGCTTCTCACCAAGGTCTTGGTTGCGTACTGATGCAACGAGACAAGGTCATTGCTTATGCCTCACGACAGCTTAAAATTCACGAAAAGAACTACACCACTCATGATCTCGAGCTTGGAGCTGTCGTTTTTGCTCTCAAAATCTGGAGACATTATCTCTACGGCACTAAGTGCACCATCTTTACCGATCACAAAAGTCTCCAACATATCTTCGATCAGAAGGATCTCAATATGAGGCAACGTCGATGGGTCGAGTTGCTTACCGATTATGATTGCGAGATCAAGTACCATCCAGGGAAGGCTAATGTTGTAGCCGATGCCCTCAGTCGAAAGGAACGATCAAAACCACTTCGAGTCCGAGCCCTCAGTATGACCATTCATAACGATCTTACCATTCAAATTCATGCCGCTCAGATCGAAGCCCTGAAACCTGAAAACATCAAAAATGAAGCCTTGCGGGGCATTGACAAACAATTCGAAATCAGACCTAACGGGATTAGGTATTTCACAAACCGAATCTAGTTGCCTAGTTTTGGGAACCTAAGAGACTTGGTGATGGACGAGGCTCACAAGTCTAAATATTCTATTCATCCGGGATCCGATAAGATGTACCACGGTATCAAGGAATTTTATTGGTGGCCAAACATGAAAGCCGAAATCGCCACTTATGTCAGCAAGTGTCTTACTTGCTCGAAAGTCAAAACCGAACATCAGAAACCTCCTGGTTTACTCCAACAGCCTGAAATCCCTGAATGGAAATGGGATCAAATTGCCATGGATTTCATAACCAAACTACCCAAGTCATCGAACGGTTGCGATACCATTTGGGTGATCGTTGATCGTCTCACCAAATCTGCTCATTTCCTGGCAATCAAAGAAAACGATAAAATGGAACGCCTTACACAAATTTACATCAAGGAAATCATTTCTCATCATGGTGTTCCAATCTCGATCATCTCTGACAGAGATGCCCGTTTCACTTCTCACTTTTGGCAATCACTTCAAAAAGCATTGGGTACCCGTCTCGATATGAGTACCGCGTACCATCCTCAAACAGACGGCCAAAGTGAACGAACCATTCAAACCTTGGAAGATATGCTACGCGCTTGCGTAGTTGATTTCGGTACAAACTGGGAAAAACATCTACCGTTGTGCGAATTTTCGTACAATAACAGTTATCATGCCAGCATTAAGGCTGCACCATTTGAGGCACTGTACGGTCGTAAGTGCCGATCACCGATCTGTTGGACTGAAGTGGGAGATAGTCAACTCACTGGTCCTGAACTCATTCACGCCACCACTGAGAGAATTGTGGAAATCCAGAACAGACTCAAAGCCGCACGTGATCGTCAGAAAAGTTATGCTGACGTGAGACGCAAACCACTCGAGTTCCAAGTTGGGGATCGAGTACTCTTAAAAGTATCGCCTTGGAAAGGTGTCATCCGTTTTGGCAAACGCGGGAAGTTGAATCCCCGATACATCGGGCCTTTTGAGATCCTTGAACGGATTGGCCCCGTAGCTTATCGATTGCAGCTGCCATCCGAACTTAGCAGCGTGCACCCGACTTTTCATGTTTCAAATCTGAAGAAGTGTCTGTCTAATGAGACACTTATTATTCCATTAGATGAAATTCGTGTTGACGATAAACTTCATTTCGTTGAGGAACCCGCTGAAATTATGGACCGTGAGGTCAAACAACTGAAACAAAGTCGTATTCCCATCGTCAAGGTCAGATGGAATTCGCGGCGTGGTCCGGAATTCACCTGGGAACGGGAAGACCAAATGCGACTCAAATATCCTCAACTTTTCACTGATTCTACATCGAACACGACCTCGAGCTAAATTTCGGGACGAAATTCTTCTAACAGGGGGAGAATGTAACACCCGCCAAATTAGGACTAGTAATTAGTGCCTAATCATATGTTAATACATGTAATTAGTTCCTTGTTAGGCTAATTAATGTATCGAATTATATATATTGTTGAATACATACGAAAATGCGATTTGATTAAATCGTACGCAATTTAAATCGGATGTATTTCGATTCTATTTTATATGGACGTTGGTGACAAAATTTTATTTAATAACGGGTTATGTCAAAAATATTATTATTATAATATTTCGTATCGTACAATCAGGAATTACATAATTTAAAACGTAAAACGCGCAAACCAAATAAAATAAATTACAACTTATAACTCAAAATAAAGTGATTAGTAAAATAATTAAACAAACTATCGCGTAAAAATTCGTAATCTGAAACTTATAATTAAAACGTAAAATAATTATTTAACGTCTAAACAACGGAGCAAACGAACACCACACGGAACGCGGGGCGAAAAACTGGAAATGGGGATAACCCCACCTCCACCTCCTCTTTTCTTTCATTTATTTCCTTTCCTCTCTCTCTCCTTCATCTTTTTCTCTCAAACTTTCATCACCAAAACTCACTAAAAATCGCAAATAGCAACATCAAACGACCTTGGATCTCATTATCACTTTGGAAGAAAACGACCACCGCGACACGATCTATCATCCTATCTTTTCGGATTTCTCATCCGACAATTTGTAAGTTTCCGACAAATCCCGAAATCTCTCGTTTTTAAGTGTTTTCACTTTCTAGTAGTTTGTAACAACTTATAATGTCCCTATAAGGGTTGGGTAAAAGTTTTGGACCGAACGGAAACCGAAAAACTCGTTTTCGACACATTTTCCGGCCAACAGACCGCTACGTCGCATTTGACCCAGAATTTATGCGACGTCAGCTTCTACGTCGCAAAACCCCTCGTGACGTCGCATAGTGCGACGTCAGTCACAACGTCGCATTAAATTGCGACGTCGCATATAGCGACGTCAGCCTTAACGTCGCCAATACCTCGCCACGTCGCACTTAGCGACGCAAGCCCCTACGTCGCAGAAATCACCTACGTCGCATTAGCGACGCAGCACCCTACGTCGCATTAAATTGCGAAACGTCGCCTTTAGCGACGTCATGCTCAACGTCGCAGTCCTACCTGCGACGTCGCACCCAACGTCGCACCCAACGTCGCACAAACCAGAACCTCAAAAACACAGATTTTTACTAAGTGTCGAGACTCGAAATTTATCACTCGATTTTACCCAAATTCAGATCCAGATGCGTTTTTCGCCAAAGCAATATAGTAGAAATAAAAATTTTCCAAGCTGACCTGGCAGCTCGACCCCAGCCAGGGGCGCTGCCCCCGGACCCCCGTACTTAGATTTCGTAACGGCTTCTAAAACACAATCAAAACACATTTTTCAAGAAAAACGACACGAAATCAAAATAATAATAGTTGAGATTATTATTACAAATCCGTCACCAACGGGCCGTACACTTTTCAAACACTTAAACGTATCAACCAAATAGTGGAGATTTGGACATTATAGTTGGATGAACAACTACTGGGGTGATCTTTTGAGATACCCAATCATATTTATAACCATCGCGTGTCGTGGACACCCTCAGGTTACAAGTCTTTGGACTTCATTTCGGCTAATCAACTTACGTTTGTTTAAACGCATTCAGACTCAGGTGAGTCTCATAGCCCCTCTTTTTACTGTTTTACTCAGGGGTGTGATATATCGCTCAACTTTTAACATGTGAACGCAAGTACCAACTTTTCATATACTACATGAGTTTTTCGAAACTAATCATTTTAAAGTCCTCCGTCAGCATAGTTGTTAATACGTTGTAGCGTGAATATTAGTATATGGTACCATATAGGATTGACCCTCCTCGTTCGGGTTAGCAAGCACTAACCGGGTAAACGGACGTACTAATATTTGGGAAGACGAATGTTGATTAGGCATTCGTGGAGGCACCTCGCCCGGAATTCTCTATAGGGGACCCGGCCCTCGAGTTAAGCTCAACTATGTGCTCATGGCTGTATACACGATGATTATCATTAAATTGCTGGATGCAATTCACTACTTAATCGCTGGATGCGATTCATTATTTAATTGCTGGATGCAATTCATCATTTAAATCTTGCGGTTCATATGATATTACTTGATTTCAAACCTGTGAGCTCACCAGCTTTATAGCTGACCTTTTAGCATATATCGCAGGTACCCAGCAGTAGGATATTTCTGCTTCAGGATTTAGCTCGAGTCAGCATACAGAAGATTGAGATTTTCTCGCATTAGTATATTTTGTACCAGTACTTATGTACTGAAATCTCATTTTATTTAAACTCGAGCTATGTAAAGCTTTAAATGTTGTAAACATTTCAATTATCAATATATTTTGTTAAAACGACGCATATAGAGTCGTTTGCTATTTATCTTCGTGCTTTGTTATTGATTAGTAACACCCAAAACAAGCTTCCGCAAATCATCAAATTTGGGGGTGTTACAGATTGGTATCAGAGCCTAAGGTTATAGTGAACTAGGTTGCATTTAGTGGACCTAGACTATGACCATTAGGCGGTATTCCTTATTAGGTATAACTGGTTCAGTGATTACATCATACAAGTTTAATTTAACATAGCCTGATCAACTATGTACAATTAAGCAAAGATGATGTAAGATCTGAAAGTAGTTATGGCTGAACAGGATACAAGAGAAGACTCTGACCTCGAGAGAACCGAGACTTAAACATGTTTATGCTAGACACTCAATAGGCTATATTATATAGGAACTATATGAATATAGGCCTCAATCTTACTAACGCTTTGTCTCAGAAATGGCAAACACACCATCAAATTCATCTCGTTCTCAATCCGGGTCGCAGAACCCAAGGGTAGCAAGGAGGAACTCCAGGTTGCCTCGAGCTGGCCCGTACTTCACTCACTCCACCTTGCCGGCTCTAGCCGCTAGGGTGAATCAACACGAGCGACGACTTCGCACCATGGATGTCGTGTTGCAGGAAACCAACGAAAACTGGAGACTTACATCTCTTGAACGCATCGAACAAGTCTCCGACGACCTTGAAACCACAAACAACAACATGGATGTCCTTCGCAACCAAATTATAGAAATAAGGGTGGAAAATGCCCTTCTACAACAAAGGATGGGAGAATGTGAACAGCGCTCACTTGAAACAGAAGAGTATGCGCGTGGACTAACACAACGACTAGCACTCGCAGAAGACAACGCCCGACAAGCTAGCAGACTTGCTAACACTGTGGACCGTCTTGTCACGATGATGGAACAAATTAATCTACGTCAAGACTAGTGTAGTCTTTGTCTTGTAATCTATCCTGTAATCTAGTAACTATCTACGCGCTACTCTAAAATTCAGTCGGATGTAACAATTCCCGACATCTTTTGTAATACATCTGTAGGATGTAACCTTTGAACTCGTATTAGCTATCGAATATTTCTTGTTGTTCAACTCATATTAATTGCCATAATTCTGTTTCATATTGATGTTATGTATTACCACCTTCATACATGTACATCTGAAATAAATACAATTTTCTTACAAAATCTCATGTATCTTCATTTCTTTTATTGAAGAATCATGCCGCCAAAGACACGACCTTACACAGATGCTCAGATTACGTCACTCATAACCCAGGCTGTTACTGAAGCCTTAGCTCGGAATACCCCACCAAACTCCACAAGAAACAGCGATACCGCTGGAACCTCTACCACCAAACCTTGTTCTTACAAGGACTTTCAAAGCTGCAAACCCTCGAGTTTCAAGGGTTCTGAAGGAGCCATCGGACTAATCAGATGGTTCGAGAAAATGGAAACTGTTTTCCGTGTCAGCAAATGCGCGGAGAACGACAAAGTAAACTTCGCCACCTGCTCTCTTGAAGATGATGCCCACTCTTGGTGGAATTCATATACCCAATCAGTGGGTGCTGACATTGCCTACCAAATCACTTGGGGGGAATTGAAAGCCAAACTCACTGCCAAGTACTGCTCTATCGCCAAACTCCAAAAGCTGGATGAGGAGTTCTGGAACTTAAAGGTTCAGGGTGGTGACATCGATGGTTATACCACCAGGTTTCAACAACTAGCTGCTCTCCGCCCAGCTATGGTAAGCACTGAACCTGATAAAATCAGGAAGTACGCCCTTGGTCTCCCTGATTTTGTTCGGGGACACGTCATCTCTTCCAAACCAACCACCATTGACGGTGCGATCTCATTGGCCCAAGACCTGATGTCTATGAGCCAAGATTCTGAACCACCCACTTCATCCTCCCAAAACAACAAACGAAAGTGGTCTGACCACCACAACAACCACTCAAACCAACCAAACAAGAAACCCGACACCATCAAAGCCTACAACACCACCACTGACATCGTACGAGGCTACACTGGGAACAAACCCTACTGTTCCAAGTGCAGTCGCCACCATGAAGGTTCCTGTGGTCCCTTTTGCAACAACTGCAAGAGGTACGGCCACCTCACCAAAGACTGCCGCTCACCCACCAACAACAACTCCAACAACAACACCAGACCACCCAAAGTATGCTTTGAGTGTGGGAAACCTGGGCATTTCAGGGACTCGTGCCCAAAACTGAAGAACAACAACAACAACAACCGCAACAACAATAACAACAACAACAACACTCGCAGCAGAGCTTTCGCCATCAAATCTGGGGACGCCCGCCAGGACCCGAATGTGGTCTCGGGTATGTTCCTCCTCAACAACTTAACTGCTTCTGTTCTATTTGATACTGGTGCTGATAGAAGCTTTATCTCCGATGATTTTTGCCCATTACTTGACATCACTCCTGTTGCCTTAGATGTTAAGTACACTGTAGAGCTAGCCAATGGAAAACTTGTAGAAACCACCAGTGTGATACCTAATTGCACTTTAAACCTAGCTGACGAGACCTTTTCGATCGATCTTATACCCATTGAAATCGGCAGTTTCAACGTCATTATTGGAATGGACTGGTTGTCCAAACATCGAGCTGAAATCGTTTGTCACGATAAGATCGTCCGTATCCCACTCGCTGTCGGTGGAACCTTGATCATACAGGGGGAGACCGGTGGGACGGGACTCAATATAATTTCCTGCTTAAAAACCCGAAAATTTCTGAGAAAGGGTTACCCTGCGATACTTGCACACATCACCGAGAAGAAGTCGGAGGAGAAGCGACTTGAGGATGTGCCGATTGTTAGAGACTTTCCCGAAGTCTTTCCGGAAGAACTACCTGGTCTACCTCCGCCTAGACAGGTTGAGTTCTCAATCGATCTCGTGCCGGGTGCCGCACCGGTGGCCCGCGCACCATACCGTTTAGCCCCATCCGAACTTCAGGAGTTGTCCTCTCAGTTACAGGAACTTCTGGATAGAGGATTCATTAAACCGAGTTCTTCACCTTGGGGAGCTCAGGTCTTATTTGTTAAGAAGAAGGACGGTTCTTTCCGAATGTGCATCGACTACCGAGAATTGAATAAATTGACCATCAAGAACCGTTATCCACTTCCTCGCATTGATGATCTATTCGACCAACTTCAGGGTTCAAGTTTCTACTCAAAAATCGATCTGCGATCAGGTTATCATCAGTTACGAGTTCGCGACACCGATATTCCAAAAACTGCTTTCAGAACTCGTTACGGGCACTACGAATTCCAAGTGATGCCCTTTGGTCTAACCAACGCACCGGCTGTATTCATGGACCTCATGAACCGGGTGTGCAAACCTTACCTCGATAAGTTTGTCATTGTCTTTATCGATGACATACTCATTTACTCGCGCAACGAGCAAGAACATGCGCAACACCTCAGAACCATCCTTGAACTACTTAGACACGAGGAGCTTTATGCTAAATTCTCTAAGTGTGAGTTCTGGATCCAAACCGTACAATTTCTTGGTCACGTGATCGACAGTCAGGGAATTCACGTGGACCCGTCAAAAATCGAGGCTATCAAAGACTGGCAAGCACCCACCTCTGCAACTGAAGTACGACAATTTTTGGGTCTTGCTGGGTATTATCGACGATTTATCGAAAACTTCTCCAAAATAGCTCAATCACTCACGGTACTGACTCAGAAGGACAAAAGGTTCGATTGGACCGAGAAACAAGAGTCAGCGTTCCAACTTCTGAAACAAAAGCTTTGCAGTGCTCCAATTCTTTCACTACCCGAAGGCACCGATGACTTCGTGGTATACTGCGATGCTTCTCACCAAGGTCTTGGTTGCGTACTGATGCAACGAGACAAGGTCATTGCTTATGCCTCACGACAGCTTAAAATTCACGAAAAGAACTACACCACTCATGATCTCGAGCTTGGAGCTGTCGTTTTTGCTCTCAAAATCTGGAGACATTATCTCTACGGCACTAAGTGCACCATCTTTACCGATCACAAAAGTCTCCAACATATCTTCGATCAGAAGGATCTCAATATGAGGCAACGTCGATGGGTCGAGTTGCTTACCGATTATGATTGCGAGATCAAGTACCATCCAGGGAAGGCTAATGTTGTAGCCGATGCCCTCAGTCGAAAGGAACGATCAAAACCACTTCGAGTCCGAGCCCTCAGTATGACCATTCATAACGATCTTACCATTCAAATTCATGCCGCTCAGATCGAAGCCCTGAAACCTGAAAACATCAAAAATGAAGCCTTGCGGGGCATTGACAAACAATTCGAAATCAGACCTAACGGGATTAGGTATTTCACAAACCGAATCTAGTTGCCTAGTTTTGGGAACCTAAGAGACTTGGTGATGGACGAGGCTCACAAGTCTAAATATTCTATTCATCCGGGATCCGATAAGATGTACCACGGTATCAAGGAATTTTATTGGTGGCCAAACATGAAAGCCGAAATCGCCACTTATGTCAGCAAGTGTCTTACTTGCTCGAAAGTCAAAACCGAACATCAGAAACCTCCTGGTTTACTCCAACAGCCTGAAATCCCTGAATGGAAATGGGATCAAATTGCCATGGATTTCATAACCAAACTACCCAAGTCATCGAACGGTTGCGATACCATTTGGGTGATCGTTGATCGTCTCACCAAATCTGCTCATTTCCTGGCAATCAAAGAAAACGATAAAATGGAACGCCTTACACAAATTTACATCAAGGAAATCATTTCTCATCATGGTGTTCCAATCTCGATCATCTCTAACAGAGATGCCCGTTTCACTTCTCACTTTTGGCAATCACTTCAAAAAGCATTGGGTACCCGTCTCGATATGAGTACCGCGTACCATCCTCAAACAGACGGCCAAAGTGAACGAACCATTCAAACCTTGGAAGATATGCTACGCGCTTGCGTAGTTGATTTCGGTACAAACTGGGAAAAACATCTACCGTTGTGCGAATTTTCGTACAATAACAGTTATCATGCCAGCATTAAGGCTGCACCATTTGAGGCACTGTACGGTCGTAAGTGCCGATCACCGATCTGTTGGACTGAAGTGGGAGATAGTCAACTCACTGGTCCTGAACTCATTCACGCCACCACTGAGAGAATTGTGGAAATCCAGAACAGACTCAAAGCCGCACGTGATCGTCAGAAAAGTTATGCTGACGTGAGACGCAAACCACTCGAGTTCCAAGTTGGGGATCGAGTACTCTTAAAAGTATCGCCTTGGAAAGGTGTCATCCGTTTTGGCAAACGCGGGAAGTTGAATCCCCGATACATCGGGCCTTTTGAGATCCTTGAACGGATTGGCCCCGTAGCTTATCGATTGCAGCTGCCATCCGAACTTAGCAGCGTGCACCCGACTTTTCATGTTTCAAATCTGAAGAAGTGTCTGTCTAATGAGACACTTATTATTCCATTAGATGAAATTCGTGTTGACGATAAACTTCATTTCGTTGAGGAACCCGCTGAAATTATGGACCGTGAGGTCAAACAACTGAAACAAAGTCGTATTCCCATCGTCAAGGTCAGATGGAATTCGCGGCGTGGTCCGGAATTCACCTGGGAACGGGAAGACCAAATGCGACTCAAATATCCTCAACTTTTCACTGATTCTACATCGAACACGACCTCGAGCTAAATTTCGGGACGAAATTCTTCTAACAGGGGGAGAATGTAACACCCGCCAAATTAGGACTAGTAATTAGTGCCTAATCATATGTTAATACATGTAATTAGTTCCTTGTTAGGCTAATTAATGTATCGAATTATATATATTGTTGAATACATACGAAAATGCGATTTGATTAAATCGTACGCAATTTAAATCGGATGTATTTCGATTCTATTTTATATGGACGTTGGTGACAAAATTTTATTTAATAACGGGTTATGTCAAAAATATTATTATTATAATATTTCGTATCGTACAATCAGGAATTACATAATTTAAAACGTAAAACGCGCAAACCAAATAAAATAAATTACAACTTATAACTCAAAATAAAGTGATTAGTAAAATAATTAAACAAACTATCGCGTAAAAATTCGTAATCTGAAACTTATAATTAAAACGTAAAATAATTATTTAACGTCTAAACAACGGAGCAAACGAACACCACACGGAACGCGGGGCGAACAACTGGAAATGGGGATAACCCCACCTCCACCTCCTCTTTTCTTTCATTTATTTCCTTTCCTCTCTCTCTCCTTCATCTTTTTCTCTCAAACTTTCATCACCAAAACTCACTAAAAATCGCAAATAGCAACATCAAACGACCTTGGATCTCATTATCACTTTGGAAGAAAACGACCACCGCGACACGATCTATCATCCTATCTTTTCGGATTTCTCATCCGACAATTTGTAAGTTTCCGACAAATCCCGAAATCTCTCGTTTTTAAGTGTTTTCACTTTCTAGTAGTTTGTAACAACTTATAATGTCCCTATAAGGGTTGGGTAAAAGTTTTGGACCGAACGGAAACCGAAAAACTCGTTTTCGACACATTTTCCGGCCAACAGACCGCTACGTCGCATTTGACCCAGAATTTATGCGACGTCAGCTTCTACGTCGCAAAACCCCTCGTGACGTCGCATAGTGCGACGTCAGTCACAACGTCGCATTAAATTGCGACGTCGCATATAGCGTGTAACACCCCCAAATTTAACGGTTTGCGGAAGCATACATTGGGTGTTACTAATCAATATACACAGCACAAGATTAATAGTAAACGACCTCTAAATGAGACGTTTATAAAAGGTTTCATAAATAATAATCGTTTGAAAACCGTAGGTTTTCGTATACAAAAAGTAGTTCCCTAGAGTTCACGCGTATAGCGGGAGATTCTATTACATAATCGTAGTTACAAAAGATAATGCCAAAGAATCTCCGTTAAATGCAGTTTGGAAATCATGCGACTCTAGCTAGTAATCCTGGAGTGATCCTACTCCGTATGTGTACCTGAGATACAAAGCTAAAAAGTGTCAACCAAAAAGGTTGGTGAATCTCACAGGTTTAGTAATAAGTAAGTGTTATGAACCACAAGTATGTACCAGTATTGCTATCAAGCAAAGTAAGTAAATCAGTTAATCAGTACAGTGCCATGAGCTCATAAGTTGAAGCTTAACCGTGTAGTGTGAAATAAATCACGTACCCCCGTGAGTGCTATCCGCACACTCATATGTAACAAATACTAATATGTCTGTTTCTACGTGTAAATCAGTACGTGGTGGCGCTACCACCCCAGACAGGGATTGTCAGTCCCAAATGGATCCATTTACTAGTACTCGCGCTTAAGACCATAACTAACAACTTACGATAAGGAGGCTTTCAGTGGATAAAAGTAACTCATGCGTTTGTTTGTAATCAGTAATGTTTTCAGTTCAGTACATTGTGTTCATGCGTAAAACAGTTGCTAAGTATCTCACCCCAAAGTATAAAACAGTAAAAGTGGGGCTGTAAGACTCACCTGAGTCGAGCAGGGGTAAATAACAAGTAGTAGTAAATCAAGTAGGTTCTCCGAACCCGTAACCTTCTAGTGCCTAAACACGTAAGGTTAAGTAAGTAGATGTCTCGCAAGACCATCTAGGCTAGTTGTTCATACCCCGTTGTGTTTAACGTTGGTTCGTTCACGTTCGTGTCAGAGTATATACGGCCCGTTGGTGATTTGTTATAATTAAGGTTTTATCGTTCATAACGCAATTTAGAGTATTGTAATAGAAAAGTATGTTCTATGATGTTTGTTACTTCGTAGGGTATAAGTTTTGGAAGTTGTATAAGTTCGACACTTAGTGTAAAAATAGTTGAAAGTCTACTGCTTTGTGCGACACTTCATAGCGTCACTTAAGGTTTAGGCGACACTTAGGAAGTGTCGCATAAAATCGCGAAATATAAGTTTAGGGCGTCACTTAGGGAAGTGACGCATAAGGTGGCGACACTTAGACAGTGACGGTAACAAGTGTCGGTTTAAGGTTCTAGGCGTCACTAGAGTAGTGTCGGGCAAGAGTGTCGTATAAAATTAGATTTCGATCATAGGCGTCACTAAGGCAAGTGACGCTAGTAGTGACGGATATTGAAAATGCGTCACTTAGGTAGTGACGGGAAAAGAGGGCTTATGCGACACTTAGTCAGTGTCGCACGAAGTGACGCATATCTGGGTTCATCAGTGCGTCACTTACGTCTGATTGACGGATTTTGAGCCAAAAACATGTTTTCGGGTTTCCGTTTGGTCCGATTCTTTTACCCAACCCTTATATGAACATAACAAGCCTATCAAAACCATAAACTAGTAAAAATGATCAAAAACGAGAGATGTCGGGATTTGTCGGAAACTTACAAAGTGTCGGATTGAAAATCCGAAAAGGTAGAAGTGTAGATCGTCGCGAGGTGGTCGTTTATTTCCAAAGGGGCTTGAAGATCCGAGGTCGTTTAGTATGTTTATTTTGCGATTTTCGTTGATTTTTGGTTTGTGGTTTTTGAGAGAAAAGAAATGGAGGAGAGAGAGAGAGAATAAAGAATGAAAGAAAATGGGTGGAGGTGGGAGGTTAAATCCCCACTTTCGCCCCGCGTTCCCGCTCCGTGCGGTGTTCGTTTGCTCCGTCATTTAAACGTTAAATATTTATTTTACGCGTTTAATTATATTTATAAATCACCATCTTGTTCAATGATTTATTTAACTTATTTCCTTAAACCTTTAATAGGTTAGATTAATTTTAATCACTTTTGTTTTTTAAAATCGTGTACGTTTTATTCGAGTAGTACAAGTCAGTTATTAACTATTATAAAATAGCATTTCAGTTATAATTGCGTTATTTTAGTTTATAACATTTGTTCACCAACGTCCGTGTTAATCGAATAGAATTTCATTCTATTTAAGTTGCGCACGATTTAATCAAATCGCAAAGTTGTATATATTAACCAACATATAATCCGATACATAAATTAGCCTAACACAGAACTAATTACATGTATTAACAAAGAGTTAGGCGCTAATACTAGCCCTAATTTGGCGGTTGTTACATTCTCCCCTTGTTAAAAGAATTTCGTCCCGAAATTAGCTTGATTGCACGGTCGGTGCGTTGTCTGGGAAGAGATGTGGATATTTCTGTCGCATTTGGTCTTCCCGTTCCCAGGTGAACTCCGGGCCACGCCTAGAATTCCACCTGACTTTCACGATGGGAATACGACTCTGTTTTAGTTGTTTGACCTCGCGGTCCATTATTTCCATAGGTTCCTCGACAAAATGAAGTTTATCATCGATCTGAATTTCGTCGAGCGGTATAATCAGTGTCTCGTCAGACAGACATTTCTTAAGATTAGAAACGTGGAATGTGTTGTGAACGTTGCTAAGCTCAGCAGGAAGTTGTAGGCGGTATGCCACTGGACCAATCTTTTCAAGGATTTCGAATGACCCGATGTATCTAGGGTTTAGTTTGCCTCGTTTTCCGAATCGAATGACACCTTTCCACGGTGCCACTTTGAGAAGTACCTTGTCCCCAACTTGGAACTCAAGGTGTTTGCGTCTCACGTCAGCATAGCTTTTCTGACGATCACGCGCGGCTTTTAGTCGGTTTTGTATGCCGATGATCTTTTCAGTTGTTTCATGTATGATTTCTGGACCGGTGAGTTGTGTATCCCCCACCTCAGTCCAACAGATAGGTGACCGGCACTTACGACCGTACAGTGCCTCGAAGGGTGCAGCCTTTATGCTGGTGTGATAACTGTTGTTGTACGAGAACTCGCACAACGGCAAGTGATTTTCCCAGTTTTTACCGAAGTCAACTACGCAGGCTCGTAGCATGTCTTCCAGTGTTTGTATGGTTCGTTCGCTCTGGCCATCGGTTTGAGGATGGTAAGCCGTACTCATATCCAGTCGAGTACCGAGAGATTTTTGCAGTGATTGCCAGAAGCGAGAAGTAAATCGAGCATCTCGGTCGGAGATGATTGAGATGGGTACGCCGTGTCTTGACACAATTTCTTTCAGATAGATCCGTGTCAAACGTTCCATCTTGTCGGTTTCTTTGATGGCTAGGAAATGAGCAGATTTAGTGAGTCGGTCGACGATCACCCAAATGGTATCGCAACCGTTAGAAGTTTTCGGGAGTTTAGTAATGAAATCCATGGTGATCTGCTCCCATTTCCATTGTGGTATTTCGGGTTGTTGTAGCAAACCGGAAGGTTTCTGGTGTTCAGCTTTAACTTTGGAACAAGTAAGACACTTGCCAACATAGGTTGCAATGTCAGATTTCATGTTGGGCCACCAGTACATTTCCTTGATGCCGTGGTACATTTTGTCGGCACCGGGGTGTATAGAGTATTTAGACTTGTGAGCTTCATCCATCACCAAGTCTCTCAGGTTCCCAAAACTTGGTAACCAGATTCGATTTGAGAAGTATTTGGCCCCGTTAGGTTTGGTTTCAAATTGTTTGTCCATGCCTCGCAAGGCTTCGTTTATCAAGTTTTCTGGTTTGAGTGCTTCGAGCTGAGCGGCGAGAGTTTGATTGATGAGGTCGTTGTGAATGGTCATACCAAGAGCTCGAACTCGAAGTGGTTTCACTCGTTCCTTTCGGCTTAAGGCATCGGCGACAACATTCGCCTTACCTGGATGATAGCGAATTTCGCAATCGTAATCAGTGAGCAACTCGACCCATCGACGTTGCCTCATGTTGAGATCCTTTTGATCGAAGATATGTTGGAGACTTTTATGGTCAGTAAAGATTGTACACTTGGTACCGTATAAGTAGTGTCTCCAGATTTTTAGAGCGAATACAACAGCCCCCAACTCTAGGTCATGGGTTGTGTAGTTCTTTTCGTGGACCTTGAGTTGTCGTGAGGCGTAAGCGATGACCTTGTCTCGTTGCATCAGTACGCAACCAAGACCTTGGTGTGAAGCATCACAGTATACCACGAAGTCATCGTTGCCTTCGGGTAAAGATAAGATAGGTGCACTGCAGAGTTTTTGTTTTAGTAGCTGAAAAGCCGACTCCTGTTTGTCAGTCCAGTCGAACTTCTTTTCCTTTTGAGTAAGTGCAGTGAGAGGTAGGGCTATTTTCGAAAAATTCTCAATGAACCGCCTGTAGTATCCGGCGAGTCCTAAGAATTGGCGTACCTCGGTCGGGGTTGTAGGTGCTTGCCAACATTTGATAGCCTCGATTTTTGAAGGATCGACATGAATCCCTTGATTGTCAATGACGTGTCCAAGGAATTGAACGGTTTGCATCCAGAACTCACACTTAGAGAATTTGGCGTATAACTCTTCGTGTTTGAGAAGCTCTAGGATGGTTTTCAGGTGTTGCGCGTGTTCTTGTTCAGTACGTGAGTAAATCAAGATGTCATCGATAAAGACGATAACAAACTTGTCAAGGTAAGGTTTGCACACCCGATTCATAAGGTCCATGAATACAGCCGGTGCGTTGGTTAAGCCGAATGGCATCACTTGGAATTCATAATGCCCGTAGCGAGTTCGGAAAGCGGTTTTAGGAATATCTTCATCACGAACTCGGAGTTGGTGGTAGCCAGACCGTAGATCGATCTTTGAGTAAAAACTCGATCCCTGAAGTTGGTCAAACAGGTCATCAATGCGAGGAAGTGGGTAACGGTTCTTGACAGTTAATTTGTTGAGTTCACGGTAGTCGATGCACATGCGGAAAGAACCGTCTTTCTTTTTCACAAACAGGACCGGAGCTCCCCAAGGTGAGGAACTTGGTCGAATAAATCCCTTGTCCAGGAGTTCCTGTAACTGAGTAGACAACTCCTGAAGTTCGGATGGGGCTAATCGGTAAGGTGCTCGTGCCACGGGTGCTGCACCGGGCACAAGGTCAATAGAAAATTCGACTTGTCTAGGTGGCGGAAGGCCAGGCAAGTCTTCAGGAAAGACTTCTGGGAAGTCTCGAACGATAGGCACATCCTCAAGTCGCTTTCCCACCGACTTTTTCTCCATAACGTGTGCGAGGATTGCCTGGTACCCTTTTCTCAAGTATTTTCGGGTTCTCATGCAAGAAATGATATTTATTCTCGTCCCACCGGTCTCCCCTTGTATGCTCAAAGTTCCACCGGTGACGAGAGGAATGCGTACAATTTTCTCGAAACAAACGATTTCGGCTCGGTGCTTGGATAACCAATCCATACCGACGATGATGTCAAAGCTGCCGATTTCGACAGGTATTAATTCAATGGGAAAGAGCTCGTTAGCTAAGTTCAGAGTGCAATTAGGTATCACACTGTCGGCCTCAATAAGTTTTCCGTTTGCCAATTCTATAGTGTACTTAGAATCTAAGGCAATAGGTGTAGTGTCAAGTAGTTGATAAAACTCATCAGAAATAAAGCTTTTATCAGCACCAGTATCGAATAATACGGAAGCAGTCAAGTTGTTGAGAAGGAACGTACCCGTGACCACATTCGGGTCTTGACGGGCTTCCCCAGATTTCAGCACAAAAGCTCTTCCTCGAGCATTGTTGTTGTTCCTGTTGTGGTTGTTGTTGTTCAATTTCGGGCAGTCTTTCTTGAAATGCCCCGTACCGTTGCACCCATAACAAGTCCTTGGTGCAGAGGAGTTGGTGTCAGTGGTGTTTGATCTACAGTCCCTAGCCAAGTGTCCAAATCTCTTACACTTGCTACAGGGACACGAACCGAAGTGGTGTCGTTGGCACTTTGAGCAATAGGGCTTGGTTCCCTTGTACGCCCCCTTGTCATCAGTATTGGAGGTGTAGGCTTTAATGGTTTCAGGTTTCTTGTTTTGGTGGTTGTTGTGGTTGTCGGACCATTTTCTTTTGTTGCTGTTGGAGGATGGAGTGGGTGGTTCTGGGTCCTCATTCATGGCTAAAAGTTCATGGGCCAACCGGATGGCACCATGAAGAGTGGTTTGTTTTGACGAGGCGACATTCCCCCGGACAGGTTCCGGGAGGCCGCGGATATACTTCTTGATCTTGTCGGGCTCAGTGCCCGCCATGGTTGGGCGAAGGACGGTGAGTTGTTGGAATCGGGTGGTGTATCCAACGATATCAGTTCCTTGCACTTTCAAGTTCCAGAACTCTTCGTCCAGCTTGTATAGTTGTTCGGCCGGGCAATACTCATCGGTGAGCATTTTCTTTAGATCCTCCCATGGGAGTAGATAAGCGGTATCAATACCCACAGACTGGGTATAGGAATTCCACCACGAGAGGGCACCATCTTCGAGGGTGCAGGTGGAGAATTTGACTTTATCGTTCTCCGCACATTTGCTGATGCGGAAAACGGATTCCATCTTTTCGAACCATCTGATAAGTCCGATGGCTCCTTCGGTCCCCTTGAAGCTCAAGGGTTTGCAGTTTTGGAAATCCTTGTATGAACAAGGTTTAGCAGCAGAGGTTTCAGCGGCATCGCTGTTTCTTGTGGAACCTGGTGGAGTATTCCGAGCTAAGGCTTCAGTAACAGCCTGAGTTATAAGAGAGGTAATCTGGGCATCGGTGTATGGTCGTGTCTTTGGCGGCATGATTCTTCAATAAAAGAAATGAAGATACATGAGATTTTTGTAAGAGAAATTGCATTTATTTCAGATGTACATGTATAAAGATGGTAATACATAACATCAATATGAAAAAGGATTATGGCAATTAATATGAGTTGAAACAGCAAGAAATACTTGATAGATGATACGAGTTCAAAGGTTACATCCTACAGATGTATTACAAAAGGTGTCGGGAATTATTACATCCGACTGAAACATAGAGTAGTGCTTAGATAGTTACTAGATTACAGGATAAAGACTACACTAGTTTTAACGTAGATTAATTTGTTCCATCATCGTGACAAGACGGTCCACAGTGTTTGCAAGTCTGCTAGCTTGTCGGGCGTTGTCTTCGGCTAGTGCTAGTCGTTGTGTTAGTCCGCGCGCATACTCTTCTGCCTCAAGTGAGCGCTGCACACATTCATCCATCCTTTGTTGCAGAAGGGCATTTTCCACCCTTATTTCTATAATTTGGTTGCGAAGGACATCCATGTTGTTGTTTGTGGTTTCTAGGTCGTCGGAGACTTCTTCTATGCGTTCGAGGGATGTAAGTCTCCAGTTTTCGTTTGTTTCCTGCAACACGACATCCATGGTGCGAAGTAGTTGCTCGTGTTGGTTCACCCTAGCGGCTAAGGCCGGCAAGGTAGAGTGAGTGGAGTACGGGCCAGCTCGAGGCAACCTAGCGTTCCTCCTTGCTACCCTTGGGTTCTGCGACCCGGATTGAGAACGAGATGAATTGGATGGGATGTTTGCCATTTCTGAGACAAAGCGTTAGTAAGATGAGGCTAATATATATACATATATCATAACCAGCCTAGTGTCTAGCACGTATCAAGTAATGGTCCGGTTCTCTCGTAGTCAGAGTCAACTATTGTATCCCTGTTCAACATAATTATTTCAGATCTTACATCATCTTTCCTTAATTATACATAGTTGATCAGGCTATGTTAAATTAAAGTTGTATGCTGTAATTCCTGAACTAGTCATGTCTAATAAGAGAATACTGCCTAACGGTCATAGTCTAGGCCCACTAAATGCAACCTAGTTCACTATAACCTTAGGCTCTGATACCAATCTGTAACACCCCCAAATTTAACGGTTTGCGGAAGCATACATTGGGTGTTACTAATCAATATACACAGCACAAGATTAATAGTAAACGACCTCTAAATGAGACGTTTATAAAAGGTTTCATAAATAATAATCGTTTGAAAACCGTAGGTTTTCGTATACAAAAAGTAGTTCCCTAGAGTTCACGCGTATAGCGGGAGATTCTATTACATAATCGTAGTTACAAAAGATAATGCCAAAGAATCTCCGTTAAATGCAGTTTGGAAATCATGCGACTCTAGCTAGTAATCCTGGAGTGATCCTACTCCGTATGTGTACCTGAGATACAAAGCTAAAAAGTGTCAACCAAAAAGGTTGGTGAATCTCACAGGTTTAGTAATAAGTAAGTGTTATGAACCACAAGTATGTACCAGTATTGCTATCAAGCAAAGTAAGTAAATCAGTTAATCAGTACAGTGCCATGAGCTCATAAGTTGAAGCTTAACCGTGTAGTGTGAAATAAATCACGTACCCCCGTGAGTGCTATCCGCACACTCATATGTAACAAATACTAATATGTCTGTTTCTACGTGTAAATCAGTACGTGGTGGCGCTACCACCCCAGACAGGGATTGTCAGTCCCAAATGGATCCATTTACTAGTACTCGCGCTTAAGACCATAACTAACAACTTACGATAAGGAGGCTTTCAGTGGATAAAAGTAACTCATGCGTTTGTTTGTAATCAGTAATGTTTTCAGTTCAGTACATTGTGTTCATGCGTAAAACAGTTGCTAAGTATCTCACCCCAAAGTATAAAACAGTAAAAGTGGGGCTGTAAGACTCACCTGAGTCGAGCATGGGTAAATAGCAAGTAGTAGTAAATCAAGTAGGTTCTCCGAACCCGTAACCTTCTAGTGCCTAAACACGTAAGGTTAAGTAAGTAGATGTCTCGCAAGACCATCTAGGCTAGTTGTTCATACCCCGTTGTGTTTAACGTTGGTTCGTTCACGTTCGTGTCAGAGTATATACGGCCCGTTGGTGATTTGTTATAATTAAGGTTTTATCGTTCATAACGCAATTTAGAGTATTGTAATAGAAAAGTATGTTCTATGATGTTTGTTACTTCGTAGGGTATAAGTTTTGGAAGTTGTATAAGTTCGACACTTAGTGTAAAAATAGTTGAAAGTCTACTGCTTTGTGCGACACTTCATAGCGTCACTTAAGGTTTAGGCGACACTTAGGAAGTGTCGCATAAAATCGCGAAATATAAGTTTAGGGCGTCACTTAGGGAAGTGACGCATAAGGTGGCGACACTTAGGCAGTGACGGTAACAAGTGTCGGTTTAAGGTTCTAGGCGTCACTAGAGTAGTGTCGGGCAAGAGTGTCGTATAAAATTAGATTTCGATCATAGGCGTCACTAAGGCAAGTGACGCTAGTAGTGACGGATATTGAAAATGCGTCACTTAGGTAGTGACGGGAAAAGAGGGCTTATGCGACACTTAGTCAGTGTCGCACGAAGTGACGCATATCTGGGTTCATCAGTGCGTCACTTACGTCTGATTGACGGATTTTGAGCCAAAAACATGTTTTCGGGTTTCCGTTTGGTCCGATTCTTTTACCCAACCCTTATATGAACATAACAAGCCTATCAAAACCATAAACTAGTAAAAATGATCAAAAACGAGAGATGTCGGGATTTGTCGGAAACTTACAAAGTGTCGGATTGAAAATCCGAAAAGGTAGAAGTGTAGATCGTCGCGAGGTGGTCGTTTATTTCCAAAGGGGCTTGAAGATCCGAGGTCGTTTAGTATGTTTATTTTGCGATTTTCGTTGATTTTTGGTTTGTGGTTTTTGAGAGAAAAGAAAAGGAGGAGAGAGAGAGAGAATAAAGAATGAAAGAAAATGGGTGGAGGTGGGAGGTTAAATCCCCACTTTCGCCCCGCGTTCCCGCTCCGTGCGGTGTTCGTTTGCTCCGTCATTTAAACGTTAAATATTTATTTTACGCGTTTAATTATATTTATAAATCACCATCTTGTTCAATGATTTATTTAACTTATTTCCTTAAACCTTTAATAGGTTAGATTAATTTTAATCACTTTTGTTTTTTAAAATCGTGTACGTTTTATTCGAGTAGTACAAGTCAGTTATTAACTATTATAAAATAGCATTTCAGTTATAATTGCGTTATTTTAGTTTATAACATTTGTTCACCAACGTCCGTGTTAATCGAATAGAATTTCATTCTATTTAAGTTGCGCACGATTTAATCAAATCGCAAAGTTGTATATATTAACCAACATATAATCCGATACATAAATTAGCCTAACACAGAACTAATTACATGTATTAACAAAGAGTTAGGCGCTAATACTAGCCCTAATTTGGCGGTTGTTACATAGCGACGTCAGCCTTAACGTCGCCAATACCTCGCCACGTCGCACTTAGCGACGCAAGCCCCTACGTCGCAGAAATCACCTACGTCGCATTAGCGACGCAGCACCCTACGTCGCATTAAATTGCGAAACGTCGCCTTTATCGACGTCATGCTCAACGTCGCAGTCCTACCTGCGACGTCGCACCCAACGTCGCACCCAACGTCGCACAAACCAGAACCTCAAAAACACAGATTTTTACTAAGTGTCGAGACTCGAAATTTATCACTCGATTTTACCCAAATTCAGATCCAGATGCGTTTTTCGCCAAAGCAATATAGTAGAAATAAAAATTTTCCAAGCTGACCTGGCAGCTCGACCCCAGCCAGGGGCGCTGCCCCCGGACCCCCGTACTTAGATTTCGTAACGGCTTCTAAAACACAATCAAAACACATTTTTCAAGAAAAACGACACGAAATCAAAATAATAATAGTTGAGATTATTATTACAAATCCGTCACCAACGGGCCGTACACTTTTCAAACACTTAAACGTATCAACCAAATAGTGGAGATTTGGACATTATAGTTGGATGAACAACTACTGGGGTGATCTTTTGAGATACCCAATCATATTTATAACCATCGCGTGTCGTGGACACCCTCAGGTTACAAGTCTTTGGACTTCATTTCGGCTAATCAACTTACGTTTGTTTAAACGCATTCAGACTCAGGTGAGTCTCATAGCCCCTCTTTTTACTGTTTTACTCAGGGGTGTGATATATCGCTCAACTTTTAACATGTGAACGCAAGTACCAACTTTTCATATACTACATGAGTTTTTCGAAACTAATCATTTTAAAGTCCTCCGTCAGCATAGTTGTTAATACGTTGTAGCGTGAATATTAGTATATGGTACCATATAGGATTGACCCTCCTCGTTCGGGTTAGCAAGCACTAACCGGGTAAACGGACGTACTAATATTTGGGAAGACGAATGTTGATTAGGCATTCGTGGAGGCACCTCGCCCGGAATTCTCTATAGGGGACCCGGCCCTCGAGTTAAGCTCAACTATGTGCTCATGGCTGTATACACGATGATTATCATTAAATTGCTGGATGCAATTCACTACTTAATCGCTGGATGCGATTCATTATTTAATTGCTGGATGCAATTCATCATTTAAATCTTGCGGTTCATACGATATTACTTGATTTCAAACCTGTGAGCTCACCAGCTTTATAGCTGACCTTTTAGCATATATCGCAGGTACCCAGCAGTAGGATATTTCTGCTTCAGGATTTAGCTCGAGTCAGCATACAGAAGATTGAGATTTTCTCGCATTAGTATATTTTGTACCAGTACTTATGTACTGAAATCTCATTTTATTTAAACTCGAGCTATGTAAAGCTTTAAATGTTGTAAACATTTCAATTATCAATATATTTTGTTAAAACGACGCATATAGAGTCGTTTGCTATTTATCTTCGTGCTTTGTTATTGATTAGTAACACCCAAAACAAGCTTCCGCAAATCATCAAATTTGGGGGTGTTACAAAATCTGCACATCAATGTGAATATTCCTGTTACCTTGTTCTGTGATAATAAATCTGCCCAGCAGATAGCAGCTAACCCTTGTTTTCATGATCGTACCAAGCACTTGGACATTGATTGTCATTTTATAAGGGAGAAGGTTCAAGATGGCTTTATTCAAACGGCTTATATTCCTACTAACTTACAGTTGGCAGACATAATGACTAAGCCACTTGGTTCCACACAACATGTCGCACCCCCAAATTATGATGCGGAAGCGGTTCGGGTCGGGGCGCGACTAATTACATATCAAAGCACATAAGATATAATGAACGACTCTATATGCGTCGTTTTACAAACTTGTATTGATAAAATCAAAGTTTACATCAAAATATAGTTACATTAGCTCGATTGAAATTGAGAGATTTAAGTACATAATTAATCTATACAAAATATAATAATGCAGCTAAATCTCTTATTGTTTGCATGCTGACTCAAGCTAATTGATCCTGATTGAGCAGTCCAACCTACTGCTGGTTACCTGTGATACATGCTAAAATGGGTCAGCGAAAACGCTGGTGAGCTCACATGTTTATAAGTCAACATATATTTGTATGAACCGCAAGATTTATAATTGAATTTAAAATGCAATTAAGCAAAATAAAAGTTATACAGTCATGAGCATATAGTCTGAGCTTAACTTGAGTTGTCAGGTCCAATTAAAGAAACCCAACTGAGGTTGCCTCCTACGAGTGCCTAATCTACACTCGTCTTCCCAAATGCTAATACGTCCGTTTGACCAGTTAGTGCGTGCTAACCCGGACGAGGATTGTCAATCCTATATGATATCATATACTAACATTCACGCTACTACGTATTACCAGACTATGCTATGGAGGGCTTTGAATTAATTAGTTGACATAACTCATGCAGTATTTGATTTGGTTTGTACTTGCATTCAACTTGTAACATAAAACGAGCAATAATATCACACCCCTGATTGAAAAGCGGTAAAATAGGGGCTATGAGACTCACCTGAGCCTTGCGTGTTTATGGAAATAAACTTGAATTGATTAGCTTGTGAATTGATGTCCGGAGACTTGTAACCTGAGGGCGTTCAATACGCGCGATGGTTATTAATTGAATAGGTATCTTAAAAGACTACCCTTGTAGTTGTTTGTCCAAGTTACCCCGATTTGGTTGATTTGACTTGTCCAAATTACTACGATTTGGTTGATTGACTTAAGTTTCGAAAAACGTGTACGGCCCGTTGGTGATTGTTTGTAATAATAATCTCGATATTATTATTTTGATTTTGAAGTGTTGTACTTAAAAGGTGTTTACAAACTTTTAGGTGATGGGGGTCCGGGGGCAGCGCCCCTGGTTTGCGGGGTTCTAGGGGTGGCAACCCCTGGCGGGTTCCAAGGGGCTGGCCCTTGGTTGGGGTCGATTTTTATTTCTACTAAATTGCTTTGGTGAAAAACGCATCTGGACTTGAATTTGGGTGAAATCAAGTGATAAAATTTTGGTCTCGACACTTGGTAAAAATGAGTTGTAAATATTCTGTTTTTGGGGACACTAAGCTGGTGTCGCTATAGGCAACACTAGTTAGGCGACACTAGGTGAGTGTCGCTACAGGCGGCACTTGTTAGGCGACACTTGGTGAGTGTCGCTAGATTTCTGATTTTTAATTGAAGGGCGACACTTCTAATTTTTGGCGTCACAAAGGGAGTGTCGCTAAGATAAATTTGGTTAAGTAATTTAGCGACACTTAAGTAGTGTCGCTATAAGGGCGACACTTAGGCATAGCGACACTTAGGTAGTGTCGCTAGCACTGTTTTTGGCACACTAGCGACACTTCCAACTGTTCGCCGGATTTTGAGCCGAAAACGTGTTTTCCGGTGACCATTTGTTCCAAATCTTTTACCCAACCCTTATATGGACATTTTAAGCTTATATAAACAACAAACATGTAAAAATGAGTGAAATCAGAGAGTTTTGGGTTTTTGTCGGAAACTTACGCGGTGTCGAAATGAAATTTTGAAAAGCTGAAAAGGTAGATCTCGACGAGGGGAACGTTTTTCTTTAAAAGGGTCTTGAGTTTTGATGTCGTTTAATGGTGTTATTTGCTAGATTTAGGTGATGGTGGTGATGATGTAGTTTGAGAGAAAAAGAAGAAAGAGAGAGAGTGAAGATAGTGATGATGATGATGAAATGAGGGAAAGGGAAGCGGTTTCCCTCCCTTTTCCTTGGCCGGTTAGTGGGGCCCACCCAAAGTGGGTGAGTCTCCAAATTTTAAATCTCTGCGTTTGTGCTCCGTGCGGTGTTTGATGTGTTAAATCAAGTTATAAAATTTATCGTTGATAAGTAAACCAAAAAGTACCGAGCTAGACCAAAACACAACCGGGTAGTGGACCCTGTCGAGTGGTAGTATCGTTTGGTAAGTTCGGGCTCGAACACAGGGAACTTGGTTTATACAATCAAGATAAGTGTGAGCAATTTAAAGAGAGAAAATAAAATGTGGTTGGTTTGTGTGACCGAATTGTCACGATGCTTAAAACTACAATTTATCTTTCAATGAGAACGGTGGACTCAAGAAGAGTCAAATTAGTTGTTTGGAACTTTCAAATATTAAAAACAATGCTTGCTTGGATTATTTTACTAGTGATTTCGGGGTGTAGAATTATAACCGGTTAAGACATATGCTAAGGTAACATTCATCAAACATAAGCTCAACGTTCGCTAAGACCTATTGTTCAACTTCAATTAACAAACCTATAATTTAATCAAGTAACGGATGTTCGCCATGGTTACAAACTTGCACAATTTAGCTAAATCATTTGACACATTCCAAAGTTACGTTTACAATTTTGTTCAATCATTTATAGACAAATGATCAATAGTAATTTACTTGGTTGAAAACGTTCGCTATATCAATTAGTAAATCACCAAATGGCCAAATTCTAGAGATTAAGCTCAATCACACAAGGTTCTCCGATTAAACATAAATTTAGATTTTTGTGAGTTTGCAAATCATCCACACGACAAACATTCGCTGTAATCGCTAACTTGTATTTATCTAATTAGTGTTGTTACAATCATCAAATGCTTCGTTCCACAAATGACAACAACTTAATGAGGTATTTTTACTAAGCAAAGAACATTCGCTATAATTGTTTAGCTAAAACGCCGAAAGTTTTTGTAACCACAACCAACTAAATGCATATACATTTATGGATGATTCACAAACTCAAGCATAAACTAACATCCAAAATATACACCCCTAATCATCTAGCTATATCATCCAAACAAGCACAAAATCACTAGCCACTCATAACAAACATAATCAAACAACAATCACAAACATTTAAAGGAATCATTAATAACTTGAGATTAAGTTAAAAATAGATTATACCAAAGTCATTACACAAATGCAATAATGTTTTAGGCGAAATTGTTGCTTGCTTGATGATCCTCTCCAAATCTCCAAGTGAAATCTTTAAGAAAATTGAGAGTAAATGATGGTTTTTGGTTGGTGAATATGAAGTTGAATGAGAGTAATGTGTGTGTTTAATGTTGGTGATGATAATGAATGTGTAGAGAGAGAGGGATGCTGGGGCTTGTGTGTCTATGTCGATGATGATGATGAATATGATATATCAAGCAGCAGCCATTCACATCTCTTCTTTTCTTCTTTTTTTTTTATTTATTTTAAATGGAGCTGAAAAGGGCAAAAACGGTTGGGCATTAAATGCCAACCAATCAAAAACGCACAACACAACAAACAACCTCGTACTCTGCTCAGATCGAAGCCAAGCCGATCGGCTTTAAGGTCATATCCGATCGGCTTTTCAGCCTTAGCCGAACGGCTGAAGTAGTATAGCCGAACGGCTTTGCTAGTTCAATTCCTCTAGCTTCAACAATGGGCAAGTTCTGTAACGATTTAACAAAGGAATAGCCGAACTTCTTTATATAGCCGATCTGCTATATGTTATAAACCGATCGGCTTTACATGAATAGCCGATCGGCTATGGTTCAATTCCAGCCCAGCTCACTTTTGTTCCAACCTTGACCAAATCTTCACCGTTTCGCATGCATTTCCAGCTTTTTACCTGAGATGAATTTCCAAACAAAATAAGTATCGAAAGTTCCGAAAATCTACTCAAATACATATGCAAAACAATGATATCGCGACAGATTTATATAGCCAAAATGAGCGATGTCAGTGTTCGTTTTCCCGGTCGTTTAAACGTTTAATTAATATTAGTTACTTTCAAATATACGTTTTAAAATGCGAATTAATTCCCGATAATTTGGTTGAAGTATTTTATCAAAATACTCTATGTTGTAGTTATAAATTATAACTTTAACTCGTTTTGTTTTGTCGCGTGTGTTTATATTTTAAATCAAGTAAATTGTTATTTATACGATACGGTTTAAACTGGAATATTATAAAAATAATATTCTTAAGATATAATAGTTTCATTAAATAATGTTAAGTTATTTAATTAAATTGTTCACCAACGTCCGTATCTAATTAAACCGAATTACATTCGATTTTGATTTGTACGATTTAATCAAATCGCATACTTGTATATATTCAACAATATATATATCAATTGATACATCAATTAGCCTAATTCAGAACTAATTACATGTATTAAAACTTGATTAGGCACTAATTACTAGTCCTAATTTGACGGGTGTCACACAACATTCTTTTTTGGTTAACAAGTTGGGTATTTCTAATCCTCCAAATTGAGGGGGGGGATGTGAACTATGTAACTTGTGTCATTATTTATAGTACAAGGTGTAGTTTGAAATATTTAATAGTTCAAGGTGTAAAGTGTAAATATTGTAAGAAGGTGTTAGAAGTCTGTTAGAGTTTGTTAACGACGGTTAAGATGTAATTAGCATATATAGGTGTTTTCTTCTTTTCTTCATGTAACAGATACAATTACTTCAATAAGATTTCTCTCAATTGTTTCATAATGAATTCGGATTGTGTTCTTATTGATTTGTATAATTCCGCTTCACAATTTTTTTCACAATTCGCTCTCACGTGTTTTTGAGGAACTAAATCCGTGATCAAATTTGAGATTTTGAAAGGTTTTAGGAGCTACATCTGTGATCAAATTTGAGATTTTGAAAGGTTTTATCTATACTTGGATGCCATTGGTCAACATGATGACCATTATGGTAATTTTTTCAATAAAAATTGTAACTATTGTTTAATGCATCTGTTAGAAGAAGTTGTGTATGCACGCAATGAGTATTTTTTACTCACATGTATACCGTTTAATCAAAGTATTTCGAGCATTACCCCTAAAATATGCCGGAGGTTCAAATTCTATACCTCTTACCTCTTATAAGTACATCATAATCTCTTACCATTGATTTCCCGGTTTGATGATTCATCTGTTGTTAATGTATGTGCATTTGTCTATGGATCTATTAATTCTCAACTTATATTTGATACATAAAAATGTCAACCTTTTAAATTTATTTATTTATATACTTGCTTCTATTCATTTGAAAGAGTCTCATTTTGACATTTTGTTGAGAAATCAAAACCATTAGGGACATAATGCCATAGGCGTACTATACTAACGATTACAAAACACGCTAGTAGTAGTATTATTATTATTATTATTATTATTATTATTATTATTATTATTATTATTATTATTATTATTATTATTATTATTATTATTATTATTTATCATAAAGTAAAAAATACACACAATAAAATGCAATACGGTATACAAGCGACGTGGTATAATAACTGATGTATATCATGATCACATAAGCGTGTGCCTCTTCTATTGATTTGACTTACACTATTACAAGTAGGTCCAGCTGCCCGTCAAAACATTTCAAATTATATATAATTTAAAAGAAATTATTGATACAACAACAATACTCAATCCCGTATCTACAGGATATGTGGGAAGTAAGATGTAGACAGTCGTTCCTCTACACAAGGTAAGGATAGTCGTTCCTCTACCCGAGGGTAAAGAAAGTCCATCCCACTTCCGAGGGTAAAGAGACTGCTTCTATGGAGACTTCCGGCCAACATTAAAGAAAAATACGAGAGTACAAAAGATATACAAGTAAATTAAAAGAAATTGTTGATATTATATAAATTTTGTCACATTAAAAGTAATAAAAGAAAGACAAAAAAGAAAATTGTTGTCCCTTCGATGGATATATCCCATCTCTGCCCCCGAGTAACCATATTTATTTATGATAATGTCTAAAATAAAATACCAATTTATACGTTGAATAGTTAAATAGTTGGATAGTGTAATACAAACCGTCCTCATAATCTTCATTTAAATAAAAATGATCATGAAACCAGCAAACCAAAGTCTCAGGTAAACCAAATGAAAACACTCCAACATAAACACCTCAACACAAACAAGACATTTGAGAACGACTTATACGGGCGCTCCCCTAATTTCGTTAAGTTATCATCCAACCATCACTTTAGTACGAGGATTCTTTCCATCCACCATATCTTCTGGTTTCCTCCTGATGCCCATGTTCATGTCCGCGTTCATGGCCATGTTCATGGCCACGTTCATGTTCACGTCCATGTCCGTATGACTCCTAACATAAGGATCACATAATCGTCAGTTACATGTTCTTATTTTGCAATCTCACAGTAAAAGACATAAACAGGGCTGTAAACAAGTTAAACTTCAGTTATACTAATTGCTTAAACTTGGCTCACTTAGCTAAGAACATAACCAGGATTTTGTGCAAGCCCAAAAAACATTTTGAATGTTCAAGACATCCTAGCTAATTTGCTTTCTTTTTTAATTTTAATCATATTGAATACAGTTTGAGAGTCAAAGGACTAACATCGGGAATGAATTCGAGTCCAACTTTAACCTCCCCACAGAATTCGTCATTTATGACCACATTGTATGCTGTTGGCGGGATGCTTCTTGCCAAGAACAATGGCTCAAGTGGAATTCTGCATTCAATTAATAATAAGTAGATCAATCAATGTTAACAGTTTATACTTGACTAAAAACAATTATATATGAGCTAAGGTTTAAATGATTTATACATACTTAGCCTCGCCCACAATATCGTCATCAGTACCAACGTCACTATCCTTAATTTTGATCACGAGTTCTGGCACTTCACCAGTTACAGAAAACTCAAACGTCTCGTTCCATTCAGGTGAAGATCCTTGTCCTGTGAGTGACACGTACCCATTCAACAAAAAGATTAGACAAGTGCAGTTAAGTTAATATTCTTAAGAATTTTAGAGATCAATGTGATTAACCTGATGCGACATTGCTCTTTTGCTCCTGAGTTCGACAAGTGATTGTCACATATGGGTCCATTTTATCTGTAGACAAACATTAACACACATACTTAATAAACTTGTTATGAAGTGTGAAAACCATGCGAATATAACAAAGATTATACATCCCAAATCACTTGTGAAGCCAATTAATTTCCGTGTACTTTCAGATGATGTATAACTTCAAATCGAGTTATTCTATTACCATCAGCTTGAGGAAAATGATTACCAAATAAAGTCTAGCATTCTTATGATGAAAATAATGGAATTCACATCAAGTAGATATCATATAAGTAGTGTGATCCTGCAGTTGAGAACTTGAGATATATTATCAATCTGGATTCGATTCATCAGATCAAAGAGACCTTTGACTTTATGAGTATTTGATCGTGCTCAAACCGTAAATGGATCACAACGCTCAGATCAAATCATAATTTATCACACTAATTTAGCCTTTTTCCTAATCATCATTATTATAATACAGATAGTTGGATGAACACCATGCAATCATCACTTCAAGCTCTGATTCTGATTCTGATTATTATACAGGAGTATATTTTGGCTGAATCTAAACCCACCCCCAAAATTCTGCTCCTACCCCCCGGCCCACCATTTTCAGTCTAATTTTATTTAAGTTTGATCTAGTTCAGTACAGAATCAGTTTCAGTTTTAGACTAAACAGAAGGTAGAAATTAAAAAAAAAGGGGGTAGGAGCAGAAAAAGAGTGGGCCAGGGGGTATGGTTAGCAGCCCCCGTAAACTTGTACAAAATGTCATAAATGATAATTCAGTAGTGAAACAATCATTGTAAAATCAAAATCATCAGATCTAAGTAACAATTTTGTAGCATAAACTCAAGTTTCTCTTTTATACAAACATGATCGACGATGATCATGCATCTACTATAAGTATAAAGAATCAAGATTAACGAAGAAACTTACTAAAAAAATCGGTGTCATGGAGGCCTTTAGCACTGACAAGCAGGACTTGAATTTTTCCAGTTGGCATTTTTTTTTTTTGGTCGGAAAAAATATGAATTATGGTGGCACAGATCCCAGAAGTGGAGAGAATATAGGATGAATGCTGATTCTCGTGTGTTTGATTACTGAAGAAAGTGGTGGGTTGGGTACTATTTATATTATAAAATTTATTGCCAATTAGTCCCTTTTTGTTTGACTTTTATTTATACAGAATCATTCAGCTTCTTCAATAATGGAGTAGTAGTTAGAATTATTTAAAAAAAAAAGAAAGAATATGAATGATGATGATCTGTATACTATGAAGAGTAACGTGCACATAATAAATTCGATCTTTTTGATGCATATGGTACATGATCACATGTATATAATAATAATTTTTATGATGTAAATACATGTTTGAAGATAAAAGATGGAGATACATTAACGTGTTTTTAGACACACCAATTAGGCATGTATATCATTACTCGAATATTGTGATATATATGTACAATTTCTTTATAACACACAAAATTAAAATTCACCTTCTCAAAGTAAGTAATATAGTGAACATAATGCCTTCATGCCGTCTTCAAATCTTTACAAGGTTGAAAAATGATTAATACTTCCGATTGTTAGACAGGTTTTACTTTCTTATCTGATATGATCATCTCGAGTATAAGAACTCTAAAATGCTCAAGATTGGATGGATTCGAAACCTATTTTGAGAGACTCAGTATTTCAGACACAGGTAAAAAGTGTAAAACACTTTATGGACTCATCACTTATATTGCTCTTTGAAACCAAAATATATTGTCATTGACAATCTTCATTTTTGTGTCTCAAGGGTATTTACAATAAATGGAATCTAATGTTGTGTCACTTGATACAATTAGAAAAAGAAACCATCGAACTACACTGCTACACAATGAACAATTGGATAGGCTCAAGTAAATACAAACAACGAAAAAAGAGAGAACATGGAAGGGGAAATTTGACCCATTACACTCTTACATGACCACAATGAATGCCTTCCTGTGGAACACTCAGAAATGGTTTCCATCTTGTGGAACACTCAGAATGGTTTCCTTCTTGCAATGTTATTTCGCACAGCCCTTATGCTCTTACCCACCAAGACCGAGAACTTAAGCCAAAAGTTTACTGCTGGCAGAGCACCCGTTCAGGTACTTGCTTCAGATACCATCTTGTGAACTAATCACCCATTCACCAACTTCAAAAGGGAAATATGTAGGTGTAGAAACTTTGACCAATTTGCTTATGTATGAGTTGGTTTCGGGTTGTGCACTTGTTTTAATCGGGTCAAAACCGTCAAATCACAAATTGTTAGCTAAAAGGGGAACAAGTCGAATGGGCTCAAAACCAGTTGAAAGTGGCTCCAAAGTCTACTTTTTATGCATACAATCTCAAAAATCTTGTTTATTTGAAAACCGTATTAGTATTGTAATAAAGTTCTGATGCATAACTTATGAATGGGTTGATTAGGGGTATTTATTTTTCTTAAGCAAGTAAAAAATGTCCTATAAAAGAAGGTGATGAAAAAGGAAATGGGTCAAACGGATCAAAATTCCACCAAAGAGTATCTTTAATGCATTAAACTTCACAATCCACTGAAATTGTATATATACTTTTTTATAATCAATCGTATATGACACCTGATATTATTGAAAGAAATTCTGGAAATTAAGTGATGTGAGTCAACCTAATGACCCAGGCCACACGTGACCCGTTACCAGCCCATCTGACCTACCCATTTTGCCAACCCTGAGATAACATACACAGAAACGTTTTACCTCAAAGGTATCTCTCCCAGCAGAATCATAGACCACTTCATCCCCTTATTTGCTGACAATGACACGATGTCACTCATCTTCCTTGACTATGTAGCGTTCTCTGTGGTAGTCACAGTCCCATTCACAAAGACGATTAAACTCCACATCTCCACCAGCCACTGCATGCACAAGGACTGTATGTCTAAATTCCACCTCTTTAAATGTAAATGGTAGTCACATATACAATACATATCAGCAGAAATGCATACTAAAAAAAAAAAAGAAAGAAAAGGAAGTAACTATCTTGTAAGTAAATGATATACCCATGGATTCATCCACACACATATTATGTAGTCATGGACTGAAATTGACATTGAATAATTGATGGCTTTTTAACTTTGGTCTATTACGCTCTGTCTAGAGGTAGCAAAAGCCACAAAATGGGTGGCTTCAGTAATGGGTCAAAACTCTGCTGAAAAAAAGTAATGGGTCAAAACAGAGAATTTTGATGCAGGTTTGAGACAGGTCAGGTTGACCCGAACACCCTTTGTCCAACTTCATTTTCACTTCTTATAAATAATTATTATGTTACATATGAAAGCAATACTATATCATAACAGAATACATTTTAGGTGATGTTTGGCCCATTTGAGTATTTGACCCTTTTATTTTTCAATTAAATTAAGTATTTGGCCAATATGACACATCCAAGATTAAATATAAAACGCTTCTAATAAACAATGTGTCTTATCAAAAGCAGTAATTACTTTAAGACAGAGGGAATGCAGCATAACTGATTTCCAAAATTCAATCTCCCGCATATATATCTCTAGGAAATTAACATCATTATACAATAACACAAGATATAACATCAAACCTGGTATGAAAGAAATTGCAGCTGCCTTGTAGACACCATTACGGAAATGAACGTCCATAAAGCTTACCCAGAGATGGCTTTGTTTCTCATCCTAATAACTCCATCTTTCAGATCTCCTAATTCAACATCCATCCATTTCAGGACCTGTGATGATTTGATCTAATTTTTAATCCCAAATCTCGCTCACACATTGGATAACTGATTGCAATGTAAGCCATTTAGCCAGGTACTACTTAAAATAAGTAGCTTTTAAAAAAAACCCTCCAAATCTAGATCACACATCGGATTATCACCCTAAGAAATCCAAACAATGTACGCTGATTACAACAAAACATGTGAAAAGCATATCTATATCATGTTGCCTTAACGAATAGAGACCTACTATGCTTTTCATAACTATGTACTAAACTTTGCTTACTGAAAACATAATGTTGACTTCATTCCGAGTAGAAAGTTGAAGTACAAATACAAAGCATAAAAGTAGCTACAACTAATAGGTTATTCAAATGTAAATAATGATTAATGTTACAACAAAGCAGATTTATCAAATTCTCTTCTACTTAAGGTCACATAATTCATAAGTTTTCTAAACAAATTATACCTAACAATGGCCTTTTTCGTCAATCTTCAAATAGTCATGAACAAATTTGTTAACACAACATAGTTTCTTTGCATACTTTTCATTACCACTCCACACAAACACACGCTGCACGTCGAACAACATCCGGCAAATCGGCCCCACGACTCCATTCCCCATTACCAGAATCATAAACCAACACCAATGCTTCTTTTATGCCTCTACTACTCCGCCCACTTCTTCTTAACAAATCATCAATACAACCCATTATTTGTATCAATACTACCTTTTCCTCCACACCAACACAACTAAATCTCACCGTCCCATCTAACCGAACTTGCGTCGGAAGTGGAGGACTCTTTAACCGACGCCACTCGCCAAATCCCACACGCCGTCTACTCCCATTAAACCTCCAAAATGAAAGCTCAACCGCATGACTAGCTAAAACGTAAACACAATCGCCCGAAGAGCACGCGGCCACCACGCAACCACCACTCGGTACAGCACGGCTTCTCAGCCACCTACGCGCCTCCACGTCATACAAGTCCATTGAGCTAGCATAATTAACATTTGCACCACCACCTGCGGTGGCACGTGTTCCATCACCACCGCTGACGCCAATTTTTAATCCACCGATTACGTACAAAACACCGTCGATGGCTGTGCCAATGCACCCGTATCGCATCCTCGGCGCTTGACACACCACACGCCATGAATCCGTCTCGGGTTCGTATTCCTCCACCGCCGCCGTCCTAGTAGACCCGCCGGCGACGTAGATTTTTCCGGCGACAACCGCAACAGCGAATTTCTTCCTAAAAACGGACATTTTCGATCTGGGTATCACTATTCCAGTCCACGTGTCACACCGGAGCATCGTCGATTTCCCAATAATGTAGATCCACCGTCCAATCGCTGCTAACCGCGCGTGTGAATACGAAACGGATTCATCATAGTTACTATCACACAATAACGAATAACTTGTAGTTGTTGTTCTCCAGTAACTATCCTGACTACCCAATTGATAATTTCCGGCGAGAAAACCGGAATCGGAAAAAGAGAGAACAAACACGGCGAAATGAAGAAGACCACGGCGGCGACGGAGATGATAAAATTGGGGAGAATCGATTAAGTGGGACCATCGATGGCAGACAAAGGGAATAGATGGTAAAGAAGATTGAGTGACACGAGAAAGAATATCGAGCAAAAGATCGTCGGGAAGGGAACATACGGTGGTAGTGGTGGTGGTGGTCGGAGCTGGAGCTGCAGAATGGTAAGGATTTAGTGGTGGTTGGTCTGTTGGGAAGCATGATTTCATCAGCCACCGGGAATTGCAATTCGACATTACTTTTGCTACTTGAAAATCCAATCTAAACAAAATCTATTGAATGGAGTAATTTAGGTTACAGTAACACCAATGATTTGTCATGAAATAAGTTTGACATTTTTGGTTTACTTCCTACGCTACTGCCGGAAACTACTCTACGTTACCTACGTGGTGTTTGGGTTTGCTTATTTGTCATTTGAGTTGTTTCCAATTTCCACTTATCAAATAATCCCTCCTTCCCAAATTTATAGTCCACCTTTTCATTTTGGGATGTCTCAAATTTATAGTCCACTTGTACTTTTCAACCAATAAAAACATTTGAATGTGGTGAGAGATTAAATCTCATTAGTTGTAGAGTACAACTTGTACACTTTTCTTAAACTGCGTGTTTTTTGTCTATGGATAATAAAATTGAAACGGAGGGAGTACTTTTTTTTTACAATCTAACATCCGGTCATCCGGTATAATTCGATTTCGGCTCAATTTTTCATTTTTTTAATTGAATTTTATAATTTATAATATGGGTGTCTTTGACGGAACTAGCCGAAAACTTATAGGTTATAGCCGAGTTGTATGTAGTTTTAGCTGTAGTTTATATTTGAAGTCGAAGTTGAAGCTTATGGGTGTGTTTGGCAACAAAGGGCCGAAGCTTGTGAATGGGGTTGGAGCTGGAGCTTAGGGCTGGAGCTTAGGTTTCTATTCAAAAGTCACTCCAAAAAGTTTCTTGTTTAAGGGCTTCTTGGGGCTTATTTTTTTAAGAAGCCCTATTTTTTTATGCTACCAAACAAGGCTTATAGTTGGAGCTTATAAAAATTAGAAGCTCAAGCCCCAAAAACCCCTCATCTAAACATACCATATATATATATATATATATATATATATATATATATATATATATATATATATATATATACAGTGGCATGATCCAGAGGGAAGTCCATTTTTTGAGGGAATGGGGAAGCGTTAGTATGCATCAGGAAGCATATTACCTTCACCTATACTAATCTCGAAAAAAGCAAACTGAAATTTAGTAAATGTTAATCAGAATCGATGTTATAAATGTTAAGCTTCCTTGATAAAAAATTTCTTCAAGTTATAGTATCGATTTATGAATATTTGATCCAAATCCGTTAAGATGCATCGCGGTGCATATTGTAACAACCGCCAAATTAGGGCTAGTATTAGCGCCTAACTCTTTGTTAATACATGTAATTAGTTCTGTGTTAGGCTAATTTATGTATCGGATTATATGTTGGTTAATATATACAACTTTGCGATTTGATTAAATCGTGCGCAACTTAAATAGAATGAAATTCTATTCGATTAACACGGACGTTGGTGAACAAATGTTGTAAACTAAAATAACGCAATTATAACTGAAATGCTATTTTATAATAGTTAATAACTGACTTGTACTACTCGAATAAAACGTACACGATTTTAAAAACAAAAGTGATTAAAATTAATCTAACCTATTAAAGGTTTAAGGAAATAAGTTAAATAAATCATTGAACAAGATTGTGATTTATAAATATAATTAAACGCGTAAAATAAATATTTAACGTTTAAATGACGGAGCAAACGAACACCGCACGGAGCGGGAACGCGGGGCGAAAGTGGGGATTTAACCTCCCACCTCCACCCATTTTCTTTCATTCTTTATTCTCTCTCTCTCTCCTCCTTTTCTTTTCTCTCAAAAACCACAAACCAAAAATCAACGAAAATCGCAAAATAAACATACTAAACGACCTCGGATCTTCAAGCCCCTTTGGAAATAAACGACCACCTCGCGACGATCTACACTTCTACCTTTTCGGATTTTCAATCCGACACTTTGTAAGTTTCCGACAAATCCCGACATCTCTCGTTTTTGATCATTTTTACTAGTTTATGGTTTTGATAGGCTTGTTATGTTCATATAAGGGTTGGGTAAAAGAATCGGACCAAACGGAAACCCGAAAACATGTTTTTGGCTCAAAATCCGTCAATCAGACGTAAGTGACGCACTGATGAACCCAGATATGCGTCACTTCGTGCGACACTGACTAAGTGTCGCATAAGCCCTCTTTTCCCGTCACTACCTAAGTGACGCATTTTCAATATCCGTCACTACTAGCGTCACTTGCCTTAGTGACGCCTATGATCGAAATCTAATTTTATACGACACTCTTGCCCGACACTACTCTAGTGACGCCTAGAACCTTAAACCGACACTTGTTACCGTCACTGCCTAAGTGTCGCCACCTTATGCGTCACTTCCCTAAGTGACGCCCTAAACTTATATTTCGCGATTTTATGCGACACTTCCTAAGTGTCGCCTAAACCTTAAGTGACGCTATGAAGTGTCGCACAAAGCAGTAGACTTTCAACTATTTTTGCACTAAGTGTCGAACTTATACAACTTCCAATACTTATACCCTACGAAGTAACAAACATCATAGAACATACTGTTCTATTACAATACTCTAAATTGCGTTATGAACGATAAAACCTTAATTATAACAAATCACCAACGGGCCGTATATACTCTGACACGAACGTGAACGAACCAACGTTAAACACAACGGGGTATGAACAACTAGCCTAGATGGTCTTGCGAGACATCTACTTACTTAACCTTACGTGTTTAGGCACTAGAAGGTTACGGGTTCGGAGAACCTACTTGATTTACTACTACTTGCTATTTACCCCTGCTCGACTCAGGTGAGTCTTACAGCCCCACTTTTACTGTTTTATACTTTGGGGTGAGATACTTAGCAACTGTTTTACGCATGAACACAATGTACTGAACTGAAAACATTACTGATTACAAACAAACGCATGAGTTACTTTTATCCACTGAAAGCCTCCTTATCGTAAGTTGTTAGTTATGGTCTTAAGCGCGAGTACTAGTAAATGGATCCATTTGGGACTGACAATCCCTGTCTGGGGTGGTAGCGCCACCACGTACTGATTTACACGTAGAAACAGACATATTAGTATTTGTTACATATGAGTGTGCGGATAGCACTCACGGGGGTACGTGATTCATTTCACACTACACGGTCAAGCTTCAACTTATGAGCTCATGGCACTGTACTGATTAACTGATTTACTTACTTTGCTTGATAGCAATACTGGTACATACTTGTGGTTCATAACACTTACTTATTACTAAACCTGTGAGATTCACCAACCTTTTTGGTTGACACTTTTTAGCTTTGTATCTCAGGTACACATACGGAGTAGGATCACTCCAGGATTACTAGCTAGAGTCGCATGATTTCCAAACTGCATTTAACGGAGATTCTTTGGCATTATCTTTTGTAACTACGATTATGTAATAGAATCTCCCGCTATACGCGTGAACTCTAGGGAACTACTTTTTGTATACGAAAACCTACGGTTTTCAAACGATTATTATTTATGAAACCTTTTATAAACGTCTCATTTAGAGGTCGTTTACTATTAATCTTGTGCTGTGTATATTGATTAGTAACACCCAATGTATGCTTCCGCAAACCGTTAAATTAGGGGGTGTTACAGATTGGTATCAGAGCCTAAGGTTATAGTGAACTAGGTTGCATTTAGTGGGCCTAGACTATGACTGTTAGGCAGTATTCTCTTATTAGACATGACTAGTTCAGGAATTACAGCATACAACTTTAATTTAACATAGCTTGATCAACTATGTATAATTAAGGAAAGATGATGTAAGATCTGAAATAATTATGTTGAACAGGGATACGATAGTTGACTCTGACTACGAGAGAACCGGACCATTACTTGATACGTGCTAGACACTAGGCTGGTTATGATATATGTATATATATTAGCCTCATCTTACTAACGCTTTGTCTCAGAAATGGCAAACATCCCATCCAATTCATCTCGTTCTCAATCCGGGTCGCAGAACCCAAGGGTAGCAAGGAGGAACGCTAGGTTGCCTCGAGCTGGCCCGTACTCCACTCACTCTACCTTGCCGGCCTTAGCCGCTAGGGTGAACCAACACGAGCAACGACTTCGCACCCTGGATGTCGTGTTGCAGGAAACAAACGAAAACTGGAGACTTACATCCCTCGAACGCATAGAAGAAGTCTCCGACGACCTAGAAACCACAAACAACAACATGGATGTCCTTCGCAACCAAATTATAGAAATAAGGGTGGAAAATGCCCTTCTGCAACAAAGGATGGATGAATGTGTGCAGCGCTCACTTGAGGCAGAAGAGTATGCGCGCGGACTAACACAACGACTAGCACTAGCCGAAGACAACGCCCGACAAGCTAGCAGACTTGCAAACACTGTGGACCGTCTTGTCACGATGATGGAACAAATTAATCTACGTTAAAACTAGTGTAGTCTTTATCCTGTAATCTAGTAACTATCTAAGCACTACTCTATGTTTCAGTCGGATGTAATAATTCCCGACACCTTTTGTAATACATCTGTAGGATGTAACCTTTGAACTCGTATCATCTATCAAGTATTTCTTGCTGTTTCAACTCATATTAATTGCCATAATCCTTTTTCATATTGATGTTATGTATTACCATCTTTATACATGTACATCTGAAATAAATGCAATTTCTCTTACAAAAATCTCATGTATCTTCATTTCTTTTATTGAAGAATCATGCCGCCAAAGACACGACCATACACCGATGCCCAGATTACCTCTCTTATAACTCAGGCTGTTACTGAAGCCTTAGCTCGGAATACTCCACCAGGTTCCACAAGAAACAGCGATGCCGCTGAAACCTCTGCTGCTAAACCTTGTTCATACAAGGATTTCCAAAACTGCAAACCCTTGAGCTTCAAGGGGACCGAAGGAGCCATCGGACTTATCAGATGGTTCGAAAAGATGGAATCCGTTTTCCGCATCAGCAAATGTGCGGAGAACGATAAAGTCAAATTCTCCACCTGCACCCTCGAAGATGGTGCCCTCTCGTGGTGGAATTCCTATACCCAGTCTGTGGGTATTGATACCGCTTATCTACTCCCTTGGGAGGATCTAAAGAAAATGCTCACCGATGAGTATTGCCCGGCCGAACAACTATACAAGCTGGACGAAGAGTTCTGGAACTTGAAAGTGCAAGGAACTGATATCGTTGGATACACCACCCGATTCCAACAACTCACCGTCCTTCGCCCAACCATGGCGGGTACTGAACCCGAAAAGATCAAGAAGTATATCCGCGGCCTCCCGGAACCTGTCCGGGGAAATGTCGCCTCATCAAAACAAACCACTCTTCATGGTGCCATCCGGTTGGCCCATGAACTTTTAGCCATGAATGAGGAACCAGAACCACCCACTCCATCCTCCAACAGCAACAAAAGAAAATGGTCCGACAACCACAACAACCACCAAAACAAGAAACCTGAAACCATTAAAGCCTACACCTCCAATACTGATGACAAGGGGGCGTACAAGGGAACCAAGCCCTATTGCTCAAAGTGCCAACGACACCACTTCGGTTCGTGTCCCTGTAGCAAGTGTAAGAGATTTGGACACTTGGCTAGGGACTGTAGATCAAACACCACTGACACCAACGCCTCTGCACCAAAGACTTGTTATGGGTGCAACGGTACGGGGCATTTCAAGAAAGACTGCCCGAAACTGAACAACAACAACAGGAACAACAACAATGCTCGAGGAAGAGCTTTTGTGCTGAAATCTGGGGAAGCCCGTCAAGACCCGAATGTGGTCACGGGTACGTTCCTTCTCAACAACTTGACTGCTTCCGTATTATTCGATACTGGTGCTGATAAAAGCTTTATTTCTGATGAGTTCTATCAACTACTTGACACTACACCTATTGCCTTAGATTCTAAGTACACTATAGAATTGGCAAACGGAAAACTTATTGAGGCCGACAGTGTGATACCTAATTGCACTCTGAACTTAGCTAACGAGCTCTTTCCCATTGACTTAATACCTGTCGAAATCGGCAGCTTTGACATCATCGTCGGTATGGATTGGTTATCCAAGCACCGAGCCGAAATCGTTTGTTTCGAGAAAATTGTACGCATTCCTCTCGTCACCGGTGGAACTTTGAGCATACAAGGGGAGACCGGTGGGACGAGAATAAATATCATTTCTTGCATGAGAACCCGAAAATACTTGAGAAAAGGGTACCAGGCAATCCTCGCACACGTTATGGAGAAAAAGTCGGTGGGAAAGCGACTTGAGGATGTGCCTATCGTTCGAGACTTCCCAGAAGTCTTTCCTGAAGACTTGCCTGGCCTTCCGCCACCTAGACAAGTCGAATTTTCTATTGACCTTGTGCCCGGTGCAGCACCCGTGGCACGAGCACCTTACCGATTAGCCCCATCCGAACTTCAGGAGTTGTCTACTCAGTTACAGGAACTCCTGGACAAGGGATTTATTCGACCAAGTTCCTCACCTTGGGGAGCTCCGGTCCTGTTTGTGAAAAAGAAAGACGGTTCTTTCCGCATGTGCATCGACTACCGTGAACTCAACAAATTAACTGTCAAGAACCGTTACCCACTTCCTCGCATTGATGACCTGTTCGACCAACTTCAGGGATCGAGTTTTTACTCAAAGATCGATCTACGGTCTGGCTACCACCAACTCCGGGTTCGTGATGAAGATATTCCTAAAACCGCTTTCCGAACTCGCTACGGGCATTATGAATTCCAAGTGATGCCATTCGGCTTAACCAACGCACCGGCTGTATTCATGGACCTTATGAATCGGGTGTGCAAACCTTACCTTGACAAGTTTGTTATCGTCTTTATCGATGACATCTTGATTTACTCACGTACTGAACAAGAACACGCGCAACACCTGAAAACCATCCTAGAGCTGCTCAAACACGAAGAGTTATACGCCAAATTCTCTAAGTGTGAGTTCTGGATGCAAACCGTTCAATTCCTTGGACACGTCATTGACAATCAAGGGATTCATGTCGATCCTTCAAAAATCGAGGCTATCAAATGTTGGCAGGCACCTACAACCCCGACCGAGGTACGCCAATTCTTAGGACTCGCCGGATACTACAGGCGGTTCATTGAGAATTTTTCGAAAATAGCCCTACCTCTCACTGCACTGACTCAAAAGGAAAAGAAGTTCGATTGGACTGACCAACAGGAGTCAGCTTTTCAACTACTAAAACAAAAACTCTGCAGTGCACCTATCTTATCTTTACCCGAAGGCAACGATGACTTCGTGGTATACTGTGATGCTTCACACCAAGGTCTTGGTTGCGTGCTGATGCAACGAGACAAGGTCATCGCTTACGCCTCTCGACAACTCAAGGTCCACGAAAAGAACTACACAACTCATGACCTAGAGTTGGGGGCTGTTGTATTCGCTCTAAAAATCTGGAGACACTACTTATACGGTACCAAGTGTACAATCTTTACTGACCATAAAAGTCTCCAACATATCTTCGATCAAAAGGATCTCAACATGAGGCAACGTCGATGGGTCGAGTTGCTCACTGATTACGATTGCGAAATTCGCTATCATCCAGGTAAGGCGAATGTTGTCGCCGATGCCTTAAGCCGAAAGGAACGAGTGAAACCACTTCGAGTTCGAGCTCTTGGTATGACCATTCATAACGACCTCATCAATCAAACTCTCACCGCTCAACTCGAAGCACTCAAACCAGAAAACTTGACAAACGAGACCTTGCGAGGCATGGACAAACAATTTGAAACCAAACCTAACGGGGCCAAATACTTCTCAAATCGAATCTGGTTACCAAGTTTTGGGAACCTGAGAGACTTGGTGATGGATGAAGCTCACAAGTCTAAATACTCTATACACCCCGGTGCCGACAAAATGTACCACGGCATCAAGGAAATGTACTGGTGGCCCAACATGAAATCTGACATTGCAACCTATGTTGGCAAGTGTCTTACTTGTTCCAAAGTTAAAGCTGAACACCAGAAACCTTCCGGTTTGCTACAACAACCCGAAATACCACAATGGAAATGGGAGCAGATCACCATGGATTTCATTACTAAACTCCCGAAAACTTCTAACGGTTGCGATACCATTTGGGTGATCGTCGACCGACTCACTAAATCTGCTCATTTCCTAGCCATCAAAGAAACCGACAAGATGGAACGTTTGACACGGATCTATCTGAAAGAAATTGTGTCAAGACACGGCGTACCCATCTCAATCATCTCCGACCGAGATGCTCGATTTACTTCTCGCTTCTGGCAATCACTGCAAAAATCTCTCGGTACTCGACTAGATATGAGTACGGCTTACCATCCTCAAACCGATGGCCAGAGCGAACGAACCATACAAACACTGGAAGACATGCTACGAGCCTGCGTAGTTGACTTCGGTAAAAACTGGGAAAATCACTTGCCGTTGTGCGAGTTCTCGTACAACAACAGTTATCACACCAGCATAAAGGCTGCACCCTTCGAGGCACTGTACGGTCGTAAGTGCCGGTCACCTATCTGTTGGACTGAGGTGGGGGATACACAACTCACCGGTCCAGAAATCATACATGAAACAACTGAAAAGATCATCGGCATACAAAACCGACTAAAAGCCGCGCGTGATCGTCAGAAAAGCTATGCTGACGTGAGACGCAAACACCTTGAGTTCCAAGTTGGGGACAAGGTACTTCTCAAAGTGGCACCGTGGAAAGGTGTCATTCGATTCGGAAAACGAGGCAAACTAAACCCTAGATACATCGGGCCATTCGAAATCCTTGAAAAGATTGGTCCAGTGGCATACCGCCTACAACTTCCTGCTGAGCTTAGCAACGTTCACAACACATTCCACATTTCTTATCTTAAGAAATGTCTGTCTGACGAGACACTGATTATACCGCTCGACGAAATTCAGATCGATGATAAACTTCATTTTGTCGAGGAACCTATGGAAATAATGGACCGCGAGGTCAAACAACTAAAACAGAGTCGTATTCCCATCGTGAAAGTCAGGTGGAATTCTAGGCGTGGCCCGGAGTTCACCTGGGAACGGGAAGACCAAATGCGACAGAAATATCCACATCTCTTCCCAGACAACGCACCGACCGTGCAATCAAGCTAATTTCGGGACGAAATTCTTTTAACAAGGGGAGAATGTAACAACCGCCAAATTAGGGCTAGTATTAGCGCCTAACTCTTTGTTAATACATGTAATTAGTTCTGTGTTAGGCTAATTTATGTATCGGATTATATGTTGGTTAATATATACAACTTTGCGATTTGATTAAATCGTGCGCAACTTAAATAGAATGAAATTCTATTCGATTAACACGGACGTTGGTGAACAAATGTTGTAAACTAAAATAACGCAATTATAACTGAAATGCTATTTTATAATAGTTAATAACTGACTTGTACTACTCGAATAAAACGTACACGATTTTAAAAACAAAAGTGATTAAAATTAATCTAACCTATTAAAGGTTTAAGGAAATAAGTTAAATAAATCATTGAACAAGATTGTGATTTATAAATATAATTAAACGCGTAAAATAAATATTTAACGTTTAAATGACGGAGCAAACGAACACCGCACGGAGCGGGAACGCGGGGCGAAAGTGGGGATTTAACCTCCCACCTCCACCCATTTTCTTTCATTCTTTATTCTCTCTCTCTCTCCTCCTTTTCTTTTCTCTCAAAAACCACAAACCAAAAATCAACGAAAATCGCAAAATAAACATACTAAACGACCTCGGATCTTCAAGCCCCTTTGGAAATAAACGACCACCTCGCGACGATCTACACTTCTACCTTTTCGGATTTTCAATCCGACACTTTGTAAGTTTCCGACAAATCCCGACATCTCTCGTTTTTGATCATTTTTACTAGTTTATGGTTTTGATAGGCTTGTTATGTTCATATAAGGGTTGGGTAAAAGAATCGGACCAAACGGAAACCCGAAAACATGTTTTTGGCTCAAAATCCGTCAATCAGACGTAAGTGACGCACTGATGAACCCAGATATGCGTCACTTCGTGCGACACTGACTAAGTGTCGCATAAGCCCTCTTTTCCCGTCACTACCTAAGTGACGCATTTTCAATATCCGTCACTACTAGCGTCACTTGCCTTAGTGACGCCTATGATCGAAATCTAATTTTATACGACACTCTTGCCCGACACTACTCTAGTGACGCCTAGAACCTTAAACCGACACTTGTTACCGTCACTGCCTAAGTGTCGCCACCTTATGCGTCACTTCCCTAAGTGACGCCCTAAACTTATATTTCGCGATTTTATGCGACACTTCCTAAGTGTCGCCTAAACCTTAAGTGACGCTATGAAGTGTCGCACAAAGCAGTAGACTTTCAACTATTTTTGCACTAAGTGTCGAACTTATACAACTTCCAATACTTATACCCTACGAAGTAACAAACATCATAGAACATACTGTTCTATTACAATACTCTAAATTGCGTTATGAACGATAAAACCTTAATTATAACAAATCACCAACGGGCCGTATATACTCTGACACGAACGTGAACGAACCAACGTTAAACACAACGGGGTATGAACAACTAGCCTAGATGGTCTTGCGAGACATCTACTTACTTAACCTTACGTGTTTAGGCACTAGAAGGTTACGGGTTCGGAGAACCTACTTGATTTACTACTACTTGCTATTTACCCCTGCTCGACTCAGGTGAGTCTTACAGCCCCACTTTTACTGTTTTATACTTTGGGGTGAGATACTTAGCAACTGTTTTACGCATGAACACAATGTACTGAACTGAAAACATTACTGATTACAAACAAACGCATGAGTTACTTTTATCCACTGAAAGCCTCCTTATCGTAAGTTGTTAGTTATGGTCTTAAGCGCGAGTACTAGTAAATGGATCCATTTGGGACTGACAATCCCTGTCTGGGGTGGTAGCGCCACCACGTACTGATTTACACGTAGAAACAGACATATTAGTATTTGTTACATATGAGTGTGCGGATAGCACTCACGGGGGTACGTGATTCATTTCACACTACACGGTCAAGCTTCAACTTATGAGCTCATGGCACTGTACTGATTAACTGATTTACTTACTTTGCTTGATAGCAATACTGGTACATACTTGTGGTTCATAACACTTACTTATTACTAAACCTGTGAGATTCACCAACCTTTTTGGTTGACACTTTTTAGCTTTGTATCTCAGGTACACATACGGAGTAGGATCACTCCAGGATTACTAGCTAGAGTCGCATGATTTCCAAACTGCATTTAACGGAGATTCTTTGGCATTATCTTTTGTAACTACGATTATGTAATAGAATCTCCCGCTATACGCGTGAACTCTAGGGAACTACTTTTTGTATACGAAAACCTACGGTTTTCAAACGATTATTATTTATGAAACCTTTTATAAACGTCTCATTTAGAGGTCGTTTACTATTAATCTTGTGCTGTGTATATTGATTAGTAACACCCAATGTATGCTTCCGCAAACCGTTAAATTAGGGGGTGTTACACATATTAGTTAATCTGCATTGTGATGCATCTTAACAATAAAAATATTTTTCAAATAATGTGAAGTTTTATGATGCATCGCGATGCATCTTAGTTAATATGCATCACACTACATCTTAACAATTAATTAAATAAATATTCATCAATTAATGTTATGACTTAAAAATGAAATTCATTCGTTAAAATATTCTTTATAGCATCGATTTTGATTACTATTTACCGATAAAAATAATTTTTTGTTGACGTTTTGATTGATAATTGTAATATGCTTCCTGATGGGTACTAACGTTTCCCCCTTCCCCTCAAAAAGTTTCCCTCTTGATCACTACCCTATATATATATATATATATAGTGGCATGATCCAGAGGGAAGTCTATTTTTGAGGGAATGGGGAAGCGTTAGTACGCATCAGGAAGCATATTACCTTCACCTATACTAATCTCGAAAAAAGCAAACTGAAATTTAGTAAATGTTAATCAGAATCGATGTTATAAATGTTAAGTTTCATTGATAAATTTTCTATTCAAGTTATAGTATCGATTTATGAATATTTGATCCAAATCCGTTAAAATGCATCGCGGTGCATATTAGTTAATCTGCATCTTAACAATAAAAATATTTTTCAAATAATGTGAAGTTTTATGATGCATCGCGATGCATCTTAGTTAATATGCATCACACTGCATCTTAACAATTAATTAAATAAATATTAATCAATTAATGTTATGACTTAAAAATGAAATTCATTCGTTAAAATTTTCTTTATAGCATCGATTTTGATTACTATTTACCGATAAAAATAATTTTTTTTTGACGTTTTGATTGATAATTGTAATATGCTTCCTGATGCGTACTAACGCTTTCCCCTTCCCCCCAAAAAGACACTTCCCGCTTGATCACTACCCTATATATTGGGAGGATCCAGGGGGAAGCACTTTTTTTGGGGGAAGTAGGGAAGTTTAATATTCATTATGATGCATCTTAACTTCGTTAATACATTTGTCGAAAATTCAAAAGTGAAATTTAATAAATGTTAATCAGAATGGATGTTATAAATGTTAAGCTTCCATGATAAATTCTTTTTGTAGGCTATGACATCAGTTGATGAATTTTATATCCCAAATCGTTAATATTCGTCGTGGTGAATGTTAACTTAACTTTCATCACGATGAATGTTAAAATAAAATTAATGTTACTTTTTAATATTCATCGTGATGAATGTTAAGTTAATATTCACCACGATGAATATTAACGATTTGGGATATAAAATTCATCAACTGATGTTATAGCCTACAAAAAGAATTTATCATGGAAGCTTAACATTTATAACATCCATTCTGATTAACATTTATTAAATTTCACTTTTGAATTTTCGACAAATGTATTAACGAAGTTAAGATGCATCATAATGAATATTACACTTCCCTACTTCCCCCAAAAAAAGTGCTTCCCCCTGGATCCTCCCAATATATATATATATATATAGTGGCATGATCCAGAGGGAACGGGCACTTTTGGAGGGAAGGGGGGAAGCTATTCATCCACCGTCCAATTCCAGCATTCAACTCACGCACACCATCTTTACTGTGTTCCTGCGTTTCAACTTGTTTACAGGGTGAAGGTTAGGATAGTAATTTCATGTTATTCCTTTTCTTTAATTAAAAAAATAGAATTCACTTACACACAAACAGATCGTCATCTAGATTCATTTCTCTCCAATTTCAATTCAGTCAATCATCATCAAATTACAGGTATCATATAGATTCATCAAATTACAGGTTTCATAGTTACAATTCAGTTTTAATCGTATACAAAATTGTACTTACAATATGATTTTGTATCATACTTTATAAAAATTTCAATTACAACATGTTCATGTTGTTTACTCTATTATTTTTTTGTATTTCTCAATTAATTGTTCAATTCAAGATCTTGATTACACATTGAATTCATTTGTAAGATTCTGATTATTCATTCAATTTCGTTAATTTCAATTTATACCATCTTTAAATTTGAAAATTTCAATTCTAGGGTTTTTTTTCTCTTCCTATTTCACATTCATTTATATCTGCTAATTAGAGTGTACAGTTGCAACCACTAATTCATAGATCGACTTGTTTCAAGTAAGTGTTACTATCATCTTTCTTAATTTTAATTTTGTTGTTTCTTATAAATTATTGGATTTTACATTATATAGTGATATGATTGTTTACATTCTGAATAAAATGTTTTAGTTAATATTCATTTTAAATTCAGGTGTGTGTATATATAACCCTTGAGGATTGAAGGTATAGCAATCTTTGTGTTTTCACTCTTCATTGTAGGTATTAACATGTTATATTAGGAAAACATAATCTTATGTTAAGATGCATAACAGTGCATACTATGAGTACTCATCAGCTCTTATATTAACAAATATCGATATATATCACTACAATGCAAACTCGTGTTAAGATGCATCACAATGAAAACTATTAATTTTCATTCACATGAGTGTTAACATCTATCGATATACATCACTATGATGTAAATCAATGTTAACATGAATCACAGTGCATACTATTAGTACTCATCTACATGAATATTCTCTGTCCCTGTTAGTCATTTAACTTATGTTAAGATGCATCACAGTGCGTACTATGAGTACTCATCAACTCGAATGTTACCAAATATCAATATACATCACTAAAATTTAAACTTATGTTAAGATGCATCACAATGAATACTATTAGTACTCATCCACATGAGTGTTAACATATATCGATATACATCACTACGATGTAAACCTATGTTGAAACAAGTTATTTTGTTATTCCTTTGTGCAGCTTGCTGGTGGCATAGCTTCTATGCAACAACTGAAAGAACGTCTTGAGAAAGACTTGTTGGAGGTTCACTGTTACAACCCATTAAGACATTATACCTTACATTTTGCGAAAAAAGTGTTTGCAACATATGTGACCCCTATGCCTTGCAAAAAAAAAAAAAAAAAAAAAAAAAAAAACATTTTGTCTCTATTAAGATCTACGCTGTAAAATAGCATTTGAATTACATGTTAAAATGCATCCCTAAGAACCTCATGACCGGGTATTCTGTTGGTGATCATGTTTTTGTTAGAATTTGACCACAATGCCTACGGTGTATAAAGGTTCTTGAATTAATATTATAGTAGAGCTGGCATGGGTGGCCCGATTAACAAAAGTTGCACCATCAATTATAGGTTCGTAGCAATGTTTATTGGTCATATGTTCTTATTCACTTCATTTGTTAAGTTAAGCTCAAAATTAGCTTTGACGAAAAGTTTGTGAAATATATTTGTAAACTGCTCATTTTTCCTTCCCTGCGAGTATAGCATGATGAGCCCAAGTTACCTCTCTTTTGTAGTAGATGCCGAACCTGCTGCCCCTAGAGTCAGATCCAGATGGAAGTATTTTTGGGGGGAAAACGTTAATATTCATCATGAAACATCTTACTTATGTTGAATCCTAATAATTATTGTAGTTTCTTTTATTGATGTATGTTAATATTCATGTAGATCTGTACTAATAGTTTGCACTGCGATGCATGTTGATTTAAGTTTATACTAATATATTGATGTATGTTAACATTCATGTTGATGTGTACTAATAGTATGCATTGCGATGCATGTTAATTTAACTTTTAATTCTACTGATATATTGATATATGTTAACATTCATGTTGATATGTACTAATAATATGCATTGCGATGCATGTTAATTTAACTTTTAATCCTACTGATATATTAATGTATGTAAACATTCATGAAGACATCTTTTTCGAACTCTTTATTTCGACGTCTAGATCCCTATGATGTGGCTTTCTTGGAGGCTGATTTTACAATGAAAGAAATTAAAGAAACTGTGTTTTGTGCAGGATCAAAGGCTCCTGGGCCTAAAGGGCTCAATTTTGCTTTCATAAAAAGGTATTGGGATTTAGTTTAATTTGATTTCTTAAATTGTTTTAAGCATTAGGTAGATTGGGTAGAGGGTGTAATCCTTCCTTCATCAGTTTAATTCCAAAAAATGGTGAACCTATATCCTTTAATGAGTTTCGGTCCCTTACACATATATCCTATATCCTAGGATATATCAGTTTGATTTGCATTACCTACTAAACGATTATCGGAACTTGTGTTTTCATTTTTACAAGAGTTAAACCAACAGACTGAGACACAATGATGGGGTCAAATGCTATAGTGATGGGCATGATTTTGGTACGTATATATGAGTTGTTTGATGTTTTTGAGTATCTTCACCTTTTTGTGATTTTTACATGGGCTTATGTGCTGACATCTAATGATATTGGTAGGTTGGATTGACGATGGTGGTGGTAGAAAGTGCAAATACATTATTGATATATATTTGTTATGCAGAAGATCCAGTGTCATAGGGGACCATAATTGCTCACCAAGATGCCAAAGATATTAGATCAACGTCTCCAACACAGAATTGCACCAGTACATGAAGGATTGAATGTATATCATAAATAACCTTCTTAGAGTGTTTTGAAAATGTAATGGCTATATAGTTTAATCAATGGTATGCATCGAGTTATAGCTTAATTATGTATCGATTGGATTTGACATAGGTTAAAATTGGATTCTATATAGCTTAATTATGTTTCAATTTATCAAAAATATGTTATATGCATCGAGTTTTGATTGTAGAAATTAAACTAATGCATCTAAGTTTATATATTATTATTTCGAAATATCTTATATAAATCATATCATATTACTTCAGATTTTCATCAAGACATGTGTTATTATGATATATAGTACTATGTACAAAAGAAAATATTAATCTTATGTAAAGATGCATCACAGTACATACTATTAGTACTCATCAGCTCGAATGTTAACATACATTAATATACATCACAACGATGTAAATTAGGTTAACATGCATCACAGTGCATATTGTGAGTACTCATCAACTAGAATGTTAACATTAATCGATATACATCACTATGATGTAAACTTAGGTTAACATGCATCACAGTACATATTGTGAGTACTCATCAACTAGAATGTTAACATTAATCGATATACATCACTATGATGTAAACTTAGGTTAACATGCATCACTGTGCAAACTATTAGTACTCATCTGCATGAATATTAACATACATCGATATACATCACTACAATGTAAACTTATGTTAAGATGCATCGCAATGCATACTATTAGTACTCATCAGCATGCATGTTAACATACACCTATATACATCACTAAAGATGTAAACATATGTTAAGATGCATCGCAGTGCATTCTATTAGTAATCATCAGCTCGAATGTAAATATGTATCAATGTACATCACTAGGATGTGAACCAATGTTAACAAGGACCGCAGTGCGTACTATTAGTCCTCATCAGCTCGAATGTTAACAAATATCAATATACATCACTACAATGTAAACTTATGTTAAGATGCACTACAATGCATACTATTAGTACTTTGCCACATGAGTGTTAACATATATTCATCAGAGTTCAAACTCAAAATTCAATGTTCTTGTAACTTAGTTTTTATCGAAATGGGTTAAAGACAATAAAAAAAATTATCTTCGGATTGTATATTTCGCACTATTTTTGTCAAGATGATGAATGTCATGGTAGATGATGAATGTTAATTTCATCAATAAATTATAACATCTATTAACGAATATTATAATTTGATATTAGTATAGAGGAATGTTATTACTCAATGAACTTTGAAAGTATAAGAACTCAAATTAAATTAAAACATTTATCTATAAATAAATGTTAATTAATATTCATCCAAATGAATACTACCACTTAATATACAATATAATGAATGTTTAGTTATAACCATCGCAAGAATACGACCCTTTAAGCTTGTTGAGCATCCATTAGTTATCAAGTACGTCACATTTTCGTCAAGAACATTTGTCTTTCAATTGAATGGCATTTCATCATAGACTATATCTTTGATATCTATCAATTTTTCACCATCACTCTATTAAAGTTGCACATCAAACTCCATCCCGAAAAGGTAGAAGTTACATATATTGTAGGGTCGTCATTTAGGTGAGTACTTCTGGAATCTGGCTAGATAATCGATTTTCCATGAGAGCACTGCATATGTATGTAGTTAAAAAGTTAACACAAATTTTTTTTAAAAACACATCTAGTCTAGATATATAAATGTACAGCCTGTTCAAATAGTGGATTTAAAATATATAATATAAGTAATAATGCTCATATAAAGTCAGAGACGAGTATTCCAAAAATCACGTAACTGGTACAAACCACTGACCTTTACCAATGAAGGATTAAACAAAACATCCGGAGTCTTGAATCTGTCAGAACCGATCTCTATCATCCTGTTAATCAAACATACTCAATACCTGCAACTGTCTTACATCTCAACATCCCAAGCAGAAAAAAGGGGACCAAACTTGCTGTCCATCAGGAAGTTCATATGTCGTCATCGGGATATTTGAATAAGATGTATCTGAATAGAGAGAAATGCATGATGATCAGCATAGTGAATTTGATGCCTTGATAAAGAACAAACCACCACGTTAGAAAATATGACACGTAACACAACAACCATTAAGGTGCAGATGTAAACAAAAGAAAAAACATGTCCATTCATATGACTTGTCAAGGACCTCAAAGGCTAGGGATTGGAAGCAATAAGGTCTTTAATAACCGTTCATCATACCATTAGTTATTATCAAATTATATGTGTGACCACATCCATAATAACGTCGACCACCACCAGCAGCAAGAGCAAAAGACAACCAAGGACCATCCAAGACATCAACAAACTGGCAGCAACCTTCACGTTACAAATGTAGGCAAATTTGATCACATACTAATTGTGGAAGAAACTTCATTTAAATGTAGGCAAATTTGATCACATACAACTTTGATAGTGAAATGAAATACATTTTCAACCAGAAATCGATTCATGAAATACAAAAAAATCAAGGATTCTAGGTAAATTACAATAATACCTCAGCAAGACCCTTAGGACCATAAACTAACAATTCAACCACCTCAATAACTAGAGCTTCAGGAACCCCAACTCCAAGTAAAGATGCAAACATACGTTTCCTTCCACACTTACTTTTCTTCACACAAACCAACCCTAAACACATCAGAATTCAAGTAGCACAGATCTTCGTTCTAGAATTCCAGCGATAGATAGAACATTTTCACGATTAAATGTAGATTTGATTAAATGAAAATAAAAAAAAAAGTAATAACCAAGATTTGATTGGTATTTTTCTTACCATTTTGTTCTTCATCCAGCTTCAGATTATATTGTGATAATATCTTCACGGTTCTTCATTTAACCTGATGAAATCGATTCTTGTGATGTATTATACTGTTTCAATCGAATGATTGTTGATCAAGTTTGCACTCTAATTGTAGACGAACTTATTTAGTATTTCTTCTACTTTGATACTTCTTTATCACTTTCTACAATTCTTTTTCCTTTATCCAATAAACCTGCCGCCCGCCATTGATGAATCTCCTTATTTTTTATGAATCGTTCGAAAATTGACGAGAGCTTAAACAATTAGATACAAAAATAAATTTCAGAATTCTGAAAACAAGCAAAGATATGGATGAAGAATTACTCGAGTTGCATCATCAATTTTGCTATTCATTGTGATACCCAATGTTGCTGTTATTATCAGAATTTGATATTTATGAGAACATTATAAAAGTCTACAACAAGATTGATGATTTACAAATGCATCATATAAACAATGGTGTTCATTACTTGATAAAGTTCATGAATTTTGAATTTTATTCACGTGAAGTATACTTTCATTATTGCATACAACCTCATATAATTTCGATGGTGAAATTCTTTTTAACCAAGGTAATGTTACTCAACTCAAAAATGATTAACAATGGAATTTCAAGGATATTGAGCATTCATTCTTTTAGTTATCTCTTGTTATATATGAAGTTGAACTATTTTATTTACAGGGGATTCTAGATAAGAGACAAGAATTTGCTATGAAGAGGCTATTAAGGTCATCACACATGCGAATAAGTACTAATAGTATGCACTATGATGCATCTTAACATAAGTTTATATCGTAGTGATGTATATCAATGTATGTAACATGGATGCTGATGAGTACTAATAATATGCATTGCGATGCATCTTAACCTAAATTTACATTGTAGTGATGTATATCGAATATCGATGTATGTTAATATTAATGTAGATGAGTACTAATAGTATGCACTGTGATGCATCTTAACATAAGTTTACATCGTACTGATGTATATCGATAAATGTTAACATTCTAGCTGATTAGTACTAATAGTATGCACTGTGATGCATGTTAACATAATTTATGTCGTAGTGATGTATATCGATGTGTGTTAACATTCATGTCGATGATTACTCAAAGTATGCATTGCGATGCATATTAACATATTAATTTCAAAACTTGAGTTTAAATACTAAATATTCATCATGTAACATTTATATTCATTTCTTTTGGAGAAGGATCAAGAGTGAAACACTTTTTTTCTAAAAAAAGCAATGAAGCGTTTAAAATTCGTCACTCACTATAGTATTCATCATCACTAAATATCTGAAAAAACAGATTCAATATTCTTTATGTAAAGTTAACATTCATCATGGAGAACATTAGACACTACATTATAGTATGTGATACACAATCATAAAACAATAATCATCAATCCATTTTACATTATATATATCACAAATTAGAGATTCATCGTCTAAAGCTACATTCATCATGTTAAGCTTATCACCTCTGTTTATATTCACTTCTATCTCAACCAATTTCATATTTCATTTGTAGAAAGATGAAAGCAAAGAATAAATGAATATGAATCTAAGAAATAATTAGTAAAAATGATTAATTGTTAATTTCTTACCATTTTGTTCTTCCTCGGATCTGATTTATCTTCTAATTTTTCTTCAGATTTTGAGTTTTCGATCCATTAATTGTATCATCATACAACCTGTTTTTGATTTAAATGATCGATTGTTGAAGAAAATCGTTCAATAATCTGTATTTGGATCGTGATGTCAATTGGGTTGTATGCTATGCCCTAATTTTTTGTGAATGAGCGTGACTTTCCTGCAAATCTATTATTATTGCATTTATGTTTTTAATTAGCATATTTACTAAATTACTAGACTGCCCTTCCCCCCCTTTTTTTTTAATGAATGAATCCGACGGCCCAGATTAGCTTCCCCCTTCCCTCAATTTTGTTACTTCCCCCTTGATCACTACCCTATATATATATATATATATATATATATATATATATATATTTTGTAAAGTGTGAGGTAAAGAAGTAAAACATAAAATAGGTAAAAATATATAGTTAGGGATATTTATGTGAGGGTTTAATACGCACAAATATATCAAATTATATTCTAACATTTATCGTATGTAGTAAATTATTCGGGCTTCCATTCTATGTAAGGAACTTGTTATTTCTTTACATTAAAAGTAACTTATAGTACTTTTTTCGCACGTCGACTATATAAGTTGTCATATAGCTTCCATCTACCAATTCCAACTATTAACTCCAGGCCTCCAACTATAAGCTTCACCTATTAACTTCGGCTATAAATTTCAAACTAGTTTTGCAAACACACCCTCCTATGTGTATGCTCAAAAATCACTATATGTTCATTGTTTCAAAATGCAATTTATCAAACTAACCTAAAACCTTGAAATCCTAAATCATTCACGACAATGACAATTGGAGTTCGTAAAAGGAATAAATCATCTATCATTTACTTTGTTATTGATTTTAGCAAAGAGTATGATCTATTGACAAATTACAATATTGATATAAAAGTTTGAATGTGACATTAATTTATTCAATTGTTAGTTTTATACACGAAGTTGGATATCTAAGTAAATAATGGTGTATTGGTAGGATCTTACAATCCGGATCCAATCTTACGATACTGATTCAATCTTACGATTTCGATCTTGCATATAACGATCATACATATATACATATGATCTTGATTTTGACAACCTTGCTTCCGTTTAAAATCTGTCTATGTAAATGATTTATATTCACTATTTCATCCGTCCTAATTTTATAGTTCATGTTTCTTTTTATGGAGATTCCATTATAATTGTATACTTCTAAACGAAGATGTGTATAATTAACAGAAGTTATGTTATTGCCCATAATATATGCATCATATAAGGATGTGTAAAAGTTAAATGTAAAATTGTCATTTTATAATATTTTATAAAATAAAAATAGAGTGTAATGGTTTATATTTGAAGTTAGTTATTTTTTGTTTCAAGACTTTTTATTATTATTTATGTCACATTAATTTTAGGACGATGGATATGGGTGTTCGTGGTTTGTCCGAAACCGTTTAAACCGGTCAAACCGAAGTGATTTGGTCGGTTTGACCGGTTTTATTGTTCATAATTGGTTTAGTTGTTTAGGTTTTCAAAACCGTTATATATGGTTTGGTTTCCGGTTTCAAGATTCAAACTGGCCGTTTAAACCGAACCGGACCATATTATATTTCCTTATATTATTCATTAAGTATGTATATTTAATTTAAAAGATTTATTTGTCTTTAACAAACAAAATTTATATTTGCTTTTTCTATGGTACCCAAAGGTTTTATTTATATTATTCATTAAGTATGTATATCTAATTTAAAAGATTTAGTTGTCTAACAAACAAACTTTATATTTGCTTTTTCTATGGAACCTAAATGTTTCATTTGAAAAGTTGTCAACTTATACAACTAATTAAGTTTAAAATTAAAGATCGTAAAAGAAAACTTTCGATTATGTAACAATGTTATGAAAGTCAATTATCATTAAATGATATTGTTAATTTTTGACCAATACTAGATTATGTATTCATATCTTTCAATAATTTATAAGATAATCATAGTTGCATTTACGTGTATCATCTAATTTAACTATTATTTAACAAAAATTTTATTAAAAATAAATATATATAAAAAATGGTTTAAACCGTCAAAACGCCCGAACCTAACCGCTTTCAATTGTTTGGGTTGGTTTGATTTGACACATTAAATTGAACGGTTTGATTTATGTTAAAGTTTGATTTTAAATTTTAAGCTCAAAACCGGACCATAAATACCCCGTGCTAAATAACATGACGTGTGTAATAATTGTATAAAAACCGAAGCCTCCGTTCAATTACGTGTAATCTCACCATCCACCTACAAATTTCCCAATTCTTCATCGATTGAAACCCTAACTACAGATATACAGGTATCGTACGCTATTCATTTTAATTCTATACAATGAATTCTAGCTATTAATCTCTCTGAAGCGCTTATGACATGGAACCCTACCTGAACGAATTCTGTGATAAGTTATTGTGAAATTTGTGATAACTCGGTAGCTGTATTACAATCATCTTTCTTTTTCTTTAATTGACTGAAGGAACAGAGTAAACTTACACACACACAGAGATATGAATTGCTTGAACTTAGAATTCTTTGAGACTTGCTGAGTTTAGGTTCGATTTCATATTTTCATTGTTAGATACGTGTGTAGCTTGGTGAAGAATTAAGGTGGTTTACAAATGGGATCGTTGCAAGAGAGTTTGAATAGGTTCAAGAAGCAACAAGAGAAATGCCAGTCGACTCTTACGAGCATTGCAGGTTCGAAAACAAGCAATAAGACGACAACAACAACAACGAATTCTGCTCCTAGAGTTGTTCCTGCTAGCACCTTCACCAAAGCGCCTGTTCCTGCGGTTAAGTTTTCTAATGACACGGAGAGGTTGCAACATATTAATAATGTGAGGAAGAGTCCTGTTGGAGCTCAGATCAAACGAGTAATTGATCTACTGTTTGAGGTACAGACCATGCCTGTTTATGTTTGTGCTAAGTTGTTTAGTGCTTTTAGTATCTATTTATTGATTGAAATATGCTCTTGAGCTTTAGAAGAATATGTTAACATTGTTTTCTGTTGCAAAACCTAAGACTGAAGATAATATCTGAGTTCTGATACATGTTAATCAAGAAGCCTTTGAAGAAAGTGATAAAATGGTAACCAGACATACTGGGAATAACCGTCTCATTGCTTGTGCCAAAAAATCAAGAAATGCTTTTGGGTTCTTGAGTTATTCTTGACCATTTATTTAGTATGGTAATAGAATTTGTATGGCCTGGGTGTATCCATGTATTAACAGTATGTATATGATAACTTGTAACTATACATGACAACTTGGTTCCCTCTTTTTCTGTCTCGTTGTATATGAAACATAGACTGTTGGACCATATCATGCTTTGCACATATAATCACTCGAAGATTCTATGGCTAGTTTTTTATAGGACGATGTGTATTTTGTGTGTGTTTTGGACTGATTAACACCAGTTGAAAGTGTGACAAAGAGGTGTCTTCACAACTTCAGGATCATATTTTCTGAAGTTGTCTACAAATGTATTGAAAACGTAAAGTACAACTATCTAAATCAAAATATAAGGTAATGAGATAATGGGTGTAATTGATAGAGTGAGAGAGTCAGATATAAGATATGTATGCGTGAAAACTTTTTCCTTAGAATTATTTTTTGAAAAAAATGAACCTCATAACGTTCCCCTGAGAGTCAAACGGCTTCAAAAACAATTGTAGTCTTTAGACCTGAATAAACAGATTTCTTCGTGTACACCTATTAAAGTTGATTTTTGAACTTCTCTTTGACTCGTATTATGTAGTTCCCTTGTTTTGGACTCCTGCTTTGTAACTTCATTATTCATATAGTACTCACACAATCAGTACAAGTATATAATGTGATACAACAAAGAACATGTTTAAATTATAGATATGACAAGATGAACCACAAGCATATATGATTATATTCTCATGACCATTTCTTAACTAAGCTAGTTGTTCCGTATATACAGTCAAGGAAAGCTTTTACGGCCGAGCAAATAAACGAAGCTTGCTATGTTGATGTCAAAGGCAACAAGGCAGTGTTCGAGAGTTTGGCAAAGAACCCGAAAGTGAATTACGAGGGAAAGTACTTCTCCTACAAGGTAATCCTGATAAATTTTAAGATATATAATATGTTAACCATGCTATCATAAGGGCTTGTGCCGTTTCAAGTGGTACCTCACAATGAGCAGATGTGGTAATTTCGACCCATTTATGTATGTATGGGTCATTTGTGTTTCGTACTTACATTTATCTCAGACAGATCAAACGGGTAAATTATAAAAGATAAAAGCGAACAGTTCAAGAGTTGCCAAATGTTCATTACCAATGCATAAAATCTTTTGATATATCAGGTTTTTATTGGAATAGTTTAGTTTTTGTAATTGTATTTGATAATCTATTTCTTTATAACAAATATATAATTATGGGTAAATTGCAATTTTTGTCCCTTTGATCTTTCCCATTCGCCGATTTTTTCCTTAGAGAATTTCTCTCGCATTTTGTATCCTACAACCTTTTTAAATTTGCAATTTTGTCCTTTTTGTTAAAGCTAACTAATGTAATTTTAAGCCTTGACAAAAAGACCGAACATTAAGTTATGAGCCGGTCAAACCCAAATTGATCCCTTCCGTGCTACAATTTTCCATTTTTACCTGTTACCCAACCCAACTGCCCGGTCATTATTCTACCTCTAGTTACGAGCCATACCAATCATTGTATTTTCGTAGAGATTTTGTCCACTGTGATGGCTTCAAGCATTTACTGAAGTGATTTCAAATTTGCAGTCGAAGCATAATGTTAGAGACCAGAATGAACTTCTACGTTTAATAAGGAAATTTCCAGAGGGTATTGCTGTTGCTGATCTAAAGGATGCCTACCCAACTGTCATGGAAGATTTACAGGTATTTCATGCCTCCTGTGTTTCCACCTTCTGACTGCACATTTTCAACTCGCTTATGAGTTTGCAATGCCCTTAATGAAAGTTCGTTTATTACTTCAGTTGTATGTGACCACTGCTATTCTTAGAAGTTTAACTTGCCCCATTCTGTAGATCAAGTTGGGCTGGAATCTTGATGTTTTCTGCAACTTTAAAACGCCAATTTATCTGTAATAGTTTGAGTTTAATTTATACTCTCGTGTTTGCAACTCAGGCCCTGAAAGCTGCTCGACAGATCTGGCTTCTGTCAAATTTCGATTCTCAGGAAGACATTGCCTACCCAAATGATCCTAGAGTCTCTATCAAGGTTGATGATGAATTAAAATCACTATTTAGGGCTATTGAATTGCCACGAGATATGTTGGATATTGAGCGGGACTTGCAAAAGAACGGTATGAAGCCTGCCACGAACACCGCTAGGAGGAGAGTAATGGCTCAGAATGGCAATATATCAAGTAAACCAAAACAGAAGAAGAAGAAAAAGACTGAGATCAGTAAAAGGACAAAGCTCACCAATGCTCATCTTCCGGAACTCTTCAAAAATCTTACTGGCTAATAGCACCACCACTGACTTCAGTTGGTGTGTATGGATAACCAAGAGTACGATAACAATTATATGATCATATGATGGCTATTTTGTATTTCATGCCTTCTATCTCCTTTGATGGAAATCGTTATAACACATCTTGAGTTTAGATTTTTGTACATGTAAAAGTTTCTTAAGATAATTAAATTAGTTTTCAGAGTAAAATGCTTAAATTTACGTAAGCTTTTGGTTTCTTAAGAGGATCAATGTTTGACACTTTTGGATTAGGGAAAATTTAAGAGACTGATATAGAAAGTTACAGAGAAACTTTATGTAGGTAACGTAATTTTTTTCATCTTTTTATTTTATCTTCCTGCTTACCATTGGAGTTCTTTGATCATCAATCATTAAAAGAACTCTCTCTCACTTACAATCAGTTTCTTTGCGAGTTTGAATTGCTTGAACCGTGCCCAGTACTAATGTACTATCATTTAACTTACACCTTAACCTTAGGCCACTCCCATCCGTTTTCAAATCAGTTCCGCCACCTCAGCGCCACGTTAGACTTTCACAACTGATTCAAAACTGATTCACAACTGATTACCCACTACCAACAATGACTAACCACTTTATTTTTCTGAGCCCCACATTTATTAATATACCACCATTTCTACACTAAAAAAAAGTCACGCGGGTCCCACTTATTCCAACCGATTACAAATCGGTTTACCGATTGAAATCCTAATTGATTAAGAAGTGATTCAACGGATGGCACCACCACTCCAATCGGTTGCCAACCAATTTAAAGTGATTACTCCCGATGGGAGTGCTCTTACTTAATCTTGCATTTAACAATTTCGTAGGTGTATGGGAATTGGATATATTGATATCAAGATTACCAAATCTTAAATTACTCGCATCTCTTACTACAATGGTTTATCACTTGTGATCAATAACACTAATCACTATCTCAGTCCTAATTTTCGATCACTATGCAAGCTAGCTGTGTTTCCAAAGTCCTTATGCGCCATGATTAACCTTGAGCATCTAGATCTATCTAGCAATGAAATCAATGGTCACATTCCAGATTGGGCAGGAGGGATAGGAGGAAGTCGTTTGATTTAAATATCTAATTGAAGCTCTCGCATAACTTCATAAACGCTGTCTCAAGTCCAACGGAAAGGACTCAGTTATTTGTACATTGATTCCAACATGATTAGCGCTCCCTTTCAACCATCCATTTGCAACATGAGTAGTTTTTGGATATGTGCGACAACGCCTTTAATGGATTGATTCCACAATGCACTAGAAAAATCATGAGCTCATCTCTTTAGACTATGAATATGGGAAACAAGTTTCATGACACCATTCCAAATTCTTATAAGGATTGTAAGCAATTAGAGGGGCTTGTATTGAAAGGAAATAACAAAAATCCAATATGTCTCGTGGTGGCTAATCAAAATCAGGTCCTCATGAATTGTAATTAATTGCAGTTTATTCCAGGTTTCATATATTGCTTACTGCTTTTGGTTGTGCTATCTATCTGATTTTGATTATAATCCTGATCTCTTAAAGTAGAATATTAGATCAAACTTTGTAACTTCAACGATCTAAGTGTTTGGTTTTTATGCAGTGACACACGAGTTTCCCAGATTTTCATGGTTGGTTAGCGAGATAGGAGGGGTACAATACGACCCCAACTGTAAGATTTGACAAACTGGTCTCACTTGTTTATCTTTTATCATCACTTTAGATCTTGACATGTTGTCATTCTTCCTGTTGGCTGAAAGTTGAAATGAAGGAAGGTGCAAAATATAAAATTTGAACAACTGGAATTATGCCATAGGCTATGGGCTTGGAAATGGCAGTCCGTAGAGACCCATCGTTCAATTTTTGTCTAGAACTGGCACAAAATTTCCAGGTCTGCTGATGTACTAAAAGTTATTGCTTTATCAAATATCAAGTATATAGACTTCGGATTTGAGTTGCAAACAATGTAATTTGTGGTGTCGCGTGAAATCTCAAAAAAATTATGGTTTAAGAACTTCCTTAAGATTAACGTTTAGTTATTCATTAGTATTAGATCATACCCAATGGTGACTGAAACCGACTGACTACGCCAGCACCACCTTTTTCTGAAACTGACTGACATTGTCATCAGTAACTTCGTCACCTTAATTTTGGGCCCACGTTTAACAATATCCATTTATTTATATACACGCACCGAAAAAAGCGAAAAAAAAAAACTGAAGGGGCCGTCGGATATCAGACGGAAAAAACCTACGGACCGGTGCCATCAGTGTCAATCCCGTCGGTTTCAACCGACGATACCGTTGGATGTGGTCTTATTATTATCCGCGTATACTCTCTCCTGTTAGCCGAACTAGTGTAACGCTCTCATCTTCAAAATGACATTGTTGTATACATGTAAGAAGTTAAAACCAATTGACCAGCATGAAAGTAAATTCCTCTATTTCAAAGCCAACAAATTAAGGGTGTGTTTGGCAACAACGGGCTGGAGCTTGTGGATGGAGCTGATGCTGGAGCTGGAACTTGGGGCTGGAGCTGGAGCTTGAGCTTCTATTCAAAAAGCTTCTTGTTTAAGGGCTTATGTGGGCTTATTTTTTCAAAAAACCCCATTTTTTTTATGTTGCCAAACAATGCTTATAGCTGGGGCTTATAAAATATAGAAGCTAAAGCCCTCAAAAATCCGTATAAACCCCTCGTCCAAACACACCCCAAGTTACATGTCTGAAAGGTGATACCAAAATTGCAATATGTCAGAAATTGAACTTGTATAACCAAAGTCTAAAAAAGTATGTCTTCGAAATTCAATGAATTAGAATTGGTTAAATTCTACCGTTACCTAGACTATTCATGAACTAAAGTATTCATCAATTTCCCTTAACTTTATAGTAAGTATACAATTTAATACTACCATAAAATAAGATAAAAATCCGCAATATCTTATGCTTTCCCTCCGTCCTGATTATATTGTCCATCAACAAAAATTATTGAATTTTAAATAGAGTACGTAAATATCATATTTGCCCTTATATATATTAAAGGCAAGTTTGAATTAAAATATATAAGAGATGAGTTATTGAGAATAATAAATGATAGTTTAATGATTTTTTATAGTTACTTTTTGAAAGTGAACAATTTTTTCAGACAAAAATAGTAAGGTAGACAAAAATAGTAAAGTAGAGAGTAAATTTGGGATGAAAGGATACATATGTCTTCTCATTTAAAAAGAGAAATAATATCACATTAATATTTTTCCCGTTTCTTCCCAATATAGCGTACTAGATAAATTTACATGGATAACACTTAGTTCTTCTAAGACTCCAGAGTTTTATAGACCTTTCAAAAGGATGGTGGAAGAATCTTGAACCATCCTACGTGTTTAAGTATCTCCCTTGTCATAAGTAGAGATTATCATGTAAATAAGTATGATATGAGCTTTAAAGAATAAACTCTGTCCATTAGATTTTATATATCTGTAGGGTGCATTTCAAATGTAGAATTCTATTTAAAGGGTGAGACCTCATTTACCCAAACGACAATAACCTATCGAAAATAACGGAAACAAAGCGAAAATCAATGGTTCATATTTTCATTTTACGATTAACAAAAATTTTGGGTTCGGTTTGGCTTTGTCCCAAAAACCTTTGAGTCTCCCTAGCTTCAAGACACCAGCATAACCTTGTCTCTCATACCAAATGTTGGAAGAAAAATCAACAACCTTCAAAGGTAGCAGGGAATAACGGCTCAAAGAAGTTAAGAAACCACACATGTGACCTCAAACATTAAACCTATATTAACTACAAATGAGCAAGGAAGAATGTACTGTTGGAAAATTTAGTGAAACAATGTGAGTTTTCACTAACTTTGAACACATAATATTATATGTATGTATAGTACATATAAATATTTGTTTACGTATTTGTGTCCTCCTTGATGAGAGCTTCGATATAAGATATCATGTGTCCAAATTGGAGCTAATATGAATGAGATATCGATTCACAAAGTTAGACATTTGATGTATAGTTTGGTGGGTTCGAGTTTGTCCCACATCGGTAGGTGAACCAAACCTACAGGTACCAACCAAACTATAAATAGAGGTGTCTAGGTTCTATTCTAAAACACACAAATCACAACCTTTTTCATTAAAGGAGATGTTAGTACTCTCCGATGAAATCTCGGGCAGTGTCAGTCAAGTCCGGCAGTACAAGCTGCTTCGGCCGTTGTACCCTGGGAAACAGACGACGTGTAGACGGCGAATCTGTTTTAAGGAAACCGTGTCCAACATGGACCTCGGTCTTCTTTGAATAAGTTTGTTAAGGCGTCGATCTTTTTTATGAGATAAGTTTTATTACCTATCTCTCGTATTTATGTGTTTTACTTTTAATTATTTTTTATTCGTTTGTTTATTATTTATATTATTTTATGTATACTTGTTTGTAACTCTAGTGAGTTACATCTTATAAATATTAATAATATATTGAATTTATATTCGGGTACGCAATATTTTACCTACAAACTTAAAACAGATTGTTAAATATTATCCGAACATGATTTCATAGAAACTTTGTTTGTTTCTTTTGGAAAACGAATTGTATGAAACAATTTCTAAAAGCGTTGTTTAAAACATACTGTGAACAATTTTTAGTACGGATTATGTGTGATTTAGTTTCGATAACCGTATATGATTGGGACTGGGATGTTGAGTCAAACGAAATTGTATGGTTCTGTTAATAAACAGACTTATAATTTTGGTTAATATATGAAACAAGTTAGATTTCATATTTTATAACTAATTTATTGGAACTAGAAGATTCTACTTGCTTTAACTCATGTTTTGTAATGTTTCAATAGCAAGTTTGATAAATTGTAACAAAACGTTAACATTTAATTGTAGCACCACATATGGCTACACTCTTTTGTAAGACTACGTAAATGTCATTTAATTGTTAACTTTTAATCACATGAGGCAAGCATTTGAAAGATTAATTAATGGGTAATTGGGTACACCATTTTGTAAATATGGTATGATTGGTTAAATTATTTGGGTATTACTTACTTGGGTATGTGACTTACTTAAGCCAAGATAATATTTATTGCTATATATATTTTATTACTTATGGAAAGTGTAATCAGATATTTTAATTCTTTGAATGGATTTGATCAACGTCAAGTGAAATTTTGATTCTTCCAAATCATGTATTCTTCTAAAAACATTGGTAAAACAAGAGTTTTATATTTTTGTTGATGTACTTTATGTGATTCGGATAGTTTCTGAAACATGTTAGATTTCAGAATTAAAATCTTCGTATATTGAATCGAAATTTTAGAATCGTGTTTGTATATGTTAGAAATTTGGATACGTAACCTATTTTAGCGTAAGTTCTATAAATCAAGTACTTTAAATACTTTGGAACTGATTGTCTCGTTACGTTGATCACTTTGAAATGTCCACTTTAATTACTCAAATATGAATTTCACTAACATATGGATGTTCGAAACCAATTTGGAATTGTGCTTTTAATCAAGTTCAATTCGGAGTAACTTTTGATATTATTTCACTTTATTCGATGTATATTTTTTTTAAGACTTTGAAATGTTAAACATCGTTTAAGTCCAAAGTGAAATTGTTATATGAACAAGATCTATTAACAGAATTATTATATGGTTTAAATAATTTTGTTAAGTGATTATTATTAAGAGCGTATTCATATTGATTAATGAAGTTTAATTCAAAACTTGGTTTGATTGTAATGGTATTATAATGATTTAAATCGTTGTTCTAATTGAATAGAAATGGTGAACATTATACGATACTACTCTAGAAGAGGTAGTTGTTTGTTATTTGCTTCAATGAGCTTTAAAATATACTAGTAGCTTACTACTCTAGAAGAAGTAGTGTTTATCATTGTTTCTATAAAAGGTTATTGATTTCTCAAGTTATATACCTTTATATGAAACGTTATATAAGTTTGTGGATGTCGAGAACTTGGGAGTACTGAAGTTTACACCACAAAAGCGATGAAGCTACTGTGGGAACTATCTCAGGGTGTATAATCCTGGTAGGACTATTGATACTTGAGGATGGTTTTTTGGGGCAACTACTCTTGTGTAGTTTTGGATCTAATTATATTAACGATCAAGCCCTCTAGAAAAGTGATGACACTTTGAGGGAGGGGTCGTATAGTTTTTGAAAGAAATAGAAGTGTACAACTCCCATGAACATGTGTTGTTTGAGAAATATAATTCAAACAGATTGGTTGAATATTTATTATATTCAAATTATGAGGTTCAATATCTTTTGTGAAAATAGTTAACATATGTTAAACGGTCTACTACTCAAGATAGAAGTAGTTTTGTTAACTATTTAATAAAACTTTAGAATGATTTTATTCATTGTTCTAAGTTTTGTAATGAGATAGTGGACTATGAGCACCAACTGGGGTTGTAGACCACAAATGGCTATTATTGGAACTCTATCATGGATGTAGTTCTTTTATATCATATATGTATGTATAATTGTGTGTTCGAGATGGTCCTTGATGTCAGGGATGCCACATGCTTGTGGAAACCGATTTAAGACTTATGAGACACTCGAGAGACTGTTGCCACTTATTGACGTCCATTGGTAATGAGAATTGTGACTGTAGAAACTGAGGTTATCTGTAATATAGACCTTGCTCATGAGGATGTTCTTAATGTTTTCCTCAATTACAAAGGGAATTAAATTTGCTAGCAAGTTGACTGCAGATTGCTACTTCATACTTCTAGATAATGGATTTATTTTCAGAGGCAAAAGTGGACCTATAGGGTTTTGCCTGCGGAAGTATTGTTGGAGGATCGTTTCAAATCGGTTTAGCCGAGGGACATAGTTATGATGATTAAACATCTGATGAAGATGAATATGACATATCCGATGAGGACGTTGTTGAGATTTTGAACATATTAGATGATGAAGAGGTGATAGACATATCAGATGATATGATGACATCATTGTATTATGTGATGATGATGATGTGTATTTAGACTAAAATAATTTTCTTTCTAGTTTTGTCTAGGTTTTGATATTTATCCATTATAATATTTTAGAATATTATTTCAGATTTAAGCTTGATTGGATTAATGTAATGAAATAAACTAGTTATAGTTTATTACTTGATTATTTTGAAACATAAATATTTTGTATTTTTCTGTGACATTTAAATCAACCAATGGACATGGATATATAATGAGTATGTGAAACAACCATGGGTTGACCTATGACAAAAGAAGAAAATCGTTTGAGTTTAAATTTCTAACAAATAATTAAAGTCATAACTGTCACACCCCCACCTCAGAGCGGAACCATGGGGGCGTGAGAGCGACAGCATGGAATCACAATCACACATTATAATCAACAACTTGCATTTCATAAAAGAAAGTAGTTTAACACATTGGAGTTTACAAGTTTTTAAACAACAAAAGTCGCTGAACACGGAAAATGATATCCGTAAACTCCATGCTTTTATTTGCTTCACACTGTGATTCCATAAGGTGAATGCATCCAAAACCATGCACTTAATTACCAGAGAAAACACACTAAAAGACGTCAACAAAATATTGTTGGTGAGTTCATAGGTTTATGACCAAACCAATATAAAGTGGACCACAAGATTTCAGTTTATAAAATAATGCATTACAAATTGCCATATGCCTTGAGTAACTCTGCCTTAACTGTAAAAGTAACCCCATATGAACTAGTGTCCTATTTCATACACTAATAAACCTCAAATATTAAACGCCCGGTTCCCGGGTCCAGAACAGCTGAAAACCCCCGAACGGGATTGTCAATCCCGATAGTACTATCTTTAACATTCGCGCATAAGATTAACGGCTCAAGCATGAGGAATTTATGTTTAGTCATAAGCAATTTAGTAACAAAGTTTAACACTTGTGTCCATGAAAAGTAGTGTGTAATCTCACCCCAAAACAGTTAAACAGTTTAAAAATGGGGCTATGAAAGCTCACCTTGTAGCAAGTGATAAAAGTTGATGACGAAAGACTTAAGCGAGGTCTCGAGTAGTCTCGAACCCTATATAAATTAAAGAAATGTTTTAATGACCTTGTTAAATATATTAATCTTAAAATTAATATGTTTCTTGTACATCTTTAAGTGTTTTAAACCTTATTAATCAACTTAATTATATACTTGTTAATAGTCATTTTAATTTGTATACTTTTAATAACACTTTTTAATAAGATACTTAAAATACTTCAAATAGTTACATTTTCATGTAAAATATTTATTTATAGTTTCAAGATAAAATTACCAATTGATTAACTTGTTAACTATATTTATAGAGATGTTCATTTTTTATAACAACTACTTAAATGGTCAATTTAGTATCACTTATAATTATATTTTACTTTAATGGCTAAGTTATCATAATTTTTACTAAGAGCCATTACCATATATATTAGTAACATGTTTTAACATTTTAAGTCACCTTTAATAATATTTTTCTACATGTCATCTTATGTAGTATACTTTCAAGTTACTAATTATATTATCAATTTTACTAAAATGACTTAATGTGTATTTCCTATACCACTTTGAAAAATATTTTTCTAATCACTTAAGACTTACATGACAATTTTAGTGTCATTTCTAATTAAAAAGACTTAATATTTCATGTTGCCTTTAAAATGTCTATAGATTCATTAATTCACTTACATGACCAACTTATGTATCATTACTATTTACATTTTATCCATGAATATTTCTATCCAATTTGTTACAACACTTTTATTTATATTATCCAACATAGGCTAATATAGTCTTATATACTTTAAAATGGTCTATGTAGTACTTAATTGATATTTATAAGCATTTTAGCTACACATTTTTATAACATAACAATTTTATCTATTTTATCAACTATCCTTTTTTTTTTTACATGTCATTTTAATAGCAAAAATGTCTATAATTTACTTATAACCAACTTAACTCATTAAAAGTGTCATGAACTTACAAGTACCTTGTGACCATTTTTAATATGTTTTTGAGTATATTATGTTCCAAATATTTCATATATCTTGTATAAAGTAACCATTCTATATGTATCATTTTATGATCATATTATGTATATGTTAATATATTCACTTTTTATTATGTCAACTTTGTAGATAACTTTGCTAAACAATCATTTATAATATGTCATGAAAATAAACCACATTCTACCATATTCAAATTTAGTCATGGTAAGTTTATATAATTTATAAAACTCATTTTGTATGTCAACCTTTTCTTGATTATCAAAGTTGTAGTAATGACATGTAGTATGTCATTAAAATGCTAGTTTAAAATGATGACAAAGTTTATAGTTTAGAAATAGTTTTGTGATCAATATTTCTATGGTTTATCTATCAACACCAAGCCCCCACAAATAGAATTTTATTGAACAAGGAAAAGTTTTCTTACACAAGAAAGAAATGAACAAAGAAAACTAGTGTATAGCCACACTTAAGTTTTTGTGATGGCAAGATGAAAGATACACTTGAGAGCTTGACTTCAAAGCTTGAAAACTCTTTTTATAACCCAAAATGATCAACCCTTTATCACCTTAATCACCACCAAAAATCATCCTTTAAACCTCCATGAACACCTTAGATTATAGCTTTCTTGACTTAGTATAATACTAGCTAGATAAATTCTCCTTTTCTTGATCAAAAGCTCTTATTTTCCCATGGTTATTATGATGATATATTAACTAAGGATGGAGAGTTATCACTCTTGTAAGAGTGTGTAAGTATGTTGGGTAGTAAAATGTTAGTGAATGAAAGATAAATGTTTAGAAAATGTAGTCTTATTTGATGCCCCCATGAGTTGTACTATTTTTAGCAAGAAATAAAAGACAAGTGTCCTAAAATGTAACAAGTGTTCTCATGACTAATCACTTGCTTAATGAGTCATCAAATTTAGTGGCTAAAATGAGTTAGAGATAGACAAGTGTATAAAGTTAGTCAAATATGTAACCTAGGAGTAACATGTGTTAAGTATAATTTATGAGTCATATCTTCATTTTTCTTGTATAATTAATAGACTTCATGGGGAGGGTAGAATTGTCCTTTCATTGTATCAACTTATACAATATATATGATTTAATTGTTACATGTTTTAATTAAGTGTTTGTAAGGTATTTATAAGGTTTAAGGATTTATTTGATAAGTTAAGGTCATCAACATTTTGTGAACAATTTAGACAAATTGTTTGGTTGTTGCAAGTCTTTTCGTCTTTCGTCATTGATAAAAATGTCACCCTAAGGTGCTAAAAGGCATTCTAAAAATGCTAAATTGTTGAATATAGAAGGAATGAACAAGTCTACATTCATGAATTTAAAAAAGTTACATGCCCTAGCTCAAACGTTAAAACCCTAGTCATAGAAGAACGTTAATTCGAAAAATTGCAATTGTTATAGTATTTACCCGTTAATGAGAGTTTCGTCCCGAAACTCAGGCTGTGACTCCTTCTAGAGAAGGGAATAAATGCGGGTATTTTAGTTTAAATTGATCTTCGCGTCCCAAGTGAATTCGGGTCCGCGCCTGGAGTTCCACCGAACTTTGACTATTGGAATTTTGCTTCGTTTTAATTGTTTGACCTCTCGGTCCATGATTTCAACGGGTTCTTCGATGAAACGAAGCTTATTGTTTATTTGAAGCTCTTCTAATGGTATGACGAGGTTTTCATCAGACAGACACTTTTTGAGATTTGAAACGTGAAATGTGTCATGAATGTTGCTGAGTTCTTGAGGCAATTGAAGTCGATAGGCCACGGGGCCTATCTTTTCGATTATTTCGAAGGGTCCTACATATCTAGGAGATAATTTTCCCTTCTTGCCAAAGCGTACTACTCCTTTCCAAGGCGAAACCTTGAGTAGTACCCGATCGCCTATATTGAATTCTAAGGGTCTCCGTCGGTTATCAGCATAACTCTTTTGGCGGTCACGAGCAGCTTTTAGTCTTTCCTTGATTTGGATTAACTTATCAGTAGTCTCTTGAATGAGCTCTGGCCCGATAATTTGGCTTTCTCCTATCTCAGTCCAGCATAAAGGAGATCTGCACTTCCGTCCGTATAGTGCTTCGAATGGAGCACATTTAATGCTGGCATGGTAGCTATTATTGTAAGAGAATTCGACAAGCGGTAAATGACTGTCCCAATTACCACCAAAGTCAATCACACATGCTCTAAGCATGTCTTCCAGGGTTTGAATAGTACGTTCGCTTTGCCCATCCGTTTGAGGATGATAAGCCGTACTCATGTCCAATCGCGTGCCTAATGCCTTTTGCAGTGACTGCCAGAATCGTGATGTGAAACGACTATCACGATCAGATATGATGGATATAGGCACTCCATGTTTTGTAACGATTTCATTTATGTAGATTTTTGCCAATTTCTCCATATGGTAATTTTCACGGATAGCTAAGAAGTGAGCAGATTTGGTTACCCGATCAACAATAACCCAAATAGAGTCATGACCACTAGTGGTACGAGGTAATTTAGTGATAAAATCCATGGTAATATTTTCCCATTTCCATTCAGGGATTTCTGGTTGTTGTAAGAGACCAGAGGGTTTTTGATGTTCTGCTTTGACTTTGGAGCATGTTAAACATTTTCCAACATAGATGGCTATGTCCTTCTTCATTCCAGGCCACCAGTATAGATCCTTAAGATCATGATACATTTTATCTGCTCCTGGATGGACAGAGTACTTGGATCTATGGGCCTCGGATAGGATTAAATCTCTAACACCTCCTGATAATGGTATCCAGAATCGTTCTACAAAGTATAAGATACCATCTTCCTTCTTTTCCATTTGTTTCTCCATCCCACGCAGCATTTCTTTGGATAGATTTTCTTCTTTGAAGGCTTCTAATTGAGCTTTGAGTATCTGATCCTTGACATTTGATTGGATTGTCATACTCATTGCCCGAACTCGTTTTGGTTTAATTCTTTCTTTTCGGCTCAGGGCGTCAGCCACCACATTTGCTTTGCCTGGGTGGTATCGAATCTCGCAGTCATAATCTGAGAAAAGTTCGATCCAACGCCTTTGCCTCATGTTGAGTTCTTTTTGATTGAAGATGTGTTGAAGGCTTTTATGATCAGTGTAAATTACACTCTTAGTACCATACAGGTAGTGCCTCCAACATTTTAATGCAAACACTACAGCTCCAAGTTCCATATCATGTGTGGTATAATTCTTTTCATGTTTCTTTAGTTGCCTGGACGCATACGCAATCACTTTCCCCTTTTTCATTAGAACACATCCCAGTCCTTGATTCGAAGCATCACAGTATACCACAAAATCATCAGATCCATCTGGAAGAGCTAAAATTGGTGCATCACATAGAGAGTTCTTCAGTGTTTGGAATGCAACTTCTTGATCTTCACCCCAGGTGAATTTCTTGTCGTTTTGAGTGAGTAGGGTGAGAGGTTTGGCAATCTTTGAAAAGTTAGCAATAAATCTTCGGTAATATCCCGCTAGGCCAAGAAATGAACGAATTTCTGTTGGCGAAGTAGGAGCCTTCCAATTCTTTACTGCTTCTACTTTACTAGGGTTCCTATTATTTCTTAACACAACACACTACAACGATTGACCCTTATTTAGAGTCGTCCTTCTTTCCATCAATTAGTTTTTGAACTAGTTCCTCCAAATTAGCCATTTTTGCATCCATTTCACCTACCTTTTTCCTTAGCACATTTAGGTCGACTAAGTTGTCATTGACCTCATGCATTAAACCCCCAAGCGACTGACGGGTTTCAATTAACTTAAGATGTAGATTATTAACCTCCTGATCTCTTGCTTCTAATGTTGTCATGGTAGGCATATCCATAAGGGTATCCTCAATGAGATCAAGTCTGTCATCTTGTCTTGCTCCATGAGCAACCAAGATGGGAATAGTATAGTGAGGAGGTTCATGGGTGATCGGAAATTGAGCCTTGGATGATTCTCCTAGTTCTGGTTGGGATGGAAATATGTCTAGTTTTCTCCATTTTCCAAGGATTTCTTGAACTTTATTGAATTTAGTATCTGGTGGAGGAATAGGCTCTTTTAATGGATCACTAGATGGTGCAGATTTTACCGGTGCTTTACCCCGGTTATTTGAGTCAGCAGTTCTTTTTAGTGGAATCCTAAATTTGAGAGTTCCAGGAATATGGTATGGTGATGGTAATGGTGCCCCTACTCTTGATTCTTCTGATTCTACTTCTGGTTCAGATTCTGGTACATATTCTTCAGGCTCAGAGGATGATGAATTATGGTTTGGTGAAACTGGTGGTGAAACTGGTGCTAATTCCATTTCATCCTCGGAATCAGAGAGTATGATGATAAGTGGAATCGACATGGTCTGTATTTAAAGTCTTGGTTAGTATAGCTTAATCTTAAGTATAACTTAAAACTTAAGTATATAAAACACATAATAGTATAATAAGCACATATAATTTCTATGACTTAACACGTAGAGCATATATCCTAGGGCATGTATTTCATGAATGCATGTGATGAGATGCTTGTTTGAAAATCTTTTCCTTTTTGTTTGAAAAAAAAAAACTGTTATAGTTTAAGTTCATTAAATCAACTTAACGAAAATCCATTCTTAAGTTTAGTTAATGCAACTTAGTTCACTATAACATGTGCTCTGATACCAAGTCTGTCACACCCCCACCTCAGGGCGGAACCATGGGGGCGTGAGAGCGACAGCATGGAATCACAATCACACATTATAATCAACAACTTGCATTTCATAAAAGAAAGTAGTTTAACACATTGGAGTTTACAAGTTTTTAAACAACAAAAGTCGCTGAACATGGAAAATGATATCCGTAAACTCCATGCTTTTATTTGCTTCACACTGTGATTCCATAAGGTGGATGCATCCAAAACCATGCACTTAATTACCTGAGAAAACACACTAAAAGACGTCAACAAAATATTGTTGGTGAGTTCATAGGTTTATGACCAAACCAATATAAAGTGGACCACAAGATTTCAGTTTATAAAATAATGCATTACAAATTGCCATATGCCTTGAGTAACTCTGCCTTAACTGTAAAAGTAACCCCATATGAACTAGTGTCCTATTTCATACACTAATAAACCTCAAATATTAAACGCCCGGTTCCCGGGTCCAGAACAGCTGAAAACCCCCGAACGGGATTGTCAATCCCAATAGTACTATCTTTAACATTCGCGCATAAGATTAACGGCTCAAGCATGAGGAATTTATGTTTAGTCATAAGCAATTTAGTAACAAAGTTTAACACTTGTGTCCATGAAAAGTAGTGTGTAATCTCACCCCAAAACAGTTAAACAGTTTAAAAATGGGGCTATGAAAGCTCACCTTGTAGCAAGTGATAAAAGTTGATGACGAAAGACTTAAGCGAGGTCTCGAGTAGTCTCGAACCCTATATAAATTAAAGAAATGTTTTAATGACCTTGTTAAATATATTAATCTTAAAATTAATATGTTTCTTGTACATCTTTAAGTGTTTTAAACCTTATTAATCAACTTAATTATATACTTGTTAATAGTCATTTTAATTTGTATACTTTTAATAACACTTTTTAATAAGATACTTAAAATACTTCAAATAGTTACATTTTCATGTAAAATATTTATTTATAGTTTCAAGATAAAATTACCAAACTATATTTATAGAGATGTTCATTTTTTATAACAACTACTTAAATGGTCAATTTAGTATCACTTATAATTATATTTTACTTTAATGGCTAAGTTATCATAATTTTTACTAAGAGCCATTACCATATATATTAGTAACATGTTTTAACATTTTAAGTCACCTTTAATAATATTTTTCTACATGTCATCTTATGTAGTATACTTTCAAGTTACTAATTATATTATCAATTTTACTAAAATGACTTAATGTGTATTTCCTATACCACTTTGAAAAATATTTTTCTAATCACTTAAGACTTACATGACAATTTTAGTGTCATTTCTAACTAAAAAGACTTAATATTTCATGTTGCCTTTAAAATGTCTATAGATTCATTAATTCACTTACATGACCAACTTATGTATCATTACTATTTACATTTTATCCATGAATATTTCTATCCAATTTGTTACAACACTTTTATTTATATTATCCAACATAGGCTAATATAGTCTTATATACTTTAAAATGGTCTATGTAGTACTTAATTGATATTTATAAGCATTTTAGCTACACATTTTTATAACATAACAATTTTATCTATTTTATCAACTATCCTTTTTTTTTTTACATGTCATTTTAATAGCAAAAATGTCTATAATTTACTTATAACCAACTTAACTCATTAAAAGTGTCATGAACTTACAAGTACCTTGTGACCATTTTTAATATGTTTTTGAGTATATTATGTTCCAAATATTTCATATATCTTGTATAAAGTAACCATTCTATATGTATCATTTTATGATCATATTATGTATATGTTAATATATTCACTTTTTATTATGTCAACTTTGTAGATAACTTTGCTAAACAATCATTTATAATATGTCATGAAAATAAACCACATTCTACCATATTCAAATTTAGTCATGGTAAGTTTATATAATTTATAAAACTCATTTTGTATGTCAACCTTTTCTTGATTATCAAAGTTGTAGTAATGACATGTAGTATGTCATTAAAATGCTAGTTTAAAATGATGACAAAGTTTATAGTTTAGAAATAGTTTTGTGATCAATATTTCTATGGTTTATCTATCAACACCAAGCCCCCACAAATAGAATTTTATTGAACAAGGAAAAGTTTTCTTACACAAGAAAGAAATGAACAAAGAAAACTAGTGTATAGCCACACTTAAGTTTTTGTGATGGCAAGATGAAAGATACACTTGAGAGCTTGACTTCAAAGCTTGAAAACTCTTTTTATAACCCAAAATGATCAACCCTTTATCACCTTAATCACCACCAAAAATCATCCTTTAAACCTCCATGAACACCTTAGATTATAGCTTTCTTGACTTAGTATAATACTAGCTAGATAAATTCTCCTTTTCTTGATCAAAAGCTCTTATTTTCCCATGGTTATTATGATGATATATTAACTAAGGATGGAGAGTTATCACTCTTGTAAGAGTGTGTAAGTATGTTGGGTAGTAAAATGTTAGTGAATGAAAGATAAATGTTTAGAAAATGTAGTCTTATTTGATGCCCCCATGAGTTGTACTATTTTTAGCAAGAAATAAAAGACAAGTGTCCTAAAATGTAACAAGTGTTCTCATGACTAATCACTTGCTTAATGAGTCATCAAATTTAGTGGCTAAAATGAGTTAGAGATAGACAAGTGTATAAAGTTAGTCAAATATGTAACCTAGGAGTAACATGTGTTAAGTATAATTTATGAGTCATATCTTCATTTTTCTTGTATAATTAATAGACTTCATGGGGAGGGTAGAATTGTCCTTTCATTGTATCAACTTATACTATATATATGATTTAATTGTTACATGTTTTAATTAAGTGTTTGTAAGGTATTTATAAGGTTTAAGGATTTATTTGATAAGTTAAGGTCATCAACATTTTGTGAACAATTTAGACAAATTGTTTGGTTGTTGCAAGTCTTTTCGTCTTTCGTCATTGATAAAAATGTCACCCTAAGGTGCTAAAAGGCATTCTAAAAATGCTAAATTGTTGAATATAGAAGGAATGAACAAGTCTACATTCATGAATTTAAAAAAGTTACATGCCCTAGCTCAAACGTTAAAACCCTAGTCATAGAAGAACGTTAATTCGAAAAATTGCAATTGTTATAATAACATTGAACACGTCATGATAGTATGTGTTCTTGATTAAGATATGTTTCTACATTTATGACATGACTTTGATTTGATGAAATTTTAATTGTATTATAGATGTATAATAATACATGTGTTTATTATCACATTTGTGAAATTTGACATGATAGACGAATCTATCATCATTGGTATCCAAGCACAGAATGATCTAATTCAATTCTATTGTAGGATTTTATGTGTCTTGACAATGTTTAGTGTCAAGATAAACCAATAAGATTTATGATCATTCCACGGGAATATATTCATAATTAATTGGTATTGGTAGGTAGTCCGGGTTGACTACAATATGATAGAGCGATAACGTGATTCATTACAGTTAGATAATGAAATTTTGCTCTCACCAACTTCAAGAAAGAATGATTTATTTGGAATATCTATTGTATAAAGTTGGTGCAAATTCGGATATCAATTATATTTGGGTTTGATTTCGAATGATGGAAAAGCTGGATGAAAATTTGAATACGTGTCTTATGTAAATAAGAACATATAACTCGGATTGTTATAATATTCCTGTACTTGGGATATTATAGTTCAGAATCGATTTTGTTTAACATAATGTTGATATTACACAAAATATGAGAGTAGATTTCTTGTAACAAAATGGCTATGAGTCGGAATGATGCATCTTCCGTTCATATGGTTAAGTCTTTGAAGTCTATAGCATGCTAGACTTAGACTAATTAATTATAATCATCTGCAGTGATTAAAGTTAACGTCGAATATTCCAAGTTGTGTTTGGAAATTATGTAAACAAAATCAGTTTATGTCATTCAGTGATAGAAAGAATTTGATATGTTGTGAAATCAAATTGATTAAGACAATGATGCAATATTGTTTTCATGATTAATCTGGAATTCAGTTAAAATAAATCCTAGAGAACTATAGACATAAAGATGTATATCTTTTGTTATAATATCTTGGGATTTGAATTGTCTAACTGGAACTCGGATTTAAGAGCGCTTATTCGAGTGTTGCATCTTTATTAAGATGCTTACATTCTATGTTTCTAGGTCAAACCTAGATTTTAACTAAGAATTGCTCTGAATATGAGAAAGTTTTAATTTACTTTCTAACGGCATTTAAATTGAATCATATGTGAAAGTATGAGATAGATGACAATATGCAAGACATGTGGGAGAAGTCAAGATAGATAATACTTTTTGTACAAATTGAAACCATAATAGACATTTTTATTAAAAGGGATGACATTTCCCAGAATAGTATAAAAATGTGGGGGTGTCTTGCATTTTGATATGGAAAGACTCGAATTCTATTTGATCAAGTGTTGCACACAAGGATCATTAGAATTGATTGGATGAGGTATACAAATGTCATAAAGAAATATGTATACAAGGGCCATAAAACGAGTCATAAAATTTGAAGGTAAGTAAATAAGAGTATTGCAATATTATGGAAGAATTCCAATCGTGTTAAAGATGTTCATCCTACTTACCTATTGTACAAGTGGAAAGATATTACAGGTTAAAGTGGAGATATGACTTTACAATCAAGTGAGAATTGTAATGACTAATTAAGATTGTCATAGTCAACATAATACCACTAGAACAACTGATCTCTTTGTAGGTTATCTTTGTTAACTTTGTTAAGTTAATTGATAACATTTCGGATCCAACAACCATACGGTTGAGAAGAGATCATGTTGTGGAATGAGACTAAAGCCCTTTCAAATATGGTTTATACGAAGGAAACCTAACTTAGTTGACTGGAGATCCCAAGATCTAGGTTCAATAGGACAACCTAATTGTATAATCTAAGGGAGATCACTGTGGGGGAGTTCTTAAACCTCCAAACAACCATTTGAGGGAGTTATTTAAGTTCCTAATCCATTCCAATAAATAACAGTGATAATGACATGAGGCTAAGCTTTTGGATTTTAATGATTTTTGTATAACTACAAGGTATTAAGTTATAAAGAATCACCTATGTGAGAGAGAAGTGTGGTCGCTTCGAAGGGAAATGTGGGAGGCGCAATTCCTAAGAGCTCTCGCAGAACCAGGCTAGTGTTTCAGGACCATAATGAACACAACTATGAGGACTTGACTTTGTCAGGGAGAATCATGTGTGAAGTGTATTGTCGTCTACACAAATGGCAGATCAGTTCAAAGACATCGCAGTCTACTGACAGCTAGGAGACTAAGTATATTTCATAAGGGAAGGTTCAAAGGGTAACACCTACATATCCTATGCAAAATTCAACCGTTGAGATTTCATTGGAACTTTAGTGTGCTTTCAATCGGTATTCATTCATGTGGGGGATTGTTGGAAAATTTAGTGAAACCATGTGAGTTTTCACTAACTTTGGACACATAATATTATATGTATGTATAGTACATATAAATATTTGTTTACGTATTTGTGTCCTCCTTGATGAGAGCTTCGATATGAGATATCATGTGTCCAAATTGGAGCTAATATGAATGAGATATCGATTCACAAAGTTAGACATTTGATGTATAGTTTGGTGGGTTTGAGTTTGTCCCACATCGGTAGGTGAACCAAACCTACAGGTACCAACCAAACTATAAATAGAGGTGTCTAGGCTCTATTCTAAAACACACAAATCACAACCTTTTTCATTAAAGGAGATGTTAGTACTCTCCGATGAAATCTCGGGCAGTGTCAGTCAAGTCCGGCAGTACAAGCTGCTTCGACCGTTGTACCCTGGGAAACAGACGACGTGTAGACGGCGAATCTGTTTTAAGGAAACCGTGTCCAACACGGGCCTCGGTCTTCTTTGAATAAGTTTGTTAAGGCGTCGATCTTTTTTATGAGATAAGTTTTCTTACCTATCTCTCGTATTTATGTGTTTTACTTTTAATTAATTTTTATTCGTTTGTTTATTATTTATATTATTTTATTTATACTTGTTTGTAACTCTAGTGAGTTACATCTTATAAATATTAATAATATATTGAATTTATATTCGGGTACGAAATATTTTACCTACATGTACAAACTAGCATCCGCTCACCTCCTCTTATAAAGATGAGAGGGTGTGAATCCTCAAACTAGTCCCAATACAAGTCTAATTCTAATCTAGTTATCCCAAAACTTACCATATTAGAGCTAAGTACAATACAAAACCCTAAATTAGGCTAGGTTACCTCTAGTCGATTTATTTAGAGATCCTCTAAGTAAACATTAGAGTGGCTACGTTTTAATTTAGAGATCGCAAGTTGTTCGATATTTTGGCTTCGAGGGAGCACGTTACATAAAAGACTGTCCTAACGTGAAATGCAATGAGAAGCCAAGCATACAAACATGCACGGTGTCCAGGCTTAGAGGAGTGAAATGACTAAAATTACTGATAACACAAAGCGTGGCTCATATAGTAGGCGGTAAGATATTGATTATGCTAGCGACCTACATAGAGGCAACTATATGGATTCAAAGCAAACGGCTACATTCTACCTAAAAGTTGGACTACTTATAGTAACATTTGTTTATTTCAAAACAAATTCTCGTTAGTTGATGAGTCTGTAATATATATTAGTACTAGTAGGATAATCGCACTATGGAACAACATTTTAAAGTTTTCAAATTGTGATTTGTAAGGTGAATTCAACTATTCAATTATGAAATGAGTCTTCTCAATAAGGTGCAACGATGACGGTTATTGGTTATTGCAAGCTACAATATTTATGCATAATGAATTTGTCTAACTGTTATTTTAATTTTTATAAATCATTGTTTGCTAAAGATCAAAAGCTTAATTTTTTGTAAAGTTGAATGCACAGTCATATATGGTACATTAATTAATTGTCAATATAAGTGGCATTAATTAAAAACGTGATGTACATAGTTCGCCTACAAATATCATTATAATTTACAACATTATTACTATTCAATTTAAATAATGTTAATGTTAATTACAACAATTGCTTTTATTATATGCAATAGGAATGCTTGATAGAAAATAAAGCAAATGAAGGTTATTTGGAAGGTAGGAATCAATGAAAGTTTTCGTATTTAAGTGGATGAAGGGTAAGATTGTAATTTTCAATCTTTACAATCTAAATTTAAACCAAAAGCCTTCACCATTTATAAGGGTTAAAGATTAAAGATTGTAATTGTTGTTTTTGGCTGAATGGTTTAGATGATTAGATACAATTTGCAAAGTTGCAAATCTTGGAAACAATTATTGTCCATAGAATAGTTTTGTTTGAATGATTTCATGAATGTTGATTTCATGGAGAAAATAATTATTGATGAGCTTTTCTATACTTGCAAAACATGCAGAATGTTAAGACACCAACTTTAATCGATCACATTTGAAATACTGATATCATCATAGTAAATTTCTTCAATTTCGAGCCACCTAATTAAGTTATGTGTATAGCTGCACTGATGTAGTCAGAAATTAGAAATATATATCATGGATTGTATGAGTTTTTTTTTTTATACAAGTGAATTAAACTAAAAACAAGTTCGAATTTTACGATTACATTGAGTAAGTAGTATTTCATCAAAATGTACAATATCAACAGACAAAACATCTTTCAACGGTAACGGTTGCAAAAGGTAAATCAAAGTTAACTTCATTAATCAATGGTAACAGTTGCCAAAGTTAATATCAAAATTAACTTCATTAATCAATGATATTGGTTCTTGTGAGTAAGGGGTTAAGAGAGAGAAGAAAATGGGGAGGTGACAAGTGTCCTCCCCCATTTCTCCATTTTTTTTTATTTTTTTTCAGCGTTTTATATTTATTATTATTATTTTTTATATTAATTTTTTCTTTTTTAATTTTTTTTTCTTTTTGCATTTTTTAAAGTACTTGTTTTCAACTTTTTTTTTTTTTTTTTTTTTTTTTTTTTTCATTTTTCAACCTTTTCACTTAACCTTTTTCACGACTTGTTTATCATTTGTTTTTATTTTTTCACGATTTCAACCTTTTTTTTGTTGTTGTTTTACCTCACGTTATTATATGTAAATACAAATTTATTTATCGTATTACAAAAAAACACATTTATGTGATGTACCATATTCATACATTGAATAAAATAAATTTTGATATAACAAAATTATAACTTCAATGCATCGTAAAATTAAAATTATGATGCATCAAAATTTATATACAAATAATGTTTATCGTATATCTACAAGTTTGAGCGTCATATTTATAACTATGGTGCACCATATTTTATAACTATGATGCACCATGTTTTATAGTTATGATGCACCACTTTTTAATTCAATAACGATGTTTTATAGTATATTTTGAAAGTCGATGCATGATATTTTATACATTCGATGCATCATGTTTTATAACTACGATGAACCATGTTTTTATAACTATGATGCACAACTTTTTAATTCAATAAATATGTTTTATAGTATATTTTGAAAGTCGATGCATGATATTTAAACACTCGATGCATCATATTCACAGAAAATTAGTGCATCATAGTTTATTATGTTAGTGAACACAATAATAATTTACTTTTATTGCATCTTATTTTTTATATTTATCTGCATCATAATATATAATATTTGGTGCATCACAAATGAGAAAATGATATAAAAAAGAAAAAATTAAACGGTAAAAAAAGTTTTTAAAAAATGTTAAAAACTATTTCTTTTTAATTTTTAATTGTTAAAAATGATAATTTTTTCTACAAAAATGTTAACAAATTTTATTTAATTATTTATTTATGATAAAAGTGTTATAGAAGTTCTTAAAAGTTAATTTTTTTTTTGTAAAAATAATTTTTTTTACAAAAGTTTTTGGAAAAAAAAGGAACTAGAAAAGAATAAAAAAGAAAGAAATAAAGAAAGAAAAAAGAAAAAAAAGATGAGAGAAATGGATAAAAAAAAGTGGAAAAATGAGAAAGGGGAGGAAATGGATAAAAAGGTGGAGAAATGAGGAGGACACGTGTCACCTCCTCATTAGCTTATCTCCCTTCCCTCACTTTTGCCCCTTCTCCTCGGAACCTCACCCTTAATCAATGAACCATAAGAAATACCAGGTAATTTCACCGTGACCATCAACGAAAAAAAATGGGTCCACTGTTTGACACTATTTCAAGCCTATAATATTTTATTTTTAGAATTTTTAAGTTTTTTTAATTTCTATGAAATGGACGCCTGTTTACTTTCCACTTAATGGTCGGTTTCCAGACACTTCTTAATCCAGACAGATAAATTGTTGTTTCTTTTTCACTTAATCTGAAAGGAATGTCTGTTTCTGAAATAAGAGGAAAAATGAAGCTCTTACCAAAAAGAGGCACTTAATGATAAATATACATTTTTTTCAACATTTTTTCTCCAATAGAATTTGAACACGTCATTTTTTATTCAAACTTTATATCATTTAAGTTCATCATTTTGGTCAAAACAAAAATTACATTTACATTAACAGTACTTGTTATAAACAGACATATTTATCCAGACAGACATCACATGTAAACAGCACTTTTTTTTTTTTTGGAACAGCAACTTTATATTCAACAAAAACTAGCAATAAGCTAGAAGAACATTACAACTTCAATAAACTAGGATATTGAATCCAAGAATCCCACCTAAATTTAATCTTAGACCTAGAAGAAACCCAATTAAAACTTCTAGTAACAAAATCATCAAACAACGTATCCCGCCTAGGAACTTTAGAACCAAAAAGAATTTGATTGCGAAATTTCCAAATGTGCCACCACATCGAAAAACATACCCCCTCCAACACTTTTTTCACATTTGAAGCCATACGAATACCACCGAACCACACCTCCCACTCTTGCAGAGATGAAATTGGATGCCAATCTAAACCCCACCACAAACACAATAGTCTAAACATCTCAACTGCAATGTCACACTTAAAAAACAGATGCGAAAAATCCTTCGTACCTTGATCACACACAGAACATGAACACGACTCAAGAGCCACCCCTCTTCGAATCAAATTTGTCTTCGTAGCAAGCTTATCCAGACGTAATTTCCATGCAAATACGTTAACTTTCTTTGGCACACTATTTACCCATTTTGTCTCCAAATCTTGACTAGGAAGAAGCTTGTCATCGATTAAATTACGTATATCCTTAACCTTGAACAACCCATCACCATTAAGCTCCCAAACCAATATGTCCTTCTGAGGACCCATCATGCGACCATCTAACAAATCTTTTAAATCTAAAAGCTGTTGACGCTCAACCCCATCACGAACTTGTCTTCGAAATGTATTCTCCAAATTACCGATTTTATTCACCACCAATGCCCCTTTCATCATCTCTAACGCGTATAATCTAGGGAAAACCAATTTAAGTTTCACATCACCAATCCACTTATCATGCCAAAATAATGTATCCATACCATCCCCTACTTTTATCGAACAAAACTCCATAAAATCAATACCTTTATTCTTGAGATCAATTAGTTGTTTAAGAATATCCACCCATGTAGAATTCCATTTCGGAATCGACTGAAGCATACTATCCAAATCCCTCCCATATATAGCAGAAATAACATAAAACCATAATGACTTATCTTTTATAAGAAACCTCCATATCCATTTAATAAGCAAAGCACGATTCAGGGCAAAAAAACTCGAAACACCCAAGCCACCACATCTCTTTGAAGCTAACACAGTATTCCAAGCTACCCAAGTAATCTTTTTATCGTCGTGCATGAAACCATTAAAAAACTTATTACGTAACGATTCCAATTTTTGAAGAATCCCCATTGGCACTTTATATATAGACATCATATACATAGGAGTAGCACCAAGCACCGACTTCACTAACGTCAATCTTCCACCAATAGATAACGTCTTCCTTTTCCAATTTGAGAGTTTAGACTTTACTCTCCCTACCACCTCATTCCACATATCTTTAGAATTTAAACTCCCCACATTAACACCTAAATATCGAAATGGAACTTTAGCAACCTTGCATCCTACCCCATTAGCAACCCGTTCCACCTCCTCCCTATACACTCCAACACCCATGATACTACTCTTCTGAATATTAATCTTTAAACCAGAGGCAAGAAAGAATACATGCAAAATATTAACAATCCTTTGGATATTCAACGTATTCCACGAGCACATAAACACAACATCGTCCGCATAAAACATATGAGATAAGACTACTTCGTTACTCACTTTAATTCCGGATAACAAACCTTGCTGAATCACCCTTGAGATTGACAAATGCAACGATTCCATAACTAATATAAACAAATACGGAGACAACGGATCACCTTGCTTTAAGCCTCTTTGAAATTCAAATTCTTTTGTTGGACTACCATTTATTAAAATTGAAGCTTTGGACGACACTAAACAACCTCGAATCCAACCCCTCCAAATTTCTCCAAAACCAAAAGCCTTCAAAACGTCATCTAAAAAATCCCACCTAATCGAGTCATACGCCTTAGCAAAGTCTACTTTAAATACCATTGCTTTCTTTTTTTTTTCCGCTTACACCAAGCCATCACCTCATTAACAATAAATGGACCATCTAAAATTTGCCTATTCTCCACAAAAGCCGATTGAGTTTCAGATACCAAACCAGAAATATAAATAGAAAGACGAAGAGCCAAAATTTTAGAGATCACCTTATAAATACATCCAACAAGAGTAATTGGTCTATAATCCGACACTGCCTTAGCATCCGCAATCTTTGGAATCAAAGATATAATAACCGAATTACAACCTTTTGGAAAATAACCATGTACAAAAAACCATTCCACCGCCTCACAGAAATCTACCTCCAAAATATACCAAAACTTACGAATAAATTCAAATGTAAATCCGTCAGGACCCGGAGATTTGTTTTCTCCACACGCCCAAACTGCATCACGAATTTCTTTTCTCGTCACCGGTTTATCCAAGTCTTCCTTTTGATCTACATTTAACACCTTTGGAAATTCAAAGTTAAGCATTCCTCTGTTCGAATTCGATTGTTGAAAGTGTAACCGAAAATGATTTAGGAACACCTCTTTAATACGATCCGGATTATCAAGCCATTCACCATCCTTCATAATACCTCGAACATTCGTCACAGCTCTCTTTTTATTTATTATACCATGAAAAAATCTAGAATTTTCATCTCCTTCTTTCAACCACCTTACCTTTGCTTTTTGCATAATATCACTACCTGCTCTTTTTTTTTATCTCATGTAATTTATTCGTCAACATACTTCTCTCTTGCATAACATCACTTGAACTCAAACCTTTATCAATATTACTATCAATTATCTTCATTCTATCCCACATCTGTTTCTCTTCCATGCATTCCCCCTGACGTTTGCCCCTCACCCACGATTTAATCTTTCCTTTTAAACTTTGTAATTTTTTCTTAAATCTAATCAATGCATTTGAATCACACGTCTCCAATGTCTTCCACTCCTCCTCTACCATATCCTTAAATCCATCCCAATTCAACCTTGAATGAAATAAACGAAATGGTATCGGGCCATAATCAACACTCGATTGACACATAACAATTGGTCTATGATCTGAAAGATGTCTCTCTAAACATCTAGCAGAGACATTAGGAAACAACATCAATATACCCTCTGACACCAAAAACCGATCCAGCTTACTCATTTTCAAGCCCGAACGATGAACCCACGTATACTTATAACCATCTAATATAATTTCATGAAGTGCAGAATTCAAGATAAAATCATTAAACGTTCTAGCACTTGACGGATCAAATATAGTACCAAATCTATCCTCCTGTTGCCTAACTGCATTAAAATCACCCATCACTATATACTCTCCTTGCCACCCACATAATAGGTTTTGAAGATAATCCCATAACAGACACTTATCCGATACACTTTGTGGAGCATAAACATTAACAAACAGCATCTTCGTTCCTGTTCCCAACCACATACCATAAACAGCAATGAAATTAAAAGACCTAATAACTTTTTCCTTTTTAAACGAATTTCCATCCCACACACAAACCATCCCTCCTGAACCACCAAATGAATCAATAGCCACATACTCAAATCTAGAATTACCCCAAAGCAACTTAACCTCCATATCATTTATAACCTCCATTTTTGTCTCCTGTAAAGACAAGAAACACACCCTATGTTTACAACACAAATCCTTCACCCAATCTTTTTTGGCCTTAACATTAAGACCTTGCACATTAATTGACATCACATTCATTGATCCAACATTGACTCTCCTTGTTTCCCAATAATACGACCTATATCCTTCTCACATCCTGTCATGTCATACCCCATTGCCTGCCCCACCTTAACCATATCATGCATCACCTCCAAAATCGATCCTCCATTCACCCCCATCCCTTTGGAAATAATCTCTTCTTCTGATTTATAATCTGTCTGATCATTATCCTTTGACCCGATAATAGATGAACTAATTCCTTTGTCTTTTACATCACCCCTCCCCTCTGGAGTATACCCAGGTGGAAATGGTATACTTTTCGATGAATCACTTACTCCTTGTTTGTTTTGTTTTTGTAATATATCATATATATTAAAAGGATCCTCAGACTTATCTACTTCATCGTCCTCATTTATCTTCTCCTCTTCTACATTACTTATATTCTTAGAATGACCAAAACTAGTTTCCGCTATTGCATTCAAACTAGCCTCATCATCAGACCCTACATCTTCCATATTATCATTGTCATCATCCTTCTCACCTTTCACATACTCATCCTCAGACCTACCATCATTCTCAATTGGTTCTACAAAATTCGGGTTCCATGTATGTAACTCCTTTGCACGCACCAAATACAACTTGCCTTTCACAGCTATTTTAAACGTCTCCAAAATATTAGCTATCTGTGTCGTTCTAATACATATCCGCTTCCTCGCAAAGTTCATATCTGAATTTTCCTCTATTTCCATCATGTAACCCCATTTAGTACAAATCCACTCAAACGTGTATCGAGTCCACGCATGTAATGGAACCCCTTCAATATCTAACCACACTATGCGCTCCTCCGATACAAACTGTTTATCCACTTCCTTCACCTCCAAAAACCATCTTTGAATACCTAAACATTGCTTAAACTGTGACTTTGCGACCTCCGACTCAAGCGTCACAATAACCCAGAAACCCCCCAAATAAGCAACATTAATGACCTTAAAACCTTCCTCCACCAGAATCACCTTAATATTACCTATAGATGAGAACTCCTTTACTTTTGCCATTACCTGAAATTTAGTTTCCCTTTGAATCACACCTTGATCATCCACAACCAACACCGGTTTATCATCATGTTTCACACCTACAGATTTAGCTTTCAACATATCCGCATAAGATACTGAAGACACTTTGTTTTGAATAATGGACTCCTTAACAACCGGCTTGGACATTTGTCCTCTATCGAACCTAACTTCATTCGCATGAAGACGCATATTTCCTATCCATTCCATACAGAGATTCCGAACCACACGATCAATATCCACACCCTTAGTAAAACGTACAAAACCAAAACGTTTACCCGCCTTTGATTTGCGATTAGGAATATAAACATCAATAACCGTACCATAATTATCACAAAGTTTCCAAATATCCTTTGCGTTTACCTGATCTGGGAAATTCGTAAAGAATATCGATTTGGACACCTTACTTGTTTGATCCTCTCTCGTACTTGTATTGTGCTTGTAACGATCGTACCTAGCCATCTGCCTTGATTCCGCCGTCCGATATTTAGGGTTTTTCTCACTCTTTTAGAAAGTGAAACTTACAAATTAGTAAACAGCACTTGATAGGAAAAAAAAAGTAAACAACCCTTAGTTTAGTATCAATGAGAATTAGGCTTATTAGATTAACTTCGGTTTAGTTAAGTAGTGAATTGATTGGGCTAAATTTAACTGGGCTTTTACAAAATAATAATGGATCTAATTACCTAAGTTCACATATGATAAGTGTCACCAGGTATCTCGTATTATTTAGTATAGTTGTAGCACCTAAACTAGGGTAAGGTTCAGAGGAGAAGGTATTATTTGAGGAGAAGGAGGAGAAGAATTTTCAAATTTTTATTTTTACCCCCTCCACCTTTTTAATAGTGTACACTACTCCCTCCTACTTTCTTCCTACCCACCCCTCCCCTCCACCACCCACCACCACTAGCTGCCGCCACCCGCCGCCGCTGCCACCCGTCGCCGCCACCCGCCGCCGCCGCCACCCGTCACCGGTCGTCGGAAAAAAAAATTTCAATTTTTTTTTTAAAAAAAAAATTAAATTTTTTTTTTCATAATTTTTTTTTCCAATTTTTTTTACATTTTATCACTTTGTACTGCATTTTATTATTTTTATTGCATTTTGTATATATGTTTAGTAGATATTGTTCGTTTTTACTGCATTTTATTTATACACCTCAATCTTATATATATTGTTTGTTTTTTACTTCATTTTAAGTTATACATAATATATTTTTTACTGCATTTTGTTAAAATTACACTGCATTTTATTATTATTCACTGCATTTTGCATATATTTCATATATTACATATTGTTTATTTTTTACTGCATTTTATATTATATATATGATCCATTTTTACTGCATTTTGTATGAAAGTATAATACATACTACTGTTTTTACTGCATTTTGCATATATTTATTTAGTACACATTGTTCGTTTTACTGCATTTTATATTATATATAATCTATTTGTACCGCATTTTATTTTTTTTACTGCATTTTGTTATTTTCACTGCATTTTATATTATACATAATTTATTTGTACTGCATTTTGTTATTTTCACTGCATTTTGTTATTTTTGCTGCATTTTTCATATATTTCATTCATTATATATTGTTTGTTATTCACTGCATTTTGTATTTTACATATTATCGATTTGTACTGCATTTTTTATTTTACATATTATCTATTTGTATTGCATTTTGTATTAAAGTATAATACATATTGTTGTTTTTATTGCATTTTGCATATACATCATTTAGGACATATTGTTCTCTTTTTACTACATTTTAGATTATATATATTATCCATTTGTACGGTATTTTGTTGACGTTGGGTATAGAAGATGCGGTAAAATATATACAAGTTTTAGTTAATTAACAATAATATACAAAATGCAGTGGAAAAAACGTATAGTTTTATTAAAAATGCAGTAGGAAAAGGAATACTATATATAATAAAAAATTTATGGGAAAAAAATTTGAAAAAAAATTTTTTTGAAAAAAAAAAATTTTTGAAAAATTTTTTTTTTTTTGAAAAAAAAAGTTTGAAATTTTTTTTTTCCGGCGACCGGAATCCGGCGGCGGCTGACGGCGGCAGTCAGATGGTGGCAGCAAGTGGTGGGGGTGGTGGTAGGTGGGGTTGGAGGAAGAAGAAGGTAGGAGGGGGAAGAAAATAAAGTGGAAGGGTTAACATGTAAAAGTCTAAATAGTGGAAGGGGTGTGGAGTGAAAATTAATGTTATGTTTTTTTTTGTTAACTAATAACCTTATTTTTTTAAAAAAATTACAAAATTGCCACCCCTTTTAACCATTGATCCAACCCAAAAGATGATCCAATGGCTACAAATAAAACTTCTCCTCCTTCTCCTCATATGACCCCTTCCCCTATGATCCCCAATCCCTAAACTACATTAAAAAAAAATTTGAAATGTTTTAAATTAAATATTTAAAAAATGATGTGTAGCGCGTGCTATCCATTGCATCTTAACAAGTCCACCCTGTATACCAAAAATGAAATCAACCGGTATATATATATATATATTGAACTTGGGTTAGCATTGAAATTCATATGTCGCCAACCATGAAATTGCCCTTATTTAAGGTTTATTATTGTAGATATTGATGATTTTTGTACGTAACCTCGATTTGATACCAAACTAGCCACGTTGGTTCGCTTAACGGGGCCAGCAAACATAACAAAATTTTTGAAAAGAGCTCAAGAAAATCGATCTGAAACATAATTAACTACCATACTCAACTAATCTCTCGTGTTAAAATTACTTCTAGCTGTCTCTCATCTTTATCTAGTTTAAATGACGTTGTTGTATACATGTTAGAAGAAGTTAAAACCACTCGAGCAATATCAGATTAAATTCCTCTTTCATGAAGCCAACTATTTAAGTTACATGTCGATCTAGGTATAGCCGTATAGTAATACCGATATTGATATTATACATTGAACTTGGGTTAACATTGACATTCCTACGCCTCCAACCGTGAAATTACCCTTTTAAGTTTCAATCATATCATAAAATTAATAACAACAAATTAATTAACCTCGCTTTGATATCAACTAAGCACGTTGGTTGGGCCAAGAAACCAAACAAAATTTCGAAAAGAGACCAAGATAATCGATTTAATAACTGGATAAACAAAAGAAGTGAAACCGCGTACGTAGGGCCAAGGATTCGAACATTTCTTATTTAGACTGTGATCGTTTTTTCTTTATAAATAAACAACAAAACTGTAATCAACCAACGTCTTTTGGTAACAATACATTTTGTGAAAATATTTTCTTTAAAATTCAATAATTAGAATTCTTTAAATCCACTTTTACATAACTTCATAACTTATTCATGAACAAAAATATTCATCAAATTCCCCGACTTTATATAATTTCCATTTTGTTTTTTAGCAAAAAAAGTAATAAATTTAACTATTTAAGACAATAAATAATACTTTAACTATTTCATTCTTTGTCGGGTGGTGATTCGTATACCACATTTCTTTGCCATACACCACTAACATGCTTTACAGTTTTGTACAGTACAACATACTGAAACATATTTGATGGTGTACGACTAAAAAGAGGTGGTGTACGAATAATCACCCTAACTTAAAATAGAAATAATATCACAATCATATTTCTCCCGCTTCTTTCACAATTTGTCCGAATATGATATTCTGCATGTATATCTGTATCTATACATCAACATCTATATATCTCCTACCAATCATTTTCCTATATCTATATATACACATATATCTCTTCATCTCTAAATTTTTGTAAAACCCTAATCCAAACTTAAGGTTCGATTTCAAATTTTTTTCAATTCGATTAATTCGCCTTTATTTTTCCTCTGTTTTTACTATTAAAAAAAATTATACAATTTCTTACAAAATGCAGGTCTCTTACTGTCTATCAAAAAACTCAATACAGCTTACTACGGTTTTATACACATCATGAATACTGTAAGTGTTGTAAATTTAGCTATAATTTGTTTATTGTTCATATTTTGATTGATCGATCAGTTGTGATGCTGATTCATTAGATTAAATGAATAAAATGTGTAATTTAGGTTTTGTGATTGTATTGTTTTTTAGGTCAAGGAAAAGTCAATTGAGATGATCAATTCAGGCTCGACTAAAGATGTTAGACTCACATCGAGTTTACCGGTTTCTGATAGTTCTCGTGATGCTGATGCTAACAATCCATTAAATCGTTTCTTGCGTGGGTAAGCCTCTTAGTCTCTGTTTATTTGAAGTGCAATACTAACGTAGTTTAGTGAATTAACTCAATGTCAATATATACTTGATGCTTGTTTGACTAATTTATATAGCTTAACTTGAAAATGAATGGGGTAGATGGCACAAAAAGTAGTCAACTTCAACCAATTTCTCATTTCGGCTTTTCGGGTACTCAATTTTGTTTGATCAATTTAAGGCATGAATCAAAAAGGAATTTTTTTTATATAATATTTCCATTAGCAAAATAAGTTTTTTTTAGCAATTTATGATCTTGTAATGCGACCACCTTGATCGCTTGGAATTAAGTTAGAACTTTAGAGGTACGTTATGGAATGATTTACTTATGAATGTATGTGTTTTGGTTGTAGGAACACCAGTCAAACTAAACGTTCATCAAAAGCCGGCTGGACTGATGAAGAGGTTAGTTGGTACTTGGTAGTTATTTGTTTTAATTCAGTTCACTAGCTAACACGTTTATCATGGTTTATGCTGCAAGCTGCAGCTTGATGTAGCGTGAAAAAAAAGATAACAAATTAAACTTGTTGATTCTAAGAATACCCAAGAATAATTCCTTCCAACAAGCGTTGATTCGACAGAATACCGCGGTTAGGAATTTCCAACACACGTTGATTCACAAGAATACCGCGGTTAGGATAAATTTTAACTCAATTGAACAACACAATTTGAGAGAAAATGTAGATTTCATAAAATCATAAACTTATCATATATCTTCTTTCTATTACATAGGAAAACCTTAATATAGGCTAAACAATAAAGAAGCTAATAATAACTTATTAATATGAAAAGTCTAAGGTACTCAAGAGTTGATAAGCAACTAAAGAGACATAACAATTATGGTACTAATTACCATAAAGATAAAACTAAATGCAAGTAATGTTTTTTTTTTTCAAGAAACATTCTACTCAAAATAAGAAATAGCTGTTGATATAACATAGATTAATTTGTTATCCAAATTAATCCATGATCTTAAATTGGTTGTTTGTAGCTTATGATATATCATTTCCACATCATTCTCCCCCTCTAATTTGAGACTTGTCCTCAAGTCCTTTCACATAGACTTCATTCCCCTTTCATTTTGCATCTAATCTTCCAATCAATTCCACATTCGATTCTTGCTTGACGGTTACTACTATGAACATCGCTTTTGTAGAACAATGAGCAACTACACAATTCAACAATAAATTTACCTTTTTGAACTTGACAACCATTTGTAAATAATTTAACAAATTCAATAACCATATCAGATTTGAAAGAATTGTGATCTAAATCAGACTCAAAAGAAGCAACATCACAATTAGATTCATGAGATTTATCATCCATCTCAAATCCGAAAGATTCGACATTCATATCAATTAATGTCACATCCACACAACTTCCTCTATCCATAATGACATCATCATTGCCATTTTCGTTGTTGCAACTTGGATGGCATATGCCTTCCATTTCTTCATAAGTAGAACATCCAAATTTTCCTTCGAGAATTTTGTTTATAAACAAAATCTCACGTTCATCGGGTTTCTCTAGCTCCTCGTAAACATCATAGATTACCATTTCGCTTTCTAACAGGATTTTCGGCTTTGATACCAACTGATGTAGGGTGAAAATAAGATAAACAAATTAAACTTGTTGATTCTAAGAATACCCAAGAATAATCTCTTCTAACAAGCGTTGATTCACAAAGAATACCGCGGTTAGGCAACAAATTCAACTCAACAATTTGAGAGAAAATTGGATTTTCATAAACATAAACTTATCATCTTTTTTTTTTTTCTATTACATTTGAAAGCCTTTAGATAGGTTGCAAGATAAAGAAGTGAAAAGTCTCACAAAATATGAAAGGTCTAAGGCTAATCAAAAGTCTAGTACTAATGAAGAGTTACAAACAATTAATAAAACATTAAACATAATAATGGTACTAATTAACATAAAACTTTATTATTATTATTATTATTATTATTATTATTATTATTATTATTATTATTTCCGCATCATTCTCCCCGGGTTAATAGCGACTCGTCCTCGAGTCTTGGCTGAAGTTTTTCTTCAACATTTGGAGATAGATTAGTAGCATCAACAATTTAGAAACTAACCCTGCCGTTGCATGATTTGGGGGTTCCCAGATTCTAAAGAAACCCAATATGTGATCAATCCTATAGGCCGTGAAATAATTTGCAATCTGTGATAAACGAGCACCCCACCATGCATAGTTGTCTTTAGTCATTTCCTCCCAATTGTAAGTGGGAATACCCCAATTCTGCCCATTTTTATCAAAATAATCTGGTGGGGCTAAATCCTTCTCCAAATAAAAAATTTTCTTGGCAATTGAAAGCTTTGTGGCCATTGTAGCTTCATAATTTACGTCTTCGTCAATAATGGCATCATAATTGTCATTTTTGTTGTTACAACTCGAATGGAATACGTCTTCCATATCTTCATAACTAGAAAACTCAAAGTTGCCATCGAGAATTTTGTTTATAAACAAAATCTCACGTTCATCGGGTTTCTCTAGCTCCTCATAGACATCGTAGATTACCATTTCAAACAGGAACTTCGGCTCTGATACCAACTGATGTAGCGTGAAAAAAAGATAACAAATTAAACTTGTTGATTCTAAGAATACCCAAGAATAATTCCTTCCAACAAGCGTTGATTCGACAGAATACCGCGGTTAGGAATTTCCAACACACGTTGATTCACAAGAATACCAAAGAATACCGCGGTTAGGCAACAAATTCAACTCAACAATTTGAGAGAAAATTGGATTTTCATAAACATAAACTTATCATCTTTTTTTTTCTATTACATAGGAAAACCTTAATATAGGCTAAACAATAAAGAAGCTAATAATAACTTATTAATATGAAAAGTCTAAGGTACTCAAGAGTTGATAAGCAACTAAAGAGACATAACAATTATGGTACTAATTACCATAAAGATAAAACTAAATGCAAGTAATGTTTTTTTTTTCAAGAAACATTCTACTCAAAATAAGAAATAGCTGTTGATATAACATAGATTAATTTGTTATCCAAATTAATCCATGATCTTAAATTGGTTGTTTGTAGCTTATGATATATCATTTCCACATCACAGCTATTGAATCATTTTTCTTTCGGCCTATTTAAATTCTTGTGATCTTGTCAGTGAGCGAAATAGCTGGTCTGTTTAAGCAATTCTCATACAAATAGTTGTTTTAGTGAAGGTTATGAAAATTAATAAAATGTTTGGAATATGTTACAATAATATGAGTTGATAACTGAATCTAAACTCAGTGACAAGTAGTGAACTTTTTGGACCGCGATTAGAACTCTGAGCCATTTCAAATTGGAAGCAGAGCAGTTGATGCTTCATATTTCTTCTCTGTTTCAGGATTCTCTGCTAACCGGGTTGGTGAAGAAGTATAACGAGAAGAACTGGAAGAAAATAGGTGTTTGTCCCATCATGCTTTTATTTTGCTTTCTTTATATGGTCATTTGCACAACTAAAAAACTTTTGTGTTAAAAGATCAGCAATAATACTAGGAATCGAACAACACGTTTTGAGTTATTAAGCCCTGATCCATATGTATCTCGATTTGTAAAATTAATTTCATTTAACATTTACATATGTTGTAGATAGAAAAGTTATATGTTTAGTTTCGTAATATGTTCTTAATTGTCTTGTGAAGCTGAAAGTATTCCAGGCCGGACAGAGAACCAGTGTTTACATCGTTGGCAAAAAGTTTTAAATCCTGGAATTTTTAAAGGGCCATGGATGAAAGAGGTATTTCAGTAGATGAACTATCCTAAAACTTTTTAATCCTGAAATTTTATTCATGTTTGGTGTATTTCTAATATATATTCAGGAAGATGATCATATTATTAAGATGGTCAAGGGGCATGGTTGCACGAAATGGGCACTTATTGCAAAGGAATTATGTGGGCGAAATGGCAAGCAAATTCGGGAAAGGTAACTGATGTTGCACTACTAATTTTTTTGTTCATTTTCAGTAGGCAAAGCCTAAAATCGATACTCATTTCTTGTATTGAGTATTTGTGTGTGTGATTTCTACAGGATCATTATGTATGTTCACGACTTGTGTACAATCTTATTATATATCGAAGTTGCTATTCGTAATCATTACAATATATTTTACACTGAGATCACACCAGATATTTAGTTCACGTGGTTTCTCAGGTGGCACAACCATTTAGATCCAGCTATAAAGAAAGAATCATGGAGTAAACAAGAGGAATCCACCCTTATACATTACCACCGGATTCACGGGAACAAATGGGCAGAAATAGCTAAATTTCTACCTGGAAGGTATGCTCGCAACTTGTGAACCTTTTTCTACAACATGGATGATTTAGTGGGTTGATTATAGGTTTGTTAATTACCTCAAAGAAATTGCAAAGATTAGCAATTAAACATGTTTGTTGTCTTGGTTGCTAAACGTTCCGATTCACGTAATCATGTTAAAGTTGATCTATAACAGGTTAAATGGGTAAGATAGATAATTACTTAATTAAACAGGAAACATGTTGAATGTTGCCCAAAGATCATTTTGAATGCATGAAACACCCAAATATTCTGCTATTCAGAAAAAAATTGTATTGAAATATTTGACACATTTATTTATCTATAAAGCAAAAGATCTTGAACCTGTGTATCTTGCAGGTACAAAATTTACCTGTTTTGGCTCGTTAAGCTCATTACCGCCTTTAGTGCCTGTGTATGTCTAGTTGTCTAATGGTATTATTAGATAAATTCTCAATTGATTTTGTCATAACCAAGTAATTTGATGCATTGGCAGGACTGACAACGCAATTAAAAACTATTGGAATAGCTATTTGAAGAGGATATTGGATTTAAGCACGCCTCTGATTATGCCAACTAATGTGCATGATACTAGACAAAAAAAACTTCAAAATAGCGAAACAACAAATGTACGCATGAGACTGTCACCTAAAACCGGTCAAAAGAAGCTTATTTGTCAAGCAAAACAACTTCACAATAGTGGAACAAGGAATGAACGCACGAGACTGTCACTAAAAACTGGTCAAACACAGTTATCTGGTCAAGGAAATGTTTCAAAAAATGATTCAAGTGCTTGTTCGATCAACTTGGCTCTAGGATCAGGTGATGTTGGTAATACTAGTCAAAGCTGTCTAGGCTTTGCTAGGTTTGCAAATGGTAATGCGTTTAAACCATTTGATCCTACTAAAGATTTCCACATGATGCCTGAACCCCGTAAAAGGTAGAAGATTGATGGTACCATTGATTTAAAACTCTGGCCTTCACCAAATTCTTCAGTTCCAGGTGTACCAACATTCAGGTTTAGTCAACCAAATGATCACAGCAATAAATATCAAGACTGCTGGATCAGATAATACAGGTCGTGGCAATTCGAGTTCCAGGAAGACGTCTGGTCAAAGGCTGCAACTCAAGTTCTAGGATTCTATTCTCAAATGTGAATATGGGCACTGGATGATGGGGGCTGACCCCTTGATTTAGTGTAATTGATTGTTGGTTTGTATTTTTGGTTCTACTGTATAGATGCAGAACATAATAAACCGATGAGTCCAAATGGTGGTGCAATGCGAAGCTGAGAATAAAATGCAAACTGCTTCTTCTTCGGTCTTATACCTTACTGTAAGGAACTGTAGGGGACAAAGTTCCTTAAGTATCTGTAGATGTAAATATGCTTCTTTTTTGTTCATCATTATTATTTTTTATGATCTTTTTATTTATTCTTTTTTTCCTGTTGTACAAAAAGGTATAGCTTGGCAACTGTTGACCAGTTTCCACTCAATTGTGAATTTTTGGTTATGACTTTGGTTAATAGATTAACGATGTTATTAGGGTTTATTGTTTCGTTATGTATTAAATTTTACACTTTTTACTATTGTATGAGTCGAACTTTGAAAACTTCTATTGTATGTATTAAACTTGTGAATATGATCTATTGTATGCAAAATTTCATTTTTGGATAAAACCCAAATAGGAACGTTTCCTTATTTGACCTTACCCAAAAAGGAAATAAGAATACAATAGACCATATTTACAAGTTCACTATATACAATATAACAAATGAAAGTATGTCGGATACAATAGTAAAAAGCGTAAAGTTTAATATATAACGAAACAATAAACTCATGTTATTAAATCACTTGATATTAATTATGAAACAACTAGTAAAATATTTCAATAAAGTTATCATATATAGTATGCTCGTATGAATATGCGACAACAAAACTAAAAGCAATCATAGTATATTTTCATATCTTGTTTCCAGACTTGATGGAAGTATTTGAAATGGGCTTAACGATTATTATGTGATTTTATGGGCTTTTTTTTATGGAATTAATTAATGAAAAATAAATAAACAACTTACATATAACTTAAAATTCTTACCATTCTTATTACTGATTGGATTATATTTTGTTTTAGATATACGATAAATCTATAACCTAAATTGGTCTCTCATGATTATATTTTGATGGTCCATTAGTTTACTCTGTTCAAATATCCGTTAAAGAAAAAAAAAAAGAATATTAATTCAGTTAACAAAAAATAGTTATCTTGGAAACACAATCTAATTTTTTTACACCACTAAACATGTTTTTATTTGTGGTATTGTACAATATACCAAATACCAATATAGTATATAAAGTATGTATAATGGTGTTTGGTAAAAAATGGATGACGGATCATTTTCACCCATCTCGAAATAGTCGAAATTTGATTATGTTCGACTAAGTTGTTAAATTTCCGTAAAAGTAGGTCATCAAATGATCTAATTAACGATTTTAAAGTTACATTCAAGTTTCGAAATCATTATCTTCTTCTTGACCGACTATATATATTTACTCCCTTACGTCTTCTCGATCTTCTCTTAAACAAACAACTCTCTTAGAATATTATTATACATTAATTAATTGAATCATGATGGATTGTGAGAAGAAGATCCGAAATCAAAGAGAGAATATACTGAAACAACATGCGGCTACCGAAAAAAGGATTAGTACACGGGGTGGGAACTGTTGTGACGCATCCATTATTCTGCTTATGATATTAGGCTTCACATGTACGTACTGTCTACAATTCTCTTTGGTTACTCCATGTAGTATAACAATGGATGGTAAACATTTTCTGTTGCCAATGAAGACTAAGGAATTCGGAATCGAGTTTTATGTAGAATCAGTAGACGAGTTTAATCAGAACTATCCTGTTGGAAGTGTTATTCGAGCAGATATCGAGAGAAGTGTCACCACAAATTACAAAGATATACTCCGCGGATATTGCTACGAGAGTTTTCTGTTCCAACGATCTGTGACATGCTTCAAACCTTAAAAGACTATCAATGACTCCAAAAAGTTTAGGATAAATTTATTGCTATATGTTTGAGACATTGAGGATAATTGTTCATGTAGTGATTTTTATTTCTTAGATTTGTTAAAGCAGTATGATCTCATTGATATGCAACACAAATTTATTATTATTATTTTTTATTTTTTTCTGAAGGCTGAAATATAATAAAAGCCTAGCAAGAATCTTATAAACACCAAACCAAGAATCACCTGATACAAGTTTTCAACGACAACCACTTATTTATGATGTATAAATTAAGTAATGTTACACAACTATATGGTTATATATATATACGTATAATGTATAATGTATCGTAATCGAAGCTTCGGACCAATTTCAGAACCAAGTCTAAAGAAGAAGAAGATTGTTGATATATCGTAAACCAAATTAAACATGCAATGACTTTTTGCTAATGATATGATGGTTAACAAAGAGACATTATAGCCAATGGCTATATATAGTTGATTATTATAATTAGCCTAACCTAAAAGCTTAATTAAGTTAAGTGGCCGAAATCATAGATTTATTGCCATGTTATCTGATCTAAATTAACAGTGGTGAAGGTTTACTAGGGAACCAGTTCAACATCCTTATGGTGTAACTTGTAGTTGGTGGCAGAGAAATGGAAGCGTGACCAAAATTATGTACGATGAAGTTAAATATTTTAATTGTGTTTTGGATTTAATTATTTATGAGAACCATTTACATCTGTCTCAATTAATTGTTCTCCATATATTTGCACATCGTTTTACAAAAAGTACAATGATCATAGGGTTAAGTGTTTGAAAATGTATCAAATTTTGTCAAAATCTCTAATGTATATGTATCAACTTTCAAAACACCTATCAAACTTTCGGTTTATGCTAATTGTATGTGATTTTCTTGGTGGCGCTTTGTGCGAATGTCACGTGGGTGCTATATATGGATGACACACTACTCAAATTACATACAATTAACAATAATCAAAAGTTGGATACATACAATAGATGTTTTAAAAGTTTATACATACAATATAAATTTTGACAAAGTTTCAGACACTTATCCCATAATTATATTGTACTTCCAATCTATAAAAATTATCATTCTTCACCTAACTATACAATATAATATGTTAATGCATACTAATGGTGCATTCTATCAATTCGCATGTTGAATATATCATTTGGCTTTTTGATCGGTTGCAAATGAAAATGGACAAATTTTGTTCAAGTGATCTAAAAAAACATGAACAAAGAAAAAATAAAGCTACATATGCGTCATACCGTTGTTATCCAAATAATCAAGAGTCGTAGTAAATCTATCCACTAAAATATAACAACAATTTAAATTTGAATTTGGAAATAAGGTTTAAGGATATATATATCGTGGGATAGTGCGTGTATTATATATCAATTCTTAGAACGCCGTTCGATTTCTGTTCGTCATTAACTTTACCCTCAGCTCATTTCTCATTTCAAATAATCTAATATGTTTTTGTAATCAGGATCATATATTTTTGCTAAGTTATACAAGTAATTGATTGATAGGAGTTAACTTTTTTAATTCTTATAGGTTCAGCATGGACGTGATGGTTATAAGCATGATGAGCAAGCACATAATTATTCGTATACAACCAAAGATCTTGAGATAGTGTCTAGAATTAGAACAAGTCTCAATTACTTTGGGGTTTTAGGTCTGAAATTTTCGTGGTGTTCTACCGAAAAGGTTACGAAAGCGTATACGAATTTATCAAGACAAGTTCATCCAAACACGAACAATGCACCTGGTTCCAAAGAGGCGTTTAACAAACTTAACGAGGCATACAACTGTTTGAGGCATCCGCGTTCAAGGTTTCGATATTTCCTCATGGCTAATGAGGATCCTTGTTCGCCATCATTCTTTGTTTTCATGTTATTCGTTTTGGTAGTGCTTATCCTACCATTTATTCTTATTTCTAATCTGGATTTGGATCAACCTCCTTTATATTCATTGAAAATAACCAACAATTACAAGTTGCCGATGATGACAAATAACGAATATGGAATCGAGTTTTATGTGAACTCAACAGATGGGTATGATAAGATATATCCTCCTAAAACTCCTGCTCGAGTACATGTTGAGAATGAGATCGTGACCGAGTACATAAAGTTGCTTCTGGATCATTGCAATCATGAACTCCGGTGGCATCTAAAACGCCCAGACTTTCCGACTCCGATATGCAACAAGCTTCAAACCATACTGGGAATACATGCATACATGAAGGAGGATTACTCAAGGTTACAGCTCAATCCTATTCATCACGATGCTATAGGTCTAGTTTCTCTTTAAAAAAACATTTGTTTTGGTTATGCTGGGCAATTTTATTCTTTTAATTGGGACAAAACTTTAATTATAATTTTGGTTATGCAATGTTATCTTTATTATGTGGTGTGTTTCGTCCTTGATCATACAAATTTATTTTTAACCTCATCCTAAAGTCAGAAACAGCAACAATCAGTTGCTGGACCAAATCTCAGAATAACCTAAGCAGGCCCAAGGCCCATGGAATCCTAATGCCTACATTTGTGTCTTCAGATCTTTGCTGGAAAGCTAACACCACAACACTCATCCCAGCCAATTGTGCACGTACACCTTCCAAAACCTATGTTTATATTTTTACAACTTTAGATATTTTATGATATTATTTAAGCTAGGTAACTAATTACTCCGTAGTAAATTTAAAACATATAGTGATCCTCTTAACAACATGCTTGTAAAAACTGTACCGTGTACTTCAGACATTGTTCTTGACTCAAAATGATTAGTAAAGTAATTAATTAAATTACCCAAGTGAAGCAGCAAAAAATAAAAAAAGGATAGTGGAGTAGACTATTCGAGATTTCGAGTTGTATTTAATTTAAGAACAAACAAGAAAGAAGCTAGTAGTCTGAAAATGTTGACACATAATTAGTAATCAAAACAGCTGTAATTTTATATGTACCAATTTATTCCAACCATAGTATTTCCGCCAATACAAATCTACTAGCTACATAAACCTCGTGGAAAAGGACACGGCGGGAAGATCCATTTTTAAACTATTCACAAAAATCTTTACTAGTTAGTTTAAAAGCATGCGGCGTGATAACCGTTTTGTCTATGTTTTTGATCGATAATACTGTTGGATGATGTTCTGGACAGTATTCTGGAGTAACGTTCGGCTTAAACGCTTCTTAATTTGTGTTTTTCTTTGTCTCAATCTCACACACATTAATATAAAAAAAAATTCCAAAAATACATTTTGAGGACGTAAACTCAATATAATCTACTCCCCACTTTTTGAGCATCAGTGTTCTCATAAGAATACTGTAAATTCAATGTCACCACTCCTCGTACTCTAAGAGTTAATTACATGAATGGTCCCCTATGATTCACGTACAATCGCATCGCGTGTCCCTATGCTATGTTTTTTGCACTTGCAGTTCAAAAAGTAAGAAGATGTTGCGTGTTTGGTCCCTCTTCAAACCAAAATGACTAAATTGCTCATACCTTACGTTTTTGTTATTACGTTTTTCGACTATAAAACTATAGTAGTAATAAGAGTTTTAAAACAATCGATGACCCTAAAAAATCGGTGACCCTATGCGCAAACAGATGCAATCGTATACTGCCTTCCGTCGAGAATGCCATCTGACAGCGTTCTCCCACTCCGCAACGATGTTTTGGAGCAATGTCCTTATCCGAACGCTGTTAAATTTTCTTTTTCATTTCCCCTTTAGATATCCCACACTTACATTAATTTAAAATGCCTAAATTAATTTTGAGAACACTGTCAAATCTACATTTTCCATTCTTTCACTTTTCGGCCTACCGTGTTCTCCAGAACACTATATTTACAATGTCACCACTTTTAGTACTATACGATAATTTTTAATTACCTATATAAAATATTCAAGAATTAACACACGGTACATTATCTATCCGTTTTATGGGAAACTGAACACCGAACGCACGTACGTAGTTATCATTCTTTTGAAACAAAGAATTAAATAACTAATCTTCATGAACAAAATCATGCATGTGTAAGAGCCTGTTTACTTTTCACTTAATGGTCTGTTTCCAGACACTTCTTAATCCAGACAGATAAATTGCTGTTTCTTTTTCACTTAATCTGAAAGGAATGTCTGTTTCTGAAATAGTAGGAAAAATGAAGCCCTTACCAAAAAGAGGCTCTTAATGATAAATATACATTTTTTTCAACATTTTTTCTCCGATAGAAGTTGAACACGTCATTTTTTATTCAAACTTTATATCATTTAAGTTCATCATTTTGGTCAAAACAAAAATTACATTTACATAAATAGCACTTGTTATAAACAGACATATTTATCCAGACAGACATCACATGTAAACATCACTTAATAGGAAAAGAAGTAAACAGCCCCAGACTGAAAGTGTTGAGGATTTAAATATAATACTTCGGATATGAACAAATACGAGTAATGGTGCAAATTGTGTTGCATAAGGTAGAAGCGTATACTAGCTAGGACAATAGGACATATGTACTCAAATAGTCATGTATGGTCACTCTATACGTACAATTATCCATCTGCAAAAGGTGTAAATTGGCGGGAACACCCTGGTCCCGTTTGCCTTTGGCACCAGTCATTGTCCACCCCACAAGGATGACTCTGGACAACCATTGGCGGGAACACCCTGATCCCGTCTGCCTTTGGCACCAGTCATTGTCCACCCCACAAGGATGACTCCGGGCAACCGGGCGTTAGGAGTTGGAATGAACCTTTATCTGCAAGTTCATTCAGGGCCCCATGTGTTTTACGGGTATGGATACCTAACATGCTAAATGTTTACCCATGGTAGGATTTGAACCCCTGACCTCCAGGAAGCCAGGAGACCATCCTACCACTAGGCCATTTAGTCAAGTGGTATTATCCATCTAAAAAGGAAAATAGCTTACAAGTTACGAAGCATGATGCACAAGTGTACTTTCAAAGATAATACTCCATCCGTCCCAAAATAAATGTCCACATTTCCATTTTAGTTTGTCCAAAATAAGTGTCCATTTTCAAAAATAACATATTAACTTTACCATTTAACCTGCAATCTACTTTTTCTCAAAATTGATACCTAAGAGTGTGCAAAAAATAATGATAAAAATGTCGTCTTCACTGCCAGACAATGTAATTTCATATACTCTGTAAAACTTATATAAGACACTTAGGGTAGGGTTCAAATGAGAATAGGAATTTGTGTGAGAATGAGGGAACCAATGATATCAAGCCATGTGTACAAAGAGAATGTTTCACATGTACAAAACCCATTTACCCCCAACATCAATTATCTCACAAACGAAAAATCCAAAAATTATGAAAATAGCACCATCAAATTCAGCGTTTTCTCCTTTTCGATTTGCCGTCCCTCAAGGCATACTTTCGACGAAATTTTTTTTTTTCTATTTTTTTGGTGGGTTTCACATTTACTAACACATGTGTTACAGTGTTGCGTTTAGGGTTTAGGGTTTGGGGTTTAGGGTTTGAGGTTTGGGGCGAAACCCCAAACCTCAAACCCTAAACCCTAAACCCCAAACCCTAAACGCTTTACAAAACTCTAAACCCTAAATCATACTAAACCGTAAACCTTAAACCCTACTAACCGTAAACCCTAATAAACCCTAAACCCTACTAAACCCTAGCCCTAACCCTAAATTCTAACTTTAACCACAAATTAAATGTATAACCAATCACTAACACATGCGTTACTAATTTGTAAACCCACCAAAAAATGGAAGAAAAAAAAAAGTTGTCGAAAGTATGCCTTGAGGGACGGCAAATCGAAGAGGAGAAAACGCTGAATTTTATGGTGCAATTTTCATGATTTTTCGACTTACCGTTTGTGAGATATTTAATTTTTAAAAATGTGAAGGAGAGAGAATAAAGTGACACATGGCATAAATCTATTGGTTCCCTCATTATCACTCAAAATTGGTGTACTCATTTGAACCTTAGACCTCTCCCATCAGTGACAGAAACTGACTGACACTGACTGAGCCACTTCAGCGCCACGTCAGCTTTTTCCCCAAACTGACTGAAACTGACTGACCACTCCCATCAGTGGTCCGTCACTTCATTTTCTGAGACCCGCTGCATAATTAATTAATCAATTTAAATTCAATAATTCAAATAAACACAACATTTTAAATAAAAACACACTTCATTAAAAATATAAAAATTACAAACGGAGTTAAAAACACAACATTTTTTTTTAAATATTCAAACGGCTATTTAAAAAAAAAAAAAAAAAAACAAGTGGAGCCCACACACCCCCGTCACCTCTCATCGCCAAACCGACGAGGCCGTGCCATCAGCGTCGGTCTCGTCGGTTGTAACCGACGGCTCCCGATGGGAGTGGTCTTACTCAAGACACTTATTTTGAGACGGAGGGAATAGTAACTTAACAAGGGTCATGTTTGGTTTATCGATAAAAACAAAGAAAGTGCAGAAACTCTACTATCAAATACTAGCATTGAATATTTTATTTATTATTTATTTTATTCGGATGGAGTATATGAGACAGTCCTGAATGAAATTGTATTTGTCCTCAAAGGAGAAATATCAAAGAATTCCTTTCTAAGTAGCATCCAAAATAGTCAGCTAAGTTTCATACACAAGTAACGGAGTGAGTGAATGCAATTGTATAACAATGGAAAGATAAACAGCAATTTCTTAAAAACAGTATGTGTAAGATATACCATTTCTAGCTTATAATTTTTGAATTAAATTAAAATTACAAATAAAGATTCCACTTAAAAGTAAAAAATGGTACTACATCGATACAGAGCATCCACAATGTCATGGACTTTCACAAGTCCATAGCATTGCCATGTCGTTCCACATCAACTTTTCATAAACTACCAATTCTATAAACTTCGATCTCATTCTACTCCTATAAACTACCAATCCTTTAGGCTGCCTTTTGGAAGTTAGTGTTGGTTTTTTACATAGTACCACTACTAGAATTCAGCACTTTAGAGACGCAATTAGCGACATGTTATACGGAGTCGCAAATTTGCGACAAAAATACCGTCACCTATAGCCACATCAATGTCGTTAATGTCGGTATTTAAGTCGGAGATTTTTTTTTTGATATTACATAGTCGCAATGTGAGTCGCTAACTATGTCTCAATTCCGAGACAAGCTAAACCACATCGCTAATAATGTGACTTATCTTGCGACTTTCAAAATTATGTCTTCATTGGTGTCGCTAGTTTTGAGACATAAAAGATCAAGACGTTAACCAAGTCGCTCTTTTAAAGACATCATGAGGCAAGGGATTAAGCGAGTCTTTAATTAGCCTTCAAGAATAACATTAAATTATTATTAATATAAAATAGTAGTACAACGGAAATCTGTTTTATACACTTCTCGATCCCCTAATTCCAATCGTGCCCTAATTCAACCAAATCAGGACTCTACCTCATTCAGTTCGTTTCATCTCTCACTATCGGCAACCGTAATCGCACCACTGCTTCACTGTAATTGCACCGTAACTCATCCTCTGCTACATCGTAATCGCACTGTACCGTAATCACATTGCTGCTTTACTATAATCGCATTGTAATCTCTACGCTGCTGCACCATAATCAAATCTCACAACACCGTAATCGCATTGCTGCTTCCCTATAATCGCACTTCAATTTCTCCGCTGCTACACACTCATCGCATTGCACCGAACCGTACCGTAGTTGCAATAATGTTGAACCGTAATGGCACAGCTACTGCACCGTTTTCGGTCGTCTGCTGCACCGCCACTGGCAGGTACTTCTTACGCAATTATTTTCATAATTTTAATTGTATTGATCTGTCTTCCATTTCTAGCTACTCGTTTCATATGTAAATATTGAAGATATAGTTGAAAAGGCTGAACTCTTAGATTTTTTTGATTAGGAATGAAGTCTTACATTTTTGTGACTAGGAATGAAGGTATTAAGCTGAACTCTTACAATTATGTTCTTGACTTCGTTTTTTGAAATGTGTGTGTTGTGGTTGTTCTACACTCGATTATCATGGATTTGATGTGGCTGTTATGTTTAGATTATTAGGTGAAGTATAGATACATGGAGTGCTCACAAGGTGTTTGATAAAATGTCAAAGATAATTCTGGTACATGATCCTTTGTAAAAGTCATCCTTTTGTTTGGTGCTATGAGGTTTCATATATGAATTATGCATAAATGACTTTTTATAGTTACATTTTAGCTTATTATAATTCGTTTTGATCCATTATTGATATTCAGTAATGTGAAGAGTTTGAAACCAGCCCGCAATGCCACAAGATTGGCCATGAAGAATCTTTACTGATGCTTCAGGGGAATTGAATATTTAAAGTATCCACAAGCAACCCAAAGACCTGGTTTTATTTCATGTATCTAGATTGTAAGATAAATTTAACATCTCAACACAAGATTGCAATGTAGGTAACGACCTGAATAACAATGTCGCCAAAAGATAGCGACACTAGCAGCAACACTCATAGCGACATCATCAAGAATAGCGTCATCAGTAGAGACATGAGTATGGAAGTCTCTTGAGGATAGCAACACAGGTAGCGACTTATATAGCGATGACATTAATAAACGCGACATAAACAGAGACATGAATACATGTGTCGCTAAAAATTTGCGTTGAAGTTTGAGATGCCACTATTTATGACGCCAAATGTAGCGACTGATGACGCAAAATCAACGACTTTTTTATAGAGACTATTGGCTATGTGTCTCTAAGGATGTCGCTAGCCTAAATATTGTCGCTAAACACGTCGCTATACACGTCGCGAAATTGATGTTTTCTTGTAGTATACGGAGTATCTTTTATCCGTACGTAAATCTTTATTTTAACTTTTTTTTCTTTCACTTTAATCTGTCTGATCCTTATACAGTTATACTCGCAATCCATTATTTATATTTACAAACGGCAATGATATTTCTACCAAAACTGTGCAGTGAGCAGTTGTACTATATGCATAAATAGTTGTACATAATGGTGGATCTATTATTTTTAATGGTGGAAATTTCAATCCCCTTTTACAAAGGCGGTAGTAGTACCAAAACTCCAAAAGTCCAGCACATTACATTATTACCAAAAAGATTTCGTTGACTGCATTTAGTTAAACATAACCACATGTACGTACGTTCTCTTTTAAATAATAGCCTAAATGACTATAGTATCTGCGTAAGATAAACCTTGACCATTTGTTAGCATTCTGCGTAAGATTAACATGTCAAAAAAGTATATCGAAAACGTACAACGACAAAACAGTCAGATTCAAGACCATGGTAATATTACAAGAATGATAGTTTGATGTTTATATATTTAACCTTGTAATGTACCACAATCAAAGCATATAAATGGTTAATATATCCAAGAACGATTGACGAGTAGTTAAGGAATTGTAAAAAAAAAAAAAAAAAAAAAAATCGATTAGAATAATAAACATAAACATATCAATGTATAATATTTATCAATCAATTAGTAGACATTATAGAGTATGAATAAAGAGTAAGGTTCAAATGAGTACACCAACTTTGAGTGAGAATGAGGGAACCAACAGATTTTTGCTATGTGTCACTTTATTCTCTCTCCTCCACATGTTTAAAAATTAAATATCTCACAAACGGTAAGTCGAAAAATCATGAAAATTGCACCATAAAATTAAGCGTTTTCTCCTCTTCGATTTGTCGTCCCTCAAGGCATATTTTTGACAACTTTTTTTTCTTCCATTTTTCGGTGGGTTTTACAAATTAGTAACACATGTGTTAGTGATTGGTTGTACATTTAATTTGTGGTTAATGTTAGGGTTAGGGTTTAGTAGGGTTTATGGTTTAGGGTTTAGTAGGGTTTAAGGTTTAGGGTTTAGAGTTTTGTAAAGCGTTTGAGATTTGGGGTTTAGGGGTTAGGGTTTAGGGTTTGAGGTTTGGGGTTTCGGGGCGAAACCCCAAACCTCAAACCATAAACCCTAAACGCAATACTTTAACACATGTGTTAGTAAATGTTAAACCCACCAAAAAAATGAAGAAGAAAAAGCTCGTCGAAAGTATGCCTTGAGGGACGGCAAATCGAAGAGGAGAAAACGCTGAATTTAATGGTGCAATTTTCATAATTTTTTGATTTTTCGTTTGTGTAATTGATGTTGGGGGTAAATGGGTTTTGTACATGTGAAACATTCTCTTTGTACCCATGGCTTGATATCATTGGTTCCCTCATTCTCACACAAATTCATATTCTTATTTGAACCATACCCTATGAATAAAAGCATATATATGGCTAATATATAAAAAATCTTGTACAACGACAAAACAATCAGATTCAAGACTTGGTTAATATATCCAAGAACCATTGATGATAAAAATCAGATTCAAATACATGTGAGAATGGTTAAAACTTCAAAATAGCATATCACAATATATAACGTCCATAAAAACATATCGATGGTTAATATATACGTAATGTTTATACGATTATAAAATCATATTCAGCCCATACCATATGACTTTGATACATTAATTATTACATTGTAAAAATGACACAAAATAATAACAAAACACACAAATCAACTTCAAGGCTCACAAATTCATCTTTAACAAACTTCAAGCCTAAACTTGCACTTGATGATCAATATGTACGTTATTCGTATGTAATTAATTAGCAGACAAACTAAAGATCGTATGGGAATGTGTTTTCAAGAAGTGAAAAACACTCTCAAATTTATTTATTGCTACGAAGTACTATTTCGCTTACGTCAATGTACAGAGTTTTATTTATGTTCATCATCAATTGTCTTATTGTAATAATAATAATAATAATATAATAATAATCTCCTCTTATAACTAAGATAGGAGACTCCTAATTATTTGTCAAAATATAAACCATGTCAACTCAACTTCTGCCACGTGTCATAAATGTACACTAATAATCACACATCTAATAAGCCACGTCATTCAAATTCAATACATAGGTTATATACTTACAGAATTAATGATCTACCATATCTCCACACAAAAATAGAAGATTTGAATCCAATTCCTGAACGCATTCTCAATTATTTTGGCATTTATCCTATTTCATATATAAATGTCTCACTCAAATTCAATTCTTAATGTTTCATGGTCATTCACTTCCGAAAATTTGTTTACAGGCAAAAATTACAATTGATTCATACATATATGGTTACTATCTCAATGCGATTTCCCAATCTCAAATACAACTACTGCATTATTTTCCTCCTATATATCCATAACTAATACAAAATATTGTACACACGCATCCAATTTTGGTGGCAATCGAAACTTCAAGAAGTAGGTATGTATTTTCGTCAACCAATTTTGTGTTATACTTTCTTAAAATTTATTTTTCAATCTTTTAATGTTCTTTTGAAAAATCATGTTTCTATCGATCTTCTTTGATTCATGATTTGTTTTTGAAACTTTAAATAAACTATGCACCCCAACTAAATGATATAATGTCAATTTGAAATCTCTGTTTCTTACTCTATGATTGATATGAAAAATTAGTCGTATTGAAAATAATTTATTTGTTTGTGTTTTTCACTTTTTATAAACTATGTTGCTTCTTATTATGTTCAAACACACCGTGCAGTGGGATTGATCACTTTGTTTATTTTTTCCAATTTTATGTTTTCACTTAACCATAAGGTTTAGTTTTGAAGGCTTTGTTGACTCTTTAATGAAGCTCGTCTCTATATTATTTTAAATGCACAAGTACTTAAATAGATATGCATTACTAAACTTGTGTTGATTTATTGTTTGCAAAACTATGTAAATTAATAGATACTTAGCTTAATGCATCAAAGTCATTCTCCTGGGCCTAGCAAACAGGGGCGGATTCAATGTATAAGTAGGGGGTGGGCAGGAACCCAGTAAAAAAAGCCCACCAAGTGTTAATTAATAAACTTTATTATACAGGCCCCCCTAGCCCAAGATTTGTTGGACCCCCCAAACTGAAATAAAAATAACCCAACTATCTATTTAATTTACATTCCCTTTTCTAATATATCCCATTACATCGATTAAAGTATTGATAAATGGAAATATATTGCTTTTTTCTCATCTACTGAATCTTCATCTCTTAACTTGAATTATTACCTTTGTTTTTGTTTTTAACTAGTAAATTCTAACTGTGTACTTTCTAGCGAAATTCTCAGCTTTTTTTAACCAATATATATGAATATGAATATGATGAAGTTGTAATATATTATATATTATTATATAAGCTGTCTCTTATTGTTCATTTATTTATATTTATGGTTGCTCTTTCCTTTTTTTTTTTTTTTTTTTTTTTTTTTCCTTTTTGTTTTCATTAAGTGATCCCCTCCCTATAGTTAACATTGTGTATTTGTTTAATTATAATGGTGGTGGCATGTGTTTTATTTACGTCTAGTAGTACTTGTTTAGCTATTTTGTAAATTGTTCTTTTTAGTGTTTTTTTAATAGTTGTATGCTTTGTCAAAAAATTACTAATTCTTGTTTAATTAGATTTAGGTATTTGAAAATTCTTCAAAAGAAAAGAACTATCTTCAACTAATGATATTTAAATGGAAACTCCAACTATAAATGTGATCAATAATATTCACGGCTACTTTGTGCTATTAATTGACAAGGCAATTGTAGTAGAATGTAATTGGTGCAATTTATTGCTAAGTTAGTTAACGTTTATGTGTAGTCTCTGGTGCAGTTTTTGCCTATATTCATGTTGTTTTGGACCATTATTATTACTATTTTAATTGATGCTTTTTAGCAGTTTTTTTGGTGCATTATTTGTCTAGTTTAAATGTGTTTATGCTGCTGTTAATTGATGTTGTTTTTGTATTAGTTTAGCTATTGTTTCTATGCTGTTTTATTAACTATCTTATGTTATATTTCTGATTTTTTAGCTGCTATTTTGTACTGTTTTAGCCCGTGTATGTGTTGTTTTTTGCATAATTATGTGTTGCTTTGTGCGGAATCTAGTGTAGTAAGATGCAACTTTGTGCATAATTTAGTGTAGCATTTTGTAATTTTTTCCATGATATTATGTCTAATACGTAATTATTTTTGCCCCCCACGATTGAAATTCCTGGATCCGCCACTGCTAGCAAAGCAATCTATTATCGTCAGATTCTCTTTTTAATTGGCTTTAAAAGGTTTCAAGGTCATGAGCATATAAAGTACCCATTTTGTATGAGACTGGCCGGTGTCCCTATCTTATTAGTGTTAACCACTCTTACTTCACTAAATGAGAAAAGAACTTATATGCCACAAGTCAAGTGTTTTCTTAGTATTTGCTTTGTTTTTTGTTACAAAGTTTCCATGCTTGTACATGCGCTTTTATTCATGTCAAAAATTTTAACCATACCAAATTTATATAAACGTCTTAACTGAATCAGTTGAAGAGAAATGATAGCTTGTGATTTTGTATGTTTTGTTGAAAAACAAATACGGAGGTACGTATAGCAAGACACATTAATTATGTATACTAATTAAGTTATGTTCATGTCTGGATGTTCATTTCATACAATGTGAGGATATTTGTATGAAATAGGTACATTTAGTACATGAAATAAGCACATTTATAGGCACATTTAGTTCGTATCATGACTGATAGAAAACAGGTAGTCTCAAGGTTGTTTATCTTTATAACTAATTACTAAAGAAAACATGACTATCTAATTAACCATCTAAATCACTTTGCATAAGCTCTTTATTTCATTACTTCATGCCCCATTGTTCTACTAATATATCTTGTGTACAACCAGAACTGTGGACAATGAAATCACTTTGATCAGTGCACTAAATGTGAGATCTCATGCTCAAGCAATAAGGGTACGAGTACTACATTTGCTGCTGCAGCTTGCTTACGGTCGATATGAAGCTTCCATGGAGTACATACCGTGTGATGAAATGGTAATGGTTAATAAACTTATCTTTTACTCAGGATGACAAGATACGTACATATGGGTTAATCATACAAACTTATTAAACTACAAATAATGCAGCACCTACATGACCGGACAATATGACTTTTACAAATGAAGCTCAATCTCAAGAAAAATGTTGCATCTCCGGTTTAATGTTTATCATATTGTTTATGCCATATAAGTTGAATAATAATGCTCAAACCCACACCGGTATAATGCTCAAACCCACACCGGTTATTCTTGCTACGTTAAAACCCACCGTATCTTGAATAATGTTTTTCACCTATAGTTTCATAGTTCCATCTAACTACAATATTTCAAACCTTTCTTTTTTTGACCTATTGTACTATAGCTATGTCTGAAGATAATCGAAGGCACACTGTACTACCTAATGTCTCCTTTGTCAGTGACAAGAAGTGAATGATTTAGGCTACAAGCAAGGCTTGCGGATGATTTCAAAAGATTCAAATGAACGCAGTGCAAACAGACCCCTTCATTTTTAAGGAAAACTGATTAGCCTCCTTTTAGAACCATAATATGTTTCACTATATGAAAGTTCAACCATATTGCTTCGTCAAACATAAATCACATATGCTTTGCTATAATTCAGTATCTTATAAATAAACACATACATATAATACTACCCCTCCTGACATTATATCTTAAACTATACACATAAATATAAGCAAATTGTATAGCCAAATACATAACAAAATCGTCTGTATTACGTTTAGTCATTCAGAATTATCGGATACATGTAGTTAAACTTAACAATATGCTAGTTGTGCATCGCACGGGTCTAACACTAGTAATAATAATAATAATAATAATAATAATAATAATAATAATAATAATAATAATAATAATAATAATAATAATAATAATAATAATAATAATAATAATAATATGCGAGGATACTTCAATAATATCTTATTACTCGTATATATATATAGAGAGAGAGATAAAAATAGGTTTCTGCGCTCCAACTCATTAGGATGTGGCAGTAAAAAAAAATACAAATATTAGACGCTAAAAGAAAAATAGCAGATACTTAAAAAGAAAACATTACATTACATTAATTAATATTAAAAGTAACCGTGTTACACTAACAAACATTAACTGACGATTTAACCAAACAAACATTAACTAAACAAATCACCTACCAAACTAAAACTAAAACGATAAATACCTAGCTAGCTACCAAACTTTAACTAAAACATTAAATTAATTCAACACTTAGCATGCCAGAAAGAGACTTCATTTAGGACCCGACTCCAATGACCCGACTTCAAGGACCCAACTTCAATTCACCGTACATAAATGACAGGATAACAAATAACACATAAACAGCAGTAAGGCAACCCACATATATCTTCTTATTCTCGCCATCCAGGTTGAAGTATTGCGAAGTCGCTATGCCGACCACTACAATGCAAAATAATCCACAGACAATCATCAGGAGCTAGCCTTGCACATTTATTTCGCCGACCCACCATAAGAGCTCCATATAAGAATATCAAAGCAAAGCCGTTAGCTGCATATAAGTAATTTAGCGTTTCCTTACCACCTTTAATCTCCGTTTGACTTTCTGACAGCGCGAAAAGGCCGCCGAAGACAGCAAAAACTAAAGTCAGTCCTGCTTTAATCAAATTCTCAAAGAACTCTTGACGTCTTCGTTCTTCATCGTCAACGGCACCGCCAACGGGATCACCACCGGGATCACCACCGGGTGGAGGGGCATTAAAACGTCGGTCTTGAGCTTCGGATTGGACCTCGACATCATGACTACCACTTGGTGATGAATAGTGGCTATGTTGGCTTCTCGATGAGTAACTTTGGTGGCTTTGTTGGCTTCTTGATGGTATTGGGTTTGGGTGGCTATCAGCGTGGCTTCTCGATGAAGTTCGGTGGCTATCAGCGTGGCTTCTCGATGTGGTTTGCTGTGTGTTTCTCCGTTCCCTTGGAACTCTTTCAAGGAATCCTCTTTGCGACATTTTTACAGTGAAGGAAGTTGGGTATAGTAGCCTAGTAGGTGATATGAGAAAATAAAGGTGATGATGTTCGGAGAGGAAGAATAGTGTGTTTTTATAAGACAATTTAGGTAGTATAACGGATGTATTCTACATGCATACGTCATTTAATTTCCCCGCTTTATTTAGGTAGTATAACGGATGTATTCTACATGCATACGTCATTTAATTTCCTCCCTTTATTTGTACTCCCTAGTATCATAATTCAAATTTGTAATTTGCTCTAAAAATAAATGAAAATAAAATAAATTATTAGTAGGTTATAGTATGGACTTTTCATTTTGTAATTTGTTAAGAATGAAGATTTTTTACTCACGTAGTGACGAGACCAAAATGTATAAAAATAAAATTTATAATAATAGGAAACACAAATTTGAAATAGAAACCAGCATCACATTTATCACACATCTATTGTTGCTCTCTAAGATGAGAGGACTCAATTGTCATCTTTCATATTTAAAATCACAAAATATTTGGAAAAGTCAAAGTGTCCATTTTAACTAGCACTATATGATAGACTATAATATTTTATTGAAATATCTAATAGTTGAATACTCATTCTTGTTGGTTTTAATTCCTCTAGATCTAGTTTAACATACAATGAACAAGACATTAAGTTGATAATGGCACTTATATAATGCACGCACTGAACTAAGACCGTCAAGAAAACATGCATGGAATGGTAAAACTTCCTAGGTCCGATAACTTTTCGGGTAGCTTGTTCAACACCACTGCCAAGCATGCAACATTCATGGTTACAGCTGAGCTCCTTCATATTTCGTCTGTTGGTGAGGAGGTCCTTGAGTAACTTCGCACGCATACTTGGGCATACTTGCAATCACATCAACAAAAAGAAGATTGACATTTATCTATTGAAATGTATCCAAGAACACGCTTCGTTGAGGTGCAAGCCTCTCCTTCTTTAGCAGGTTCGGGTACATATATAATCGATGGTTGGTATGGTTTCACAACTTGTTTGATCGGCACTATACTTTTTGGACTTTTGGTTTGCTCTTGGTCATCCTCAACCACCATTTCTAACTCCTTCAATTATGTTTCTCCTTAACATGTACATCATACATAGGAATAGAACCATCCGGACGCTAGGCATAATATATAGGTGATTCAACCACCTTTCCTGAGAGTGCCTCGTGATGTGGATCTAAGTGTATGATGACAATGATTGTAAGGCGGAAACAAACAATTAAATGAATAAACACGTAAACACGAATCAAAACACGTATAAATCTATAATATAACTTTGTATTGATGAACGGAACGTATTGGAATGTTTTACAGATTGCTTAGTCGACAAATGGTGCTAGGGTTTCGTCAACCCTAGCCAGAAACCCGTAGGTTTGCTTAAATACTAACACAAATCGGCAGACATGCGTCACTTGGCTAGTGTCGCATGTGGCCGCCTTCATGCGTCACTTACCTAAGTGTCGCTATGCGTCACTAAGGCAAGTGTCGCCTAACATAGAAGTTAAGTGTCGCTATACACTAAAATGACTTTTCTATTACAATTAACTAACGACACTTACAACTCGATAGACCAACTGACAGACACACTAATATGCACCAACAAACTCCCACGTGTCTTCAGCTTGGTCTTCAAAAAATCTTCAGTCAAACCCAACCTGGTGTAAACTTCCCATTTGCATGTATACCGTGAGTAACGCAAACTTCAAAAACTTTCTGAAATTGATCGGCAAGTTTCTTGTTGAACACATTATCTGCATTAACCCGAATCCTATTATCGAAGAGTTTTCTCAAATCCTTTTCATGAAGATTTATCAAACTCATAGGATCAAACACTCGAAATGCAGCCTTTCTCAAATTCCAAATACCTCCAAATTCTAGCTGCGGTTCTGAATCAGAAACAAATATAATCACAGCTTCACCCGTATGTGGATCAAGTTCCCAATGAACAAATCTTCGAAGAAAATCATAAGGAACTGACTCCAGAGGTATTTCAGTCAGACAGTCAGCCGGCGGATAATGAACTTTGACAATAGGTTGACCTGTCGTTGGATCCAGCTTTTTCTTGAAAGTATACTTAGTACCAAGCGTCGGCTTCAATTTGTTCGAACCTCTTGACGTAAGGTTTTCTGAATGTACTCAGCATAATGATTGTCAACACGATTAATCAAATTTAACTAAGCTAATCTGTTTATCTCTCCTTTAGGCAATGTACTTAATTGTTTGAACCTAAGCTTGAAGTACTGAATACCATCCATTCTCTTAATCATAAACATTTTTTTTTCAACCTTCCAGCTTTTAATCAGACCCGTATAATCTCCACGAACCTTGTAAGATTTGCACGTTACAGGTACAGGTTTAGCATTTCTTCCACGAGGCCACCATTGACCATGTATAGCAGTTTTTTCTTCAGCAGTTTTAGGAACTGTTGATTCTGTGGCTGGTGCCTCTTGAGCTGGAGGAACTGAGGTAGTTTCCGGAGCAGGCTCTGCTTGAGAAGTACTTGATTATCCATGAGTAGATTTCGCAGACCTCTCTTCATCATCACTTGAATCAGTCTCGATGACTGGCGCATCATCATAATGTTCATCATCACCCAGATGCTCATCTTTAACTGATACCTCATCATCCATATCAAAAACATATCCTGAATCCATCTCAGTATCAGCTTCATTGACCATTCTATGAAGATACGATAAATCGGTAAACGAATAATCAACCGCTAGTGGTCTCAGCTGTCCTGGAATGTCATTAACAGAGAAATAATCTAAACAAGGCACATTCTCATTAATAGCTGAATCAGGTACATTTTCAGGTTCTAGGGGAGGCGTTACATTTGTTTCCAAGGTACGCTGACCTTCCTCCCCCGGAACAACAGTAACCGACTCCAATTCTAGCAACCTAGACGCAAAATCTGTCACTTGAAGCTTTAATTCATCAACCTGAGCTGCCTTGATCTCTAAATCCTTTATTTGGGCAGCTTGAGCTTCAATCACCGCAGCCTGATCATCAAAGCATTTAGTCAACTGTGTCATCTGATCCAGAAACTGCTGAAGCATTGCAGGCGTAGGTTGTTGTGGCTGCGGTTGTCGTTGTTGTTGTTGTCGAGGTTCCTGAATACTATTTCCTATTCTCTGGCGTCTTCTGAGCGGTAGATCAGCGTATGAAGGAGAAGACCCAACTGGTGGCTTGCCAAGATTCAGAGGTACATGAACTCTCCCCGCAGATATTCGTCTCAAGATACGCTTAAAGCTTCTAGGATCGGCAACCTAAATACCATCCAAAGCATCTTGAGGTGGCACATCACCCGGAGAGTCGGGTGGTGTGGGTCCACCATCAGATTCAGCTTCTGCCTCAACATCCTCAATGTTGTCAATATCGTCCAGATCTTGAGCAACCAAATTATCAACCAAATCCTCTTCATTTACCGGAGGAATAACAACATCCTCAATACCATCACCAGGCGGCGCAACATAGTTTTCATTGACTATGTGCCCGAAAAGCTCACGATCTGGTAAAACTGCAGAATCCTTTGGCGGCAACTTGCAATCGTTGAATACTCTCAAAAGTGTCGGCGTAGGATTCAGCAAGGATCGCTGATCCGGAGCAATATCCAAGTTCAAATCATTCAACAGCAGCTAAAGAAACCGCGGATAAAGCAACCATTTATCTTTCCCAGCTCTAACGTTCTCAACTATATTCCCAAAAATATAACCGCTAAAGTTGTATGGCTTGTTGTACACTAACGCCAATATCAAAGATAATGTCGTATGACTCGCAGCGTCATAACCTCCTTTCCTTGGAGATAAACAAACAATAACGATATGAACTAAATATCTCCAAACCCTGCACAGGTACTGTTTCCTGAAATCCGAAAGCTGATCCGCAGGATAACCCATTCGCTGAAGACCCCCGTAAATAAAAGTCGTCCCGAAAAGGGTTGGCATCTCGGGCGGGTCATTGAACTCCAGAACACAACGAATAGAATCCTGTGTAATCTCAATCTCTCATCCAAACATAGTCGAAACAATCCTCGGGATATCGTTCTTGGTTCTGATAAGCGCGTGATCGTAAAATTCCTCAATCTGATTCATATACACTGGAGTAGTGGCTGTAATAGCATGATGAGTCCTTGATCTGCGAAGAAACTCAATCATCGGCCAAAATGGAAGCGAGTTCTTGTGCGTTGAGTCCAGAAAAGCAATAATGTTGTGGCGAGTGTTGGTTCGGCGATAATATTCCTGAAGATTTGCCATCTATAACTAACAAACATAAAAGAAAACAAGAAATATCGTTACAGAATAAGCTCAAATATAAAAATTGTAAAATTCTGATTTTTGGCCTCACTTGGGAAGTGACGCATGTAACAGTAGCGTCACTCATTGAGTGCCGCATGATACAATGAAATTAAAATCAGAAATCAAATGATGCGTCACTTGAGGTAAGTGACGCATTCGAGGCGTCACTGGTGTAAGTGACAGTGCCATAACGTGCGTCATTCGACAAAGTGTCGGTATAGATGCAAGCGTCATTTAAGGCGCCACTTAACAAGTGACGGGTAAACAAAAGCATCACTGATAGAGTCACTTAAGGGAGTGACGCATAGATAAGCGTCACTCAAAGGAGTGACGGTAAGAGTGACGGTGTAGACCTAGGTGGTACTAAGGTAGTCACTTAAGGAAGTGACGCATATAAAGGCGTCACTCAGATGAGTGACGGTACAAGTGACGGTAAGCCTATCAAATTACCAACTAGCGTCACTTACTGAAAGTGACGCAACGATGAAGATCATCGCAGCACTGTTCATACCCAGAAATCACTTTGATCGAAATTGGGGTTTTCGTAAAAGAAGTTAACCAAAAGATGCGGGTATACAAACCGAGCAAAACACACCACTCATCAACACAAAATATTAACAAATCGTGCCCCAATTCTCGTGATTTCCAAAAATCATAAATCCCGTAGCCCTAATTACAGATTTAAGCATGTATACGTAATGAGAAGGGTTAAAGGTTATACCAATAGATGCGTATGAGTGAGGAGAACAAAGATCTAATGGCCGATTGCACAAACAAAGCTTGAAAATCCACAAACAAATCGAAAAACTTGCACTAGTCGAAGTGACGCAGAGACAAGGGAAGTGACGCTGTGTCAGAGGAAGTGACGGATATTGAATAGTCTAAGTGGTGATTAAGAGTGTCGGTTGGGAAGGTATTTATACCAAAACCCTAATACGCGTCACTTATCACGACACTTAATGCGTCTCTTGGTGCGTCACTGATAGCGTCACTAGTAGCGTCACTCAGTGAGTGACGCATAAGGACACTGTTGAGACCTGAGACACTGTTAGATTTGCTCAGAATACAAGTATCATGCCGCTGTTGGTATAAGACTTCAACCACTGTTAGTAGAAGTCAACCACTGTTAGAAGAAGACAACCGCTGTTAGTACATTTGTCTAACAGGGCCACTGTTGGTATATGTAAAGCGTTTTGTATTAAGTACTCAACCACTGTTGATAATATACGAGTACTACCCCTGTTAGTTATATACTCAACCACTGTTGGTTAGTCGGTTAGAGATAATTATGGAATAGATAGGATTTCCATAATAGTTTGATTCTGTGAAGGACTCTATATGTTATAAATAGAGATCCTGTAAAATCCTAGAATTAGGAACACAGGACGAATTTATTCTAGTTATTAGCTTCAAGGTTGTAAACCCTAACACAAATTGTGTGTTCGTATTATTAATAATATTGAAGCTTTTGGTTAGATATTCTGTTATATACAAGTTTGTTCTTCAAGTTATTAATAAACTATTCCGCAAGCTTATTAATAATCAATCAAAGTAATACATACTAAGATCTCTAGCTGGGATCATCAAGTGGTATCAGAGCTTGATATTACTTTGATCTTGAAGAAGGTAATTGAATTTCGCAGCTTTTTCAACAAATAACAAGATGTCTACTGAATCAATGGAAGGTATACAAGCTACAAAGATTCCCATGCTCAAACCTGATGAGTTTGAGCTATGGCAGACTAGGATTAGGCAATACATGTTGCTTACGGATTATATGATGTGGGAGGTGGTTACTAATGGACCAAACTATACTAAGGATGCAGATGGTAAAAAGGAAGAAAGACCACCACCAAAGTCTGATGCAGAGAGAAAAGAAAGAGCAACAGAGTGGAAGGCATTAAGTACTCTACTTTTGTCTATTCCTAATGAGTATCAAAGGAAGTTTGAAAACTGTGAAGATGCTCAGGTTCTTATGCAAGCAATTGTTAAGAGATTTGGTGGTAATGATAACACCAAGAAGAATAAGAGATCTCTTCTCAAACAACAGTTTGAAAACTTTGCAGGTGTAAAGTCTGAAACTCTGACTCAGACTTTTGATAGGTTTCAAAAACTTGTGGGTGATTTAGAAAATCACAATGTCAAGATTGATAAAGATGACTTGAACAGGAAGTTTCTAAGATCACTTGGTACAGATTGGAATATGTACACTGTGGGACTTAGACAAAGTCCAGATCTTGAAGAGAAAGAAATTGAAGACCTGTACAATGATCTGAGGAATTTTGAGCCTGAAGTTCTAGCATTGAAACAGTCAAATGGTAGCTCTAACAATGCTGCTTTTGTTTCTGTTGGTGAATCTGTTAGTTGTAGCACATCTGGTGCTAATGATAATGTATTGGAAGCATTCTTTGCAAGCCATGTGAATTCATCATTAACTACAGAAGATTTGGAGCAGGTTAGTGAAGAGGACCTGGAAGAGATGGATTTAAGATGGCAGATGGCCATGATTACAATCAGGGCAAAAAGGTTTATGCAGAGTTCTGGGAACAGAAATTTTTCTTACAAGAGAGATGGTGTAGCTGGTTTTGACAAGAGCAAGGTGGAGTGTTTCAACTGTCACAAGATGGGACACTTTGCTAGGGAGTGCAAGAGCACACAGGCTGGAGGATCTCAGAATGGTTTTGTAAGAAATAATTCTGGTCCTCAAAGAAGATTGATACCAGTTCAGAACATCACTTCAGATTCATTGGTTGCTCAAGATGGAATGGGAGGATTTGACTGGAGTGACCAAGAAGAGCTTGTAGTTCAGAATCAAGCTTTGATGGCTGTCACAGAAGAACCAGAGCCTTCAGACATTCCATATGAGGTACAATCTAAATTATGTTCTCCTGCATGTAAGAAAATGGTTAAATTTTATAGGGATCATAATATGGTTGTGTGTAATGAATTAAAAGCTTGTAAGGAAAAGAGTCAACATGCCACTTTAGCTATTGAAAACTTAGAAAATCAGATAAAAGCTTATGAAAAGAATGAATCTCAATTTCACTTAGATGTTAAGTATCTAAATTGGGAAAAGAAAGCTTTACAAACAAAAGTTGATATGCTAAGTGCTAAGTTGGCTGAGGCAATTTCTGATAAGGAGTCAATAAAATTGAAAGTTGATGAATTGGAAAATGTTTCAAAAGGTGTTCAAAACTTAATCAAGTCTCAAATTCATGATAAATTAAAACTTGGATTAGGTTACAACCTTAATGCTGTTCCTCCACCTTATAATCATACTTATTTCCCACCTAAAACTGATTTTGTTTTAGAAACACTTAAGGTAGGTGTGTCTGAGGAGGTTAAAAAGGTAGATCCAGTTGTTAATTGTGCTGATAATGTGAATTTTGATAAAGTTGAGGTATCTGATTGGACTGAGGAAGATGAGAGTGATAATGATAGCTCATCAGGTGGTAATTCTGTAGATGGTAGTGTTAAGTCTATTACTGGTCTAGTTTCTGAACTTAATAGTACTAAACTAGAAGAGGGTAAAAAGATGTTTGTTGAGAAAGCAAAAGCACAAATAAATCAAGTCAGGAAAACCAACAAGGCTAGTTCAGGTTTAGGATATGTACACAAAAAGGTCAATACTGAATCAAAAGACAAGTTGAAATCTGAGTGTGATAAGTGTACATGTAAATCAAAGAAGTCTGAGTTACATACTACAAGTAATTTAAATAAATTCATTCCCAGGGGTAATCAAAGAAATTGGAACCAATTGATTTCACAAAGGTTGGGTAATGGGTTTGAATGTGTGAAAAGAAAGTCATGTTTTATTTGTGGTAGATATAATCATCTTCAACAGGACTGTTACTACAATCCTAAAAATAATAGGAACAGTGGTACAGGTCATGTGTTGATAAATAAGCCTAACAGAGGCAAGGCTGCAGCCCCTGTTAATGCTACAGCAGTGCCCCTGTCAACGGCTAACAGAGGCAAGACACGAACAGGGGAGGGTTTGACCACTGTCAGGCATGGTACCTCTGCTGGTATTAAACATTTCAAAAGAATGTATATACCAAGTAAAGCTACCACTGCCAGGGTAATCAATACAAACTTAAAGGTGACCACTGTCAGACCATTAACCCCTGTCAGGTCTAAAACAGATTGTTTTTGGAGACATAAAAATGAGTGTAAATCTGAAGTGTCCAAAACCAATGCAGCACTGAGATCAATCACTGTCAAAAGGGTTGATGTCAAAGGTGCTCATGGGAAACCCAAAGCCAAATTGGTTTGGGTTCCCAAGAAAAACTAATTGTTTTTCTCATATATGTGCAGGGCAAGCCACCAAGCTTATGGCATATTGATTCTGGCTGTTCAAGACACATGACTGGAGACAGGAAAAAGCTACAGGACTTTAAAGCGTTTGATGGAGGAGATGTAGCATTTGGAAGCAATCCTAAAGGAGGTAAAATCACAGGTAAAGGTAAGGTAAAAAGCAGTAAGCTCACTTTCAATGATGTTTATTATGTTGAGCAATTGAGATACAATTTGCTTAGTGTGAGTCAAATCACAGATAAGCAAAATCCTGTATATTTCACTGACACAGAATGCCTTATACTTTCTGAAAAACTCAAAATACCTGAAGATAAGATTTTAATGAGAGTTCCAAGAAAGGATAATGTATACTGTAGTGATTTAAACAAGATGGAATCTCAAAATGTTAACTGTCTCATTTCTAAAGCTACTGTATCTGAATCTGAACTATGGCATAGGAGGATGTGTCACTTGAATTTCAAGACCATGAATAAACTTGTTAGGAATAAGCTAGTGAGAGGCTTACCTGAAAAGTTATTTGAATGTAGTGACCACTGTGTAGCATGTCTCAAAGGCAAGCAACACAAGACCTCTTATAAGACCAAGCTTGTGAATACCAATACCACTCCCTTACACCTGTTACATATGGATTTGTTTGGCCCTACCAATGTAGCTAGTCAAGGGAAGAAATCTTACTGTTTGGTAATAACTGATGATTACTCTAGAATGAGTTGGGTGTTCTTTCTTAGGACTAAGGATGAGACAGGTGAAATACTTAGATCATTCATAACTAGGATTGAGAATTCAACTAATCAAAAGGTTAAGATCATCAGGTGTGATAATGGGACAGAATTTAAGAATCATGAGATGAATAAGTTCTGTGAGGATAAAGGTATAGAAAGACAGTATAGTGCACCTAGGACTCCACAACAAAATGGAGTAGCTGAGAGGAGGAATAGGACACTAATTGAGGCTGCTAGAAGCATGCTAGCAGATGCTAAACTTCCAATGTCCTTTTGGGCAGAGGCAGTTAGCACTGCTTGTTATGTTTTGAATAGGATTTTGATTATTAAACCTCATAACAAGACACCTTATGAGTTATTCTTTAAGAGAAAACCTCTGGTTAGCTTTTTAAAACCATTTGGATGTCCTTGTACTGTCTTAAATACCAGAGATCATCTTGGTAAGTTTCAGAGTAAGGTAGATGAGGGTGTATTTGTTGGATACTCTATTCAAAGCAAGGCTTATAGAGTATTTAACAAAAGGACTAGGATCATAGAAGAGACCATGGAAGTGACCTTTAATGAACATACATCAAATGTAGAAGGAAAAGGTCCAGAAGTTTTGTTTGATATTGATGCACTAACCCATGCTTTTAGATATCCAGATTTGTCTATTAGTGCAAGTACAGATGCAAGTACAGATGCAGGTACAGATGCAGGTAATGATGCAGGTAAAGATGGGCATTCAACCTCAAGTCAAACTAAAAAGGATGACTTGAAGTATGTCTTGTTTCCTATTTGGACTCCAGATCCACCAGAAGTATTTCAACAGGAACAGGATCAACCAGAGAAAGATGCTTCTTCTGATGATTCAAATGGTTCACCTGGTAAAACTGGTGCAAGCAAGGGTGCAGATGATTTAACTTCACCAGATCATCAACCATTCACTTCAAAGGGATCTCATACAGATCCAGAGCATGAGTAAGAGGAAGAGCATGATTCTCCAAAATTTGTTGAACAAAGTCCTCCATTTCAAGTTTTGGAAAGGACTTCTTTGTCAGATTCTGAAGCAACTCCAAAGCCATCAAAGGAAAGAGAGGAAAGAGAGTCTTTTTCAGACTCTGAGATAGATAATCTTTTGGGTTCTAATTTGGAAAGAGAACTACTTGATCCTTCTACCTCTAAGTATTTGGTTCATAAAGATCATTCTTTGGATTTGATTATTGGTGATGTTATGACTCCTGTTCAGACAAGACATCAAACCAAGGTAAGAGAAGAAGATGTACATACTTCATTATATGTATGTTTTCTTTCTCAGATGGAACCAAAGAAGGCAGTGGAGGCTCTCAAAGATCCAAGCTGGATTGAATCTATGCAGGAAGAATTGTTGCAATTCAAACTGCAAGATGTGTGGGATTTGGTTGATCTTCCAAAAGGAAAGAAAGCTATAGGCACAAGATGGATCTTCAAGAACAAGAGAGATGAAAGAGGAATAGTGATCAAGAATAAGGCTCGGTTGGTAGCACAGGGGTACACACAGGAAGAAGGCATAGATTATGATGATGTCTTTGCCCCTGTTGCTAGAATAGAAGCTATTAGATTATTTTTAGCTTATGCATCTTATCAGGATTTCAAAGTCTATCAAATGGATGTGAAGAGTGCTTTTCTTCATGGTCTAATTGATGATGAGGTGTATGTTTGCCAACCACCAGGGTTTGAAGATCCAACATATCCAGATAGAGTGTGCAGATTGAAGAAAGCATTGTATGGATTACATCAAGCTCCAAGAGCTTGGTATGATACTCTATCTGAGTACTTGCTCAAGAATGGATTCAAGAGAGGTACTATTGACAAGACATTGTTTACCAAGAGGGTTCAAAGAGATATATTGCTGGTACAGGTGTATGTTGATGATATTATTTTCGGGTCTACAAGGGATTCATTGTGCAAAGAGTTTGAGGATTTAATGCATAAGAAGTTCAAGATGAGTTCAATGGGTGAACTCACATTCTTTTTAGGATTGCAGGTCAAGCAGAAGTTAAATGGAATCTTTATTAACCAAGGGAAGTATGTGAAAGATATTTAGAATAAATTTGGTTATAAAGATGTGAAGGTAGCTAGCACTCCCATGGAGGCACATAAACATCTTAATTCTGATCCTGAGGGGGAGGAAGTAGATGTGCACTTATACAGGTCAATGATTGGTTCATTGATGTATTTAACTTCATCTAGACCTGATATAATGTTTGCAGTGTGTCTTTGTGCTAGATATCAGACCAATCCAAAGCAGTCACACATGTATGCTGTGAAGAGGATCTTTAGATACTTGAAAGGTCAACCAGACTTGGGCCTTTGGTATGCTAAAGGATCAGATTTTGAGCTAAAGGCATTCACAGATAGTGACTATGGTGGTGAGAACATGGATAGGAAATCGACTAGTGGAGGATGTCAATTTCTTGGAAATAGGTTAGTGTCATGGCAATGCAAGAAGCAGACCACAGTTTCCACTTCTACAGCAGAAGCAGAATATGTTGCAGCATCAAGTTGCTGTGCACAGGTTCTTTGGATTCAGAATCAAATGCTGGATTATGGTTTGACTTTCATGAACACTCCTATTTATATTGATAATACTTCTGCTATTAGTATCATTCAGAATCCAGTTAAGCATTCAAAAACCAAACACATTGAAATCAGATATCATTTTATAAGAGATTGTTATGATAAAAGATTGATTCATATTTTTAAAATTCATACTGATAATCAACTTGCAGATCTTTTTACAAAAGCATTTGATGTAGGAAGATTTACATTTTTGATAACTAATATTGGTATGATCAATCTCACGTAGTGTTTTGGTCTGGATTTGATACTAACAGGGATAAAATATATTGTAATGTGACAGGGTCAGGTGTTGCCACTGTTAGCTTCATCATGATAACAGATGGTGCCACTGTTAGTCTACCTTTGCCACTGTCAATGTATTTTAAACCCCTGCTGTATATGTGTGTAATTTAACCCCTGCTAGTTGTTTTTCTTAGTTTAATATTGCAGGTTTCAGCCACTGTCAAGAGACATCACTTGAGCTGGAATTTAATGTTTTATTTGTTTCTTCTTATTTTCTTCTGTTAAAAAAAAAAAAAAAAAAAAAAATAAAAATTTCGTTGTCTAACTAAGCTAAGTTTATGCCCCTGTTAGTTCTAAGTTGGCGTTTCCTTGGTCGGATGCCCCTGCTAGACTATCAGCCGCTACTAGCTTTGTTAGATGGTTAGAAAGGGATAACTATAAATTGATCAAGTGAGGTACCCCTGTTGGGTTTGTTTGTAAATTGTGCCCCTGTTGGGTATAACCAGCAGTGCCACTGCTAGTTCTATTTTTAGGGCTTGGCACTGTCATCAAATAAATACTCAAATACTTCACTTTTTCAATTACGCTTTCAAAATTTTCAAAACCCTTCAATAATCGCTCTCGCTTTGAGTTGTTTATTGTAATTCACTCTTCGTTCATTCATCAATTTCTTCAATGGCATCGTCATCTTCGTCTGATTCTGGTACTTCTATGCTAAGTGTTCATTCTGAACACAACATGAGGGCTTTCTTGAATAAAGAACTTGCCGATGAGTATTTTCACCCTATCATCGATTTCTTAAGTAATTGTCCAGTTACTTATGCCCTTACTGTCGCTCCACGATTGATTCGATCACATATTCAGGAATTCTGGCAGAATGCAAAGGAAGGGAATGTTAATGGAATTACTCACATTCATTCCACTGTCAAGGGTAAGAAGGTAATGGTTACTGAGATTATTCTAAGAGAGCTTTTACAGTTTGATGATGAAGGTGGAATTATGGAATTATCGAGAGAAGATTTGTTTAAAGGCATTATGGATATGGGGTATGAAGGTTCAGGAAAGACAAGATCAGAATATACTTTCTTGAAGTCATGGTTTTGTCCTCAATGGAAGTTCTACATTCATACTTTTCTGGTATGTTTGTCTCAAAAGAGAACTAGTTTTAATGAATTTAGTTCTACGATTGCATATCCTATTATCTGCTTGGCACAGGGTATTAAATTTTATATGTCTAGATTTATCTTAGATAATATGGTTAGGAATGTAAAGGGTGATACATTCGTTATGTACCCTAGATTTGTTCAGCTTTTATTGAATAATCAATTGTCAAATCTGTCAGCAGAGGATAGTGTGATTGTTAGTTCTACTCTATCTTTGAGGACTATTCAGGCTATGAATAAGTATCAGAATGCTTTTTCTAAGAAGGAAACTGCATTATTTTCTACAATGCTAGTTACTCCTTCTGCCACTGGTGGTGTATTACCAACACCATCTGGACCAAATGATGACAGACCAACAACACAAGTTGGTTCTGAACACACATCAAGAGGTGGCATCAAAAGAAAACAAGGGAACAAACAGCCTACCCAATCTAAAGCCAAGAAATCCAAGAAGGCTACACAGGCTATGGAGATTCCTGTTTCTCCACAGTCTCAGTCAACTGTTCCAACACAACAGGTGAACATACTTGATGAAAATGTTCATTCTGGAAGGGCTGCCACTACTGTTTCTAGCCCACTGGCAGGGCAGGATAGTGGTAACATTAATCAGACCCAACCAGAGGCAACTATGTTTGATGAACCTATGGGTGATGATTCAAATGTAGGTCCCAGTACCAATAACCAAGGGACATCTGCAGTGGCAGATGTGGGCAAGGATTCAACTAAGAGGTCACACTCTAATGTTGATGAGCCTAGTGATACTGATGAATTGACGATTTCCTATCTTGTACATGATGTCAATAAACTGTGGAGCAAATATGAGAGGGAAAGGGCTTACAGAAAAGAGGCTCAACAGAAAATTCAAGCTCAGGATGAGTTAATTGCTAAGCAGAAGGAGATCATTGATCATCAGAAGGCAGAGTTGCTTGATGTGCAGCATAGATTGGTCATGCTTGAGGAGGCTGTCAACAATATTCTTTTACCTGCGAATAGGTTAAAGGAATCTTCAAGCAAGGGGGAGAAGAAAGCAGATGATGATATTATGCCTGAAGATGATGGTTCAAGAAAAGCAGATAAAGATGATGATGATGATTCATATGGACCTCATTATGATATGGGTGGAGCAATGATAAATATTGATGAGATGAATGATGATTCTGCAGCTACAGAGGTGTTTGATGATAATACAGCTACAGAGGTGCTTGAGTTTGATGATAACACAGTTGAGATGGATATATGTGAGCATAATGAGGCACAATCAGAAGACACTGTGGAGTTAGTGTTTGATGATAAAGATGATGATTATGTGCAGAGCAGGGATAAGGCTGAGGAGGAGCTAAATGTATCTGATTATGTGATACATGAAAGTTTAGATGATGAGATGGTAGATGCTGCAGATGACAGAAGTATGGTGGTATATACTGGTGAAGATTCTTCTGAGAATGTTAATACAAGTGATGGTGCAGGAGCAGAGCAGACTGATGAAACAGTTTATCAGGTATTTCCATTGAATAAAGGGTTGCCTGAGAAAGCTGCACTTAGATTATATTTTTGGGATGTGATGGGTGCTAACCTGGATGATAAGAAAAGAGTTAGTTTCAGTGATAGGCCAGTGTATGAGGTGGTTGATGATGTTGAAAAAGAGATGAAAGAAGGAGAAGTTGAGGTTAAGGGGGAGCAATCAAAGTCAATTGCTGAAGAGAAGAAGTTGCAGACCTTTACAAGAAAGAAATCTATTCCCAGAAGAAAGCCAACTAATACTTTATCCCCTGTTAAAACTTCTACCACTGTTGTCACAATTTCAACCCCTGTCAACACTAACACAACCACTGTTACATCTACCCCTGTTAGTACACCAACACCTACCACTGTTAATACACCAATCACCACTGCTGTCATATCAACCCCTGTTACAACTACAACAACAACAAGACCAAGAGAGGTACCTGTTACAATAAGAGAACCAACTTCAACACTCAAACCTGAGTCTAAATTGCCTGTGATTGATCCAAAAGACAAAGGTAAAGGAAAGTTAAAAGAAAAATCAAAAGTGAAAGAAATTAAAGAACCTCATATTGAGTCTCATGATATGCTGAGGATGCAAGTAGAAGAAATAGAAAGGTTGATAAGGAGAGCTGCAGAAGCTAAAGCTGAAGAAGAGGGTAATGATGTGAAAATGATTTTGGATGATCTGAGTGTAGTGACTATTACACAGAAAGCTGCAGAGATTGTTAAAGAAAAGACTGTGCAAGGATTAAAGCTTCCTGCTCAGAGAGTTCATGATTATTTAAAGAAGAAGAAAGGTAATGAAGAGGAAGAGTTATCTTCTGGATTTTTGTTGATGAAAAGGTCAAATGAGGAAAGGGCTAGAAAGAAAAAGCAAGAGGAATTAGCCAAGAAGAGGAGTAAACCTTTACCATATGCTGAAAGGAGAAGACATATGATCAATGCTTTGTCTGAAAATTATGCTCCAGCTAAAATTGTTAGAGGATGGAATATGCAGAAGCTGCAACAGGCATATGATAGGTATATGGGAAAAGATGATGAGTGGACAAAGAAAATGGAAGAGAATAGGCATTTGAATGCATTGATGAAGGAGAAGAAAGAAAAGGCAGATAAGGAAATGGTAAAATTTTTGAAAGAAGAAGAAGAAAGAAGAGAAAAGGCAGCTGCTGAGGCAGCAGAGAAAGCCTTAGAGGATAAGCAGAATGAAGTCAGAAGAAATTCGTGGAAAAATCAGATTTCTAAAGATAATGTTATTCCTGATATTCCAAGATTTGATCCAGAGCTGAAAAAGAGAATCAAGATTCTGACTGATAGCAAGGAGATTTCTGAAGGACCAAGAAAGGCTAGAATTATAAATTGGGAAGGAGTAGCAATTGATTATGGTTTCAGAAAAATGATCCTTGAGATCAAGATTGAAAGGGAAAGAGGATTTGATGATCATGTTGGGAGTATGGTTGATTTGCTCAGAATTTGTACAAGAGATGATCTTATGGAGTTGTATCAAGTGAGCAGAATCAGGAATAGAAAGAACTCTGAAGCTGTGATTGAACGACAAATGATGGAGTTATTGCAAAGCCTGTTTGAACCAGCCAGCTTGTATCACTTATTCTTTCATTGTTATCAAAGGGTTATAACCTGGAGATATTTTGCCAGAGCTGGAGTACACATGGTAGTATTTAACAATGGGCAGGTGATCTACATGTTTGATGATCGACACTATGTGCTGGGAACAGGGCTGCTGAATAGATTGGTTGATTTGAAGTTATCTACAACCATCATTACTGAAGGAGCTTACAGAGCTTTATACATGGTGTTCAATCAACTGCATAAGAGGCAAACGATGAAGGAGAAAGAAGAAGAAAAGAAGGATTGAAACTTGAATCATTACTCTGAATGATCAAGTTTAGGGGGAGATTGTTGAGACCTGAGACACTGTTAGATTTGCTCAGAATACAAGTATCATGCCGCTGTTGGTATAAGACTTCAACCACTGTTAGTAGAAGTCAACCACTGTTAGAAGAAGACAACCGCTGTTAGTACATTTGTCTAACAGGGCCACTGTTGGTATATGTAAAGCGTTTTGTATTAAGTACTCAACCACTGTTGATAATATACGAGTACTACCCCTGTTAGTTATATACTCAACCACTGTTGGTTAGTCGGTTAGAGATAATTATGGAATAGATAGGATTTCCATAATAGTTTGATTCTGTGAAGGACTCTATATGTTATAAATAGAGATCCTGTAAAATCCTAGAATTAGGAACACAGGACGAATTTATTCTAGTTATTAGCTTCAAGGTTGTAAACCCTAACACAAATTGTGTGTTCGTATTATTAATTATAACACCCCTCATTATTATTATATAAAATACGGAAGCGAAGATAAATAAAACACATTACTTCATTACATATTTTCCAAAATACCAAACAGTTTAGATGGTTAAGTTACTACCACTTAAAAACCTGTTCAAAAGATTAGCATGTCGGGGTATTATATAAACTAAACTGAGTTACAACAAAATAATCAGAGTAGCTTGAATATCAAACATTCCATTCTTCCAAGGTTTGACCTTCCTGCTACCCACCCGCATGCTCAAAACAAAAGTCTGCAGGAAGCAACAACGAGGGATTAGCACATAGCTAAGTGAGTAAATCCAACACTCAACATTTAACTTAGCTAAACCAATTAACAACAACAAGTATTCGCAACTACAACAATCAACAACAACTTAATGAGGATCGGTGGATCCGGGGATAACCTTAGCACCCGGGCGGCTCCCCAAGATCACTTATCCAAACATATCCGTATGGCCATAACGGACGAGACCGATAGCTAGTGTTTATCATACTTAGGTACAGTTCAGCACACACAACAAATGAAGTACGTCCCTGTACCGTTCACACAACAACCCACTAGCCCAACCAACAGTTCATCAACTTGTTGACCTCATTAACAACAATGCCCGAAGGCCACACAAAGCACATATAGGCATATGATCAACAATAACAACTAATCAAGTCTACGTTTACCCGTCGTAATCAAATGATTACAACTAAGCCAAACGGTGAGTTTTGAATCCACTCACCAATACCTTCGTCTTCAAAAATCTCTGATTCCAGAGATCACTTATCTTTCGGAGGATCTGAGAATCAATAATCAACATAAGTTAGTACTTTGCTTCATAATTTGTAAATATCAAAATGAGCATTTTTATAAAATGCCACTATAGCATTCAATAAGTGCCACTATAAACATCACCTTCTAAACACTTAAGCATTTTTTGAAATTTTCAGAATCCATCAAAATTTACTATGCAAACGCGATCCGGACTAAGGGGAGTTGGATCGCGTTTGTCCTTAGGAAATAATTCTGTCACCGAAAAACACTATCAAACGCGATCCGGATAATAGGCCTGGATCGCGTTTCACAGGCCAAAAACTCGACTAAGGCGTTTACAACAAGGGAACGCGATCCGGAAGCGTAGCCGGGATCGCGTTCCTCTGTTCTTCAGCTCAAGAACAGACCTGAACGACCTTAACACCATTTTTAACATTCAAACTCATCAAACTCGATTCTAATGCTACAAACATCTTTAATAACATCACATATCATCATATATAACAAGTGATCATCTTACAATTGCAATAACAATTTCATTAAATCACTTAATCATCAATTCTATCATTTGAAATAACCCCACTTACCTTCAAAAATGGAGATGAAGATGATGAATAGGAGAAGTAGAAGATGGTGATGATTATAGTTTGTAGATTACAACTTCCAACACTTTCTAGTTTGATTATTGATCTTGATTATCACTAGTTAGGGTTTATGTTTTATTTGAAAGAGGAATTGGGAAAGTGATCAAGTATTAGGTCGATCCCCTAATTTAACCAATCGACACTATTGGTAAATTATACCCGCTTTAAATCTATTGTCTGGCACTTAATTACTAAATGCGAGAAATTCATTTTATTGTACCGTCAACTTTAATATATTAAAACAAGCAATATTTCATTATCCACAATAAGTCCTAAGACCTATTTCACTAAGTTTCACAATTAAACAATTATATCGCAAAATTATTTAAAACAGTTAAATACGAAATTATAAATAGAAAATACCAGTCTATCGGAGAGGATGTTACAAATCTCCCCTCCTTAAGGAGATTTCGTCCCCGAAATCTCAGCCCCCCTCAAACAATCCAGGATATCTGGACTTCATCGACTCCTCGGTCTCCCAAGTTAGGTCGGAACCTAAACTATGTCTCCATTTAACTAATACCATAGGAATTTGTTTCTTCCTAAGTTTGGTAATCTTTCGGTCTACAATTTCAACTGGTTCCTCTACTAACTTCTGGTTTAGATCAACCTTTAAATCTTTCAACGGAAGAATTTGCGACTGATCCTCCACGTTGCACTTTCTCAAATAACATACGTTAAATGTATCATGAATACCAGAGAGCTCTGGAGGAAGATCCAATGCCATTGACTGATCATTTACAACTTGTCGAATCTTAAATGGACCAATGTACCTAGGCGCCAACTTTCCACGTTTTCCGAATCTAATCACACCTTTCCACGGAGAAACTTTAAGATACACTAATTCACCTTCAGAAAATACAACCGGTCGTCTTTTAGGATCCGCATACATTTTCTGCCTATCTCTCGCGGCTTTCAACTTCTCCCGTGCAATGGCTACTTTATCAGCAGTTATTTGTACAATGTCGGGTCCAGCAAACTGTTTCTCACCTGCCTCTAACCAACAAATAGGTGTGCGACAACGACGACCATACAACATTTCATAAGGAGGCATCCCAATACTAGAATGGTACGAATTGTTGTAAGTAAATTCAACTAATGGGAGATGTGAATCCCATGAACCCCCATATTCCAAAATACAAGCACGAAGCACATCCTCTAAAGTTTGAATCGTGCGTTCTGACTGACCATCGGTCTGAGGATGATAAGCTGTGCTAAGGTTTACACGTGTACCCAACTCTTGTTGTAGGCTTTGCCAAAAACGAGAAGCAAAACGAGTATCTCTATCTGACACAATCGATAAAGGAATACCATGTCTAGAAACAATTTCGTTAACATACAATTGAGCAAGTCTAGTCAACGATGCTGTCTCACTTGTAGCAAGAAAATGCGCGCTCTTTGTCAAACGATCCACTATAACCCAAATCATATCATTGCCTCGAGCGGTACGCGGTAGCTTAGTCACAAAATCCATAGTTATGTGATCCCACTTCCACTCAGGTATTTCCAACTGTTTTAACGACCCATACGGCTTTTGATGTTCCGCTTTGACCTGAGCACAAATATGACACGATCCTACAAACTTTGCAATGTCGGTTTTCATCGTTGGCCACCAATACAACGGTTTCAAATCGTTATACATTCGAGTACTACCCGGATGAATGGACATTCGCGACTTATGAGCTTCATTCAAAATCAAATCTCGAATACCACCAATGGAAGGAATCCAAACACGAGACTGATAAGTCTTTAATCCCCTTGAATCTTCAACTAATTCATCCTTGCGTTTTAACATAATTTCCGATTTCAGATTCAGATCTTTCAAAGCTTCAAGTTGTACCACTTTAATTTGATCAATCAAATCCGAGGAAACATTCACTTTCAAATAGAAAACTCGATCGGGAGTATTCTTTCGACTCAAAGCATCGGCTACCACATTCGCTTTGCCCGGATGGTATCTAATCTCACAGTCATAATCTTTTATCAATTCCAACCATCGTCTCTGTCTCATATTCAATTCTTTCTGAGAGAACACATACTGCAAACTCTTGTGATCGGTACAAACAACACATCGAGTTCCATATAAGTAATGTCTCCAAAGTTTTAGGGCAAATACAACTGCTGCGAGTTCTAAATCATGCGTAGGATAGTTCTTCTCATGTGGTTTCAACTGTCGAGAAGCATAAGCGATAACTCTATCCCTTTGCATTAAGCACAACCCAAGCCCGAATATGAAGCATCACAATAAACCACAAAATCGTCAGTACCTTCTGGTAGTGCTAAAATCGGAGTCTGACATAACAATTGCTTCAATGTCTGAAAAGCTTGCTCCTGCTGATCAGTCCACACAAACTTCTCTTCTTTACGAGTTAACTTAGTTAACGGCCCGGCTATCTTAGAAAAATCTTTAATAAATTTCCGATAATATCCCGCTAATCCAAGGAAACTCCTTATCTCAGAAACAGATTTCGGTGCATTCCAATTCATCACAGCTGAAATCTTTGATGGATCCACTTTCACACCATCTCGACAAATTATATGGCCCAAAAACTGAACTTCTCGAATCCAGAATTCACATTTGGAAAACTTTGCATACAATTGTTCCCGTCTCAATGTTTCAAGAACCAATCTCAAATGTGTAGCATGTTCAGTTTCAGATTTCGAATAAATAAGTATATCATCAATGAAAACAATCACAAATTTATCCAAGAATGGTCGACACACACGGTTCATCAAATCCATAAATACCGCTGGAGCATTCGTCAAACCAAAAGGCATAACCAAAAATTCATAATGACCGTACCTAGTACGAAAAGCAGTTTTCGGTATATCCTCATCACGAACACGAACCTGATGATAACCCGACCTCAAATCAATTTTAGAATACACTGATGATCCCTGTAACTGATCAAACAAATCATCTATTCTAGGCAATGGATACTTGTTCTTCCCAGTTCTCTTATTTAATTCCCTATAATCAATACACATCCGCACTGACCCATCTTTCTTTTTCACAAACAACACTGGTGCACCCCACGGCGAGGAACTAGGCCTGATAAAACCTCTATCCAACAATTCCTGAATCTGATTCATCATTTCACGAATTTCCGAAGGAGCTAACCTATAGGGAGCTTTAGCAATCGGTGATGAACCCGGAACAAGATCAATTCTGTACTCTACTTCCCTAACTGGCGGTAATCCAGGCAACTCATCGGGAAACACATCGGGGTACTCACAAACAACAGGAACATCCGAAACAGTTTTCCTTTCTAATTTGGCATCAACTACATAGGCTAGGTATGACTCACAACCTTTTGACAATGACTTCCTAGCTTTCATCAACGAAATCAAAGGAATAGCTACACCATCCCGTTCTCCTCTAGCCACAACATATGACCCTTCGGAGATTGGGATCCTAACCAACTTCCGATGACAATCAATACTAGCCTTATTCTGACTCAACCAATCCATACCAATTATTACATCGAAACTAGGGATTGGCATCAACAAGAAGGAAATAGGAAAAACATGATCATCAATAGTAATATTAGCTCCAGTCACCGAGATGGTAACAGGAACTAACTTACCACTAACTATTTCTACTTCTATAGGCTTTGTTATCACAGTAGGGGCTAATTTCCACTTATCACAAAATTGTACAGAAATAAAAGTACAATTAGCACCCGAATCAAACAATACACGTGCAGGTACAGAGTTTATAAGAAATGTACCCGTGATAACATCTTCAGTACGCACGGCCTCATCAACCGTCATCTGAAAAGCCCTACTAGTTGCTGGAGGAGGGTTCTTTCTTTTCTGACCGGAAGATCCCGAACTCCCGACCGAACCCGACCCCGTCGACCTTGCCTCCGGACATTGACCAACCCTATGCCCTTCTTTCTTACAAGTCCAACAAACAAAGTTGGGATAACGACAACTCTTTATCTCATGACCCAATTCACCACACTTCATACATTTGTTTGTCTTATCCGTACACGGACCATCATGCCGAGATCTACACGAACTACACCAGTTTGAACTATTATAACTTCCCGAAGAACTACTTCTTCCAACATACTTCTTACCACCCTGTCGATTCCCTTGCCACTTAGATTTATTCCGACCCGACGATTCAGTTCTTGCCTTAGAGAAACTTGTATCTTTTCCTTGCCATAATCTCAAACCTCTCAAATCACTATCGGCAGACCTCGCAAGATTGAAAGCATGCGATAAATCCTTAGCTAATCTCACAACCGTTCGGTAGTTATCCGGTAAAGCATCCACAAATTGTTCAATTTGAGTTTTCTCATCCGGAACCCATTGTTGCACAAATCTAAGCTTATCCGTAAACTGTGTAATCAATTCATCAATAGTCATGTCCTCCTTTAATCGAAGATTCACAAATTCTCTTCGAATCCTAGCAATGTCAAAATCCGAACAATATTGATTACGAACCGCCTGATGAAATTGAGTCCAATTAATAGATTCCTTTTGTTGTTGTGTGAAATGACCGGTAATTGAATCCCACCAAACCATGGCATCATCCTTCATACATTGAACCGCATACTTGACTTTCAATTCCTCATCACAACAAGTCACATCAAACTTGCGTTCCATGTCCCTAAGCCAATTCAACGTTACTGTAGGATTTTTACTTCCCTGAAATTCCGGTGGTCGACTAGCCATAAACGTCTTGTATGAACACTTCTTTTCAGTTTGAGAGGACGAACCAGAACCAAAGGCTGGGGCTTGCTGAAATAACTGTCTAGTCGCAGCTTCCTCAGCTTTCCTCTTAAATTCCCTAAGAAATACCAACTCGTCTTCCATTTCATGAATATACTCCTCTCGATTAGATTGTTGTCCGGTTGGTTGAGAAGTACCATTATGATCCTGTTGCTGAGTAGGAGTCTCAAATTGAGGTGCGACAATCCTGGAGGCATTGTTGGGGTTGGTGGTCGGTGGTTCGTTATCTGCCATTTCTGAAATTCAACACAACACTTGAACTTTGTTAATCGTTAGCATCTAAATACTAACTACCGTCAACCAATACTAATCCCATACCCAAGAATGTTTGATATATCACGCTCCAGTTTTGGAATTGATCATTCAACAATGAACAATTATCCCAAAACTATGCTCTGATACCAATTTATAACACCCCTCATTATTATTATATAAAATACGGAAGCGAAGATAAATAAAACACATTACTTCATTACATATTTTCCAAAATACCAAACAGTTTAGATGGTTAAGTTACTACCACTTAAAAACCTGTTCAAAAGATTAGCATGTCGGGGTATTATATAAACTAAACTGAGTTACAACAAAATAATCAGAGTAGCTTGAATATCAAACATTCCATTCTTCCAAGGTTTGACCTTCCTGCTACCCACCCGCATGCTCAAAACAAAAGTCTGCAGGAAGCAACAACGAGGGATTAGCACATAGCTAAGTGAGTAAATCCAACACTCAACATTTAACTTAGCTAAACCAATTAACAACAACAAGTATTCGCAACTACAACAATCAACAACAACTTAATGAGGATCGGTGGATCCGGGGATAACCTTAGCACCCGGGCGGCTCCCCAAGATCACTTATCCAAACATATCCGTATGGCCATAACGGACGAGACCGATAGCTAGTGTTTATCATACTTAGGTACAGTTCAGCACACACAACAAATGAAGTACGTCCCTGTACCGTTCACACAACAACCCACTAGCCCAACCAACAGTTCATCAACTTGTTGACCTCATTAACAACAATGCCCGAAGGCCACACAAAGCACATATAGGCATATGATCAACAATAACAACTAATCAAGTCTACGTTTACCCGTCGTAATCAAATGATTACAACTAAGCCAAACGGTGAGTTTTGAATCCACTCACCAATACCTTCGTCTTCAAAAATCTCTGATTCCAGAGATCACTTATCTTTCGGAGGATCTGAGAATCAATAATCAACATAAGTTAGTACTTTGCTTCATAATTTGTAAATATCAAAATGAGCATTTTTATAAAATGCCACTATAGCATTCAATAAGTGCCACTATAAACATCACCTTCTAAACACTTAAGCATTTTTTGAAATTTTCAGAATCCATCAAAATTTACTATGCAAACGCGATCCGGACTAAGGGGAGTTGGATCGCGTTTGTCCTTAGGAAATAATTCTGTCACCGAAAAACACTATCAAACGCGATCCGGATAATAGGCCTGGATCGCGTTTCACAGGCCAAAAACTCGACTAAGGCGTTTACAACAAGGGAACGCGATCCGGAAGCGTAGCCGGGATCGCGTTCATCTGTTCTTCAGCTCAAGAACAGACCTGAACGACCTTAACACCATTTTTAACATTCAAACTCATCAAACTCGATTCTAATGCTACAAACATCTTTAATAACATCACATATCATCATATATAACAAGTGATCATCTTACAATTGCAATAACAATTTCATTAAATCACTTAATCATCAATTCTATCATTTGAAATAACCCCACTTACCTTCAAAAATGGAGATGAAAATGATGAATAGGAGAAGTAGAAGATGGTGATGATTATAGTTTGTAGATTACAACTTCCAACACTTTCTAGTTTGATTATTGATCTTGATTATCACTAGTTAGGGTTTATGTTTTATTTGAAAGAGGAATTGGGAAAGTGATCAAGTATTAGGTCGATCCCCTAATTTAACCAATCGACACTATTGGTAAATTATACCCGCTTTAAATCTATTGTCTGGCACTTAATTACTAAATGCGAGAAATTCATTTTATTGTACCGTCAACTTTAATATATTAAAACAAGCAATATTTCATTATCCACAATAAGTCCTAAGACCTATTTCACTAAGTTTCACAATTAAACAATTATATCGCAAAATTATTTAAAACAGTTAAATACGAAATTATAAATAGAAAATACCAGTCTATCGGAGAGGATGTTACATTAATAATATTGAAGCTTTTGGTTAGATATTCTGTTATATACAAGTTTGTTCTTCAAGTTATTAATAAACTATTCCGCAAGCTTATTAATAATCAATCAAAGTAATACATACTAAGATCTCTAGCTGGGATCATCAGACACTTAGTGATTTTTTTTTTGAAATTTTGTCGATCTTTTGCGTGATACTCGATTTGAAAGTAAATGTGACTTTGTTATAACTAAAAAGAAAATAAACTAACACAAAATGAACGCAAAATTACAAATACAAAACCAAACTTAACACATTCTTTTTGGTGACGGGGTTGATTGAGTCTGGTTAGGGATCATATCGGAATAACATGCAATTATTAGGAATAGTAAGTGTTATTTCGATCATTAGTATATTTGTCCACTTTAAATTTACTTGGCACACTTAAAACGCCTTTTATAAAAGTTATTTCAAGACGATTATTGGTATTGTTTATCCACTTAAATATGTTACATCCGTGTCTGTGAGCTAATCTTTTATTATTAGTATGAATATTTCACCATGGTCCTCACCATAGACATACCCCTGTAACCTAGACATGAACATAGTTTCCAAATTTAGAAAGAATATAAGAGGATCAATTTTAAGAATCAAGCCAGCGGTGACAGGTCTGTACTTACTTACAACAGAGCAACATACACTTGATTCAGGTTTTAGCAAAACCGGTCGCAGTCAAACCAAACTTGTTTAATTCAATTGGCGACCTTGATCAATATCTTAGAATCTAAGACTTTGCAAGTACATTGACTCACGTTTGCTTAGTTTTGAGAGTAAACTGAATTGAGACCAGGTCTGCACTTACGTACAACAGAGGAAACAATCAGTAAACTCCCCCAAAAGATTCTCAGATATACGATCCAAAAATAGAAGTATGTCAAGCTACGCTAAGGAATTAAGACTTAGAGTCGTACATCACAAGGTGTTTACCACAGGATCATAGACATGTATTTAAGTTACTTCTTAATAACTCAGAGACCGGTGTGTATCATGCCTACCAATACATCGTATGATGAAGCTAACTTTTATAAAAACTGCTTTAAATATGTCAGATAAACCTACTGACACATCCAAGATAAACCTTAAAATTCCATTTTGTGCATGTCACCCGATGTACTATCATATCCCAAGTTGTTTACAGACACAACTCAACATCTATTTTAAAAATGTAGCAACCGTGCATTTCTTTTATACTAAAGAGTATAAAGAGTGGCTGTTGCCATTTTTTTTTTTAGCACACATAAAAGCAAAAATATACAAAAACTAATTTTCCAAGTCACAAATCACTTTTTAGGTAAAAAGAACCTTAAACCAATCATATTAATCAGTTCATCAAATCGAGCACGCAAAAAAGCTTTTGTGAATAGGTCAGCATTTTGCTTAACGGTGTCTATTTGGACCAGGTCTATCAGGTGTTTTTCATAGAAATCCCGTATAAAGTGAAACCTAAGTTCTATGTGTTTAGTCTTAGAGTGCTATACGGGATTGCATGTGATAGATATGGCAGCAGTGTTATCAATGTGAATAGGAGTCATAGTAAGAAGTAACCCGTAATCGCGTAGTTGGTGCTGAATCCAAAGAACTTGGGCACAGCAGCTTGCAGCAGCAACATACTCAGCCTCTGCTGTAGAAAGAGAAACCGTAGTCTGCTTCTTGCACTGCCAAGAGACCAAACGCGATCCTAGAAATTGGCATCCACTAGTTGTTGACTTCTTGTCTATGCTGCAACCGCCATGATCCGAATCCGAATAGGCAGTAAGAGCGAATGTTTTCTCATTTGAATACCATAGACCCAGAGTAGGTCTAGCTCTGAGATAACCAAAAATTCGCTTTACCGCCTTCATATGAAACACTTTGGGCTTAGCCTGATAGCGTGAGCAGATTGACACGGCAAACACGATGTTCAGCCTAGAGGCAGTCAGATACATGAGAGAACCTATCATAGAATGATAGTCCTTTTCTTTGCAATCTTCTTCATCCTCAGCGGGTCTAAGATTGTGATTAAGCTCAATAGGAGTCCCATAGGTTTTACAATTGAGCAGGTCATACCTAGTCAACATGTCATTGACATATTTTGACTGATGGATATAAATCCCTTTAGCAGACTGCTCAACTTGTACACCTAAAAAGAATGTGAGCTCCCCCATCACGCTCATCTCAAACTCAGACTTCATGATTTGCTCGAAGTTCTTGCACATTGCCTCGTTTGTAGAACCGAAGATGATGTCATCCATGTAAACCTGCACAAGCAACATATCTTCCCTATCCCCAGACTGTTCTCTAAGAATGAATAGCATGCTATCAATGTTTCCCCTAACGAATCCATGCTTTATCAGATGAGTAGTAAGCCGCTCATACTAAAGCCTCGGAGCTTGGTGAAGACCATATAACGCCTTGTTCAACTTGCAGACGTATTCCGGATGCGCAGGGTCTTCAAAACCTAGAGGCTGCTTAACATACACATCTGTATCCACTTGTCCATATAGAAAAGCACTTTTCACATCAAGTTGATTGACGTGAAATCCTTCGTAGGACGTGTATGCTAGAAAAATGCGAATAGACTCCAAGCGAGCAACAGGGGCAAATACTTCATCATAGTCCAGACCTTCAATTTGACTGAAGCCTTGAACTACCAGACGTGCTTTGTTACGAATAACTATGCCCCGATCATCCATCTTATTTCTATATACCCAACGAGTGCCAGTCAGGTGGGCACCCTTGGGTAACGGAACTATCTCCCAAACTTGCAACTTCTTAAATTGCTGTAGTTCCTCTTGCATGGCCTCTACCCAAGATGGGTCTTTTAAGGCCTCTTCAACCTTCTTTGGTTCGATCTGTGATAGATGGCATGAGTTGATATTAGCTATCAAACCCAAAAGTTGTTGAGTTGGAGTCTGCTTCACTTGTTGTCGCGTTTGAACTGGAGCATGAGGATCACCAATAATATTTTCAATGGGATGATCCTTATGTATGCGAGTCACTGGAATGGTATCCGGCACAAGAACCACATCCAAGTTGTTCAAATCTCCCTCAGTTGCAGGAGTCTCGGTTAAAGAAATATTCGGTGACGCTTCATCATCTTCTTCTTCTTGAGTATAGAAGTGAGAATAGGTCATCTTTTCTGCTTCTTCTTCCTCTTCCTCCCCCTCTTCCTCTAACGAAGGCATGTTTGGATCATCAGGAAGATCCGCTGTGTGAACGGTCTTTGAAGTAGAAGGAGCATCTGAAAATGGTGTAGCGGGTGATGGTTTAGTTGTGGGTGTTGGTGAAGGTATAGATGTGGATGCAGGTATTGGAGTAGGTTTTGAGGCAGGTGTTTGGTTGGATGCCGATGCGGGTGTTGAAGTAGATGGTTTGAGGTTAGGATCGGGTGATTCTTGAGAAAGACCGATTCCATGAAGTAGGGTGACCAACTCTTCCTCTTGATCTACTTCAGGTATGTTGAAAGAGTTAAAGACATCCTCATAATTGAAAAACCAATCCGGACCCGTTCCTTGAGGAGGATCCGTATAACGCAAACATTTGACCTCCAAATGCTCTTCTACTTGTCGCGTTGATTTGTTGTAAACTCTTTTATTCGGAGAATTTACCGAATAACCAAGAAAAATCCCTTCAACAGCTTTATCATCAAACTTTGAGACTTTTTCTTTTGTAACCATAATCAAACACGGACACACAAACGGCTCTAGAAACTGCAAGTTTGGCTTACGGTTATTAAAAAGTTCATAACATGTCTTGTTCTTTTTCTTAACCGTGAGCACCCGATTCAGAACATAACAAGCAGTGTTAACTGCCTCAGCCCAGAAAATGATAGGTAACTTTGAATCAGCTAGCATAGTCCGAGCTGTCTCGATGATAGTCCTATTCTTACGTTCTGCAACTCCATTCTGTTGAGGAGATCTTGGAGCACTGAATTGATGTTCAATGCCTTTTGCAGCACAATATAACTCGAGAGTAGAGTTCTTGAACTAGGTTCCATTATCACTGCGCAGTCTCTTCACCATTAAGTTGCACAAATTTGCCAACTTATCCAACAGATAAACCAAAATATCCGCAGTCTCGCCCTTTGAAGCTAGAAAATAAACCCACGAAAATCTTGAGTAGTCATCAGTAACTACCAAGCAGTAAGATCTGCCACCAATGCTCTTTGTAGAAATGGGACCAAACAGATCCATATGTAAGAGTTCCAGTGGTGTAGCAATAGAATTCACTGTCTTAGACTTATGGGACTTTTTGTGGAGTTTGCCTTTGTGGCAAGAAATACAGTCATCCTTTAACGAAAAAGACTTTTTTGGAACTCCATTCACTAAATCATTATTTATAAGAAAATTCATTTTGCGGAAATGAATGTCCCATCCGTCTGTGCCAAAGAAGTGATTCTTTTTCCGAAGCCTTCGAAAGGAGACAAGTATACTCATTGGTTGTCTCTACAGTTCGCATATTTAGAACATAGGTATCATCTTTCCTTGGTGCTCGCATTAGCACCCATTCCTCAGGAATGACAAAACTCGGCTTCAATATCACACATTCAGATTTTGTGAATGCAGTGGTGTAATCCTTATCACATACTTGTGAAACGCTCAGCAAGTTGTGATTGAGTTGTGCCACATAATTCACATTTTCAAAGCTAACTTTCCCATTGGTTAGCGTTCCACGACCAAAAATCGTTCCTCCCGTATCTCCTGCAAAGGCAACATATCCTCCTGCGTATGGTTTAATATCCACAAGAAGAGACACATCGCCAGTCATGTGTCGCGAGCAGCCACTGTCCATATACCATTTACTATCTCTCACACGTTCAGACTGCTGCAACACACAAACGTAAGGAGATTAGTGAGAAACGGTGACCCAAGCCTTTACAGACTTAGGTACACCGAAGTCATCAACAATAATCACATCAGATAGAATTTTATTTTTAAACAAATCAAAATTTTCATCTGATGGGTTATTGTTGACGACATTAGAGTCAACAGAAGACTCTTTTCTTTTCCAAACTTTAGATAGTTCGGAAGTTGGTTTAAGAGTAATGTCAGGCTTTTGTTTTAGCAAAGGTTTTTGCCCAACATTACTTTGCTTCTCAACCGGCTTGGGAGAGTTGGAATAACGCCTAGGTGAAGATTGTGAAAATGAATTTCTGTAAAGATGTTCTAGGCATATCTCTCCCATAGCGCTGATTAGAAAGCTTGGAACAATCACGGATTAAATGTCCCTGTTTCTTGCAGTAGAAACAGGAACGCTTTTCAACAAATGGTTTTAAGTGGTGCTTGCTTAGGTTGAATGGTTGAAGTAGAGGGTTTGTTATGAGAAACTTTATCATTATTAACATTTGAACTTCGTTTCAAAATCTTTACAGGTGTCTGTAAAGTTTGAGAATTCTCATTTAAAACCTTTTCTTTTCCTTTTTGAACCTTAACCTTAGGTTCATTTTGCAAAATTACCTTTTCAGTTTTAACTTCAACCTTTTTAACCTTAGGATACTCCTGTTCAGTAATATCCTCAATCTCAACAACCTCCGGATCACTAACTGGAGGTGCACTTTTAGACTTAACAAACTTAGGCAAAGGATACTCTGGCCTTTTCGTTTTCTCCTTTGCATGCTTTTTAGCTTCTTTAGATTTTGTAGCTGGCCATGATGAGTAGTCAGCTACAAGTTCTTCGGTGCCTTCCTTAACAGGCAGAGGATAGTGATTAGTAGGGGGTGGGACTGCGTTATACCCCAGTCCCGCCTTACTACTTGTATCCGTCCTTTGCTTGTTAACGATTTCATCGAAAACGTCAAGAGAGTTTGAAAAACTTGAGTTCTTGTGTGTGAAGTTCTCAGACTTTGATTTTAGCTCAGTAAGTTCTTTATTCAACAAATCAATTTCTGTTAAATAACTTTTAATAGCATCTTGTTGACTAAAAAATTTTGCTTTAAAAGTCTGAGTGTCTAACTTATAAGCCTCGATTTTCTTATCATAAAGTTTTTCATTAATTTTTAAAAACTTGTTTGACTCAGTAAGTTTAACAACCTTTTCTCTCAAGTTTTCATTGTCTATTTGACAAATCCTTAAAGAAGCAGTTAGAGAAATACATGAAACACAGTTTGACGGTTCCTCAGGTTCATCATGTACCTCATTTGTGATGTGAGCCATTAGACATTGTTGATACTGCTGAGCTTGAGCGCTTCATTCAAGATTTGTAGGCTCGAACACAACCAGAGCATCAGAAGCTCCAGTATTCGGTACATCCTTTTTCGGAGTCTTGGGTGGAGATGGTTTAGTGAGACCTGATGGTGGTATCTTAGGTTTCTCACATTCTGGGGCGAAGTGTCCCAAGTTCTGGCAATTGTAGCAACGAACCTTGCTCTTATCAAAACCGAAACCAGATTTACCAGCTCCTTCCAAACTCTTGCGTCCCCTCCGCTGCAAGAATTTTTGTACCCTCCTTGTAATCATAGCTATATTCCAGTTCAGATCCATCTGTTCAAGATCATCATCATCCAGCTGACCATAATCTTCCTTTGTCAGCTCCAGTGTGGTATTTGGTTATGAAACCAAATCCTTGTAAGAGCTAAGGAAAACTGTATAAATGGTAGCTTATTCTTCAATAGCTGGTGAAATGGGAGTCTGTGCACCTTGTGAAGTGCCAGCAGAATAAACTGATGAGTAAGCCCCAGTGGAGTTTGTTTGTGAAGTGATATCTGACACAAACGCCATTCCACCATGGGTATTTCCAGAGTCAACTTTACCACCATACAAAGATGGGTTTTGTACAAAACCCCCATTTTTACATTCTTTCTTCTTCAACTCCATAGCATGTGCTTGGAGTATCCCAACCAGCTCGTCCAACTTCCACGTAGCCAACTCTTGATTTTCCTTTAACATCTGAACCTTGACATCCCAAGCTTTGGGTAGTGCATCCAAAAGCTTTTTATTAATTTTAAGTTCCGTAAAGGTAAAACCACCTTCAAGTAACTCACCCACCAACTGGGTGTATCTAGTGAATAAATCAGATGCGGTCTCATTAGGCAAGATATCAAAAAGATCATATTGTTTCTTAATCAATTCTAACTTTGCCTCTTTGTATTTCTCATTACCACCGCAGCGAATCTCAATTACCTTCCAAAGATCATAAGCAATATCATGTTGTTTAAACATACGCAGAACATCTGGAGTTAAGGCCATCTTTATTGCTGAAAGAGTTTTACGTTCAGTATCATAATCCTTACATTCCTCAGGAGTCATAGCCTTATAAGCTTTATGTAACAACCCCAAATTTAGGGCCAATTTAAAATTTCGCTAATTACGTGTTTATTACTTGTATATAATATGAAATAGGATTATATACATTATTTACTTATTATATATATATGGATGGAATATATATATATACGCGTATACGATTCGTACATATCGTATAAAACAACAATTGTGCAAACATACGGACGTTGGTAAAACGACTATTAAATAATGCGAAATTATTTAATTACCTTGACTACTACTTTATATTATGTTCATAATATAACGAAAACGTACGTTTTAACAAAAACGTCACCGAACTCTCCGAAAACTCGACCAACCGACAAAACAAACTAAGTTATGATTTATAACTTGAAAACTAGTATTTTGATAAAATGCTTCAACTTAATAATCGGGTATTATTTCGTATTTTCAAACGTATATTTAATCGCGTATAAACTGATTTTTTTTACGTTTAAACGACCGGGGAAACGAACACCGCACGGAACGCGTACGCGAGGGAACAAAAATTGGTGAGATCCACACTTGGTGGACCCCACCAAAACCGGCCAAGACATGGGGCACCACCCCCATGCCCCTTTGATCACAAACATAACCAAACCCACTCTCAATCATTCTCTCTCTCTCTCTCTCTCTACGGTTTCTCTCTCTCTCTCTAAATCACCACCCAAAAACACCTAAAAACTACCCTTAAAACACCTCGAAGGTCTATACCCGTTTGGAGAAAAGCGATCACGAGAACGAGGGCTACAAACCTATCTTTTCGGATTTTCGTTTCGACAACTTTGTAAGTTTTCCGGCGACCCGAAACTTTTCCGATTATTTTTATTTTGCTAGATTATTGTTTCCCTAACTTAGTAATGTCCAAATATGTAATTTAAACTCGTTTTTGAACACGTTAACGTAAATGTCGGTTTTGGTCATTTTAAAGAAAACGACACCACAAACATTAAAAACAACTACCAATAGTTATTATGGACTTATTACAACATATTAAAGCTAGTATAAAAGTTCTAGACCCAACGGAAACCGGAAAATACGTTTTCGGAAACTAAATTTCCGAACAGACCTCTTGTGTCGCATCGGACCGAAATTTCATGCGACACAACACTATGTCGCATGTTATGTCGCACGTTATGTCGCAATGTATGCGACACAACGCTTATGTCGCACTATATGTCGTATCATCTACGACACAAAGTTTACCTATCGCTTGATTGCGACACAACGACTATGTCGTATCGTTGTGTCGTACCCTTGTATGCGACACAACCATTGTGTCGCATATACACCAAACCGAATTCAATCCATACGACACAGACCTTATGTCGCATACGGTCTGCGACACAAGCCTTGTGTCGCAGATAGCCCAGATCAGAAAACAAAATATATTCTAAGTGTTGGAATCACTTTTCAACTACTAAATCAAATACGATGCTACTTATACATGAAAATACTATACTTTCGAGAGTATACCACAACACTTGAATACGTACAAGACTATACTAAACTAACGTGAGATTTCAGTCACACACGCGTACGAGATTACACTTGGAAATACTTAGGAGATTACACTCCAACGAACTTACACTTGTACATTACACGGGATTACATCCGATACGAACTTACGAGTTCACTCACTAGTTACGTGCTGGATTACACGTTAACTGATACGAACATACACTCGAATACTTACGAGGTTTCACTCGTACCCTTTGGGGTTTAAGCCCATAGGAACTTACGCAAAAGATACACGTTGTGATACAAACAAACAGTTATACACGTACGCTTTACAAAAGTACAACTACTATGAATACATAATAATAATGAATGGAATTATTATTATACACCGATAACAAACGGACCGTATAACTTTTCTACAAACTACAAACGATTACAAACGTACAAATAAACTAATGGACATTAACTAGTTTGGGAACAACTAGCATGGATACTTTACAAGTATTCCATTTACTTACTAAACCTTATGCGTATTAGGACGCTAAGGGTTGCTAGTTCGGGATACTACTTGCTTACTTACTGCATTATCTGCCAGACTCAGGTGAGTCTTACAGCCCCTACTTTACTGTTTTTACTCAGGGGTGAGATGCATTACTGTTTTACATGAACACACAAAACTTACTTGCTGCCATGATTTACTTACTGTATGAGATTACGAATACGCCAACTGCATGAGTTTACGACTAATCCAATGAAATCCTCCTGAACCATAGTTGTTAGTTATGTGATAAGCGCGAGTTTTAGTATATGGATCCATATGGGACTGACAATCCCCGCCCGGGGTAGCAAGCACTACCACGAACCGTTCCTGTAGAAACGGGCGTTTCTTACTCGTTCCGTATGAATGTTTTGGATTACATTCATGAGGGGGTACCTATATTTACTGTACGTTAAGCTTCAACTATGGTGGCTCATGGCAATTGTATCAAACGGTTAGCATAACCTGCAACCACCACTTATTAAAACTTAAGTTAACGATGAGCATAACCTGTGATCGTTACTTACTGGCTGGCTATGATTTACAAATACTACTTGTGTGTTCAAACTGTTTACTTACTTACAAACCTGTGAGATTCACCAACCTTTTTGGTTGACCGTTTTAGTAATGCTTCTCAGGTACACAACATCAGTAGGGATGCCCAGCAGGATAAGCTTTCTTAGCTCGAGTCGCATGCATTTACAAGCTTGGAGATTTACATACATTACTTTTGTACTTACTGTTATGTATTAGAATCTCTAGGATTTTACTTGAACTCGAGCTTGTATTTTGAAAATACTTATGTATTAATGTAATAACTTTTTGAACGTCTCATTTAGAGTCGTTCACTGTATCCTTTGTGCTTGTGATTATTGATTAGTAACACCCAAAACGTCGCTTCCGCAAACTGTTAAATTTGGGGGTGTTACAGATTGGTATCAGAGCCTAAGGTTATAGTGAACTAGGTTGCATTTAGTGGGCCTAGACTATGACCGTTAGGCAGTATTCCTCATTAGGTATAACTGGTTCAGGAATTACAGCATACAAGTTTAATTTAACATAGCCTGATCAACTATGTACAATTAAATGAAGATGATGTGAGTTCTGAAAGGGGTTATGTCGAACCGGAATGCATTAGCTGACTCTGACCTCGAGAGAACCGGGACTTTTACGTGATTGTGCTAGACACGAACTAGGCGGTTATGTGATATATATATATATATATATATATATATATATATATATATATACATAGGCCTCTTTCCCCGATACGATACTCTCTCGACTACTACGAAATCAATATTCTTTAAAATTTCATCGAACAAACGACAACTCGATTCTCGTCATTCTGTCCTTATTTAACTTTTATGAATTCACGAATACCGACATACGTCCGAAGATCTCCACACCATTATAACCGACAACCATAGTTACTCGAACATCCTTCGATATGAAGATCGAGACCTTGTTTTCATTTGCTATTCCTATCTAATTCTACGTTTATAACATTCTACAATGTACACTACTGTACCGTTAGGTGTAACCTAATAAAACCATTTTCAGCTCAATTTTCGTCAGATTTCAAATTATACAACCGACTTTTACTATCAAAATTTTATAACAAATGTATTTTTATCAAACTTGTTACAAAATTTCTCACAAAAATGTTTTATAAAATTTTCAAAAACTTCAAAACCGTATAAACTTATTTATAGTACACAACTTTAAACAACCTTCAAACTTTGGCATATTTTCTCTAAACTTACTAAAACCATCACAATCATAATTCTTGTTCAAACCTTCACATGTTCTTTATTTATTGTTTCAAGGAACATGCCTCCTCGACGACAAATCACTCTTACTGAAGCCGAAGTAGCGGGTATAATTGCCCGTAGTGTGGCTCAAGCTCTAGCTACCCGGACTTCAGCCCCTGGTAGCGAAGATACCGCTAATACTGGACCACAACCCAAAACCTGCACCTACAAGGACTTCCAAAACTGCAAACCCTTGAGCTTTGCAGGTACTGAAGGAGCGATCGGTCTGATTCGCTGGACCGAGAAAATCGAATCAGTATTCCTCATCTGCAACTGCAAGGAAGAGGATAAAGTTAAGTTCGCCACCAGTACCTTTTCTGACACCGCTCTTACCTGGTGGAACACATATGCACAGACGGTGAGCGTTGCTGAGGCTTACAAACTACAGTGGGATGAACTGAAGATTATGCTGAGGGGCGAGTACTGCCCAAGAGATGAGCTGAAACAATTGGAAGTAGAATTCTGGAATCACAAGATGCAGGGTGATGACATCACCGGCTACACCAACCGCTTTCACCAGCTGGCACTTCTCTGCCCAACCATGGTTGATCCGGAGTACAAAAGGATCGAAAAATACGTCGACGGACTTCCCGAGCGACTTCAAGATCTGGTGACTTCATCTAAACCAGGAACCATTCAGAGCGCCATTCGTATGGCTCATGAGTTAACGGCAAATTCTGTCCGCCGCGGCTCGACTTCAACCCCGTCTGCGAGTAACAAACGTAAATGGGAAGTGAGTCCCCACTCATCCAACCCGACTTCTGACAAAAAGCTTGCAATCGTCAACGTCAATGACTCAAAGGCTTACAAGGGGAGCAAGCCTTACTGCTCCAAATGTAGCCGCCATCATAACGGCTCCTGTCCCTGCACTAAGTGCAAGAAATTCGGGCACCTGGCCCAAGACTGCCGAACCAACCCCACTGGTACTGATACTTCGGCACCCAAGACCTGCTATGAGTGCAACGGTACCGGGCACTTCAGGAAGGATTGCCCTAAGCTGAAACCTCGAACCAACAATACAAGGAGTAGAGCTTATGTAATCAATGCTAGGGAGGATGACCCAAATCCGAGACTCTGTGATTTACTCAACCCGGGTACGCTTATTCTTTGACTACCCGAATCTGTTTTCTCATAAATCTCTCGCTTAATGATTTATGTATAACTGTATTTTATTCTGTGTGTTTTCTTTGATCCTAAGTACACAATAGGACTAGGAAACGACCGACTACTTAAATCCCGACAACACAATTTGCCTTACACTTTAGATACTGTAACCCAAACTCCCTTCCCAAATTATCTCACACTGGTTGAGACCGGGAACTCGTATGCTATTCGTTACTTTAAACAGATAAATTAAGATAACTTCACTTACTTGAGGCAAATTCTTAAATAGAACACTTATTTCGTAGGAAATGACAACTCACTCCATCAACAACCCTACACTGCAAAATGAACTGCTCAGTGAGGAACCGAAGATGTTTCCTTACCTCCTCGAACTCGAGTGTGATACAGAACACTCCGCTGAATCAGCAGCAGCACCTGCTTCTCCTGCTGCTCTAACTGCTGCAAAAGCATCAGTTGATGAAACCTTGACTACTGAATCAGTCAACCACCTTAACCAAACTACTGATTTGCTGCGAAAACAACTGACTGAAGCACGGGAAGACATTGATGACCTACGACGAATTGCTTTCCAAAATGACATACGTATACGTGAGTACGAACTACGTTTAATAGCTTTAGAAAACCCTACTTCACCACCAACTTCACATGATACTCCTACTGAAGAGGATACCGACACCGACTGTACGTCACCTCCAACAAAAAGAGTGAAGATTACTCCCTCCAAACCCACCGGAAACTACTTGGGAAAGAAACCTTTCTGTCCCCAATGCACTCGGCATCATGAAGGACCGTGTACCATACCCGTCGGTCGATGCAAGTCCTACCTTAAGAGTACTAACTTCCCTAAGACGAAGCTGTGCTTCAACTGCGGGAGTGCTGGCCATCTTAAGGCCCAATGTCCACTACCTCCCGGCAACAAAACTAAGGGTACGTTTCTATTAGACAATTACCTTACTACGAACACTGTAGGACCTACCCTACTACTGTAGGCTACTAGTACACATTACAGCTACCTGACTAGTATCGAACTACCGACTACTACTTCGAACAAATTTCGGGACGAAATTTTATTAACAAGGGGAGAATGTAACAACCCCAAATTTAGGGCCAATTTAAAATTTCGCTAATTACGTGTTTATTACTTGTATATAATATGAAATAGGATTATATACATTATTTACTTATTATATATATATGGATGGAATATATATATATACGCGTATACGATTCGTACATATCGTATAAAACAACAATTGTGCAAACATACGGACGTTGGTAAAACGACTATTAAATAATGCGAAATTATTTAATTACCTTGACTACTACTTTATATTATGTTCATAATATAACGAAAACGTACGTTTTAACAAAAACGTCACCGAACTCTCCGAAAACTCGACCAACCGACAAAACAAACTAAGTTATGATTTATAACTTGAAAACTAGTATTTTGATAAAATGCTTCAACTTAATAATCGGGTATTATTTCGTATTTTCAAACGTATATTTAATCGCGTATAAACTGATTTTTTTTACGTTTAAACGACCGGGGAAACGAACACCGCACGGAACGCGTACGCGAGGGAACAAAAATTGGTGAGATCCACACTTGGTGGACCCCACCAAAACCGGCCAAGACATGGGGCACCACCCCCATGCCCCTTTGATCACAAACATAACCAAACCCACTCTCAATCATTCTCTCTCTCTCTCTCTCTACGGTTTCTCTCTCTCTCTCTAAATCACCACCCAAAAACACCTAAAAACTACCCTTAAAACACCTCGAAGGTCTATACCCGTTTGGAGAAAAGCGATCACGAGAACGAGGGCTACAAACCTATCTTTTCGGATTTTCGTTTCGACAACTTTGTAAGTTTTCCGGCGACCCGAAACTTTTCCGATTATTTTTATTTTGCTAGATTATTGTTTCCCTAACTTAGTAATGTCCAAATATGTAATTTAAACTCGTTTTTGAACACGTTAACGTAAATGTCGGTTTTGGTCATTTTAAAGAAAACGACACCACAAACATTAAAAACAACTACCAATAGTTATTATGGACTTATTACAACATATTAAAGCTAGTATAAAAGTTCTAGACCCAACGGAAACCGGAAAATACGTTTTCGGAAACTAAATTTCCGAACAGACCTCTTGTGTCGCATCGGACCGAAATTTCATGCGACACAACACTATGTCGCATGTTATGTCGCACGTTATGTCGCAATGTATGCGACACAACGCTTATGTCGCACTATATGTCGTATCATCTACGACACAAAGTTTACCTATCGCTTGATTGCGACACAACGACTATGTCGTATCGTTGTGTCGTACCCTTGTATGCGACACAACCATTGTGTCGCATATACACCAAACCGAATTCAATCCATACGACACAGACCTTATGTCGCATACGGTCTGCGACACAAGCCTTGTGTCGCAGATAGCCCAGATCAGAAAACAAAATATATTCTAAGTGTTGGAATCACTTTTCAACTACTAAATCAAATACGATGCTACTTATACATGAAAATACTATACTTTCGAGAGTATACCACAACACTTGAATACGTACAAGACTATACTAAACTAACGTGAGATTTCAGTCACACACGCGTACGAGATTACACTTGGAAATACTTAGGAGATTACACTCCAACGAACTTACACTTGTACATTACACGGGATTACATCCGATACGAACTTACGAGTTCACTCACTAGTTACGTGCTGGATTACACGTTAACTGATACGAACATACACTCGAATACTTACGAGGTTTCACTCGTACCCTTTGGGGTTTAAGCCCATAGGAACTTACGCAAAAGATACACGTTGTGATACAAACAAACAGTTATACACGTACGCTTTACAAAAGTACAACTACTATGAATACATAATAATAATGAATGGAATTATTATTATACACCGATAACAAACGGACCGTATAACTTTTCTACAAACTACAAACGATTACAAACGTACAAATAAACTAATGGACATTAACTAGTTTGGGAACAACTAGCATGGATACTTTACAAGTATTCCATTTACTTACTAAACCTTATGCGTATTAGGACGCTAAGGGTTGCTAGTTCGGGATACTACTTGCTTACTTACTGCATTATCTGCCAGACTCAGGTGAGTCTTACAGCCCCTACTTTACTGTTTTTTGTGACACCCGACCAATTAGGGCTAGTGTTAGTTCCTAATCATTGTGCTAATACATGTAATTAGGGTGAATTATGTGTATCATTATGTGTATTAATATATGTTATTATATTTGCACACATTTACGATTTGTTTAAATCGTACATTTTATTATCGGATGGAGTCCGACACAGTTTAAATACGACGTTGGTGAAAACATTTCTATAAATAACTTTAATCTATTTTTAGAAGTTATTTATCATTATTTATTATTTGGTTAAAATAATACTCGAAAAACTTAGGCGTTTTGGTGAAAACGTCTCAATTGCAAAGAAAACGCGAGAATTTAATTCAGCGACCAAATAAACGTCAATAATTAATTTGGCAACGTAAATTAAGTATTTTAAATAATACTTCAATGGAAATTTATCCAAATTATATCGTTAATCTAAACGACTCAAAATAACGTTACGCGATTAAACCTTCGTAGAACAAACACGCAAATCGAGGCCGACGAATTAACGAAACATTTTTATAAATGTTTTTAAGTATTTTGATAAATATCTCAATCAAAAATATTGAAATTTAAGTCGTCACTTAAAAACGCGTATAAAACGTTTAACGTATAAATAAACGTTTAAACAATCGGATAAACGAACGTAAAACGCAACGATTTAAGCTAGAAATGTAAAATGACCAAAATACCCTTGTGGGGCCACCATGGGGGCCGGCCCATGTGCCACCACCCTCATTCCCCATCCAAACTTCATGCAAGGAAATGATGATATTCTTTATCTACAACCATTTACAAGACATGCAATTTCCCATTCCACCACTCCAACCTTTCAAAATTCTCTCAAAACTCTCTCTCATTTTCTGGAAAAACTCCAGCCCTTAATCACCATAACCATCACCATAAACCACCATCATCCATCCTAAAGAAAAGGAAGCAAGAAGGTGCAAGAATCAAGCTCATCCTCATCACCACCATCTTCTCTTCATCATTTTGTTGTAAGAATCACCAAGACCCTCATTTAATTACTTTAATATTACTGATTTTGATGTTATTTAGCTCATCTAACATAAATATGTCCAAGATTGTTGTTAAAAATCGTTTTTAAAGCAAACACATGAACATGCATGAATCTGCCTAAAAATCGACAGTTCACGAAAATATTCGTATAAAATCAAATACTGAGAGTTAGAAGATGCATTTTTTTTTAAAATTTGCGTATTGAAAAGATCTATAACTTTCGTGTTTTACACTTTTTCCAGAAACGCTCTCATTTTTCTCTACGAGCCGATTTATAAGACTGACCTGGAAGTTTTTCGATAAAATGTGTTCGGTTGTTACTCGGCTTTATTTAACTATGTTAATGGACTTGTTAGAAGCTGAAAATTTGATATGTTAGTCAAGACACTTAGTAAATCAGTTGGTAAAAATTTGGAAGTTTGATTTGGACTATAGATAGGTGAAATCAGTTGGCGTAATGACCTGACATAAACCGAAAACATTGAATCTTGAAGTTTAAGATGTAAACTTAAAACCGACATCTCGAAACGACTACAATATGAAATAATAACTTTTATAACCTCTATTTACTGGAATATGACTTGGGTAGAAGGTTCGGGTCAAACCGTCATAGTTGACCACGTTTTTGACTTAGCAAAATCCAAACAGACTTAAGTGACGCATGATCACCGAAATTCTAGCGACACTTGGCAAGTGACGCTTGTAGTGACGCTACTTTATTATTAACGACACTCCCATAGTGACGCCCTTGTTATCTGAAAATGCTTATGCACGACACTACTTAAGTGACGCTTAATCACCTTACCCGACACTACCTAAGTGACGCCTGAAGTGACTGAACTATTATATTAGCGGCACTTACCCTTAGTGCCGCCATGCCTTAGTGACGCCCCGTATCCGACACTTCTTAAGTGACGCTATGTAAATCTGAAAACGCATTTTATGCGGCACTTCCTAAGTGCCGCCTATAACTAGCAAGTGACGCATGAAGTGTCGCATGAAACAGAATCCTTAAAAACTAGTTTTCTCACTAAGTGTTAAACTTCGAGTAACGTTAATACTTATACAATGCAACGTTATAACTCATGAAACATACTATACATATGTAAGTATAACATCATCCTAATAATAATGTCTTAACGAATTATTATTGCAAACTTTCACCAACGGGTCGTACACGTTTTTGATAAACAACATGAACAACTTATTTGGACATACTAGTTGGATGAACTAGCCTTAGGTGGACATTAACCCTCCACCTACATTGTGATTTAAGTGGACATTAACCCTCCACTTACATAGATGATCTTTTTAGACATCTACTCATACAACCTTATACGTTTAGGACGTTAGAAGGTTGCACTTTGGACCACACATTGCTTGCTAATTGATATTGCTTGCTTACATTTTGCTAGAACTCAGGTGAGTTTCATAGCCCCTCTTTTTACAGTTTTATAACTATTTTGGGGGAGAATACATACTACAACTGTTTTATACAATTGCTTTGCAACTGCTTTGTATACATTTGATTTACACAACTGCTTTTATGAACACAAGTACCATAAACAACGCTATACGGATTGCATGAGTTAACACACTAATCCACAAAGGCCCTACACATCATAGTTTGTTAGTTTTGCTAAAGCGTGAATATTAGTAAATAGATCTATTTGGGACTGACAATCCCCGTCCGGGTTAGTCGCGCTAACCAGTCAAACGGACGTATTAATATTTGTTCATAACGAGTGTACCGGATTAGACACTTGCATTGGGGCACCCACGATCGTGTACTCGAAAGAGGCACGGCACACATTGTTAAGCTTCGGACTATGAGCTCATGGCAAATGGTATACATATTTTTGCATTCGTGCAACTACATATTTACTTATCGTTTGTTAACGATACATTTACTTGACATATTTACCTATCGTTTGTTAACGATACATTTACTCAACACATTTACTTATCGTTTGTTAACGATACATTTACTTATCATTGTCGAATGATACAACGATTAAAATCTTGTGTTTCATAACTCATGTTTCATACTATTGGGTTTTATACCAACATTTAAACAACTCTATGAACTCACCAACTTTATGTTGACCTTTTAGTATGTATTTCTCAGGTAACCCGCCGCAGTAGGAAGCTATGGATAGCTTAACTCGAGTCGCATATTTTTCAACATCTCAGGATCTAGATTGCATTTTACTATATTTAGTAACTTTGTAATTCAACTTATATTATGCGAACTCCAAATGTTTTGTACAACTATTGTAAACAAATTTGAATTATGGAATGTAATATTTTCAAACGTCTCATATAGAGGTCGTTTGCTTTAATCTTTGTGTAATGATATTTGATTTGGTCGGCGCCCCCATGACACCTCATGTTTCCGCTGCCACGTGTTTTGGGGGTGCGACATTTTTACTCAGGGGTGAGATGCATTACTGTTTTACATGAACACACAAAACTTACTTGCTGCCATGATTTACTTACTGTATGAGATTACGAATACGCCAACTGCATGAGTTTACGACTAATCCAATGAAATCCTCCTGAACCATAGTTGTTAGTTATGTGATAAGCGCGAGTTTTAGTATATGGATCCATATGGGACTGACAATCCCCGCCCGGGGTAGCAAGCACTACCACGAACCGTTCCTGTAGAAACGGGCGTTTCTTACTCGTTCCGTATGAATGTTTTGGATTACATTCATGAGGGGGTACCTATATTTACTGTACGTTAAGCTTCAACTATGGTGGCTCATGGCAATTGTATCAAACGGTTAGCATAACCTGCAACCACCACTTATTAAAACTTAAGTTAACGATGAGCATAACCTGTGATCATTACTTACTGGCTGGCTATGATTTACAAATACTACTTGTGTGTTCAAACTGTTTACTTACTTACAAACCTGTGAGATTCACCAACCTTTTTGGTTGACCGTTTTAGTAATGCTTCTCAGGTACACAGCATCAGTAGGGATGCCCAGCAGGATAAGCTTTCTTAGCTCGAGTCGCATGCATTTACAAGCTTGGAGATTTTCATACATTACTTTTGTACTTACTGTTATGTATTAGAATCTCTAGGATTTTACTTGAACTCGAGCTTGTATTTTGAAAATACTTATGTATTAATGTAATAACTTTTCGAACGTCTCATTTAGAGTCGTTCACTGTATCCTTTGTGCTTGTGATTATTGATTAGTAACACCCAAAACGTCGCTTCCGCAAACTGTTAAATTTGGGGGTGTTACACTTTAGGTGGAGGAACGCCACTATAGTTTCCCTCAGCTAACGGTCTTTCATATCATTCAGTAAGTGGACCCCACAATTCCAGACAATGAAAGTCAATATACTGCTCAAAACGTGATCTCCAATATGCATAGTCCAAATCAGCAGTAAAAACGGGAGGTTTACTACTGCTTCCTACATCATTATTCTGTTTAATCATTTCCCTAATGCTTAGAAGAGTATCCTTATCTTGAGCCATTTGTAAGGCGCCTGTAAGATCAACTTAAAACAAAACTAGAAAACTGATTAGTAACAAAGGCATCACTAGGTAAGTGACGCACCGAAGTGTCGCAAAGAGTAGCGGCACTGGGTAAGTGACGCTATCAAGTGACGGATAAACTGAAAGAACGACACTAGAGATTAGTGTCGTATAACCAATCAAGTGACGCACCCAAGTGTCGGACTTGAGTGACGCTTAACAATAACAGGCGTCACTAAGGTAAGTAACGCTTTGAGTGACTCACAGAGTTAAATGCGTCACTAGTAGCAAGTGACGGGTAACACACAACTGTCGCCCGAAGTGGCGCAATTAAGTGTCGGAAAGTACCAACAGGCGTCACTTGGGATAAGTGACGCGTAACTCACAAGTGTCATTACTAAATGACGCACTTAAGTGTCGGTAAAAACCTAATTGAACCTTACAGAAGTGTCGCCCGAAGTGTCGCAAGAAGTGACGCAACAAGTGACGCAAAAACGGCTGTGAACGCCCAAAAACCCTAAAAATCGAATTTTCATAAACCTAACGAAAATTCTTCGATCCTAAACGAACGAAACCTGTAAATATTGATTCCTAACGTCTTTCTAGCACCCAATCGATCCAAATAACTTCATAATTCTTGATTTTCTTCACGAAGCAAACCGAAAACAAACTAATTCGTGATCAAAACGTCAATCAAACCACCTCGAGGCTCTGATACCAGTTGAGAGTGCCCCGTGCTGTGGATCTAAGTGTATGATGACAATGATTGTAAGGCGGAAACAAACAATCAAATGAATAAACACGTAAATACGAATCGAAACACGTATAAATCTATAATATAACTTTGTATTGATGAACGGAACGTATTGGAATGTTTTACAGATTGCTTAGTCGACAAATGGTGCTAGGGTTTCGTCAATCCTAGCCAGAAACCAGTAGGTTTGCTTAAATACTAACACAAATCGGCAGACATGCGTCACTTGGCTAGTGTCGCATGTGGCCGCCTTCATGCGTCACTTACCTAAGTGTCGCTATGCGTCACTAAGGCAAGTGTCGCCTAACACAGAAGCTAAGTGTCGCTATACACTAAAATGTATTTTCTATTACAATTAACTAACGACACTTACAACTCGATAGACCAACTGACAGACACACTAATATGCACCAACATTTCCACTCCTCGTACGGATCTCCTTGGCATGATCATTTTGAGAGTTGACTTTCGTATCACTCGGTACGGCTCCTGCAGGTTGCCTCTCCGCTAACATATGTGTGATGTTGATCATCTCTTACTCCAAATTCTGAATGGTAGCCTGCTAGTTTCTGAATGATTGGGCGGATTGCTAATTAGGTTGCATCTAAGCATTCACGAACCAATTCCCAATATCCACTAGGTTAGACTACGTACTCTTTTTGATGTTGTTGCTGAGCTTGAGGTTGATGGTAAATTCCGGACCAAATTGTAGAAGGGAGTTGAACTTTATGTTACTATTGTTGTAATTATTCCTTCATATATCCTTGATACTATTCGATCTGGTTCATGAAGATTACATTCTCCATTTTGTTCATAGGATGGTCCGATCCCAGTCTTTGGTTGAGTGAGGACCAGCACAAGTATCACACCCCTCCTGAATCACATGTTTGTCCATTTGTCTATCATGGGTATTCGCCATTGCAACACTTATAACGGTAATTTAATCACTTAATTCAGCATTATCAACTTTGAAGACTTTCCTAGATTTCTCATTTCTTGGTGCCACTCGTGAGTGTGTTGGCCCAGCTCATCAATTATCTTAAAAGCTTCATTTGCCATTCTCTTCACTATTTTCCCCATTTTTTCGTTTATATCCTTCATTGTAGCCACATCACACTCCTAGCTTATAGAATATCTGCACCTTCTAAAAGTTGTTTAAACCGTGTTAGGGTAGTAAAAGGAGTAGTTTGTTGAAATGGTTTCAAGCATCATACAAGGTTTCAGTTAGATATTGCTCAAAACGAGTTATCTCCTTGACGTCTAGTGGCTTTAGGAGGTAGAAAGAGTTTCTATAGAAACTTTTTTGTGAGTTGATCCTAATTCGTGATAATTCCCCCATGTGTGGAATGTAACCAATCATTACACTACTACAACAAAGCAAATGTTGACCAGTTAGAATGTACATAAAGACCGGTTTTGGAACCGGCCTAGATGGCGCAAGTCTACTTGTTATACACTCATCAAGACCGGTGTCCTAACCGGTCTAAATAACACATAAAAGACCGGTTATTAGCTCGTATAGACTAATTAGATCAATGAATTTTTGGCGCGTTCAATAGCTGATAAAAAGACCGGGTGCTCAAAGTTCAAACCGGTCTATTTATCCCTTTTTATATGTTTCTATATCTGAATTTTCTAGAAAAACCAAAATCACAATATTACCTGTTGCATTACCAAAACCATCCACTAACATGCTATATGACCAAACCAGACCACAAGGAACTTAACTATAAGCACATATAAATTAAAAGACTATTATAACTATATATATAACACTTCAATGTCGTTTGTATACATTAGTAAGTTTTTTTTTTGAACGGCATAAGTTCACGTGAAGGTCTATTGTTGATAGAAACATATGATACACCAAACAAAAGAAATGACACTAAGAAATCCAGCCACTGACTACGATCAAGTGTTGATCCAGCCTATGATTGCATCACCATGCTGGTATTACCGTTGCCTTTTGGTGTGATAAATGCATATCCTTAGGGGTGTTCAAAATATCCGTATCCGAATCCGATACCCAAATATCCGAGGTATCCGATCTGAAATTATTCAAAAATTTGGATATCTGAATTTTTGGGTATCCGAAATGCGGGTATCCGAAGTTTTGGGTATGATTGGGTAGCGATTTTCAAAAAGTTGGATGATTTGGATATCCAAATATCCGAAAAGTAGATTTTTTATATATAATTTTTAGATTTATATACTTATTTTGTTAAATTTTAGTAATATAATCTAAATCTTGTAATAATTTACTTTATTACGTGAAAGATATGTCAAATGATTATTGTTTATGTCTTTAAAGATCAAGATATTGTACATTTTGAAAATATTTTTAGTATTTTTGATCAGAAAACTTGAGATTTCATTCATATACATATATTTTATACTTATATTATATTAACTTCATTATTTATAGACTTATAAATGTAAATATCTTTAATTTTAAAATACAAAAAATTGTGAAAAAAATATTTATTTAATTCGGGTATTTGGATAACCCGATATCCGTATCCGAAATTTCGGGTATCCGAAGTTTGGATATCCGAAAGTTTGGATAGGGTTTTGGATAGTGAAATCTAATATCCAAAATTTCGGATATCCGAACTTCGGGTATCCGAAAATAAACACCCCTACATATCCTACACAATAATGAACAAACATAATTTATATATGATTCTAGTGTTTTAGAAAGATAATATAAGTTCATATCCCCTTTATATAAAGACAAGAACACAATGACTGCTATAGGATGTTAAAATATAGCAAAATAACTATAACAAATTGTCACACAATTGCGGAAGCATAAACACGTATTTATAATTAGTTAAGATAAAAACGTGTACCTTTTAGCTAGCTCCAATTAATCGTTTAATAAACGAATAGGTTTCACTAATGGTAAAACCCTCTACGATCGCACACACAACACGTCATTGATAATCACCCGAATGCTAGTTCAATTAACCAAATTAATATCTTCTTCTCCTTTTGTGTTTTACGCCAAAGAAACAAACCACACGGGGCTTTCTTTTGACTTCGTCCGTCCGAACAAGGAAAACAACCACTCGGGGTTTTATTCCTTTTGTACGAATATAAAACCCAAAGTATCGTATGTTGGTTCTTTTGTTTGTTGCCGAATACTCAAGAAATAACAAAAGTCATTCGGTGGTCATTAGGTAAAGGTTATGTATTAATATATATATATAATATATAATATAATATATAATCCTTTTATAATTAAATAATAATAACATTTTATTATTATTTAATTATAACCCTTTAAGTAATTAGAAGTAACATTTTAGTCCTAATAACTTTCACCTTGAACCCTATTATTTATTAAATTATCTCAAATTAACTAATAACTCAGGGGTTTTCCGTTTTAGTTGAATTGAGAACTATGAATATGAATATTACGAATGAACAATTTTTGTAGGGGATTGTAGGTTAAGAGCTGAAGTTATCTACGCCATGACCCAGGGGTTTTCCGTTTTAGTTGCTTGATGAAAGTGAGTACAAATTATCAGTAGGGTTTAAAAACAAAAGTATTCCGATTATTTTTTATTATAGCCGCATTTAAAAACATAATCAATAATCAAATTATATTAGATTAATTTGTAATATTTAAGAAGGGACAATTATGACTTTTGAAGAATACACATTTACTATTTAGGTTGTCATTTGTGTTTAAGATTATCAATGGTTTTAATTTAAAAAGCTTAATTAATGGAGGGTTGGGATTAAATTAGGATTTCCTAAATTAATAATGACAACCTAATATGCACTCTATTATAATATATTAAAGAGATAGAGTGTAAATAATAATGATGATTATTTGATATCTTGATCTTGCAGGAGGCGTTGGAAGTAAACAAGAAAAAGAGCGGGTCAAAGTCAAGGCTCAAGTCACAAGAAATATAAACTAAGATTAAATTATGTGATTATTTAAATTAGGCATTTGGCTAGAGATCAAGTGGCATGTTCTGGATCAAGAATATTCGAAAAATATCAAACGCATGGAGGCGGTGCAGTTTTGACTTTTGGCGTACGGAAAAAGTCACTTTTGATCCATACGGCGGATCAACATCCATACGCCGTATGGATTGTGACCCAGCAACATTTTATTAGCAGCCTTCATTCTGTCGCAGATAGACACACTTTTTCATATATAAAAATTAGGTTACGAATTTTGAAGGTACTTTTGAGGGTTTTTTATACTTTTGGAGATCTTTCATTTGTTTCAATCATTCGGCTACTACGGATCATCATTTAATTATTGTAATCATTCGATCAACTCTTTTATTTCATTATAATTATGTTTTCTTTGATTGCAATTATTTCTTGTGATTATTCTTGTTTGAATATGAGTAGCTAAACCTTTTATACATTTACTTGGATGAAATAACTATTGATTAGGGGTATTATTATTTGATGTTTATATGATTTAATTATGTTTAATCAAGAACCTTATATATTTAGGTTTAATTATCAATTCTAATTTATTTGATAAATGAATAAGTGATTGTAGCGAATGTTTGTCACTTATATGTTTATTATCAATTGTTTGTCTATGAATAATTGAGCTTTGATTGTGGACGCAGATAAGTAATAAGTTAGACTATTAAGCTTAAATGTATAAGATAGTGATTTTGGTGAACGTCTTTCACTAGATTAATTTGTAATTTGTGAATTGAGATTAGGGTGTAGGTGATGGCGAATGTTAAGCCTAGTCTAATCGAAATGAACTTGATTATCTAAATAAACTGGTTTTAACTAAATACCCCGAAGTCATTAGTGAAATAATCTAAGTAAGTGTCGTTTTTAATATTTGACAAAGTTTAATTAATCAATCTGACTCTTCCTGAGTCCACTTGTTTTAGTTTATTAAATTTAGTTGTTAAGCAACGTGACAATTCGGTCACAAACCCAAGTCTTTTCTGTATTAAATTAATTACATATTTAGTTTTTATTCTTAAATTCATAATCCCTGTGGAACGAACTTGGACTTACCGTAGCTATACTATACACGATAGGGTATACTTACCTCAGTTGTGTAATAGTAAACGATCAGTATTTCTTTGTTTAATTTTATAACCAGATTTTACACATCAAGTTTTTGGCGCCGCTGCCGGGGACTGTGTTTAATTTAAGAATTTAATTAAGTGTAGTTAATTGATCCTTTCTTTGAATTTTATTCTTAGAAAGTTACTTTTTTTTAACTTGTTTTGTGCCGGTACATTTGACGGTTTTATCTTTTATGCTTTTGCAGGTTTAATCAGGTAGTGGATGAGCACTAGGACTTCGGGTAACGAACTTGTTAGTCCATTGTCCGATCCGGAGAAAACCACAAAGAAGAAACGAAAGAAGAAATCAAAGAATACGCCGATGGAATCTACTGAAATTCAAACGGAAAGTGGATCAACTTCAGCAAACGTAATCATTGAAAAGGTTTACGAAGAAGAGCTTGAATCTAAGTTTGAAGAGGATATCAAATCAGAAGAAGAAGAATAGGAGTATCAAATGGCTGACGAGAATGATACTCCAATGCTGTCAAGGGCTAGGGATGTTGCCCCTACACCGGAATCTGCCATTCGAAGGCCGGCCATTGATAACAACTTTTCACTGAAGGGAAATCATATGAGTCTGATCAGAGATAGTTAGTTTGATGGAAGAGTGCGGGCCGATTCGGACAAGCATATTGCTAGCTTCTTGGAAATATGGGCCGAATACTGATGAAGCCATTCGATTGAGGACTTTTCCCATGTCTTTGTGTGGTGAAGCAAACATCTGGTATCAAGAACTTGAACCGAACACTATCACCTCTTGGAACCAAATGAGGGAGGCGTTTGTTAGTCGATTCTTTCCTCCGGCTTTAGCAGAAAGGTTACTGAATGAGATTCGAGGATTTAAACAGAATGATAGAGAAACAGTAGTGGAAGCCTGGTTGAGGATGAAAGAGATGCTCAGGAATTGTCACGGTCATGGGTTATCTAAACGGGAGATTATTGAGCTTTTCTATAACGGGCTCAATACTTCATCGGCTTCGGTTTTAGATGCTGTAGGAGGGGGTGTGTTTATGTACAAAACTCCAAATGAAGCATGGAAGATGATGGAAGATAAGGTCTTACAGAATATTAATTGGGCTAACGATCAGAAAACCAAGACTACTCGGAAAACCGTTGCTTCAGCTTCTACTAGTGGTTATGATAATTCTGAGATGATGAAAGAGTTGAAGGCTATGTCCACAAAGTTTGATGACCAGTTCAAAACTCTCAAGGGAGAGATCAAGGAGCTTCGAGAGGGTTGTGGTAATTGTGGCGGAAATCATGCCACAAATGATTGTGATAGTGATGATCAACCTATGAGGATGGCAGATGAAGATGTTAACTATTTGCAACAAAATAATTATCAGAGAGGCGGCTACCAGAACCGAAACTCGGGTAACTATTCGGGTAATTATCAAGGCAATAGATATTCTCAACAAGGTCAGAACTACCAAAATCAATATCAAAGGGATAATGCACCACCACCACCAGCTCAACAACAGGAAGCTACCGAGTCTCCTTTAGAGAAGATGATGAAGGAATTCATTTCCAAATAGGATGCTTGTACTGAGAGGTTGAAAACCCAAATGACGAATTTGAGGATAAGTGTGGATCAAGGTCAGAAAAATCAACAAGCCTCGATTTAGGATTTGGAAAGGAAGATGGATCGGTTATCTGAGGGGCAGAATAGAAGACCAACCGGTGGTTTACCGAGCAACACCCAACCGAACCCAAGGCAAACATCTTCTAGCGGTGGTCCAAAGCCATACCAACCACCACCAGCCCGAAATGAGCATGCCAATGCCATTATCACTCGTAGCGGGAAAGAGCTACCACCTCCTCCGCCCAAAAAAGCCAAAGTTTCTAACACTGTTTTGCAGGATACTGATGAGCAGGAGGTTGAAAATGAAGAAGAGGAGGCGGCTCAACCTACATCTATTCCGGTTTCACCAACACCTTCGGTTATTCCACAGGTGGTGAAGGCATATAAACCGAAGATTCCCTACCCTCAACGCTTGAGGAAGGAGAAGATTGCAGCCCAGTATGGAAAGTTTGTGGATATGATCAAGGGCATTCGGATCAATGTGCCCTTGGTTGATGTTTTAGCTGGAATGCCAAACTATGCCAAGTTTATCAAAGACTTGGTGAGCAACAAGGATAAGCTATCGGAGGCATCAGCTACATTTTTAAATGATGAGTGTTCTGCTATTGTTCAGAATCAGATTCCACCCAAGTTGGGTGACCCGGGGAGTTTTATAATTTCTTGTACATTAGGGAAGTTTATGACTTGTGATGCCCTAGCTGACTTAGGTGCTAGTATAAACTTAATGCCTTACTCCCTTTATGCTAAACTGTCTTTAGGATCCCTTAAGCCTACACATTTGAGTATAAGACTGGCCGATAGATCATTCCAATATCCCGTAGGGATTGCGGAAAATATGTTGATAGAGGTAGGTAAATTTACTTTTCCTGTTGACTTTGTGATCCTCGAAATGGAGGAAGATAGTAAAGTCCCACTCATCTTAGGACGTCCATTTTTACATACTGCTGATGCTATTATTCATGTGAAAAATAAGCAGTTGACTTTAGGAGTGGGCCAGGAAAGGATTGCTTTCACGGTCGATAAGGCCATGAAACATCCTTATTCAACTGACGATACTTGTTTTAGTATTGACGTGATAGATGAAGCTATGGATGAGGAGTTACAGGGATTACTTGGATTGGATGCTGAGCTTGCTGAATTATTGGAGACAATTGATGAAAAAATGACTGAGGAAGAGTTGCTTTTAGATATGGAAGCTAACGTGGATATGGAAGAGCAACTAGCTGAGGAAAGATTTGAGAAGTTGAAGAGTGAGGATCAGATGAGGATCAAGACTTCACTGGAGGATCCGCCGAGAGACTTGGAGCTGAAACCGCTCCCAAGCCATTTGGAATATGCTTTCTTGCAAGAGGAGAATTTATTACCGGTTGTAATTTCCTCTACTCTTGTAAATTCTGAAAAATGCATGTTACTTGATGTGTTGAAAGCTCACAAGGGCGCCTTTGCTTGGCGTACATCGGACATACCCGAGATAAGCCCATCTTTTTGCAAACATAAAATAAACTTTTTAGATGATGTAAAACCCGTTGTTCAAAGACAACGGAGGCTTAACCCGAACATGAAAGATGTTGTCAAGAAGGAGGTAGTTAAACTGCTTGATGCGGGTATTATTTACCCCATTTCTGATAGTCCTTGGGTGAGTCATGTCCATTGTGTGCCTAAAAAGGGGGGTGTGACTGTAGTGACGAATGACCAAAACGAATTAGTTCCAACTAGGACAGTCACGGGTTAGCATGTTTGTATTGACTATAGGAAGCTTAATGATGCCACCCGTAAGGACCATTTCCCTTTACCTTTCATTGACCAAATGTTAGAGAGACTTGCAGGTAATGAATTCTTTTGTTTTCTTGACGGGTTTTCGCGATATTTTCAAATCCCTATAGACCCTAAAAATTAAGAGAAAACTACTTTTACTTGTCCCTTTGGTACGTATGCTGATAAGCATCAAATAGATAGTATATTTTATAGTAATTTATCCCTATTTTTTTATATACATTTAGTGCATTTATATGATTTTAGATACTTATTTTGTTAATATTTGAAGAAATGTATTTTAATTAAAGAATGAAGAAAAAGGAGCAAAAACGAATCCGAAACTGAAAGAAACTGAAGAAAATGAAGAAATGAAGAAAGAGGAGCTTAAACCTTGAAGAAATGAAGATCAAAAGTGTTAAAATAAAGAATTGGGCCAAGAAACCAAAGAAGTCCGGATATGAAGATTAATAGTCCAAAAATTAAGCCCAGGCCCGAAAATAGAATATTCTGGAATTTACATTCAACTGGCGGTTGGATTAACCAACCGGCGGTTGGGATTTAGGGTTTGAAGGCGGTGCAGACACGTGGAGTTGGACCCGGATACAAATAACTCCAACCGGCGGTTGGAGAACCCAACCGGCGGTTGGGAGGTCGGTTTTGAAAACTATAAATAAAGGCTCAAATCAGCTTAAACCATATACGATTCAAGAATACTAAAACCGAAAGTTAGGGTTTTAGGTCGACTTTAGGTGCGATTTTGGAGGTTAAAGAGCTAGGGTTTGAAGGTTTTTAACCCTAGGAAAAGCTAGTTCGTCAATTGGTTCGATTTCTTTATCCTTGTAACTTTAATAACCTTATTGAGTTATTTATGATATTGTTTATTTGATTTAATTGTGAATTAGGTTTTCATTATATTTGTTTGAATGAATGTTTATTGAGTTTATTATCTGAATTATATGTCTATGTTGGAACTATATTATTGAATGTTTTTTTATACAAGAATTGTCTTTATTATGATATTTTAGTGATTATTCTTGATATAATTAGACTAATTTATATTAAACTATGATGACCATAAACTGTTTATATAAATTAAGTGATTGTGTTTATGTTTTGATCTTAACCTTATGCGATAAACGAAGAATGATTCATTAATATAAAGTAATACTGCGATTCAAGCCTAACCATAGAAATTGTATAATAAATTGATGATAGATCGTATTAATTAGTAACACTTTGCGTAACCTTATGATTGTGTTGCTATGATGAGGATTTGACTTAACCCTAAGTGATCTTCTACATTATTAAATCACCAGTAATAATAGCCAACAAAGCAAATAGACATAAGTACATATAATAAGTTTAATAAATAATAGTTTGAATAATTATAATCTTTTATCCAATTGAGTATACCTAAGTTGTTCCTTAAAATTTATCTATTAGAATCTGTATCAAAAATATAAATATAAATATATTCGTTCGGAACTAAAACGTCCCCCTTATCTTGTAGATTATTGTAAATTGGATCCTTTGTATTTATTTGTATTAATTGTAAATATCTGTAATTAGAATAAATAGATAATTAGTTATAAATAAGAATCACGTCTCTTGTGTTCCTTGTGTTCGAATTTGGACTTACTTATTAAGCTATATTACATGAACGGGTCAATCTTAACTGAATTGTGTGATAGTATTATTTAGTATTTCCTTAATTAAACTTGTTATTATAATTGCCTATACTTAGCACACATCAAGTTTTTGGCGCCGCTGCCAGGGAACACTTAACCGGTTAAACTTTTGTTTTACCGGGGGAGCGGTGTATTTTATTTAAACTAATTATTTTACTTGTATAATTTTTTCTGATACTTTGCAAAATCGATAAGAAATATCGGCTCACCCATTGAGAATACTGACAAAAACAAAGGTATAAGGAGAGTAAAGCCCTACCTCATTGATTTATCATATAAGAGGTAAGGTGCTTCTCGAAATAAAAAGGTTTTTAATAAGCTTTGCGCTGACCTGTTTCTCCGTTTTTGTGTACTATCAATGGAGCTACCGAGATCTATTGACTAGCTTTGTAAAAGAAATCTAACAAAAAAATTCACTGTAATTTCAAATTGTTGTATAAATAACTTACTTGCATAACTAACAAATAGGAAAATTCTGGGTTAGGTATTATTATTCGATTATTTAATTTTGAATGTGTTTTATTATTAATTATCGGAATATATATACACCAACTTGAATGTTTCTAACTTATTATTAACATTTATTTTTGAATTTAAGGTACTACTAAATTCTGTTTTTGTTGCAGATGGATGTATGACCCGCACACTTCATCCGGATCCACTTAGTCCATTTGACGAACCAGAACGAGAATTTCATTCTAGAAGACGATTATCATATGCGCCACCTAATTCGCCAGAACAAGGAATTTCATCTGACGAAGACGACTTGATATTTCATAACAGTTTAGTCAAAACGGCTAAAAGAGGGTATTACTCCGATTCAGATTTAGATAAAGTATATTCGAGACAACATATAGTATATCCAAGAGATTCTGAACCGAAACAAAGAAACATGGCAGACATAGCTAACATGACGCTTGAGGATTACACGATTCAAACTCGTGGAGATCCAAGACCGGGAGTGGTTAGGCCTGCTATAGCTAGAGAAGTAGAGTTTGAATTAAAGGGACAATTTCTGAAGGAATTGAGAGAGAATCCTTTCAGAGGAGAAGATAAAGAAGATGCAAACGAGCATGTTGAGAAAATTTTAGAGATTGCAGATATGTTTAATATTCCTAATGTTACAAGAGATCAGGTTATGTTACGAGTATTTCCTTTAACATTTAAGGATGGAGCTAAGAGATGGATTAATAATGAACCAGCCGGATCTATTACTACGTGGGAAGATCTTCGTACAAAATTTCTAAAAATGTATTGTACACCTTCCAAAACGTCGAAGATGATCGATGAGATTAGGAATTTTAAGCAGAAACCCGATGAATCTCTATATCAAGCTTGGGAAAGATATAAGGAAATGTTACATAAATGTCCACAACATGATTTGAATGTCCAACAAGAAATAACAGTATTCTATAAAGGAGTTGATCGAGCAACATGACAACAGTTAGATGCACAAGGCCCAGTACCTAAGAAAACTCCAGCAGTAGCAAAAGCTGGAATTGAAGAATTAGCTAAGCATTCTCAGTTATGGGATGATGGTTCATCTGGAAGAAAAAGAATATCTGAAGATAGTGATGGTCTCGCAGCTATCACTGCAAAATTGGAAAGTATGGGAAGAGATATTAAGAAAGTGAATGAACAAGTTCATGCAATCAGGATTGGTTGTGAAATATGTGGAGGAAATCATCTAAAAACAGAATGTCCTAATAATGATAGTGAAATGAACACTGAAGAAGTTATGTATGGGGATTTTCAAGGAAATCCAAATTATCGTCAAGTTTCTAATTTTAGAAGGACTAATCAACCAGGACAACAGTATCAACAAGGAGCACCAGGTTTCTATGTCAAAACGGGACAAAATCCGTCCTATTCTGACAGAATCAACACGTTAGAAAGCATTTTGGGAAAAATAGTTGAAGCAAGCAATAAAAGAATGGATGATCATGATGCAAGGATGCGTAATAATGAAGCATCAATCAAATAAATTGAAGGATCAGTTCATCAGATTGCTAAAACATTACAGGAGCGATTTCCAGGAGCATTGCCAGGATTTACTGAAATAAATCCAAAGGAGCAAGCTAAAGCAGTAATTACCAGAAGTGGTAAGAATGTTAACTCTCCTGTTATAACTAATAAAATTGTTGAGTCTGAACAGGTTGAAAAAGAAACAATTGATGAAGACATACACCCAAATAAAAAGAGCATTGGAGAAAATAAGGTTAAAGAAGTCATCAAAGACTATACACCCCCACTTCCATATCCAGCTGCTTTGAGGAATGACAAAGAAGATGAACAATACCACAAATTTATGGAAAATTTGAAACAACTTCATATTAATATTCCTTTTGTTGAAGCTATAGCTCAAATGCCTAAGTATGCAAAATATCTTAAGGAGCTGCTGACTAACAAAAGTAAATTGGATAATGTGACAAAGGTGACTATGAATGCGAGATGCTCAGCAATAATGCATAATAAGTTACCTCCAAAAGTCAAAGATCCAGGGAGTATTACTATACCTTACAAAATTGGTGAAATTATTATTGAAAATGCATTAGCAGATTTAGGTGCTAGTATTTTGTTAATGCCATATACTCTTTATATGCGTTTAGGATTAGGAGAACCAAAACCTATTCGTATGTGTATTGAATTAGCTGACCGATCTGTGCAATATCCTAGGGGAATAGTTGAAAATGTTTTAATTAAAGTTGATAAATTTGTTTTTCCATGTGATTTTGTAATCTTAGATATGGTAGAAGACCCTAACGTCCCTATTATATTAGGAAGACCATTTTTAGCAACTACACATGCCCTAATAGATGTTTTTAATAGAAAAATTACCATGAGGTTAGGAAATGATAAAATTGTTTTTGATGTTAATAATTCCATGAAATTTCCTGATTATGTGGATGATACTTGTTATTATTTTAAATTTATATGAATATATGGATAACTCTTCTTTTAAAGATTTTTTGGGAAAAGATCAAGCAGATATAGGAATTCTTAATGGATGGACTGAAGAGTTTGACACTGCAAGGGATTTAGCAGAATTTGATAAGTTATTAAAGGAAGATGAAGATTTGGAAGAAGCAACCGTGGTTATTCAACAACATCCTGAAGAGGAAGCAATACAGCCAGTTGCTAAAATTATTAACCAAGAATTGATACCATATTCTGTGAACAATATTCCTTGTTTTAAAGAAGAGATATTTGAGATCAAGACATCTATTGAAGAACCACCACAGTTGGAACTTAAAGAGCTACCAGCCCATTTGGAATATGCTTATTTACAAGGCACATCAGACTTGCCAGTTATAATATCTTCAAAATTGTCAAAAGCAGAGAAAGAACGATTGGTTCAGGTTCTTAAACAGCATAAACAAGCAATAGCATGGAAAATCACGGATATTAAGGGAATCAGCCCTACATACTGTACTCATAAAATTTTGATGGAAAAAGATTTTAAGCCAGTCGTACAACCATTGAGAAGATTGAATCCGAATGTTAAAGATGTGGTCAGGAAAGAAATCATTAAATTGCTGGATTCAGGATTAATCTATCCTATTTCAGATAGTCCATGGGTAAGTCCAGTACATGTTGTACCAAAGAAAGGCGGAATAACGGTTATACCAAATGAGAAGAATGATTTGATACCAACAAGGACGGTAACGGGATGGAGAGTTTGTATTGATTATAGGAAATTAAATGATGCTACTAGGAAAGATCATTTTCCATTACCATTTATTGATCAAATGATAGAAAGGCTAGCAGGAAAAGAGTTCTATTGTTTTCTGGATGGAATTTCAGGATATTTTCAAATACCAATTGCGGCCGAAGATCAAGACAAAACAACATTTACTTGTCCGTTTAGTACGTTTGCTTATAGAAGGATGCCGTTTGGTTTATGTAATGCACCAGCTACATTTCAGCGTTGCATGATCGCAATATTTCATGATATGGTAGAAGATTTCATGGAAGTCTTTATGGACGATTTTTCGGTATTTGGTGATTCATTTGATTCTTGTTTAAAGAATTTACAGAAGATGTTGCAAAGATGTGAAGGGGCAAATTTAGTTCTTAACTGGGAAAAATGTCACTTTATGGTTAGAGAAGGAATTGTTTTAGGTCATAAAATATCCAAAATAGGAATCGAGGTAGATCAAGCGAAGATTGAAGCTATTTCAAAATTACCTTATCCTACAAATGTAAAAGGAATAAGAAGTTTTCTAGGACACGCTGGATTTTATCGGAGATTTATACCAGATTTTTCAAAAATAGCAAGACCATTGAATCATTTGTTGGAAAAAGATGCAAAGTTTGAATTTACAGACAAATGCAAGCAATCGTTTGATACATTAAAAGAAAAGTTAGTATCTGCTCCATTTATGATAGGTCCAAATTGGAATCTACCTTTTGAATTAATGTGTGATGCTAGTGATTATGCGGTTGGAGCTGTTTTAGGGCAGAGAATTGATAAGAAGTTTAAGCCAATCTATTATGCCAGTAAGACATTAACAGATGCTCAGGAAAATTACACAACTACGGAAAAGGAACTTCTGGCAGTGGTTTTTGCTTTCGATAAATTTCGTTCATATCTTGTCTTAACTAAAACTGTGATTTATACTAACCATTCTGCTTTGAAGTATTTGTTTAATAAGCAGGATGCGCGCCCTCGTTTATTGCGATGGATTCTTTTATTGCAGGAATTTGATATTGAAATCAAGGATAAAAAGGAGCTGAAAATGTTGCAGTTGATCATTTGTCAAGGTTAGAAAATCCAGAGTTGGAAGCATTAGATGAAGAGGAAATTCAAGATTCATTTCCGGATGAGAAACTTATGATAATACAAGAAATGAAAGAGATACCTTGGTTTGCGAATTATGCAAATTATTTGGTTACTAAAATTTTACCAAAGATGGATTACCAGAAGAGGAAGAAATTCTTTTCTAATTTAAAGTATTATTTTTGGGAAGATCCATTTCTTTTCAGATACTGTGCAGATGGCATAATTAGAAGATGTGTAGATGGTAAAAAAGCTCAACAGATTATAAAACATTGTCATGAAGGACCAGTAGGAGGACATAATGGACCAAGTTACACTGCAAAGAAAATATTTGATGCAGGTTTCTATTGGCCTACGATTTTTAAAGATACATATGCATTTGTTAGGAATTGTGATTCTTGCCAAAGAGCTGGGAACATTTCTAAACGTGATGAGATGCCACAAAATAGTATACAAGTTTGTGAAATTTTTGATGTTTGGGGTATTGATTTTATGGTACCATTTCCTATAAGTCACGGTAATAAGTACATATTAGTAGCTGTGGATTATGTTTCTAAATGGGCTGAAGCAAAGGCATTACCTACGAATGATGCAAGAGTTGTGGTAAAATTTCTTAAACAATTATTTTCCAGATTTGGAACTCCCAGAGCATTGATTAGTGATCGAGGTACTCATTTTTGTAATACTCAATTAGAGAAAGTATTAAAACGGTATGAAGTTAGTCATCGATTTTCTACACCTTATCATCCACAGACTAGTGGACAGGTTGAAAATACCAATCGTGCATTAAAACGTATTTTGGAACGTTCTGTTGGTTCTAACAGAAAAGATTGGTCGGAAAAGTTAGATGATGCACTTTGGACGTATAGGACAGCATTTAAAACACCTACAGGTTTTACTCCGTATAGATTAATTTATGGAAAAGCTTGTCATTCACCAGTGGAAATAGAACACAAAGCATATTGGGCACTTCGAGAATGCAACATGGATATTGATGAAGTTGGTAAGCATCGCTTTTTACAGTTACATGAGTTAGATGAGCTTCGTTGGAATGCTTATGAAAATTCAAGGTTTTATAAAGAAAGAACGAAGAAATGGCACGATGCAAGACTTCGAGGTGATAAAGAGTTTGTTGCTGGAGAACGTGTGCTTTTGTACAATTCACGTATTCGGTTATTTCCGGGTAAATTGAAATCCAGATGGAGCGGACCGTTTGTTATTCACCAAGTTCATACAAATGGGAGTGTGGATTTGATAGCTTTTGATGGAACTATTTTTACAGTTAATGGACATCGTTTGAAGAAATATTATGAAGATAATGTAATTGAGAATATTTCAGATATAACTTTGGAAGGATAAGTTATAAGATAATGTTGAACTTACCGACATTTAAACAAAAGTGCTTCTTGGGAGACAACCCATGTTTATTTTTATATGTTATGTTTTTCTTTTTATGTTTTTATTTTCAGGTTTGAACTTTGTGGGTGTGTTCACTGGAAACCCTCACGAGACTATAACTCGTCCACTCGGGATACCGAGGGGTTTAAAGGCTTATTGCATATGCTAAATGCAATCGTGATTAACTACGAAAGTGTGGATGTTGTATATTATTTTTCAAAGAGATGAAGGAATCAACCAAGCAGATTTTTCTTAGCCGATGATGAAATGCGTAATTTTATTCAGGGGAGTTTTTCTGTTCTAATTTTCTTTCCCTTACTCACTTTTGTTTATCAATTTTTATACAATGAGGGCATTGTATAATTTAAGTGTGGGGATAGGGTTCGTAAGAAAAAGAATTTCTTTAATTAAACATTTAAGTTTCTATTGTTCTTAAATTTTTGAAAATTTAAATTTTAAGTGAATAACTAAGTATTTATTAGTTAGAATACTTTTGTTAAAAGTTTTGTTTTGTATTTAAATGTTTAGACTTTAATGTGGATTAACTGTTTTGTATAAATAACGTAAGCTACTTAAAAAAAGGAAGTGATATATAGTTATATGATATGATGTACTAATAGGCAATCTATATGAAGATTTCTGAATTTTAATAAATTAATAATATAACTTGTTTATTATTTTATGATACATAATATGATGTATGACATAAAAGTCTTAATTTTTAAATTTGTTATGCAATAATTTTATATCTTTTTTACTTATGTGAAAACATTTTGGGGTATATATTGATGGTTTCCTCTGTTATACGAAAGTATAGACCTGGTTTCTATTAATATATACTTAAAAATTAAGCAAACACAAGTCAAAAGTACTTGAAAAGTCTTAAAAATAAAAGATACCTAATGAGGTCGCCAAAATGGTTTGACCAAGTCTGGTTTTGCTTAAACCTGAATCAAGTTATGTCGCTCTGTTGCATGAAAATGCAGACCTGTCACCAATGTCTTGATTCTTAAAAATGTATTTCATGTATTTAATTGGAATATAAAAGAAAATTGTATAATTAAATTTAAAGGTATATCATATATGGAAGTCATAAGTAATATACATACTAATAATAAAAAGTGTATTCATATATATGAGTATAGATTGTTTAAAGTGGATAAATATATTAGTAATCATTCATGAGCTATATATTACTCAAATAATAATAATTTTATTTATACATTATAGTTATCCATGTTAATTAAATTGTTTAAATTTTAAATTTATGAAACAGATTTTTAGTATTGGTATTCTGATTCTTAATTATTAGTTTGATGCTTATTTTTAAATTTTATTCAGTTTTCTACTTGAGGACAAGTAGAACTTAAGTGTGGGGATATTTGATAAGCATCAAATAGATAGTATATTTTATAGTAATTTATCCCTATTTTTTATATACATTTTAGTGCATTTATATGATTTTAGATACTTATTTTGTTAATATTTGCAGAAATGTATTTTAATTAAAGAATGAAGAAAAAGGAGCAAAAACAAATCCGAAACTGAAAGAAACTGAAGAAAATGAAGAAATGAAGAAAGATGAGCTTAAACCTTGAAGAAATGAAGATCAAAAGTGTTAAAATAAAGAATTGGGCCAAGAAACCAAAGAAGTCCGGATATGAAGATTAATAGTCCAAAAATTAAGCCCAGGCCCGAAAATAGAATATTCTGGAATTTACATTCAACTGGCGGTTGGATTAACCAACCGGCGGTTGAGATTTAGGGTTTGAAGGCGGTGCAGACACGTGGAGTTGGACCCGGATACAAATAACTCCAACCGGCGGTTGGAGAACCCAACCGGCGGTTGGGAGGTCGGTTTTGAAAACTATAAATAAAGGCTCAAATCAGCTTAAACCTTATACGATTCAAGAATACTAAAACCGAAAGTTAGGGTTTTAGGTCGACTTTAGGTGCGATTTTGGAGGTTAAAGAGCTAGGGTTTGAAGGTTTTTAACCCTAGGAAAAGCTAGTTCGTCAATTGGTTCGATTTCTTTATCCTTGTAACTTTAATAACCTTATTGAGTTATTTATGATATTGTTTATTTGATTTAATTGTGAATTAGGTTTTCATTATATTTGTTTGAATGAATGTTTATTGAGTTTATTATCTGAATTATATGTCTATGTTGGAACTATATTATTGAATGTTTTTTATACAAGAATTGTCTTTATTATGATATTTTAGTGATTATTCTTGATATAATTAGACTAATTTATATTAAACTAGGATGACCATAAACTGTTTATATAAATTAAGTGATTGTGTTTATGTTTTGATCTTAACCGTATGCAATAAACGAAGAATGATTCATTAATATAAAGTAATACTGCGATTCAAGCCTAACCATAAAAATTGTATAATAAATTGATGATAGATCGTATTAATTAGTAAGACTTTGCGTAACCTTATGATTGTGTTGCTATGATGAGGATTTGACTTAACCCTAAGTGATCTTCTACATTAGTAAATCACCAGTAATAATAGGCAACAAAGCAAACAGACATAAGTACATATAATAAGTTTAATAAATAATAGTTTGAATAATTATAATCTTTTATCCAATTGAGTATACCTAAGTTGTTCCTTAAAACTTATATATTATAATCTGTATCAAAAATATAAATATAAATATAAATATGTTCGTTCAGAACTAAAACGTCCCCCTTATCTTGTAGATTATTGTAAATTGGATGCTTTGTATTTATTTGTATTAATTGTAAATATCTGTAATTAGAATAAATAGATAATTAGTTATAAATAAGAATCACGTCTCTTGTGTTCCTTGTGTTCGAATTTGGACTTACTTATTAAGCTATATTACATGAACGGGTCAATCTTGCCTGAATTGTGTGATAGTATTATTTAGTATTTCCTTAATTAAACTTGTTATTATAATTGCCTATACTTAGCACACATCATATGCATATATGAGAATGCCTTTTGGGCTCTGTAATGCCCCAGCTACCTTTCAAAGGTGTATGATTGCTATTTTTCAGGACATGATTGAGACTTCCATGGAAGTTTTCATGGATGATTTTTCAGTTTTTGGAAATTCTTTTGAAACTTGTTTGTCTAATTTGGATAAAATGCTTGAAAGATGTGAAAAGGCACATTTGGTTTTGAATTGGGAAAAATGTCATTTTATGGTTAAAGAATGTATTGTTTTGGGACACAAGGTGTCAAGTGTGGGGATTGAGGTCGACAAGGCAAATATTGACGTCATTGCCAAGTTACCTCCACCCGCCAATGTTAAGGGAGTTAGAAGTTTCTTAGGTCATGCGGGTTTCTACCGTAGGTTCATTAAAGACTTTTCTAAGATCACTAGACCCATGACTAAATTGCTTGAGAAAGATGTCACTTTTGTGTTTGATGATGAATGTGTTAAAGCTTTTGAGACTTTAGAGGATAGGTTGACCAATGCACCTATTATGGTTTCACCTGATTGGTCTCAGCCTTTTGAATTGATGTGTGATGCTAGTGACTACGCCTTAGGGGCTGTTTTAGGACAAAGGGAGGGAAATCATTTTAAACCTATTTACTATGCTAGTAAGACCCTAAATGGAGCGCAGCAGAATTATACCACGACTGAAAAAGAGCTTTAATAAGTATGTGGATGTCTAAGTCAACCATCCATGCTAGTGTTTGTACAATCAAGTTATGTCCAAAGTTTTTGTTAAATGTTTACGTTTGAATTTCGTAGTTGTGAAAATGTATACGACTCGTTGGTGATAGTTTGAAATCAAAATTTCAATAACATAAGTGTGTTTGTTATGTTTGTACAGATCGCGTATCGTATCATATGTATATATTCGTTCCCGGTTAAGTTCTACACTTAGTGAAAAAATAGTTGTAAACCTTCTGTTTCTAGCGTCACTTGAGGCATCACTTAATGGTTTAATGCGACACTCAGGAAGTGTCGCATAAAAATGTAAGTTCAGTATTATTGGCGTCACTTGAGGAAGTGACGCATAAGGTATGAGTGACGGTGTAAGTGTCGGGTATTAGTGTCGGTATGATTGCAAATCGATTTCGGGGCGACACTTAAGCAAGTGTCGGGTACAAGTGCCGGGTATTGGATTCGCGACACTTAGGTAAGTGACGCAAAAAGAGGATTTTTAGCGGCACTTAGGCAAGTGACGCAAGATTAGGGTTTTTGGCGACACTTAATGCGTCACTTAAGGAAGTGACGCTACGCTGGATCTGGCCATACGACACTTACGACTGGTCGGAATTTTCGAGTTCAAAAACGTGTTTTCCAGTTTCCGTTAGGTCCGATTCTTTTACCCAACCCACATTTGGACATTTCAAGCTTATACAAACCATAAACAAGTAAAATAACAAAGATTTAAGAGTTTTCGAGAATTGTCGGGATCTTACAAAGTTGTTGCGAGAGAAATCCGAAAAGATGGAAGTGTAAGTGAACGTTTTTCTCCAAATGGGTTTTGCAATTTAAGTTCGTTTGGTGGTGCTTTTTGTGGAATGAAGGTGGTGGTGGTGATGGTGGCTCTTAGAGAGAAAAAGAAGGAAGAGAGAGAGAGAGAGAGAGAGAGAGAGAGAGAGAGAGAGAGAGAGAGAGAGAGAGAGAGAGAGAGAGAGAGAGGATAAAAATGAAAGAAGAAGAAAAGAGGTGGGGGTTTTGGTGAAAGCCTCCCCTTTTTCGTTCCCCGCAATTGCGTTCCGTGCGGTGTTCATTTTCCCGATCGTTTAATGTTAAAATATTGTTAATTTATAAACTATTAGATACATATTCGAATATATTTTCAGTTGAGTTATTTTATAAAAATTAATTTAGTTGAGTTTTAAAATTTTTAACTTTGTTTTATTTCAGTTTTACGTATATGTCTAGTTGTGCGGATTACGTTTTGTATCATACGAAATACTTTGTAAATTTTATCGACAAAATATTTAATAAACGTTATTGTTATTTAATAATTCCATATTATCAAATAAATTTATTCACCAACAGTCGTATATTTTTGTCGTTTTTGTTCCAGTTGTTTCGTACACAATTACAACTAATTATGGAATGTAATACTACGCGTATTAAATAGTCGGGCTTTGCTAGGCTTACTCTAAAATGTGTTGTGAATTCACCCTAAGTTAGGGAATTAGCCTAAAAATGCGTGCAAATAATGTTTATAATTATGTCGAAATTGTGGGGTGTCACAGAAAAACGTAATAATAAAAATGTAAGGTATGGCCAATTTAGTCATTTTGGTTTGAAGAGGGACCAAACATGCAACTTCTTCTTACTTTTTGGACTGCTAGTGCAAAAAACATAGCATAGGGACTGACGATGTGATTGTGCGTAAATCATAGGGGACCATTAATGCAATCAACTCTTAGAATACGAGGAGTGGTGACATTGTATTTACAGTATGCTCACAAAGTGGGAGTAGAGGATATTGAGTTTACGTCCTCGAAATATATTTTTGGAACTTTTTATATATTAATGTGTGTGAGATTAAAACAGAAAATGAAAAAGCACAAATTAAGAAGCGTTTTAGGTTGAACGTTACTCCATAATACTGTCCAGAACGTCATCCAACAGTTTTATCGATAAAATCGTCGACAAAACGGTTCTCACGCCGCATGCTTTTAAACTAACTAGTATAGATTTTGGTCTTTAGCTTAAAAATGAATCTTCCCGCCGTATCGTTTTCCACGAGGTTTGTCTTGATGTAGCTAGTAGCTTTGTATCGGTGGAAATACTATGGTTGGAATAAATTGGTACATATAAAATTACAGCTTTTTTGATTACTAATTATGTCAACATTTTCAGACTACTAGCTTCTTTCTTGTTTGTTCTTAAATACAACAACTCGAATAGTCTATATTTGATATTTCATTAACCAAGTTCCAACAAATCTACTCCACTATCCTTTTTTTTTCTTTTTGCTGCTTTGGGTAATTTAACTAATTACTTTACTAATCATTTTGAGTTATATGATCATATCTTACAGTTAACAAGAACAATGTCTGAAGTACACGGTACAGTTTTTACACGAATGTTGTTAAGAGGATCACTAAGTGTTTTTGATTTACTAAATGTCTGAAGGTGTACGTGCACAATTGGCTGGGATCAGCGTTGTGGTGTTAGCTTTCCAGCAAAGATCTGAAGACACAAATGTAGGCATTAGGATTCCATGGGCCTTGGGCCTGCTTAGGTTATTCTGAGATTTGGTCCAGCAACTGATTGTTGCTGTTTCTGACTTTAGGATCAGGTTAGAATGTGAAAAATAAATTTGTATGATCAAGGACGAAACGCACCACATAATAAAGATAACATTGCATAACCAAAATAATAATTAAAGTTTGTCCCAATTAAAAGAAAAAAAATTGCCCAGCATAACCAAAACAAATGTTTTTTTAAAGAGAAACTAGACCTATAGCATCGTGATGAATAGGATTGAGCCGTAACCTTGAGTAATCCTCCTTCATGTATGCATGTATTCCCAGTATGGTTTGAAGCTTGTTGCATATCGGAGTCGGAAAGTCTGGGCGTTTTAGATGCCACCGGAGTTCATGATTGCAATGATCCAGAAGCAACTTCATGTACTCGGTCACGATCTCATTCTCAACATGTACTCGAGCAGGAGTTTTAGGAGGATATATCTGATCATACCCATCTGTTGAGTTCACATAAAACTCAATTCCATATTCGTTATTTGTCATCATCGGCAACTTGTAATTGTTGGTTATTTTCAATGAATATAAAGGAGGTTGATCCACTTTCCCATTACCAAAAATAATCAATAGTAGGATACTTAATGCTACCAAAATGAATAAAAAGAAAACAAAGAATGATGGCGAACAAGGATCCTCATTAGCCATGAGTAAATATCGAAACCTTGAACGCGGATGCCGCAAACAGTTGTATGCCTCGTTAAGTTTGTTAAACGCCTCTTTGGAACCAGGTGCATTGTTCGTGTTTGGATGAACTTGTCTTGATAAATTCGTATACGCTTTCGTAACCTTTTCAGTAGAACACCACGAAAATTTCAGACCTAAAACCCCAAAGTAATTGAGACTTGTTCTAATTCTAGACACTATCTCAAGATCTTTGGTTGTATACGAATAATTATGTGCTTGCTCATCATGCTTATAACCATCGTCCATGATGAACCTATAAGAATTAAATAATTTAACTCCTATCAATCAATTACTTGTATATATAACTTAGAAAAAATATATAGATTATTTGAAATGAGAAATGAGCTGAGGGTAAAGTTGTTAATTAACTAACCTTAATGACGAACAGAAATCGAACGGCGTTCTAAGAATTGATATATCTGAAAAATAAAATGATGAAAGTGAGGCAAAATACACGCACTATCCCACGATATATATATATCCTTAAACCTTATTTCCAAATTCAAATTTAAATGGTTGTTATATTTTAGTGGATAGATTTACTACGACTCTCACTACTAGAAAAGTTTCATTTAACGACATTTTTAGCGACATAAGTCTGCACGTCGTTAAATTGAGACACATTTGGCGACGTATATAACGACATCAACGTCGTTCATGTCGTAATTAAAGTCGCAGATTTGGTGTATAAAAGACAAAGTCGCAATGGACGTCTCCAAATACGTCTCTAATTTGCGACTTCTTTTGAGAATGACGCTACACACGTCTCTAATTTGCGATGTAGTAACAAGAGACTCTATTTGCGTCTCTAATTTGCGTCATTCTGGGTCATGTCGCCAAATCTCTCTCTAAATCACGACATCCTCAAAGTCGTCTGCATTTATGTCGCTGGTTTTTTTAATGTATGTATGAGACTAATAATATGTATATATATAAATTATTTGTGAATAAAGCATAAAGTTGAAATGTGTAGCCAAGTGGACTTTTATTTCAAATTGATTTAAAAGGTCCCAAGAAATGGAACACGTGAGCTTTTTTTCCTCCAGCCAAGTGGACTTTTCTTTCAAATATAATATGTATATATAATATATAATATATAATATATATATTTGATGGAGGTAAATGGAACAAGCGTCTGCAAACGTCATTAAGATATCCCCCTTCTTTTTTTCCTTTTTACAATATAAGATTAAGCCCAAAAACACTTCCGTTCTCTCGATTCTCGAATTCAGCACCGCCATCGGTTTGAGATCTACACCGCCGGCGACCGTGTGACATACACCGCCGGCGAACACAACCTATACCGTCGACGATCGTGCCTTCCTCCACCAGAGACCGCGACTTTCACCGGAGATCTACACCGTCAAAGATCGCGACCTAGAACAAAATCGCATCGTCATTCGGTTTCTTCTTCTCTTCATTCTATTATAGAATCGCCGGCTATTGAGCTGTTTTCGTACGGTATGTTCATGTACCTGTATTAGCTTAAACTTTGAAATTTTATATGTGCGATTTGTAGTTTGAAGTTTTTGTGTAAGTTTTATGTTAGGTTTATCCAATCATGGATAGATATTCTTGTAAAATTGCTGTTTATATTGTGGTTCTTAGGCTAGGTATTGTTTTGGTAGTTTTTAAATTTAATTGTGTCTCTGTGCTTACTAGCTCTATCTAGAGTATTTAGAAATTGTGTTTATATGTCTAGTATTACATGATGAAATGAAATATTATATCTATGCATATTGTAAAATGAAATTTGTTAGTGCTGAATTAATACTTTTTAGAGATTTGTGCCATAACAGAAGTGAATCTCGAATTCATAAGAACAAGCTTACTTCTGTTATCCATATAGGTTGTCTGAATGAAATTATGGCATTAGGAGCAAAGTATATAAACTGTAACATGAATCTCGAATACTGAAGTGTATGATATTCATAGTGCTACTGCGATTATACCTCTTTACTAAATATGAAAACAGGTTCCATCATAATTGTCGAGTTAAGAGTTAGCTGTTTGTTCCATGGCATGGCCGCATGAGTAAGTGGATATACAGTTTCATAATTGCTGCACGATAGGTTAATATCATCACTTTGACTTGCTTATTATTGCAAATTGGTATTCGTGTGTTTTAGCTTTGTTTTAAATATTTCTTAAAAGTGCAGAAACAATGAAATCCACTCGTCAATGGATGTATAAAATGGACACCCCTGAGTTTTACCAGGGAATTGATGAGTTCATCAAACAGGCAGACTACTACTTTCGGTCTAGAGGTTTTACCGATGGAACAATTAAGTGCCCATGTAAGAAGTGCAAACACCTAGAATTAAAAAGTCACGAGGACACAAAATATGATCTATATAGATTTGGGTTTACCCCTGAATATTACGTATGGACCTCACATGGGGAGCAATATTATAAAACCCCTTCTATACAAGCACAACCACTGAATCGCTCCGAAGCAATTAATTTGGTTCATAACATGGTGTTTGACGCGGCCGGACCTGATTTTGAAGATTCATATCAGGAAGAACCAAACATTGAAGCCCCAAATCCCAAAGCCAAAGAGTTCTATAATTTGTTGTCCAGAGCAGATGAGCCGTTGTATGATGGATGTGAAAAACACTCTACCTTATCCGCGATGTCAAGGATGTTGAATATCAAGTCAGAGTTTAACATGAGCCAGAGTTGCTATGACCGTATCATGCAAGCATTTATGGAATTTATGCCAAATTCCACACTATGCCCCAACTTCTATGAGTCTAAGAAAATGGTCTCGCTGTTGGGTCTTGGGTACATAAAAATAGATGTTTGTCCAAAAGGCTGCATGCTCTACTATGGGGAGAATGATGATAGGTTGGATTGTGATAAGTGTGGTCACCCTCGATATAAACCTAAGAAAAAAGGTCGTGAAAAAGGTAATAATGTATCATATAAGTATATGCATTATTTGCCACTTACACCAAGATTGCAAAGACTTTACATGTCAAAGGATACAGCTCAATACATGACATGGCATCATGATAATCGGAGAGAGCAAGGTGTATTATCACATCCATCTGATGGGGAGGCGTGGAAGCACTTTGACCGAACTTATCCTTCATTTGCTGCAGAGCCAAGGAATGTTAGGCTTGGCCTTTGTTCCGATGGTTTTACACCTTTTGGGATGTCATCAACAAGTTATTCTTGTTGGCCGGTCATTATGACGCCATATAACCTGCCACCTTGGATGTGTATGAAGATCCCGTACATGTTTTTGACAATAATTATTCCCGGTCCTCACAGTCCAAAGAGAAATATTGACATCTTTTTACAACCTCTAATCGATGAGTTAATTCAACTATGGGAAGTCGGTGTGGACACCTATGATGCATTCAGACAACAAAATTTTAAATTAAAAGCTACCCTTATGTGGACAATCAACGATTTTCCCGCATATGGTATGTTGTCTGGATGGAGCACTCACGGGAAGTTGTCTTGCCCGTATTGTATGGAAAAAAGTAAGGCTTTTACACTACAAAACGGAAGAAAAACTTCTTTTTTTGATTGTCATCGTCAGTTTTTACCAATGAATCATGCATTTAGAAACAACAAAAGAGCCTTCACCAAGGAACGAGTTGAGAGTGATGCAGCTCCACCTAGGTTATCTGGTGCAGAATTATGGAGTCGGGTTCAACAATTTCCTAGAGTGTTCGATCAAATTTATCCAACCGGGAAAGAACTCAAGGGATTTGGAAGTCTTCACAATTGGACTAAACGAAGTATATTTTGGGATTTACCTTCATGGAGCTCTAATCTTTTACGACACAATCTTGATGTGATGCATGTGGAGAAGAACGTGTTTGATAACATCTTTAATACGGTTATGGATGATAAGGATAAGACCAAAGATAATTGGAAAGCTAGAAAAGATGTTGAAGATATTTGCGAACGGTCTGAGTTGAAGTTGGTTAAGCAGGCCAACGGAAATTTTTCAAAGCCAAAAGCATTGTACTCATTGACTAAGGATCAAAAGAAGGCTGTCCTAGAATGGGTCAAAACGTTGAAGTTTCCTGATGGATATGCTTCCAATTTGTCTAGGTGTGTAGATATACATAAATGCAAGATGTCGGGCATGAAGAGTCATGATTGCCATGTATTTATGGAGAGATTGTTACCAATTGCATTTAGAGAAATGTTGCCCGAACCTATATGGAATGCAATAACAGAAGTGAGCTTGTTCTTTAGAGATTTGTGCTCAACTACATTACAGGAAGAGCAATTAGAGAAAATGGAGAAAAATATTGTGGTAACATTGTGCAAACTAGAGAAGATATTTCCCCCTGGATTCTTTGACCACATGGAGCATTTGTTAGTTCACTTATCATACGAAGCAAGAGTTGGAGGTCCTGTCCAGTACCGTTGGATGTATCCTTTTGAAAGGTACTGAATTCATAAGTTGTATGATGATTTTCTTATTTATCATAACATTTGTCATATAATGATATTTTTCTTATATTGAAACTAATACAAAAAAATTATTCATACAGATATTTGTATCACCTAAAGAAGAAAGTGAAAAATAAGGCTAGAGTGGAGAGTTCAATATGTGAAGCATACATATTAGAAGAAATCTCAAATTTTTGCACACATTATTTTGAGCCGCATGTTCAAACCAACTCAACAAGAGTTGGTAGAAATGATGATAGGATAAATGTGAAATCCAAGGGGGATATGTTATCTATATTCAAGCATCCAGGGAGGCCTTCTGGAAGTTGTAAACGTCGTTACTTAAGTGATGAAGAGTACAATGTTGCAATCTTCTATGTTCTACAAAATTGTGAGGAAATTCAACCATTTTTCAGGTATGTTACTTATCTCATAGTTTCTTATGGTTAAACTGATAGCTGGTAATTTTTGATGAACTAAAATATTGCAAGCATTTTAGGATGTTTGAAGAAGAGTTGAAAGAACATTCACCAAATATAACGAATGATCAACTCAAGGATGTTACAGAAAAGACGTTTGTAAAGTGGATAAGAGATTATGTAAGTGTATATTTTGGTAGTTGCTATATTAGATTTCATCTCCAATAAAATTCTTTTTAATGATTTTGTACTTAATTTTCTAACTTTCAGGCACTTAATCCTTTAAATAGTTACATGCTGAATGATCAAATAAAAAATCTAGCTGTTGGTCCAAGTCGAGATGTACGGACATGGCATATGTACTACATTAATGGGTTCAACTTTCACACTGTGTATCATAGTTCAGGGCGGAATACTACAAACACTGATGTTCGTGTCGTTGGTGAAGAAGGTGATTACTATGGTCGTTTGATAGATGTTATTGGACTGGAGTATACACGTTGTTTTCAGCAGAATACAATTGTGCTTTTCAAGTGTGAGTGGTTTGACCCTGTTAAAAATAGGGGCTGGAAAATTCATAATGAATTTGGGCTAGTAGATATCAATCACAATAAGAAGCTATCAAAGTATGACCTATTTATATTGGCACAACAAGCACAACAAGTTTACTTTATCCGTTACCCAAGTGTACAAAGAAATAGGGTTGATTGGTGGGCAGTGTGTAAAACTAAAGCTAGAAGTACTATTGTTGCTCCTGCTCAATCAGTGGACTTAGTGGACTTAGCTTATCAGGAAGATAATACTTCAGTACCTTTTATTATCACTGAACATGATGAAGTTGAAGCATTAGCTGATGATGGATGTGATATGGAAGAGGTGGAAGTACAACAATTGGAAAATAAATCTAGTGTAGAGGAAGTAGATGTGATTGAAGAAGAAGAAGAAGAAGAAGAAGAGGAAGAAGAGGAAGAGGAAGAAGAAGAAGAAGAAGAAGAAGAAGAAGAAGAAGAGGAGGAAGAAGAAGAAGAAGAAGGGGACAATGTTGACTCGGAGGATGCTGATAGCGATGATGATTATTTAAGAAAGTGCTTTTCATTTTTTTTCCAAATTGATATATTAAATACCTTTGAACCTCTATATGATTGTTATATGGTTTGATTGATTGGTAACTGATTTGCTGCCTTATCATTTAAATAGTATTTGATATTAATGGATATTATAATCTATAGAGTACCACTAACAACGTTTGTTTAGTTTATATTGGAGTATCTAGATGACGAGTGAAGAAGTAAATATGGGTGACACACAAGTCAGGGATGAAGAAATGGATGCCGAAGATACACGCACCGTCTTAACAGTTTCTGGAAAACCGTAAGTTACTGACCCAAATGTCTTGTTACATTATCTTATCTGAATTAGAAATAGCAATACAGACTTCTAATTTTTTATTTGTCTTATGTAGTTTCATTCCATCTGTGACGAGTAGCATCACTAAAATTTGGAAAGCTCAATTCACGGGGGAATGGGATACGTGGACAAGTATTCCACAAACCGAGAAGGACCTTTGGTTTGAGGCGTTCAAGGTATTGGTATATTGTGCCATAAAACTGATTTTGATAGTTGTATTTCTTAAAGATCAAACACAAGCTAACTCTACATTACTGATGTTGTTACTACCAAACGTAAGGCTAAATAGTTTTATATGGGATGATTATGCATAAGAAATCTTGACAGATTTGACAAATGTTCTCTGTTTTTTTTTTCTTAAAAAAAAACAGGCTAAGTATAAGTGGGATACAAGGATTGAAGATAGAGTTAAGACTGCATTCAACTTTATTGGAGGGAAAAGTTTTCGAGACTTCATGTGCAAGGCAAGGAAGCCACCTGCTCAGAAACCAAATTTTATAAACCTCGTTGCTTGGCAAGAACTATGTAGAAGATGGAGATTGCCTGAGTTTACTGTTAAATCTAACAGAGGGAAAGTTGCTCGGCAAGCTAATAAGCGTTTGCATACAGGTGGTTCGGTTTCAATTCTAGAGCACAAAAAGAGACTGGTAAAACTTAATATATGTATATATATTTTTTGTTATTTTACTAATTGTCGACTTACATATGTGTTATAATATTTTGTATTGAATTATGTAGTGGAAAGAATTAGGAAGAGAACCCTTAGCTGGAGAGACTTTTATTCGAACCCACAAGCATAAGGATGAAACATTTATTGATACTGCAGCAAAAGAAACTTGGGTATGTTCCAACATCAACTTTCAAAGACAGTATATTTCAAAATTAACTTTCAGCAGAAAAAGGAACATGAAGTTTTCATTATTGTATATGTTGAAATTTTTACATTAACCTCTAAGTTTATGTTTAAAATAATTCAATGTAGGAGCAACACACTAAAAAACATGGTCCAGATGACTCTCTCGATGCTCAGTCAGGAAATGTCTCAAGGTCATACACAAGATGGGCTAACCATGTTGGCAATAAAAATAAGAGCTTTTATGGTGGTGGATCTGGAGTTGAGGAATATCTTCTTCAAGAAAGTAATATGCATGAGCATTCGACAAATACTTCAAACAATCAACAAACGGATCATGTTCAAGATAAGGTGGAACAACATGAATCTGAGATAACACTACTAAGAGAAGAGCAGGCTCGTTTAAGAGCTACACAAGATGCTCAAACTGAAAAACTGGACCAAGTTGTTCAGTTTCAGTCATCACTTGAGGCTAATATTAGAGATATTATTGCTAAAGAGGTTGGAAAAGTTGTAGCTAAGCAAATAAAAAAGACCATATCTCAAGAAGTGGGCAAAGTAGTTTCTCAAGAAGTGGCCAAGGCAAATCGACAGTTCCTAGAAGCTCTTCAGCGTCGACAGTAAATTGTTTGGTATCAAGTCTCTTCTAGCTTATTGCCTACATATTATGTTTGAGTCTTGATAGGTTGTGCATTATCTCGACAGCATGTAATAAATTGGGCGGCTTGGGTAATGAGTCAAATATGCTTTTAGGTTTAGATGGCTTGGGGTCAAAACAGGCAGCTTTGCTACCTGTTGTTCATATATTGAGATAACTGTATTTATTACATGCTTGAGTAATTTTCTACTTTTTTGTCATTGATATTAAATTGTACGTTTTTGTGTGGTTCTAATAAGGTTGCTGGAGGTGTCACACGTAGACTTTCATGATCAGCATGTTGTACCAGGTACGGTTTTCAATTATTAAGATACTTTATGCAGCCAGTGTATCTACTTATCTTTGTTACCATGACTCGTTATATCATAGTTGACTTTTAGATAGGAATCCCCTCTGCTCCTTGTTGGTAATTTTTAGCTAAGACCTCTTAACTATCAAGTGATATAATGTCCAGATCAACTCTGAGTGTGCGTTATTGATCGAACTGTTTATTTCTGGAAACTGGAAACTGTTTAGCAATTAGTAGTCTATAACCTCTAGATTCAAATAGAAATAGCATTAGTCTACCAATAATTAAAAGAATCAACTCTGAGTGGGCTTATTGATCCAACAGTTTCTTATATATTCCTTCATCTAGTTCAAATAACTATTAGACAATACATATTATACTTGGTAATGATTAGATTTGTTATCTTTTTTACTTGGGTGCAGGTGCAACAACTTAACGAGACTATAAATTTGATTTTTCTCGAGAAGTGGCGAAGGCAATCGTTTCAAACTTATCAAGATATGATATAGAAAATAGATTTTGATGTCTCTTGTCAAATAAGAACCTTCAAATGTGCAGCTTGAACTTGTGATTTTTTTTTTTTTAATGTTTTGGGTATGACTTGAAGTTACACTTGAATGAAGAAAAAAGTTGATATTCGATTTGATATCCAATAGTTTCAACGGTCGGTTGTTATATTATGTTCGAATCATGTTGTAATTAGAAGCACAAACAACAGGAAAAAAGCACAACCTATAAAGCACTGAAAATAGTGATGTCGGTCGCAGAATTAGCGACATCTATTGAGACACAAATAACGACGTCTTTATAGAATGGCGACTTAGTTAGAGACATGAAGGCGACATACTTTTAGAGTAGCGACACAATTGGCGACTTATTTAACGACGTATCCAAATACCAGCGACACGGATAGCGATAGAGTAAAAGATGTCTCAGAAATCTGCGTCGTACCAAAAGTTGTCGCAGACAGTGTCGTTATTGTCGCGACGCGTTTAAAGACGTCTACAAAATCTGCGACTTATTTCTACCGACACACCACCTTTTGTCTCTAGATGTGTCGCAAGCCCAAAATCCGTCGCTAAATATGACGCTAAAAATGTCGCTAAGCCGCTCGTTTCTAGTAGTGTCTTGATCATTTGGATAACAACGGTATGATGGATATGTAGCTTTATTATTTCTTTGTTCATGTTTTATTTGGATCACTAGAACAAAATTTGTCCATTTTCATTTGCAACCGATCAGAAAGCCAAATGATATATTCAATATGCGAATTGATGAATCCACCATTAGTATGCATTAACATATTAGATTGTATAGTTAGGTGAAGAATGATACGTAATTTTTATTGATTAGAAGTACAATATAATTATGGGATAAGTATCTGAAAATGTATTAAACTTTGTCAAAATTTATATTGTATTGTATGTATAAACTTTTAAAACCTACGTATCCAACTTTCGATTATTGTTAATTGTATGTAATTTGACTGTTGTATCATCCATATATAGCACCCACGTGACATTCACACTAAACGCCACCTAGAAAAATTACTATATTTCGAGTCTATGAAGTTGATAAGAGATATGGTCATCACATTAGCAATAATACACAGTGCTTATAACCTGTAAACTCGGACGTTGTTTGGGACGGAGGGAGTATTATCTTTGCAGATACACTTGTACATCATGCTTCCTAATTTGTAAGCTATTTTCCTCTTTAGATGGATAATTGTACGTATATATATAATGACCATATTTGAGTACGTATGTCCTATATATTGTCCTAAGCTCCTAGCTAGTATACGCTTGTACCTTATGCAACACAATTTGTAACATTACTCGTATTGTTCATATCCCAAGCATTATATTTAAAACCTCATTACTTTCAAGTCTTACACATGCATGATTTTGTTCATGAAGATTAGTGTTTTTAATTCTTTATTTCAAAAGGATAATAACTACGTGGGTTCACTATTCAGTTTCCCATAAAACGGATAGATATAATGTATAATTCTTGAATATTTTATATAGGTAATTAAACATTATCGTAAAGTACCAAAAGTGGTGACATAGTAAATACAGTGTTCTGGAGAACTCGGTAGGTCGAAAAGTGGAAGAATGGAAGATGTAAGTGTTCTCAAAATTTATTTAGGCATTTTAAATTAATGTATGTGTGGGAAATCAAAAAGGGAAAATAAAAAAGAAAATTTAACAGCGTTCGGAGGACATTGCTCCAAAACACCGTTGCGGAGTGGGAGAACGTTATCGGACGTCATTCTCGACGGAAAACACTATACAATAGCATGTGTTAGCGCATATGGCTACCAATTTTTGAGGACCTCGATTGTTTTAAAACTCTTATTACTGCTATAGTTATAGTCGAAAAATGTAATAATAAAAATGTAAGTTATGGCCAATTTAGTCATTTTGGTTTGAAGAGTGACCAATCATGCAACATCTTCTTACTTTTTGGACTGCTAGTGCAAAAAACATAGCATAGGGACTTTACGTACTCGGTCACGATCTCATTCTCAACATGTACACGAGCAGGAGTTTTAGGAGGATATATCTTATCATACCCATCTGTTTGAGTTCACATAAAACTCGATTCCATATTCGTTATGATTTGTCATCATCGGCAACTTGTAACTGTTGGTTATTTTCAATGAATATAAAGGAGGTTGATCTAGGGCTGGCAATTTCCGACACGACCCGAGACCGACTCAAAAATAAGCGGGTTGGGTCATGATTTTTTGACCCATTGACCCACCAACCCGATAACCAGGTTTTTTTTTCAGGTCGGGTTCGGGTAACCTGATGGGTCATCAGGTCAACCCGATGACCCGAAAATAAAAAAAAAAATAATTTAAAATTATAAAATAGTTATACTTTTATTTTTAAATAAAACATTTGAACTTCTTTTTGTCCATAAACCATATTAGGGCTAACAATTTTCGACCCGACCCGAAATCCGACATGAAACCGACAAGAATAAATTAAAAATGTGGTTAAAAATTTAAAAGTTTTATTTTAATTTAATGAATCAAGTGTTTTTTTTATTTGTTTTTTACTAGATTTTGATGAACATACTAGTTAATATGATTTTTTGGGGATTTAATAGACACTTTTATCTTTATTAATGACGAATTATAAATTTAGAGAGTGACCCATGTAACATTTTTAACCCGAAATTGACCCATTAACATAAAATGATCCGAAAATATGTTGATCTCGTTAAAAAGTTGGGTCAACTGGGTTGGGTCAGGGTTGGGTTGGGTTGAAATACTCAACCCGATTAGAAAATCAGGTCGGGTCTGGGTCAACTACTTCTGACCCGTCATCCCGATAACCCGAGCGGGTCAACTCGACCCGACCCAAATTGCCAGCCCTAGGTTGATCCACTTTCCCATTACCAAAAATAATCAATAGTAGGATACTTAATGCTACCAAAACGAATAAAAAGAAAACAAAGAATGATGGCGAACAAGGATCCTCATTAGCCATGAGTAAATATCAAAACCTTGAACGCGGATGCCTCAAACAGTTGTATGTCTCGTTAAGTTTGTTAAACGCCTCTTTGGAACCAGGTGCATTGTTCGTGTTTGGATGAACTTGTTTTGATAAATTCGTATACCCTTTCGTAACCTTTTCACTAGAACACCACGAAAATTCCAGACCTAAAACCCCAAAGTAATTGAAACTTGTTCTAATATTAGACACTATCTAAAGATCTTTGGTTGTATACGAATAATTATAATGCGCTTGCTCATCATACTTATAACCATCGTCCATGAGGAACCTATAAGAACTAAAAAATTTAACTCCTATCAATCAATTAATTGTATAACTTGAAAAACAATATATGATCCTAATTACAAAAATACTCGTATAGATTATTGAAATGAGAAAAGAGCTGAGGGTAAATTTAAATTTAAATTTAAACGGTTGTTAGTATATTTTAGTGGATACGACTCTTCAAATGTTTGTTGATCATTTTAAATTTGGATAACAACGGTATGCATGGTGCATATGTAATTTTATATTTTTCTCTGTTCGATCATGTTTTCTTTGGATCACTTAAACAAAATTTGTCAATTTTCATTTTCAATTGATCAAAAAGCCAAATGATACATTCACAATGTGAATTTATAAATTATCCACTGGTATGCATTAACAGATTCTACAGTACAATCAAAAAATGTTTAAATGGAGAAATGATAATCTTTATTGATTGGCAGTACAATATAATCATTGTACTTTTTGTCAAAGTACAATGTGAGTGATGATATTTCCACCAAACTTTTTGATAGATCTCTCACATTTATGCATTGAAAGCTTTTACTGTACAAACTAGCTAGTACTTCACAGTAATGTTGGATTTATCAAAAACTTGAGTGGATTTATCATCATCATTTGTCGAACCATGTGCAAATATATAGTGAGCAATTATTGGAGACTGATATAATTATATAATACTATATTTTATGATTCTCGTAAATAATTAAATCCAAAACACAATTAAAATATTGAACTTCATCGTACATATTTTGGTCACTTTTCAATTTTCTGCCACCACTAAAAGTTACACCGTAAGGATTTTGAATTGGTTCCCTAGTAAACCTTCACCAGTCACCACTATTTAGATCAGATTACATGGCAATAAATGTTCGATTTGGGCCACTTAACTTAATTAAGCTTTTAGTTTAGGCTAGTATTGTAATTAACTATATATATCCATTGACTATAATGTCTCTTTGTTAATCATCATTGCATGTTTAATTTGGTTTAAGATCAACATTCTTCTTAATTCATACATCATATAAATAAGTGGTTGTCGTTGATAACTTTTATTAGGTGATTTTATAATTTGTTTGGTGTTTGTAAGATTGTTGCTGCTACCCTTTTATTATACTAACAAATCTAAGAAATAAAAAATAACTGCATGAAAAATAATCCTCAAAGTCTCAAACATATGACATCAAAGTTATCCTAAATTTTTTAGAGTCACCGATAGTCTTTTAAGGTTTGAGGCATGTCACAGATCGTCGGAACAGAAAACTCTGGACGCTCGGAATGCCATTTCTCTTCATCGTAGCAATATCCGCGTAGTATATCTTTGTAATATGAGGTGATACTTCTCTCGATATCTGCTCGATCAACACTTCCAACAGGATAGTTCTGATTAAACTCGTCTACTGATTCTACATAAAACTCGATTCCGAATTCCTTAGTCTTCATTGGCAACAGAAAATGTTTACCATCCATTGTAATACTATATGGAGTGTTCGAATTCGAAAAGAATAGTAGATAAGTACATGTCAAGAATATTATTATAAGCATGATAAAGTATGCGTCACAACAGTTCCCACCCCCTGTACTAATCCGTTTTTCGGCAGCGGCATGTTGTTTCAGTATATTCTCTCTATGATTTCGGATCTTCTTATCACAATCCATCATCATTCAACAACACCTAGCTAGACAAAAACATGAAGAAGAAGAAGAACAAAAAAAAAAAAAAAAAAAACTTAAAGGGTTTTGAATTTTAGGTTTTGACAATCAACAATAACTATAACTATAACTAGAATTAGAAATACATATGATTGTTAAAATTATAGAATGATGATCAAAAAGTCCACTAACCTTTGTAAGCAACAGAAATAAGATGATGATCAATCAAATAATTCTTGAAATTTATTAATTAATGTATATAATATTCTAAGAGAGTTTTTCGTTTAATAGTGTTATAGAAGATGGAAGATGTAAGGTGATTAAATTAACTATATATAGTCGGTCAAGAAGAAGATAATGATTTCGAAACTTGAATGTAACTTTAAAATCGTTAATTAGATCATTTGATGTCCTACTTTTACGGACATTTAACAACTTAATTACCCAAACATAATCAAATTTCGACTATGTTGAGACTTGAGATGGGTGATGATCTGTATATATCATCTATTTTTTGCACCATTATACCTATTTTTATACTATCGTAGATTACAAACAATTAAGAGCATGTTTAGTGATGTATGAAAAATAATGAAAATTATTACGGAGTATTTGTTAATTAAATTAAAAATATTATTATAATTCTTTAACGGATATTTGAACAGAGTAACCACTAAACTAACGGACCATCAAAATATAATCATGAAACACCAATTTAGGTTATAGACTTATCGTGTATCTAAAAAATTATAATCAATCAGTAATAACAATGATAAGAATTTTAAGTTAAATAAGTTGTTTATTTTTTTTCATTAATTCCATAACAATATGTTGGCTAACTTGGGTTATTGAAGCTACGTTCTATAAGTGGCAAAATGAATGAGTCGGGTCGGGTTACGGGTTTAGATCTAAATGGGTTCGGGTCTAGATGGGTCATTAGAAGGATGGGTCTAAACGGGTCCGGGTCAATTGGGTCTCGGGTCGGGTCATCGGGTTTTTACCAAACTTTTTTTTTAATTTGAGTGAAAAATGAAAAAAAAAATTAGTTGCTAGACCCGTTGGTTGATTTTTACACAATTGGAGGTTGTATTGAAAAACTCATTTAGACCCATCCAAAAAATGGGGAGGAGACCAAACACACTCATCCCCTCCTAAATATTAACCAAATTGACCCATAATTAACCAATGGGTCTAAAATTACCACCTCTATTACGTTCGTTTTTTATATATTTTGGTCGCCCTTTAATTTGTAAATTTGGTGGATCACAATTAGCTAGGCTCTTATGTTGATTTTGGAGTACTTGGATTGTAGTGGGCCAGAGGGGTATTAATTGGGCTTGGGATTGATTGACTTGAAGGTTTTTTTAGTTTCCTGAATTCGATTTGAATTTTAAAGTGGTATGAATTTGATATTTTTGGATGACTCTAGGCGTGAACAAAAAACCCAAACCTGAAAAAAAACCCGAAACTGGTTTTTAGAAAAACCGATTATTTTTAACCCGGTTCGGGTTTTGAGAGTACCCGGCAGGTAGGGACCCGGGTTGGGTTGTTTAGACTTCAAAACGGGTTGGATCCGAATTGATACCGGGTCGGTTTGGAAAACCAGTCAAAAACCCAGTTCAACCCGGAAAAAACCTGAAAAAACCGGTTTTAACCCGGTTGAATAATTTAAAAACCCGGGTCAGGTTGGTCAAATACCCGGTTTCAATTACGCTGACTAATACCCAGTTCGGGTATCGGGTTGGGTCGGGTTTGGCCCAACCCGATTTTTGTTCACCCCTAGATGGCTCTAGTGTTTGAGGAATGAAGATTTAAATAATTCGTTTGAATTTTTAGTATTTGTCTCTTTGAAGACTAACCTACAATCAGGTTATTTGGGTATTTGAATTTGGGAATTTTGGTTGTAATACTTATGCCGTTTGAATTTGAAATTCATAGGTCGATTTGATGTTTGAAGGCGTGGTTATTATCAAGTTGTTTGGATTTTGTTCGGTCGTTTGGAATTTGTTAGTTTGAAAATTTGGATCTTCTTCTGTTGGGCTTTTGAATTTGGTGCCCAAATTTGATTGTTGGTGTTGAACTGTTGAAAATTGTTTGAGCCGATTTGTTTGTTTAGTTAACTCGTTTTGAATTTTTCAGTTAGCATTTGATTTTTTGGTTTGAATTCATCAGCATTTGATTTGGATTGTTTTTGGAAATCGATTGTTTGGTTTGTTTGAAAATTTCAAATTTGTGTTTTGAATTTGGCTACCATCTCTAACATTTGAAATTTGTTTTTGATTATATGTGTTGAGATATATATTATAAATATATAATATAAATGGTGAAGATGTAATCAAATATCACATGACTTGGAATTAATTAAATAGAGGAACAAGATCTTAGTGCCATTTAATTCGGAGGTTATTTACTGAAAAGTCAAAGTTGCATCTCGACTTTGGAAACTCGCGGCATGAGAATTAGGTCGGCAGAAAAGTTGAATTTCTTGGTGATTAAGTTACATATTCCATATATAAACAAACCCCTTGTAATTGTAATCTTTGGTACGTACATAATATACGAAAACTCTCTGGTTTGGCCCTGTGGACTAAACCAATCTTCAAGTTGGAGATTGGACATAACCACGTTAAATCATTGTGTCTTTATTGTCTCGTTTATCTTGTTTGCTTATTATTCTTTATCCATTTATTGTTTGTGGGTGTAACCTCGTTTACACGAGTGTTGTTTGGGTTGGTCAATTATCAACAGGTATTAGAGTGATCAACTAATAGTTGTTGGTTGTTTGGTTCCGCTGTCAATTCCTAACAACTGGTATCAGAGCTTCATGGTTTGAAGATTCGGGAACAATAGCGGATGTGAGCACGATCAAGATTAGGTTTTTGATGGTTAGGGTTTCTATTCTATTTGGAAGATATAGATCTGGGAGAGGTCTTGATCCGGAAGAAAATAAAAATCATCGGGGAGCAATTGATAGACACGGTTTAGGATTTTGTTTTGCAACAGGTTATCAAAATTGTTAGGCTAGGCTACGACTAGTTGAAGAAAGAAAAGAAATTGCTGACGAGTTGAGAATCGCGAAGTGAATGGTTTAAATCGTGATGCGATCTGGGTTTTCAATCGCGACACGATTGTTGATGATCGAGACGTTATCTTGTGTTGAAATCGTGATGCGATTTCTGGGATTTGGCGACGCGATTATGGGTCAGAAAGTTTCTTGTGGATTGAGACGCGGCGATACGGCCAGTGGTCGGTTGCGTTTATTATTGGTCGGTAAACAGTTTTTGATAGATGGTTTGTTGCGGAGAGAGTTTTGGGATCCGGGTTATGGATTCATGTTCATTATTCTTTGCGATCCCGTGCAAAAGAATAAGTGAACGTTATCAGACTAGGCATTTGATATGCGAGTTTGGGATGCGATTCACGAGACTTACTTGATACGGCTGGATTCTCAAAGATGTGAGGTTTGTTACGGAGCTCAAGAGGATAGTTTTCTCGGTTTGGGTAGATAGGTAATGAACGGTACCACATCCGTTTGGTAATCGATAGGGGGAGTTATCGAGGGAATTTGTTGTTGCTCGCGGGTTGAAACGGGAGACCATATGTTTGGTCAGGTATTCCATAAGTTTGGAATGATTAGGCAGGTTAGAGCTTCCACACTTGGAGATATTGGTTGTTGAAGATGTCGGATGGAACGTGTTCGATTGGGCTCGGGTATCGATTAATGTTTGATTCAACGATAGAACGAAATCTTCTGGAGGAATCAATTGCAAATTTTCTTGTGGTTAGAGGCGGATAATCTTGTAAGTCCTGTTGAGCTTTCGAGATATTGTTGAGAGTGTCGGGAACTCTAGGGAGTTTGGAACCGATGGAAGTGTCGAAGCTAGTGGGAGTTTGGCAACTAGTATGAGTCTTGAGACGGTTGTGCGATTAATAGATCTCAAGTTTCTGCGAGTTTAGTGTGTGAATTCCGGTAACACCAGAGCATTCGGACCTTCGTTGTTACTCTCCAATGGCAAAGTAATTTGCGACTGACCTGGTGTTATGAACCAGAGTCTTCTAAGAGAGCCGCGGTTATTATTTTGATTCGTACAGTGGGAGCGGTCTGAGTTGGAGAAGATGTATTCATAGAAATCATACGTATGTTTTTTGGGTCAGTGTACCAGCGGGAAAGCGAAAGTTGATAATGTAGGTTTCAAGGTTGTGACTGCGTTCTCATGAATAAACTTTGATGATGATCTACGGGTGTTCTATCGGCAATTTTCTGAATGCTGGGAAGGAAAGTTGGATAGAAGAAATTTCTGTACGGATGGTCGTTGACTTGTCGGTGGCAGGATCAGACGTGGTTGTAATCGACGAGTTGAAGAGATAGGTGTCTGTTGATAGAATCCTGTGGTTGGAGTTTCGCATGCTTCAACGAATCTTCTTGGGCCTAGAAGATGATGATGGTGGTTAGAGAGTGGTCCCGGTTTCATGATGTGAGTGTTCTGGTAGCTTTGTGTCAAAAGTCTTCCGACTCTGTGTGGTCGAGCGGCGTGTCCCGAATGGTATTTCGGCGGTGTGAAGTTTGAACGGGTGACATTCGTGAAGGAACGAGATTGTGAAGGATTACTGGTTTTGGGGTTTAATTAATCTTCAAGTGGGAGATTGTTGAGATATATATTATAAATATATAATATAAATGGTGAAGATGTAATCAAATATCACATGACTTGGAATTAATTAAATAGAGGAACAAGATCTTAGTGCCATTTAATTCGGAGGTTATTTACTAAAAAGTCAAAGTTGCATCTCGACTTTGGAAACTCGCGGCATGAGAATTAGGTCGGCAGAAAAGTTGAATTTCTTGGTGATTAAGTTACATATTTCATATATAAACAAACCCCTTGTAATTGTAATCTTTGGTACGTACATAATATACGAAAACTCTCTGGTTTGGCCCTGTGGACTAAACCAATCTCCAAGTTGGAGATTGGACATAACCACGTTAAATCATTGTGTCTTTATTGTCTCGTTTATCTTGTTTGCTTATTATTCTTTATCCATTTATTGTTTGTGGGTGTAATCTCGTTTACACGAGTGTTGTTTGGGTTGGTCAATTATCAACAGGTATCAGAGTGATCAACTAATAGTTGTTGGTTGTTTGGTTCCGCTGTCAATTCCTAACAATATGTTTCGTGTGAAATAAGATCCGTTTGGTTTAAATTTTGAAGAAGGAGTTCAAGTCACAGTGGAGATTGTTGGATGTGACTATACTCTATGGGTTTATTTGCTAAATTTGGTTAGTTTTGGTATTTGAGTTGATTTAGAATTTGTTAGAATTAGAATTAATATTTGAGTTTGTTTAGGATTAGGTATAATTAGTTTGTTATATAAATAGTTGTGAAATTTTGAATCTTCCAATATAAATAGGATGATGATCGATCAAATAATTGTTGAAATTATTAATAATGTATATTTTAAGAGAATTTATTATTGTTTAATAATTAATAGTTACTTATAGAAGATAATGATTTCAAAAACTTGAATGTAACTTAACAATCGTTAATCATTATTGATGTCCTACTGATGACGTACCCCAACCCTTCGGCCCACTTGATAAATACCGAAGGGGTGGTCCATTTGATACGTAACGAAGGGGTGCCTTCTGCCCATTTGATAAATACCGAAGGGGTGGCCCATTTGATATAGTGGCCAAAATGGAAATGTTCTAACTGAGGTATGTTCTATAACCGAACTACCCCAAATAAACGATATACCCTTCGGCCCAAATAGAGATAGGCCGAAGGGGACGTGGTCAAAACACGGGGTCACAAGATAATGTCATGTGTCGTCAAATCATCAAACGGTGCCTCGGAAATAAGTATATTCGCATGGGGAATAAGCAAACGGCGTTTAGGAAAAAGAGGTTATATCTAGTTCGAGATATACACCAAAATGGTAATGTCTTCTACCAAGGCAACGAAAGAAAGCCAGGACCATACCATGGATAAAATATACAGATGTGTGGGAGGAGTATAAATACCTCACCAACCAATAGGTACATTAACTTCACTAGACATTTTCCATCCAATACTTTTAATTACACGAACGTATACTTATTCTCACGCTGGAGCTTGGTCCGAAGGGGAACCCCCTTTCTCCTTCATGACGATATTAACGGTTGTTCATTTATTTCAGTTAGCTACGGATTCGATCTGGGGTCAACGGAATAAAGATGTGCTCGAAGGTGCATTGAAGGCGTCTCCAAAACAGCTTGTTGCGGTTTATCGTATAAATCTAAAAAAAATATAATCAATCAGTAATAACAATGATAAGAATTTCAAGTTATATGTAAGTTGGTTATTTATTTTTTATAAATTCCATAAATAAAAAGCCCATTTCAGACCCAAAATCACATAATAATCGTTAAGCCCATTTCAAATACTTCCATCAAGTCTGGAAACAAAGATATTATGAGAATATACTATGATTGCTTTTGATTACGTTGTCGCATATCTTTATAGGAGAGTACGTATACTATATACGTTAACTTTATTGAAATATTTTTCTAGTTGTTTAATAATTGATATCAAGCGATTTAATAACATCGTCGATCTATTAACCAAAGTCATAACCAAAAATTCACAATTGAGTGAAATTTGGTCGATCAACAGTTGCCAAGCTATACCTTTTTGGCTTTTTGTACGACAAGAAAAAAGAATATATAAAACGATCATAAAAAATAATACTCCGTAAAAATGAACAAAAAAGAAGCATATTATATTTACATCTACAGATACTTAAGGAACTTTGTCCCCTACAGTTCCTTACAGTAAGGTATAAGACCGAAAAGAAGCTAGAAGCGGTTTGCATTTTATTCTCAGCTTTGCAATGCACCACCATTTGGACTCATCGGTTTATTATGTTCTGCATCTACCCACAGCATATGTAAATGTTGCAATGAAATTAACTTTACAAATATAGGGATATGGATCAGGAATTAATAAGTTAAAACCTTGTTCGATTAATCATAGTATTATTGTTGATCTCAGTGACGAAGCTAGAAATCTGAATCGCTGGTTGCACGTATACACTGGATTTTTTTTTATTTTTTACTTTTTTATGTTATGCGACTCGTACAAACATACCACATTCCTTAACATGACACTTAAAAACATTTGGACACCTCGAATTACAAAAAACAGCTTATTATTTGCTGATAATATTGTTTTACATTAGCAACAATTAAACACCTGCTTTGAAGAACAGTTTTGGACCCTCTTAACCTTTCAAAAATATACATATAATATACCATTACGAAGATATTAGAATATACTTTAACGTACAACTTTTACCTTTTTATAAAACGCAACACACGCCAAATTATAACCGCAACAAGCTGTTTTGCGTCTCACTTTCGACCACTTAGACACATCCGTTTTCAGCAAACCTTATATCATTTTAAAGACGTTCGACCATACTTTCATTGTACACTTTCAGTTTTACTTACAAAACAAAATACACCATATATACAGCCTCTTGAAAATCGCCGAAAGTGGTTTTTCAGCTTTTTACACAAATTACCAAATGACCCGTTTTTCGCAACCTATTCAACCCACACATCTATATGACTTACAAACCTACATTTTTACTTCAAAATGACCAACATGTATAATACAACAACACACTTACATATTTATATTTGATTATTGCTTCATTGCCTAGGCCAAATCTTTATCTGGTGAACGAACGTGGTTTATACCAAAATATCGTGCATAAAATATCTTGGAGAATGAAATCATTGTATGAGCTGATCCTCGTATAAAATGACAATAATAATTTATATAAAATGAATTTTATCAATGTTTGATAATAATGCATCCAAATTAAATATTACTACTATTATCAAGAATGAAAGAATAGTTGGGTGTTTCTCCAAATTAATAATCGACATTAAGTAATTTTATTTATCTTCACAATGCAAGTACATAATAGATGATGAATTTTGAGAGGGTTAACATACACTAAGGTCATCAAACTTTCACAAAATGTTAAATTTAGCGAATGAATAAATTTTGTTTACTTAAATCAACTCTAACTACACGTAATATGTGTAGGGATAACTAAACTTTATAAAATGGGCTAAGTATATGAGAATGTATCAAACTATGACAAAAACTCTATTGTGTGTATCAACTTTTCAAAACCTCTGTTGTGTGTATCCAATTACTGATTTATGCTTATTGTATGTAATTTTTCGACATGGCGCCTTGTGCGAATGCCACGTGGAGCTGTATATGGATAACACAATAGCCGGGTTACATACAATTGGCAATAATCAAAAATTGGATACATACAATAGAGGTTTTGAAAGTTGGTGCATACAATAGAGATTTTGTCAAAGTTTATTACATTATTAGACACTAATCCCTTATAAAATTGTTCAAAAAGATGAACTCAAATGTTGCTAACTGGTTTCATTTTCCACAAGATGACAAGTTTTAAAAGTTAACTTATTTCTTGGTTACAAAAATTATATTGTTCCCTAAATTGAATATTTTGTGAAAGTTTGATAATTTGATAACGTATATGTGTATTAATCCATTTTTTGACAAGAAAAGAACGACAGACGTAAATTTAATACCCGAGGGTAAAAAGGTAAATTGAGGCATGTTTCTCGAGTATAAAACAAATTGAATTCTCTCAATCTTCATCTACTGTATCTCCGTTTTCGAATCCCTACCCACCACCACCCACCACCACTGCTGAAACGCCCCAAAAACAGAACCAAAATTTTTTTTTTTTTTTTACACACTTATTTTATACACTATAACGTATTCTATTAGGTCCCATACATATTTACTAATTCATTTAACCCAACAACTTCTAAATTTCTTTGTACCAATACACTTACACATAATTTAGTTATTTGAATCAATACAAGTTTCATCAAAAAGACATTACCATTGGAAAGTAGACTCTCTCACGTTTCCGGCGATATAAAGAACGTCAAAAACGGAGTTACGGTTCATCTTTATGACTATTTTAAAATCAACCTTCTGAATCCCCAACGAATCCGCCGGATTCATTATGAATCCGCCGGATTCACCCCAAATTCGACAAAATTCCATTTTCAGAACCCTTTCAAACCAATCCGGTCACCCAATCCGCCGGATTCAACATGAATCCGTCGGATTCAACCTGAATCCGCCGGATTGGACTTAGAACAGCAGGTCTGCACCACTTTTTGCAAAAATACGAAATTCAAACATGCATAACTCCTAAACCGTAAGGAATTAGACTCTGAAAATTTGCATGAACCTCCAAAATGACAATACGAAACTTTCCCTTTTTACAATTTTCCAAAATACTCCCTCCGTCCCAGAATAAGTGTCCTGTTTTGACTTTTTGAGTCTTTCTTTTTAAACTTTGACCTTACATATTTTTGTATGTGTTATATAATACTTATTGCAAAATATATGAATGTATTGAGTTTTAAATGTATTTTCATTGGTATAATTTTTATAAAGTATTATATAACACAAAGAAAGATATTTAAGGTCAAAGTTGCAAATGAAAGACCTCAAAATCTGAAACAGGACACTTATTCCGGGACGGAGGGAGTACACATTTTACGAGAAAACGGACGTATAACCACTTTTTGACCATTTTAACTACTTTTAGTGAACACTCTATATCTCAAACTACATGGTTTTAGCTTCTGCCCCTTTTCACACATTCTCAGCCTATCAAAACAAGTTTAATACACTTGGCCAAACTCATATAACTACATTCTGTCCCGATTTAACTCTTTGACCCGTTTTGGTGTCCATTTGAACACTTTCACCAAATCTATTATATAACACCACCACTCCACCCAATACCACATTTATTTGACTATTTCAAGCCTGTTGACTATTTGTCAACTTCATCTTTGACCAACCAATCATTATCGACACTAAATCACTTTTCAACACTTTGACCCAAACCAAAACACTCAAATTACTTCATATCCTTGACAACTACATACACTATACACCATAACTCTATTTGACTTTCAAAGTCAACTAATATATATTGACCAACATGTTTAAATTCGAAAACTCTTTGTTTGGGCGATTTACACAATTGAGCTTCAAAACAACAATTCAAAAGAATGAATATAATCTAACCATAAGCATGCTCTATAATCCATATCAACATCTCTTATACATCTTCTATCCACATGTTTCTAGCAAAACTTCAACCTACATAATAAACACTAAAACGGGTAAGCACAACTGCTTAGTACTCTACATGTAAGTCCCCTAGTTTTAGGATCGATAACTTCGTTATCTGTAGTATTAAGGTGCGGAATCCCTTAATACGGTGTTATCTTACTAACAACGAATATGTTCGTATTGCGTTTAATAAGACTTAGCTTTAAACGATAAATCGTCAAAGCCTAGTCGTTAGGATTAAGTTTTCTCTGAGTTTGTCGAATTCGCAGATCAGAAATATGGCAAAAAGTTATGTTTTTCACGGAGTAAAAAACATTATATACTATGATCTCGGCTCGGCTCGCATGGGCCTGCGAGTTCGGTCCAACTCGCAGCCCAAGCCCAATAAAGGACTCGGCTCGCCAGACTCAACCTACGCGAGTTCAGATCTTCACCTCACAGCTCGACTAGCTGCGACCTGAGATCTCGACTCGCTACGCATCAAACGTCTATTATTTATTTTGTATCTAATTATTCGTCTAACTTAACAAAACAATATGTTTAACGAATATCACTAACAAAACAAATATTCTTTTACAAATCCAAACCAATATACAAACATAATAATAATTACACTAGTCCTATTTCAAGCTAGATCTGTTGTCACACTCTATGTCCCAACAGACTCCCCCTTGACAATAGCTCTAGCGTCTTTATCTTCACGCTTGTCTTTGGTCTTCATTTGTAAATCTTACTGCCTGCGTAAATCTTCATCTTGATACACGTCTTAACCATCATCTGATAATCTCGTCCTAAATCACCCCATGCATCTGTCGTCAAGATTCTATTTTCATTCAACTTAATCAAATCTTTCTTCGACATGTTCATTAGGTGTCGATGGTCATAGACTCTGAAGATTTCTCTTTCACCACCGTCAACCTCATCATCAGCTTCAACCATAACAGCTTCTCCAGTTCCTGAATCTACATGCCATCTCTTCATATTACCCAGAATATCTTGTGGTATTGTCTTCAGTGGAATCTGCTGTATGCATCTAACAGCTGGATATATCTTCTTCCTTCTTCTTCTTCCTGTTCTTTGACTTCTCTCTTGTAATTTCACAGTTTTTCCTTTTCTTGGCTTAATCTGAACAAACTTATTCGTACCAACCTCATGTCTAATGATTCTTTCAACACGATCAACATAATCATCACGACTTGGATTGTTAATCTCTAATCTAGCCAAATCACGTATTTCATAACGTGGTAGAGAACTAAAAACTGCAAGCTTTCTTTCAAAATATTGAACTCCGTCAAACCTTTTGATCGCAAAAAGCTTTAGTTCTGAGTCAAAGTACCAACCAATAATCCCTTTACGTGGTACACGCTTTTTCGTAACATCAACTTCAGAAATTCCAATCTTCTTCTTCTTCTTTGGAAGTTTCCTAAGTACAACAGCAGGATTTTTGGTTTGAACAAGAACTTCTTCTTCTTCATCATAGGTTGAATCATCAATATCTTCATCTATATCGACAATTGTTGGACCTTGTTCATTTTCAATAACAACTTCTGTCCTAGATGGGCTCACATGGTGTTCATCAATGTTTGCATCTAGATCTACACCCATGTCTTGCACATTCTCAGGTACAGCAGTCCAATCTGTAGGTGGTAGAAATTCTCCATCCTCAAGATCAAAATCAATGTCTTCATCTATCTCATCAAAAATATCATCTTCCGAATCAGATAGATCAAGCATCTCTAATCCTAAGAGAAAACCACAAATACAAATAAATATTAATAATTAAAATTCTCTTATCAATTTCCCTGAATCAACCTAAGAATTTCTTTATTAATTCTTTTGTATATTTTAACCTAAAATATAAACCCAATTTACAAATAACTTATAAAATCTTTAATTGATTACCCTGAATCAATCCAAAATCTCTTAAGTCTACTTAACAAATATTAATTAATTTTAAATTCTAATGCATTGTGAATAATCACCAAACATTTAAATTTACTATTAATTACCTTATATAATTTCCAAGTGTTAATTGATCTAAATTATTATCAAGTTAACCTTTAAATTATATATCATTTGTCTAGTTAATACGAATACATTTTTAACTTGTTAATTACTTATATACCTTACGGTCTTAAGTCCATAATCAAATCTAAAATGCATATGTTATCATAAAATTTTGACCGCCGAAATTAATCGGAACACGCCGCTCGACTACTCAATGAGTCGGAAGTCTTTCGATCACTATTTTATCTTAACATAATTATATAAACTTAAATTACCCAACATATTTTACTTAAAATAATAATAACCCTAAGCCAAATATATTTACACAATAATTAAGTTTACATTTGTTCACTACAAACTATTACAAATATTACAGTACTATGATAATACTAAGCTATCTTACCAGCTTCAGTATCACCCGGTACAGTCTTATCTGCACTTGTATCCA